>JARBWK010000017.1:17252032-17375540 GCA_030556195.1 Anolis apletophallus | reverse complement strand
TTTTTGTGTCATGCCGAGATAATAAATGATCATATTCTAATGTATTATTATTGTTATTATATACATTTTATAGATGGGTGTGTTTTCTGCAACCGGGCTTGCCTATCTCAGGTGGGCCTTTTTGTGTCATGCCGAGATAATAAATGATCATATTCTAATGTATTATTATTGTTATTATATACATTTTATAGATGGGTGTGTTTTCTGCAACCGGGCTTGCCTATCTCAGGTGGGCCTTTTTGTGTCATGCCGAGATAATAAATGATCATATTCTAATGTATTATTATTGTTATATATAAATTTTATAGATGGGTGTGCTTTCTGCATATCTCAGGTGGGCCTTTTTGTGTCAATAATAAATGATCATATTCTAATTATTATTATTGTTATTATATACATTTTATAGATGGGTGTGCTTTCTGCAACCGGGCTTGCCTATCTCAGGTGGGCCTTTTTGTGTCATGCCGAGATAATAAATGATCATATTCTAATGTATTATTATTGTTATTATATACATTTTATAGATGGGTGTGTATTCTGCAACCGGGCTTGCCTATCTCAGGTGGGCCTTTTTGTGTCATGCCGAGATAATAAATGATCATATTCTAATGTATTATTATTGTTATTATATACATTTTATAGATGGGTGTGCTTTCTGCAACCGGGCTTGCCTATCTCAGGTGGGCCTTTTTGTGTCATGCCGAGATAATAAATGATCATATTCTAATGTATTATTATTGTTATTATATACATTTTATAGATGGGTGTGTTTTCTGCAACCGGGCTTGCCTATCTCAGGTGGGCCTTTTTGTGTCATGCCGAGATAATAAATGATCATATTCTAATGTATTATTATTGTTATTATATACATTTTATAGATGGGTGTGTTTTCTGCAACCGGGCTTGCCTATCTCAGGTGGGCCTTTTTGTGTCATGCAGATAATAAATGATCATATTCTAATGTATTATTATTGTTATTATATACATTTTATAGATGGGTGTGTTTTCTGCAACCGGGCTTGCCTATCTCAGGTGGGCCTTTTTGTGTCATGCCGAGATAATAAATGATCATATTCTAATGTATTATTATTGTTATTATATACATTTTATAGATGGGTGTGCTTTCTGCAACCGGGCTTGCCTATCTCAGGTGGGCCTTTTTGTGTCATGCCGAGATAATAAATGATCATATTCTAATGTATTATTATTGTTATTATATACATTTTATAGATGGGTGTGCTTTCTGCAACCGGGCTTGCCTATCTCAGGTGGGCCTCGCCCTCAGGAATGGGGGGACGGGTGGGCGGGGCTTGTTGTGGTCCTAGGCTCCTTCGGGCGCTGAGGCCACGCCCCTCAGGCAGCACTCTCTCCTGACGCTTCGCCTCCCACCCTCTGGGGGTGCCTTGAGCTACAGCTGCAGGCGGAGAGTCAGGAGAGAGTGCTGCCCCTCTGGCATGGCCCCAGAGCCTCCCACAGGCACGGTTATAATAATAATAGTAATAATAGTAATAATAATAATCTGATACTATATTATAATGTCAGTATTATTGTAAGTATCGCAATGCCGCCTCCTTAACCTCGGCCTCACTTGGCGAGCGGAGGAAGGCCGCCCATTGGGCGAGGGCCTCGGGAAGTGAGCGGAGGTGCTTGGAGGCCCATCATCCCTGGTCCGCCCCCCTCTACACGGCAGCCGGGTGGGGCGTGGGCCCTTGGGCCCCTGCGTGCCAAGTGTGGCCTGTGTCGCTCTTGGTTCCGGGCCGCAGTGGTCTGTGGGGAGTGGTTTGAAAGTACTACAAATCCCATCCTCTGTGGTCTGTTCTCCTTGAAACAGCACAGGGGTGTGGAGGGGGCCAAGGGGGCTCCGTGTGCTAATTTTGGTCTGTGGTGGTCATTGGGTGAGGGTCATGTTGTGAAGTGGCCAATTTTTGGTCCTGATCCGTCATTGCTGTGGGCCGCAGTGTCTGACTGCCTGAGGACTTTCCTTTTCCCTCTATGTCACCTCTTAGAATGTTGGACTGTAGATGGCCAATCAGAGTCCTTTATGCAAATACTCCCTCAGTGGCAACCAGTCCCCTCTGTCTGCTCCCTTAGAATGTTGGAGTTCTGAGGCTGGCCAATCAGAGTCCTTTATGCAAATAATCCCTCAGTGGCAACCTATCGAAACGCTGTCACATATTCCTTGGCACCTCCGCACCTCCCAGAAAATGAGCATTCCATTTCCAATGGGAAAAAAACCCCCTGTCATTTGGCTAACTCAAGCATTCAGTTGCATTCTGTTTTGCTGGCCAATCAGAGTCCTTTATGCAAATAGTTCCTCAGTGGCAACCAGTCCCCTCTGTCTGGCAACCAATGCCCTCTGAGGCTTTCGTTGGGTTATCTCTTCCTGAGCCACGAGAAGAGGCAAAACCAATAATAATAATAGTTGTTGTTGTTGTTGTTGGTCCAGTGTTCCAGTCACGACACTACCTTGGCCGTTTAGACGTCTTCTTTGGAGTTGTGCCTTTCTCGGACGCTGGGAGAGTGTGACCTCATGGGTTTCCATGGCCGAGAAAAGGCCTGGGCAAAGCTGGGCCTACCAGGTTGTTTTGGACTCCAACTCCCAGCATTCCTAGCGGCCTCAGGCCCCTCCCTTTCAGTACTTTCTGTTGGTCATGAGAGTTCAACATGCCAAGTTTGGTTCAATTCCATTGTTGCAAGAGTTCAGGATGCTCTTTGATTGCTTAAGCGGCTGAGGGGGGAAAAGGAAGGGGCCCGAGGCTGCTAGGAATGCTGGGAGTTGGAGTCCAAAACCACCTGGTAGGCCCAACTTTGCCCAGGCCTGCGCTAGCCGTTGCCGCGTCCAGATTGAATCCCGCGGAGGCTTGCCTTCCCTTTCCTTTGAGGCCGAGAGAGTGTGTTTACTTCCCTGTCGCGGCGTTTCCTCGGCAGGCTTTGTGGAGAGGCCTCAAGGGAGGCAAGTGCGTATCTATTCCAACGCTGAGTGCGCCTGCGTCATCGCCTGGCATTGCACAAGTGGACGTGCGTGTCTTTCAAACGGGTGTGATGCGATCTCCAGCCGCCCTTCCTTCCTTTCAGGAGCCTTCCTCCCACTTGCGGACGGACTCGGTCGGGTTCCTTGCAGCCGTCCGTCTGGTTTTCCTAATTCCATTAAGTGGGTGTTTAATTATTGATCGAGGCGTCTGATTCGTTCCACCCTCTGCCTGTCTGCCTGGGGGCGGTTTGAGCGCCGGAGTTGGGCCTGTGTGGACCCGGGTCTGAACCCCTTCGGATCCAACCGTGGCGCCGTCTTGTGCGAGTCGCACTTTCTCAGCCTCAGAACTAAACAAGTCAACAACACGCTTGAGGGTTCATCGGGAGATAGAGTTTAGGTGACGTTTCAGGGCCTCAGGCTGTTGGGAATGGTGGGAGTTGGAGTCCAAAGCACCCAGAGGGCCGAAGTTTCCCCACGCCTGTTCTAGGGACCTGAAAGTGGTGAGCCTCCTCCCAACGTTGTCATTCTGGATAGAAAACAAACAACAACATAACATTCAGTGCTAATTATGTGGACTAAACGTTGTTTGAGTCCACAGTGCTCTCTGGGTGTACGTGAACTACAGCTGCCAAAATCAAGGTCAATTCCCAAGCAAACCCTTTCGGTACTTTCTGTTGGTAATGAGAGTTCAATATGCCAGGTTTGATTCAATTCCATTGTTGCAAGAGTTCAGGATGCTCTTTGATTGTGTGTTAACTATAAATCCCAGAAACTGTAACTCCCAAATGTCAAGGTCTATTTTCCCCAAACTCCACCTGTGTTCGCATTTGGGCATATTGGGTATTCATGCCAAGTTTGGTCCCGATCCAACATTGTTTGAGTCCACGGTGCTCTCTGGATATAGGTGAACTACAACTCCAAAACCCAAGGTCAATGCCCTCCAACCTCTTATAGTATTTTCTCTTGGTTATGGGAGTTCTGTGTGGGAAGTTTGTGTCTCTCTGCCATTCAGGATATCTATGTTGTGTTCATCAAAACAGGCCCAGGTTTCTCACTGAGTGTATAAATACATTCAAAAACACATTAACTATACGTATGACTGTGTTAGAGTGTCATTTTGTGTCATTTTGGTTGGTGGTGTGCCCCAGGGTTTGGTACACGTAAAAAGTGTGCCGCGGCTCAAAAAAGGTTGGGAAAGACTGTGATAACCGACCGGGATTGGCATCTCTGCTCAATACAGCAGAGTCTCACTTATCCAACCTTCGCCCACCCGACGTTCTGTATTATTACCCAACGCAGCCTGCCCCCCCCACGGCTGCTTCAATACATTGCGGTATTTGGGTGCGAAATTCGTAAACACCGCAATTTCTACACAATGTTGCCATGTATTGAACTGCTTTTCCCATCGATTTGTCGCCAAACACGATGTTTTGGTGCTTAATTTGTGAAACCGTAACGTCATGTGATGTTTCATAGGCTCTTCCTTAATCCCGCCTTATTATCCGACGTTTACGCTTATCCAACGTCCTGCCCGCCCATTTATGTTGGATTAGCCAGTGGCACAGTGGGTGAAACCACTGGGAACACTGGGAGGAGGATTTCCGGAAGCAGGAGTCGCTCCGTAGAGCAGTGTTCCCCAACCTTTTTTTGAGCCGCGGCACACTTTTTACATGTACCAAATCCTGGGGCACACCACCAACCAAAACGACACAAAATGACACTCTAACACAGTCATACGTATAGTTAATATGTTTTTGAATGTATGTTATACACTCAGTGTGAAGCCTGGACCTGTTTCAATGAACTCAACACAGATCTCCTGGCAGGAATGGCAGAAAGACACAAAACTTCCCACACAGAACACCCACAACCAAGAGAAAATACTATAAGAGTTTGGTGGGCATTGACCTTGGGTTTTGGAGTTGTAGTTCACCTACACCCAGAGAGCACTCTGGACTCAAACAATGTTGGATCAGGACCAAAGTTGACACGAATCCTCAATATGCCCCAATTTGAACACTGGTGGAGTTTGGGGAAAACAGACCTTGGCATTTGGGAGTTACGGTTTTCTGGGATTTGTAGTTAACACGCAATCAAAGAGCATCCTGAACTCTTGCAAGAATGGAATGGAACCAAACTTGGCATAGACACGGGTGGAGTTTTGAGCAAATAGCCCTTCCCATGTGGGAGTTGTAGTTGCTGGGATTTATAGTTCGCCTGCCATCAAAGAGCATTCTGAACTCCAGCCAGGTGACCTTGGAGGCGCCTACGGGCAATGCCGGCTCTTTGGCTTAGGCATGGGGGTGAGCACCAGAGTCGGACTTAACGTCAGAGGAAGGCCTTGACCTTTAGTAGCGGGGCTACTCGGGTGTAGCAGTCGCAACGAGGAGTGCCACGCTGTCCCCTCTCCTTCCAGGTCGTCTTCCGGTAGGAGGCCCTTGCGGAGGAGGAGGAGGAGGAGGAGGAGGAGCGCTTCCTTCCCGCCATGGAGGCAGACGAGGAGATGGAAAAGGTCCGCATCCTCGACGGAGAGCCTTTGGAGGGCGAGGCGGCGGGGGACCCGGCGGCGTCGGCGTCGGCGCCGGCAGCGGCGGAGGCTCTCTGGCCCCCCGAGCGGGGCCTGGCGGCACAAGTGCGCCTCCTACGTGCTGGCGCTGCGCCCCTGGAGCTTCAGCGCCTCCTTGACCCCGGTGGCCCTGGGCAGCGCCTTGGCCTACCGCTCGCGGGGCGCCCTGGACCCGGGCCTGCTGGTGGGCAGCGCCGTCACCGTCCTGGCCGTCCACGGGGCCGGCAACCTGGTCAACACCTACTACGACTTCTCCAAGGGCATCGACCACAAGAAGAGCGACGACCGGACGCTGGTGGACCGCATCCTGGAGCCGCAGGACGTGGTGAGGTTCGGGGTCTTCCTCTACACGCTGGGCTGCCTCTCCGCCGCCGGGCTCTACTGCGCCTCCACCCTCCGCCTGGAGCACCTGGCGCTCGTCTACTTCGGCGGACTCTCCAGCTCCTTCCTCTACACCGGAGGTGAGCACAGGGGAGCCCCCACCGCGTCCACGGGAAGCACTGGCAGTGTTATGCAAATTTTATGCATAATGAGGAGGGGGACGGTGTGGGACTCGAGTAAATATGGTTGACTCCGAAATGTTTTCCTCCTCTTCGTCCTCTTCTTCCTCCTCCTCTTCTCCCTCGTTCTTGTGCTCGTCTGCCTCTCCGTCTTCTCCTCTTCCGCTTCTTGTCTTTTCCCTCCTTATTCTCCTCATTTTCCTCTCTCTTCCTTTCTACCTTTTCCTCCTCTTTCTCTTCTTCCTCTGCCCCTTCTCCATCTTGTCCTCCTTCTCCTCCTTCTCCTCGTTCTTGTTCTCGCCCTGCCTCTGCCTCTCCGTCTTCCCCTCTTCCGCTTCTTCTTTTCTTTTCCCTCCTTATTCTCCTCGTTTTCCTTTCTCTTCCTTTTCTACCTTTTCCTCCTCTTTCTGCTCTTCCTCTGCCCCTTCTCCATCGCTTCTTCTTTTCTTTTCCCTTCTTTTTCCCTCCTTATTCTCCTCGTTTTCCTTTCTCTTCCTTTTCTACCTTTTCCTCCTCTTTCTGCTCTTCCTCTGCCCCTTCTCCATCTTGTCCTCCTTCTCCTCCTTCTCCTCGTTCTTGTTCTCGCCCTGCCTCTGCCTCTCCATCGTCTCCTCTTCTTTTTCGTCCCCATTCTCCTCTTCCGCTTCTTCTTTTCTTTTCCCTTCTTTCCCTCCTTATTCTCCTCCTTTTCCTTTCTCTTCCTTTTCTACCTTTTCCTCCTCTTTCTGCTCTTCCTCTGCCCCTTCTCCATCTTGTCCTCCTTCTCCTCGTTCTTGTGCTCGTCTGGCCTCTGCTTCTCCAATTTCGCCATCTCTTCCTCTTCTTCTAATTCTTGTCTTTCTTTCCCTCCTCTCTTGGCTTCTTCTCTTCCTCCTCCTCCTCCTTGTGTTTGCTTCTCCATCTTCTCCTCTTCTTTTTCGTCCCCGTTCTCCTCTTCCGCTTCTTCTTTTCTTTTCCCTCCTTATTATCCTCATTTTCCTTTTTCTTCCTTTTCTTCCTTTTCCTCCCCTTTCTGCTCTTCCTCTGCCCCTTCTCCATCTTGTCCTGCTTCTCCTCGTTCTTGTGCTCGTCCGGCCTCTGCTTCTCCAATTTCGCCATCCTTTCCTCTTCTAATTCTTGTCTTTCTTCTGCTTCTCTATCTTTTCCTCCTCTCTTGGCTTCTTCTCTTCTTCCTTTTCCTCCTCCTCCTTGTGTTTGCTTCTCCATCTTCTCCTCTTCTTTTTCATCCCCGTTCTCCTCTTTTGCTTCTTCTTTTCTTTTCCCTTGTTTTCCTCCTTATTCTCCTCGTTTTCCTTTCTCTTCCTTTCTACCTTTTCCTTCTCTTTCTGATCTTCCTCTGCCCCTTCTCCATCTTTTCCTCCTTCTCCTCCTTCTCCTCGTTCTTGTGCTCGTCCTGCCTCTGCTTCTCCATCTTCTCTTCTTTTTTGTCTCCTTTCTCCTCTTTTGCTTCTTCTTTTCTTTTCCCTTGTTTCCCTCCTTATTCTCCTTGTTTTCCTTTCTCTTCCTTTTCTACCTTTTCCTTCTCATTCTTGTTCTGCCCCTTCTCAATCTCGTCCTCCTTCTCCTCGTTCTTGTGCTCGTCCGGCGTCTGCTTCTCCAATTTTGCCGTCTTTTCCTCTTCTTCTAATTCCTGTCTTTCTTCTGCTTCTCCATCTTTTCTTCCTCTCTTGGCTTCTTCTCTTCTTCCTTCTCCTCCTCCTTATTCCTGTCTTTCTTCTGCTTCTCCATCTTCTCCTCTTCTTTTTTGTCTCCTTTCTCCTCTTCCGCTTCTTTTCTTTTCCCTTGTTTCCCTCCTTATTCTCCTCGTTTTCCTTTCTCTTCCGTTCTGCCTTTTCCTCCTCTTTCTGCTCTTCCTCTGCCCCTTTCGCCGTCTCTTCCTCTTCACCTAATTCCTGCCTCTCTTCTGCTTCTCCACCTTTCTTCTTCCCCTCTTCTCTTCCTTCCCCTCCGGACCCCGCTTGCCCCCCCCTCACCCCCCCCCCCCCCGCAGGCATCGGCCTCAAGTACGTGGCGCTGGGCGACCTGGTCATCCTGATCACCTTTGGGCCCCTGGCGGTGATGTTTGCGCACGCGGTGCAGGTGGGCTACCTGTCGGCCTCGCCGCTGCTCTACGCGGCGCCCTTGGCGCTCAGCACGGAGGCCATCCTGCACAGCAACAACACGCGGGACATGGAGTCGGACCGGGCGGCCGGCATCGTGACGCTGGCCATCCTGGCGGGCCCCACGGGCTCCTACGCCCTCTACAGCGCCCTGCTCTTCCTGCCCTACCTGGCCTTCTGCCTGCTGGCCACCCGCTGCGCCCTCAGCCTGGCCCTGCCCTTGCTCACCCTGCCCATGGCCTTCTCCCTGGAGCGCCAGTTCCGCAGCCGCCGCTTCGCCGGGATCCCCCAACGGACCGCCAAGCTCAACCTCCTCCTGGGCCTCTTCTACGTCCTGGCCGTCCTCCTGGCCCCGCCGGGGGCCCTGCCCAAGCTTTGACGCCCCGGCCTCGGCCAAAACAGGAAGTGGTTCGGGGGTCGCTATCCTGGCACAGGAAGTGGTTCGGGGTCGGTTTCCGACGGATCCTGTGAAACTTGGCTCAATCCGCTTTCCGTTGGGAAGACTCTTCTCTCTCGTTTGGGGGTTGTTTGTATATTTTTTTTTGGGAAGGCGTGACCTTTTGGGGGAAAGGATGACCTTTTGGAGGTCGTGACCTCTTGAGCAACCAGACTCTCCAAAGCCTTGGGAAGCGTGACGGGTTAAAGTGGTAAATAAATACTACTATTCCACTCAGCACAGATGTGTACTATTACTTGCTGTACTCCTCTTTGCAGATTCAATATTTTCATTTGTTACTAGCTTGGGAAACGTACTAGTTGGTCTGTAGCCATTGTTTACGTGGCTCGCAGTAACGTCAGGAAGTTAGGGAAGGCACTGCGACTCCCATCGTCCATGCTCCGCCCTCCTCCAAACAGCACCAGCACGTAGAGTGGGTCACGGGGGCTCTGTGTGCCATGTTTGGCCTTGATCCATCCGTATTGGGAGTTGCAGTGGTATCATGACATTAGTGAAGGTACTGCAAGTCCCATCATCCGTGGTCCACCCACCTCCAAACAGTACCAGGACGTAGAGTGGGTCATGGAAGCTCTGTCTGCCAAGCGTGGTCCTGATCCATCATTATTGGGAGTTGCAGTGGTATCATGACATTAGTGAAGGTACTGCAAGTCCCATCATTTGTGGTCCACCCTCCAACCTGCAGCAGGATTTAGAGTGGGTCAGTGGGGGTCTGCCTGCCAAATGTGGTCTTTATTGGTGTTCGTTGCAGGCCGCAGTGGTCTGTGGGAACAGAGGGTGTGTGGAAGTACTACAAATCCCATCATCCATTGTCAGTCCTCCCCCGAACCTCACCAGGACGTGAAGGCAATAATGGGGGTTATGTGTGCCAAGTTTGGTCTCGTTCAGACATTGGAAGAGGGTCGTAGCTGACTTGGGAAGTGAGTAGAGGTAGTTCAAGTCCCATCATCCCTGGTCTGCCCTCCTCGAAACTGCACCAGGACGTAGAGTGGGTCATGAGGGCTCTGTGTGCCAGGTTTGGTGTTGATCAGTCATTGGACTAGGTTTGCAGCAGTCTTGGAAAGTGAGGGAAGGTACTGCAAGTCCCATCATCCATGTCCTGCCCCCCTCCAAACTTCAGTAGGATGTAGAGTGGGTCACTGGGGCTCTGTGTGCCAAGTGTGGTCTTTATCAGTGTTTGTTGGGGGCCGCATTGGACTGTGGGAACAGAGGGGTGTGAAAGTACTACAAATCCCATCATCCATTGTCAGTCCTCCCCCGAACCTCACCAGGACGTGAAGGCAGTCATGGGGGTTGTGTGTGCAAAGTTTGGTCTCGATCGGTAATTGGGTAAGGGTCGCAGCGGACTTGGGAAATCAGTAGAGGTACTTCAAGTCCCATCATCCATGGTCCACCCTCCTCCGAACTGCACCAGGACGTAGAGTGGGTCATGGGGGCTGTGTGTGCCAAGTGTGGTCTGTATGGGTCCTTTTAGGTGGCCTTAGTGGTCTGTGGGAACGGAACTGTTTGAAAGTACTACAAATCCCATAATCCGTGGGTCATGTCCCTCAAACTGCACCAGGGCGTAAAGGGGGCCGGGGGGGTTATGTGTGCCAAGTTTGGTGCAGGTCCATCACCCGCGCTGGTCGCTGTGGCCTGTGGAAGTGGCAGCCAATCCGAAAGCTGCCACATACATACAAACAAACATACATACAAACATTCCCCTTTATTAGAGATAGAGAGATAGAGAAGAGATAGATAGATAGACAGACAGACAGACAGACAGGCACTGGCACTGGCACTGGCACTGAATGACTGGCCGATGCAGAAGCAGTACCGGGAGTGGCCCGAAGGTGGCAGCACCTTCCCATGGGTCAAGCAGTGTCTCTGTATTGAGGTTTGTGGGGAGGTCATTCTGAGGTTTGGCTTGGAATGGGTGAGCCTCTCTCTTGGCCTTCTTCCCCCTTCTCTCTCATCCTTCTCTACACTCCCTGTCAATCTCCCCTCACCTCCTCCTCTTCACTTTCTTCGCATCACTCCTTCTCCATTCCTCCCCTCCGTTTTGTTTTCCTCCTTCTCCTGTTCTTCTCCTCCTCCTCTTCTGCTCTTCTTTCTGCTCCCTCCTTCCTTCCCCTTTCACTGCTTTCCCTCACTCTCCTTCCCCTCCCTCTTCCTTCTGCCTTTTTGCCCTCTTTCTTCTCCTCCTTCTCACCCTTTCTCCTCCTCACCTCTTCTCTCTCTTTCCTTCTCTTCTCCCTCCTTCCCCTCTTTCTCCTCTCCTCCCTTCCACTCATTCCTTCCCTTCTCCTCCCTCCTCCCTCTTCTCTCTCTGACTTTTTGCCCCCTTTCTTCTCCTCCTCCTCACCCTTTCTCCTCCTCGCCCCTTCTATCTCTTTCCTTCTCTTCTCTTCTCCCTCCTTCGCCTCTTTCTCCTCTCCTCCTCCTCCCTTCTCCCTTTCACTCTTCCCTTCTCCTCATTCCCTCTTCTTTCTCCTGACCTTTTGCCCTCTTTCTTCTCCTCCCCACTCCTTCTCCTCTCACATCTTCTCTTCTCCTCCTTCCTTCCCCCCTTTTGCTCCCTCCTCCTGCTCCCTCTTCTCGTCCCTTCCTCCTCTTCTTCCCTTTCCCTTCTCCCTCTTGCGGCCTTGAGCAAAGCCCTTCTTCCCATCCCCGCCTTCTCCTTCCTCGAGCGGCTCCTGCCAGGTGTGCACGTTGGCTGGGCATCATGCGCCCGTGTGCCTGGCTGCTCGTGGGGCGTAATTGAGCAGCCGTGGCTGCTGCCTGTCGCTCGGGCCTTCCCGGTGCTTTGGACTCCGAGTCCCACCCTTCCTCACGGCCCAGAGCCCCCAGGGGTGCCGAGAAGCCCCCCAGGCCTGGCCGGGAAAGAAGGCCGGAGCCGAGGCCGGCCAGGCAGGCCCCCACGTCCGTGGTCTTGCGCTTTCGCAATCGAGGTATCGCCTCTTTGCGCATTCTTGCGTTCAGCCGCCGTTGGGTCAAACAAATCCTTTTTTCCCTCCGTCGTCTCCTCCTTCTCTTCCTTCTGCACCAGCTTTCCTCCCTCCCTCTTCTTCCTTTTCTTCTTTATATTCATCCCTTCTCTTTTGTCTCCTTCATTTCTTCTTCCTCCTCTTCTTCCTTTGCTTTTTATCCTTCATATCTTTCTCTCTTCCCTCCTCTTTCGCCTTTTCTTCTTCCTTTTCTCATCTCTTGTCTCTTCGTTTTCTTCCTCCCTCCTCTTGCTGTTCTCCTTCATCTCTTCCCCCTTCCTTTTCTCCCTCCTTCCCATCCTTTTTTTCTCCTCCATCTCTTTCCCTTCCTTCATCTCACTCCTCATCTTCATCTTTTCCCTTCTCCTTCCTTCCCTCCCTCCTCTTCCTTTTTTCCTTCTTCATCTCTTCCCCTGCTTCTCCTTCTCTTCCTTTTTTCCTTCATCACTTCCTCCTCTCTTCCTTTCTTCCTTTTTTCTTCTTCATCTCTTCATCCGCTTCTCCTTTCTTCTCTTCCTTTTTCTTCTTCATCTCTTCCTCCTCTCTTCCTTTCTTCTCTTCCTTTTTTCTTCTTCATCTCTTCCTCTGCTTTTCCTTTCTTCTCTTCCTTTTTTCTTCTTCATCTCTTCCTCCTCTTCTTCATTCTTCTCTTCCTTTTTTCTTCTTCATCTCTTCCTCTGCTTTTCCTTTCTTCTCTTCCTTTTTTTCTTCTTCATCTCTTCCTCCTCTTCTCCTCTTCCTTTCTTCTTCTTCATCTCTTCCTCTGCTTCTCCTTTCTTCTTTTCCTTTTTTTCTTCTTCATTCTTCCTCCTCTCTTCCTTTCTTCTCTTCCTTTTTTCTTCATCTCTTCCTCTGCTTCTCCTTTCTTCTCTTCCTTTTTTCTTCTTCATCTCTCCCTCCTCTTCTTTCTTCTCTTCCTTTTTTCTTGTTCATCTCTTCCTTTCTTCCCTTCCTTTTTTCTTCTTCATCTCTTCCTCCTCTCTTCCTTTCTTCTCTTCCTTTTTTCTTCATCTCTTCCTCTGCTTCTCCTTTCTTCTCTTCCTTTTTTCTTGTTCATCTCTTCCTTTCTTCCCTTCCTTTTTTCTTCTTCATCTCTTCCTCCTCTCTTCCTTTCTTCTCTTCCTTTTTTCCTTCTTCATCTCTTCCTCCGCTTCTCCTTTCTTCTCTTCCTTTTTTTCTTCATCTCTTCCTCCTCTTCTCCTTTCCTGATTTTTCCCTCCTCTCACTCCCTTTCTTCTTCATTTCTTCAACTCTTCCTTTTCTTCTCCAGCTTTCCCTTCCTTTTCTTCCTCCCTCCTCTTGCTTTTCTCCTTCTCTTTAATGTCTCCCCCCTTCTTTTCTCAATCCCTTCCTTTTTCCTCCCTCATCAATTCCCCTTTTCTCCAGGGTTCTCTTCCTTCTCAATCTCTTTTCTCCCCTCCCTCTCCTTCCTTTTCTCCAGCCCTCCCTTTTCTTCTCCAACTTTCTCTTTTTCTTCTCCCCTCCTCCTTTTCTCCTCCTCCATCTCTCCTCCTTCCTTTTCTCCAGCCTTTTTCTTCTTCCTTTCTTCCTCCTTCCTCTTCCTTTTTTCTTCTCCATCTCTTCCTGTTCTTCCTCTTTTTTGTCTCCTTTCTCTCCTTTTTCTTCCTCCTCTTACTCTCCCCCCCCCCCCGGTCAACTCTTCTTTTTCTTCCCCCTCTTCTTCCTTTGCTTCTTCTCCTTCATGACTTCCTTTTTTCATGTCTTCCCTTTCCTTCTCCTTTATCTCTTCTTCCTTTTCTCCAGCCCTTTTTTCTTCTTCCTTTCTTTCTTCCTCCTTCCTCTTCCCTTTTTCTTCTCCATCTCTTCCTGTTCTTCCTCTTTTTTGTCTCCTTTCTTTTCTTCCTCCTCTTACTCTTTCTCCCCCCCGTCAACTCTTCTTTTTCTTCCCCCCTCTTCTTCCTTTGCTTCTTCTCCTTCGCGTCTTCCACTTCGCTTCCCTCCCGAAGGCCTCTCTCGGCAGCGAAGGGAGGCCTTGTCCAACAGAAGAGAGCATCGCGAGGAGCGCCCGCTGCATCTGTTGCCATGGCGACCTCCCCACATCCATCCGCGCACGTTGCGGTCCCCCGGCCCAGATTTCGGCGGAGAGTGAAAAAAAAGCGAGAGAGAAACAACCCTCGGCCTGTTCTACACATGTACAATCTCACCATTGTCCAAGGATGCCGTACGTAGAGCAACCCACAAAGTACGTCACGGTTTAAAGTTCGGACTAAAATCCGCAGCGGACCCACCGCCTTGTTGAGTAACCTGAAAGAAGGGACCGCAAGCTGGGTGGATAAAGCTAAGCCATTTAAAATCGACCCTTTCCCCCCACAGATGACCACCCAGCCTCTGTTTCAGAGCTCCACCGGACTCCGAGGCAGAGAGTTCCACTGCTGAACAGCTCATACATACCCAGAGCTGTGACACGCATTGGGCGAACGAGCCCAGTCCCAACCCCCGGGTAGGAGAAACCTCACGACTGGCGGGCGGGGTCGCCGCACCTGAAAACGGGGTGCGACCCCCAAAGGTCATGAGTCCAGCCTTGCCCCACAACTTATCGTTCCTTGGGTCTCGATTAATAGTCATGCTTCTGCAAAGGCCAGGTCTTGACCTCCTTGCGAAAGGTCAGGAGGGAGGGGGCCGATCTGAGGTCACTAGGGAGGGCGCTCCAAAGCCCAGGAGCCGCCACTGAGAAGGCCCCGCCTCCCCCACCAGCTCCCAGCATCCCCTGGACCAGGAAGAGAAGGAGGGGGAGGGGAGGTTGGCCACAGCAACGCGTGGCGGGTGCAGCTCGTTGTAAGCCAAACTTATAGAGGAACGGATAGAGGGGATGCTGGGAGCTGGTGGGGAGAGACGGGGCCTTCTCAGTGGTGGCTCCTGGGCTTTGGGACGAGTCCTCCTCAAAGGCCTGGTGAAGCCAGCAAGCCTTCAAGCTCTTGGGACCCAGGGGCTGGGAGCCACCACCGAGAAGGCTCCCCCCCCCGGTCCCCACCACCCGCGCTTGCGACGGTGGTGGGAGCGAGAGGAGGGCCTCCCCGGAAGATGGCCTTCGAGATCGTATTAGGTGTAAGCCTTTCCTATTTACGTTGGGGAGAACCTTTGCCTTTTCCTCCCGTCGATGGGGAAGAAGGCGGCGCGCCTCTCCGCGTCGCCCGGGCTTATCGCCGGGAACTCAGCGCTGCAGATAAGGCGAGGAATAGGAAATTACGAAAGACGCCGGGACTAAAACCCTTTCAAGAACGAGCGGATTAACATGGAAAAGCCTCCCTGGAAATAATCCCCGCTCGTACCTCTCTATTAGCGCTGAGAGCGCGTTGGGGGGAGAGATAAGTGTCTGTATTGCCAACGTGGGAGGAGCGGCCTCCTTCCCTCACCGGTTGCGCCTTTCGAGCTTTCGTGACCCACGGCAGCATTTTCTCCTGACGTTTCGCCTGCATCAGTGCCTAATGCCGTCTTCTGAGATTCCGTTGGCAGCGAAGCAGGCGGACTCTACGTATGTGTGTGTGTATCTGTGGAATAATGTCCAGGGTGGGAGAAAGAATTAGCAATTGGCATTCGAGTAGCCGTGAAGTTTGCAAAGTCAATCAGGGAGGGTATCTTCATAGAAATAGCCTGGCTGTTGTTGCCTGGAGGCACCCTCTGTTTGGAAGGAGTGGATTGCAACATTCACAATTTGCAATGAGCAAGCTTGGATAGCATTGGAGTAGTTATGAAGTTTACAAAGTCAGTCAGGGAGGGTATTTGCATAGAAATAGCGTGGCTGTTGTTGCCTGGAGGCATCCTCTGTTTGGAAGGAGTGGAATGCAACATTCGCCATTTGCAATGAGCAAGCTTGGATAGCATTGGAGTAGTCATGAAGTTTGCAAAGTCAATCAGGGAGGGTATCTCCATAGAAATAGCCTGCCTGTTGTTGCCTGGAGGCACCTTCTGTTTGGAAGGTGTGGGTTACAACATTCGCCATTTGCAATGAGCAAGCTTGGATAGCATTCGAGTAGCCATGAAGTGTGCAAATTCAATCAGGGAGGGTATTCGTATAGAAATAGCCTGGCTGTTGTTGCCTGGAGGCACCCTCTGTTTGGAAGGTGTGGATTGCAACATTCACAATTTGCAATGAGCAAGCTTGGATAGTCATGAAATTTGCAAATTCAATCAGGGAGGGTATTCGTATAGAAATAGCCTGGCTGTTGTTGCCTGGAGGCACCCTCTGTTTGGAAGGTGTGGATTGCAACATTCACAATTTGCAATGAGCAAGCTTGGATAGCATTAGAGTAGTCATGAAGTTTGAAAAGTCAATCAGGGAGGGTATTTGCATAGAAATAGCCTTACTGTTGTTCGATTAATCGGGTGTTGGCTCGGCGTCAGAGTCATATAACAACGGCGGGGGGAGGAGGGGACTGTCACGTTGGAAACCAAGAGGAAATTTGCTCCCACCGAGAGGAGCGCATTCTGGTTCGTTCGGCCGTAAATACCTGGAACGGGTGCCAATCCCGGCCTGGCAGATGGGCCGACCGAGGACCGCCCGGAATTTTAATGCGTTTGGTTTGCTAGCACTCAAAACGGCAACAACAATAGGAAAACCAGGCCCAATGATCTCAAAAGACACACCTCTGGGTTTAAGCTTGCGGTCCGATCCAGATATATCGAAGACCTCTTACCTTTTCAAGGCTTAAAAAGTCATGAGAGTCGGCCCTGGGGTTCAAGGCAAGAGCACAAGGCCCGGAGGCACAAGGCCCGGAGGCGCCAGGCCCAGAGGCGCAAGGTCCAAAGGCTCAAGGCCCAGAGGCGCAAGGCCCAGAGGTGCAAGGTCCGGAGGCTCAAGGCCCAGAGGCGCAAGGCCCAGAGGCACAAGGCCCGGAGGCTCAAGGCCCAGACGCGCAAGGTCCAGAGGCTCAAGGCCCGGAGGCTCAAGGCCCAGAGGCACACGGCCCGGAGGCACACGGCCCGGAGGCACAAGACCTGGAGGCACACGGCCCTGAGGCTCAAGGCCCGGAGGAACACGGCCCGGAGGCACACGGCCCTGAGGCTCAAGGCCCGGAGGAACACGGCCCGGAGGCTCAAGGCCCAGAGGCGCAAGGCCCAGAGGCGCAAGGTCCAAAGGCTCAAGGCCCGGAGGCTCAAGGCCCAGAGGCACACGGCCCGGAGGCACAAGACCTGGAGGCACACGGCCCGGAGGCACAAGGCCCAGAGGCGCGAGGTCCAGAGGCGCAACGCCTGGAGGCACACGGCCCGGAGGCACATGGCCCGGAGGCACACGGCCCGGAGGTGCAAGGCCTGGGGGCACACGGCCCAGAGGCACAAGACCTGGAGGACCACGGCCCGGAGGCACAAGGCCTGGAGGCACACGGCCCAGAGGCACAAGACCTGGAGGCACACGGCCCAGAGGCACAAGACCTGGAGGCACACGGCCCGGAGGCACAAGGCCTGGAGGCACACGGGCCAGAGGCACACGGCCCAGAGGCACATGGCCCGGAGGCACACGGCCCGGAAGCTCAAGGTCCGGAGGCACACGGCCCGGAGGCACAAGGCCTGGAGGCTCAAGGCCCGGAGGCACACGGCCCAGAGACACACGGCCCGGAGACTCAAGGCCCAGAGGCACACGGCTCAGAGGCTCAAGACCCGGAGGCACACGGCCCAGAAGAACACGGCCCGGAGGCACACGGCCCAGAGGCAAAAGGCCCGGAGGCACACGGCCCAGAGGCAAAAGGCCTAGAGGCACACGGCCCAGAGGCTCAAGGTCCGGAGGCGCACCACCCGGAGGCACACGGCCCGGAGGCACACAGCCCGAGGCACACGGCCCGGAGGCACACGGCCCAGAGGCTCAAGGTCCGGAGGCGCACGACCCGGAGGCACAAGGCCCGGAGGCACATGGCCCGGAGGCACACGGCCCAGAGGCACATGGCCCGGAGGCACACGGCCCAGAGGCACAAGACCTGGAGGCACACGGCCCAGAGGCACACGGCCCAGAGGCACAAGACCTGGAGGCACACGGCCCGGAGGCACAAGGCCTGGAGGCACACGGCCCAGAGGCACACGGCCCAGAGGCGCAAGGCCCAGAGGCGCAAGGTGTGGAGGCTCAAGGCCCAGAGGCGCAAGGCCCAGAGACACAAGGCCCGGAGGCTCAAGGCCCAGACGCGCAAGGTCCAGAGGCTCAAGGCCCGGAGGCACACGGCCCAGAGACACACGGCCCGGAGACTCAAGACCCGGAGGCACACGGCCCAGAAGAACACGGCCCGGAGGCACACGGCCCAGAGGCACACGGCCCAGAGGCCAAAGGCCCGGAGGCACACGGGCCAGAGGCAAAGGCCCGGAGGCACACGGCCCGGAGGCACACGGCCCGGAGGCACACGGCCCGGAGGCACACGGCCCGGAGGCACACGGCCCAGAGGCACACGGCCCGGAGGCACACGGCCCAGAGGCACACGGCCCGGAGGCACACGGCCCGGAGGCTCAAGGTCTGGAGGCACACGGCCCGGAGGCACATGGCCCGGAGGCACAAGGCCCGGAGGCACACGGCCCAGAGGCACACGGCCCGGAGGCTCAAGGCCCGGAGGCACACGGCCCGGAGGCACATGGCCCAGAGGGACAAGGCCCGGAGGCACATGGTGAAGCCTGGGCTGAACGACTGCTCTTAACTCAAAACGCTGCCTGTATGTCAGAGAAACCCAGGCTGCGTGGCTGCTCTCAACTCAAAACACAGCTCGCATAGCGAAGGAAAACCTGGGCTGAGCAATGGCTCATAACGCGAAACACTCTTAAGTTGAGGCGCCCTTAAGTCAAGTTGCACTGTACTTGTGAGCGAGGCGGACAAAACCGGCAGGTGTCACCCCTTGTGACGTCCACGTTTGTCACGCCCTGAGTGAGCCTCGTGCTTTTCCTCTTCCTGACAGCTCCCATCGCGCTTCCTGGTCCTCTGCTTCCCTCGCTCTTGCCCGCTTGGCAACTGCAGTGCCGTTGAGGCGATTTCAGGCTCCGGGCTTAATGGATTTACAGGCGCCGGGGGCTCTCCAGCCGGTAACGGGCCTCCCGCGGGCGACGCTAACTCCAAAATATGATACGCCGGCTCTGCCGTGCCAGGTTTATTTCTCCTATGAGAAGGCGGCAATAGGCTTCCTCTCCCGCCCTGGCTTGCTTTCCCGTTCCTTCCCAACTTGGGCCTTCCTTCCCTCCAGGGGTTTTGGACTCCAACTCCCACCATCCCTAGCAACCCTTCCCCCCTTTTCCCCCTCCCCATGATGATGGATCTGTGTGCCAAGTTTGGCCCAGGGCTGTCATGGGCAGGGGTCGCCGCCGTGACCTCTGTAAGTGGGCGAAGGTCATTAAGCAGTGGGGGGAGGCGAGGGATAGGCCCGAGGCTGCTAGGAATTGTGGGAGTTGGAGTCCAAAACACCCGGAGGGAGGGAGGGTCAAGTTGGCTCATGCCTGCCCTAGAGAGGACCATCTTCCTTGGGGGCCTCCCATCCAATCCCTAGCCAGGGCAGGCCCGGATTAACACTTTTTTGCGCCCGAGGCCACACTTTGGAGTGACGCCCCCTTTGAGCCAACCTCCGGCCGCCCCCAAGGCCCCCAGGCACTCCCTCCGCCGGAAAGCTCCGCTCCGCTCCGCTCTGGAGGTCTCCTCGGGAGTCGGGAGGCGTGGGGAGAGCGCAGTGGGTGCAAACTCACTCCAAAGGCATGCACGAGACAGAGAGAGAGCGCGTGAGAGAGCGCACAAGAGAGTGATAGCGCGCGTGAGAGAGAGAGAACTAGAGAGAGAGAGAGAGCGTGCGAGACAGAGAGTGCGTGAAAGAGAGAGAGAGAGCGTGTGAGAGAGCGCACAAGAGAGTGATAGAGAGAGAGCGTGCACGAGAGAAAGAGAGAGCGTGCGCGAGAGAAAGAGAGAGAGCGCGCGCGCAAGAGCGAGAGAGCGAGCATGCGAGAGAGTGCACAAGAGAGTGATAGAGAGAGAGAGCGTGTACAAGAGAGAACTAGAGAGAGAGAGCGAGAGAGAGAGAGAGAGCGCGTGAGAGAGCGTGCGAGAGAGTGATAGAGAGAGAGCGTGTACAAGAGAGAACTAGAGAGAGAGCGAGAGAGAGAGAGAGAGAGCGCGCGTGAGAGAGCGTGCGAGAGAGTGATAGAGAGAGAGCGTGTACAAGAGAGAACTAGAGAGAGAGAGCACGTGAGAGAGCGTGCGAGAGAGCGCACAAGAGAGTGATAGAGAGAGAGCATGCGCGAGAGAAAGAGAGAGCGCGCGCGCAAGAGCGAGAGAGAGAGAGAGCGTGTGAGAGAGCGCACAAGAGAGTGATAGAGAGAGCGTGCGCGAGAGAAAGAGAGAGCGCGCGCGCAAGAGTGAGAGAGAGAGCGTGCGAGAGAGTGCACAAGAGAGTGATAGAGAGAGAGAGCGTGTACAAGAGAGAACTAGAGAGAGAGAGAGCGCGAGAGAGAGAGAGCGCGTGAGAGAGCGCGCGAGAGAGTGAGAGAGAGAGAGAGCGTGTACAAGAGAGAACTAGAGAGAGAGAGAGAGCGAGAGAGAGAGAGAGCACGTGAGAGAGCGTGCGAGAGAGCGCACAAGAGAGTGATGGAGAGAGAGAGCGTGTACAAGAGAGAACTAGAGAGAGAGAGAGCGCGCGAGAGAGAGAGCACGTGCGAGAGAGCACACAAGAGAGTGATAGAGCGTGTGTGAGAGAAAGAGAACTAGAGAGAGAGCGTGCGAGAGAGAGAGTGCGCAAAAGAGAGAGAGAGCAAGAGAGAGAGCATGCAAGAGAGTGCACAAGAGTGATAGAGAGAGAGAGAGAACTAGAGAGAGAACTAGAGAGAGCGCGCGAGAGACAGAGGGCGCGTAAGAGAGAATGAGCGTGTGTGTGCGCGCGCGCGAGAGAGAGCAAGGGTCGTATCTTCCCATCCGGAGAGAGAGAGCGCGCAAGAGAGAGAGAGAGAGCGTGCGCACGCGAGAGAGCGAGAGACTGAGGGGACGGAGCAGAGACTTGCCGGGAGAAGGAGCGAGGGGGGGCATGGGAAAGGGGGAAAGAGGGGCGTGGCCCAGGGGGATTTTTTGGTCCGTGATTTGCGCCCCCCCCCCCTCGGCTTGCGCCCCTAGGCCACGGCCTCGTTGGCCGCGTGGGCAATCCGGGCATGAGCCAGGACCAACCCTGCTTCGCTCCCGCTCTTGTTCTGGGCCTACAGAAGAGAAGAGACCCGAGGGGAGGCCGAGTGCCAGGGGTGCGTGCAAGCGCATGGGCAGGCGTGAGGGATGCTCCCTGCCAGCGATCAACGGGAGATTCATTACGTATTCCCCAGGGATGCCAGGCTTCCTTCGGAGGGAAGGGAAGGGTCTTGCGGAGTGCCGCCGGAAAGGCTTGGTGGGCGTCCGCGTGGGAAGACACGACCCCGCCGTGGGGTTCCAGTGGGATTATTTTAGCTGAGGAGGGTTTGCCAGTCCTTTCCTTGGTCTGCGCGCCAAGCCCAGGTCCGCCGTCCGTGGGGGTTCGCAGGGGTCTGTGGACGCAACTCAAGGTACTGCAAATCCCATGTCAGAAGCGTGTGACTACGTCGAGGAGAGGCCTCCGAGCCGCCCGCCAAGGCCGACCATTTCCTGCGCATTAGCCGAAACCCGGGCGAAGTGTCCTTCCTTCCTTCCGAGGCATCCATTAGCGCTCTCTAGGGGGACGGCGGCTTCCTCCATTAGCGCAATTCCATTTTCCGTAATGTCTTTCCTTAATGGGGCGTTCAGAAAGCACCCGTCAGCGGTCATTTCCGGCCCGTGCGCTGGTTTGGCCGGACCATTTCACAGGACTCGAGAGTCCACACCATCCAGATTTTCCTTTCCCATTGATTTTGCTTTGTTTATTATTTGTTTGATTTGATTGACTGCCCAGATTGGGTCGCTGTGAGTTTTCCGGGCTGCCTGGCTGTGTTCCGGAAGCAGCATTCTCTCCTGACATTTCGCCTGCATCTATGGCAGGCATCCTTAGAGGTTGCGAGGTCCGTTGGAAACTAGGCGAGTGGGGCTTATATATATATTGTACCAGCAGGAACCACTTTAAAAGGCAGCAACCCTTCCCATAACATCGTTTCTCGCGCACCTGCTTCTCCTCTCCTCTCTCTCTCTCTCTCTCGGCATTACTTCGCGAACGAAGATTCTTAGGAAGGACTCGCCCCACGCTTTTGACAAGTGCGGTGATGACGAAAAAGGCCAATCTGAGATAGGCAAGTCCAGTTGCAGAAAGCACAGCAGAAAGTCTCCTTGGGTGATGTTGTTTCCAAGTTGCGGTTCTTTCTGCGTTGTCGTTCGGCGTGCCTTCTCGAAAGAGGCCGCAGCATTGTGGGTAGTGCGTCTCCATGCCTCCCAATGTGAGGCCAGGGCGGACCATGGTTGGTGATCAATCTGGCCGAGACTGAGGTGTTGTTTCAGGGAGTCCTTCTATCTCTTTTTGGGGGTGCCTCTCTTGCGAGTTCACCGTAGAGTACTATGTTTGGGAGGCGGTGGTCTTCCATCCTAGAGACCTCGTGCCCTGCCCAGCGCAGCTGTGTTCTCAATAGCAGGGCCTCAACGCTGGTGACCCCTGCTCAAGGACAGCAACATTTGTCACATAGTCGGTCCAGTGTATATTTAGGATTGTGCGAAGACAGCGCTGATGAAAGCGTTTGAGGAGTCGTAGGTGTTGGCGATAGGTGACCCATGTTTCAGACCCATGGCGGAAAATAGACAGTACGATAGCTCTGTACACACTGATTTTGGTGCTTTGCCTCAGGTGCTTGTTGCTCCAGACTCTTTTGTGAAGCCTTCCGAATGCACTCTATGCCTTTGCTCATCTGTGATCGATCTCTTTGTCAATCTTGGCGTCTGAAGAGACGATGCTTCCCAGGGAGGTGAACTGCTGAGTGGACTTAAGCACAGATTTGCCTATGCTGACGTTGGGATGATGATGGTGTTCTTCCTGTGGTGCGGGCTGGTAGAGGACTTCTGTTTTCTTCAGGCTGACTTCCAGCCCAAACAGCTCTGCAGCTGCTGCAAAGCAGGACGTGAGGCGCTGCAGGGCTGCTTCTGGATGGGCGACAAGGGCGGCATCGTCAGCAAAAAGCAGCTCACGGACCTGTGGGTGTCCTACTGGGAAGAAGAAAGAAAGAAGAGAGGAAGGAAAGAAAGAAGGAAGGAAGGAAGGGGATATTGGGGAGGGAAAGAGGAGTGAATGGAGAGAGGAGGAGGGCGAAAAAGGAGGAAAGGGAATGAGGGAGGATAAGAGGGGATGTTACCGAATGGATAAGGCATCAGGGAGAGGAGGGAAGAGAGGAAGAAGGGAAGAGAGAAAGAAAGGAGGGGAAGAGAGAGGAAAGTAGGAGGGGGGTTCTCTGTACTTTTGTGCATTTTTAAAGGTTTTAATGGGGATATTGGAGAAGAGGGATGCACGCAGAGAGGAGCAAGGAAGGAGAGAATGAGGGAGGCAGAGAAGAAGAAGGGAAGAAAGAAAGAAGGGGAAAGGGGGGAAGAGAAGGAAAGGAGGCCGATTGTATTTTTGTGTGTTTTGAATGCTTTCACGAGGATATTGGGGACGGAAAGAGGGATGAACGGAGAAAGGAGAAGGAAGAAGGAGGAAAGAAGAGAGTGTGGGAGGAGGAGAGGGAAAGAAGGGACGGGATTCTCTATTTCTGTGTAGCTGCAAATGTCTTAATTGGGATATTGGACAGGGAAAGAGGGATGAATGAAGAGAAGAAGAAGGAAAGAGAGAAAGAGAAAGGAGGAGGAAGAGAGAGGAAAGAAAGAACGAAGGAAGAGAGGGAGAGAAGGAGCGGAGAGAGGTTGTCTGTATTTTTGTGGATTTCAAATTGTTCTTAGTGTGTGTTCCTCATGACTTCCAATGTCGGGCCCTATTTCATGTAAGAATGGATGTCCTTCGAGACCCCTGCTCTTCCTCCTCCTCTTCCTCTTCTTCTTCCTCTTCTGAATTTCGAGGCGCCTGCGGACAGAGAGAGAGAGAGAGAGAGAGAGAGAGAGAGAGAGAGAGAGAGAGAGAGAGGCCAAGTGTGTTGTCATGGCTCCTGTCGCTTTGTTGGCGCCGCCTGGCTCTTGTTTACCATCCCTCTCTTCTTTCGTTAGCTTTGCTTTGCCTCCGACACGCCTGCTGCTCAAGGATTGGGGGGGGGGGGGGCAGGCGTGCTTATGACCCCCAAAATGAGCCATGAATATTCAGCGCACAAGACGCGCTTTGCCGCCATGGATTATTTATGCGCGGAATAACCAAAGCAACATCAATAATACAGCGGGCGCCGGGTGTTTGCGGCCGTGTCGTGCTTCGCCTGTGCTGCGCGCCCGAGGGCCTTGGTCCTCAGAAGAGAGGGTCCGGGTCCAGTTGTGACAGAGGCTGTGAATTCAGGGTAGCCTTGCCTTGGAGGCTGAGGCCCGAGGTTCCTCTAAAGCAGTTGCAGTCCTTCTTAGATGACACAGCATGGCTAGACCCCTTCCAGTCCGGCTTCCGTTCGGGGCACGGGACGGAGACGGTCCTGGTCTCCATCACAGATCAACTCCGCTGCCAGCTCGACCAAGGCGGGTCTGCGCTGCTCGTGTTATTGGACCTCACGGCAGCGTTTGACACGGTCGACCACAATCTACTGACCCACCGCCTGGCCATGGCCGGAGTGAGGGGGACTGTCCTTAAATGGCTGGCCTCCTTCCTCCACCAGCGGTCTCAGCGTGTGAGGAGGGGCGAGGTGGTCTCCGAGGGCTCCTCATTAGTTTGTGGAGTTCCGCAAGGGGCCATTCTCTCCCCTCTGTTATTCAACATCTACATGCAGCCGCTTGCACAGCTGGTGCGGAGTTATGGGCTGGAGTGCCACCAGTACGCTGACGACACCCAGCTCATTCTGAGGATGGAGGGCAGGCCGGAGTCCGTCCCCGATAATTTCCAGCACTGCCTCGAGGCCGTTACTGGATGGCTGCGTGCCAGTAGGTTGAGGGTGAATCCAGCGAAGACGGAGATCTTGTGGTCGGGCCGCTCGGGTGGTGTAGATGTCCAGCTTCCGACCCTGGACGGTGTGGCGCTATGCCCATCGCCTTCCGTTAAGAGCCTGGGGGTCCATCTGGACTCCCAGCTGACCATGGAGGCCCAGGTCTCCGCGGTCAGCAAGGTTGCTTTTTTCATCTGCGACAGGCTCGGAGGCTGGCCCCTATATCTCCCGGAATGACCTGGCCACGGTGATCCAAGCTACGGTCATCTCAAGGCTGGATTACTGTAACGCGCTTTACGTTGGCCTTCCTTTGTCGGCGACCCGGAAGCTCAAGCTGGTGCAGAACACTGCCGCCCGGCTCCTGTCTGGAACCCCAGCAGGCCGCCACATCACACCGGTTTTGCAGGATCTGCACTGGCTCCCAATCGAGCACCGGATCTCCTTCAAGGTGTTGGTTCTTACCTTTAAGGCCTTGCACGGCCTGGGGCCAGCGTACTTGAGGGACCGACTCACCCCACCCTGTCCCCCGAGATCACTACGCTCCGAGGATGCTAATTTGTTAGAGATACCCTCGGCGAAATCGGCTAAACTGACATCTACTCGCCGGAGGGCGTTCTCCGTGATAGCTCCTACGCGGGGGAACGCCCTCCCCGGCTGAACGCTGGCGATAAAGGACCTGCTCCCGTTTAGACGCGCCTGCAAAACTTATTTGTTTAAGCAGGCCTTCGGTGAGTAGGTCCTGCCCATGTTCCGCTTTAGCCGCTGTCCTGGGGTGTCACGCTGTCTAATTTCTGAACTGTACCTGGGGGTTTTGTATTTTGCTGTTTTAACTGTTTAATTGTCTTAGATGTTTTATCGCATTGCTTGTGTGTAGTTGTACCTTCGGTTCCTGTGAGCCGCCGCGAGCCTCAGGGAGTCGGCGGCATAGAAACCCGAATAATAAATAAATAAATAAATAAATAAAGCAGACCCGGGCAACCTATGGCTCGTGGGCCGGATGCGGCCCATAGGCCGGATGCGGCCCGGCAGCCGATTCTGTCCGGCCCGGGGAGAACGGCGTCGGGGGGCAAGGTTCAGTTACCCAGCCATCCTGGGATCACGCTACCCAGCCATGCTGGCCCAATGGGGCACTTTGGAACTGTGGAACTCCCTGCTGCAGGCCAATCCAACTTGAAAGCAGGGGGGTCCTCTGGAGGGGGGGGCTCGACTTCCGTTGGGCTTCGGACCCCAAACGTGTGGGGCTTGGGACGCCAGGCGGGTGCCCACCAGGCCCCCCCATTTGAGGACTTTTTGTTGGGTGAACTACAACTTTTCGTAGGTGAACTACAACTTCCAAACTCAAGGTCAATTCCCAAGCAAACCCTTTCAGTACTTTCTGTTGGGAATGAGAGTTCAATGTCTCAAGTTTGTTCCATTGTTGCAAGAGTTCAGGATGCTCTTTGATTGTGTGTTGACTATAAATCCCAGAAACTGTAACTCCCAAATGACAAGGTCTATTTTCCCCAAACTCCATCTGTGTTCGCATTTGGGCATATAGAGTATTCAGGCCCCCCATTTGAGGACTTTTCGTTGGGTCAGAAGCCCAACTTGTCTAAATATAGCTCACTCTCCTCCTTCTCTTACCAACTGGGGAAGTCTTCGCGTTGGAATCAACCAAAGGATCCCAAAGTTGGGGGGGGGGGGGACTTCAGGGCCACCTAGTCCGCCTTGAGTCGTCCTCTTTGGGGAGGACCACATGAGCAAGGCTTGGAACTAGAACTCCCCCGAGTAGGACTTGGTCAGAGCGGTTGCCTCCATTACCAATTGGGAAACATTCCTGACCTCTCTAACAGGCCCGGATTACCCATAAGGCCACCCGAGGCCATGGCCTAGGGGCGCAAGCCAAAAGGGGCGCAATTCACACGGACCCCCCCCCCCAAAACCTGCAACGCAACTCTCTCTCTCTCTCTCTCGGGGGAGGGCGGGGGGAGAGTGTGCCGTGAGCGATCCCCTGGTGTGCCGTGCCCCCCTTTCTTCCCCCTCCTGCCAAACTCCTGCTGCTTCGGGAGGCTCTGGGTGTAGGTGAACTACAACTTCCAAACTCAAGGTCAATTCCCAAGCAAACCCTTTCAGTACTTTCTGTTGGGAATGAGAGTTCAATATGCCAAGTTTGGTTCAATTCCATTGTTGCAAGACTTCAGGATGCTCTTTGATTGTGTTTTATCTATAAATCCCAGAAACTGTAACTCCCAAATGTCAAGGTCTATTTTCCCCAAACTCCACCTGTGTTCGCATTTGGGCATATTGAGTATCCATGCCAAGTTTGGTCCTGATCCAACATTGTTTGAGTCCACAGTGCTCTTTGGATATAGGCGAACTACAACTCCAAAACCCAAGGTCAATGCCCACCAAACTCTTATAGCATTTTCTCTTGGTTGTGGGAGTTCTGTGTGGGAAGTTTGTGCCTTTCTGCCATTCCTGCCAGGATATCTATGTTGTGTTCATCGAAACAGGTCCAGGTTTCACTCTGAGTGTACAAATACATTCAAAAACATCTTAACTATACGTATTACTGTGTTGGAGTGTCAGTTTGTGTCATTTTGGGTTAGTATTAGTATGTCTCGTGTGTGTGTCTTTCTGCCATTCCTGCCAGGATATCTATGTTGTGTCCATCGAAACAGGCCCAGGTTTCACTCTGAGTGTATAAATATATTCAAAAACATCTTAACTATATGTATGACTGTGTTAGAGTGTCATTTTGTGTCATTTTGGTTGGCGGTGTGCCCCAGGATTTTGTCAATGTAAAAAAAAAGTAATGAGAGTTCTGCGTGCCAAATTTGGTTCAATCCCATCGTTGGTGGAGTTCGGAGTGTTCTTTGATTGCAGGCGAACTATAAATCTCTAGTATGCTCTGTTGCTGATCCATTCCTCTGTTTGCTGTGTGCCATAGAAAAGAATAGGGACAGGAGCCCCCCCCCCTTCCTCAGTCTTCCCATTTGGAGAGGTTGAAAGGCGAAAGAGAGAGGGGTGGGGTGGGGTGGGGGGGGGGTCCTTTTCATCATTGCCGCCTTCAAGGGACTCCGTGCCCAGATCTGAGAGCCAGCGGGCATCATCACAAGGAGGCCGCCGGGGGCCATGCCCACGGAAACGCCTCTCCGCCCAGCACGACCCGCCGGTGGCTTCGGTCGGCTTCACAGCGGGCGGCGAGCGAGAGAGAGCATGAAAAGGGCGTTATTAATAGGACGGGTGTTTCTGAGGAAAGGGGAAGGCGGGCTCCCCCGACCGTCAAGGAAGGCGCGGGAGACGTCGCAGCCCTGCTCTACTTCTCGGCAGCGCCAATGCCTTTTCCGAGTGTGAACGCAAACGTCACGTTGATGCCGTGACGGACGGGATTCAGCTGCAGGGAGTTCCACAGTTCCTTTTTCCTCCATCTTGGGCCGGGTGGCACAAGAACAAAGAGCCCACCAAATGGCCCCTCCTTCCTCCCTCTTGACCTCTGCCTGAGCTCCATTTTCTCCTGACACAACAATAGCCACGGCAGCAACAGAAGCCCCCGTTTCCTGTAGCAACACCCGTTTTCCCCTGAGGGCGTCGCCTGCCCTCGGCCACATGGTTCAAAACAAAAACTCACACAGCTGCTCCAAAGGTGGGGGGCACGAGTGACCTTTTACCCAGTCACCATGAGGAGGATTTCCCCCACAGTTACCAGTTTGAGAGATCTAGTTTCCCCAAGTACACTGGCACGTTTTGCCCTTTTCTTCCTGCTACATAACCCGGACTATCCCTGGACTGCTCTCCCCAGCTGATTCCAGCATAAGCCCTTGCCACATCTTACAGATTATGGACCCAAAGGGACTCTCTTTCTGGACAAACCGTGTCCGATGCTTTTCCGGAGGGGTTTTGCCCAGATTGCAAGGGGACTGAAAGGGAACCCAGGTCTTTTGGGCTTTGGGAGAAGCAGTTCGCCAAGGACACTTCCCAGTTGAATATTCCCAGCCTTTTCCCCTCTTGCCACATGGACTTTGTGACTCTCTGCCACTCTATTGCACTCCAGAAGCAATTCTGCCCCTCAGGACTCTATAGTTTCCTCAAGGACGCTTCTCCAGTTGGACATTTCCCGTTTCTCCCCTTTTGCACCCTGGACCCTCAATGACTTTGCTATTCCTTTGCACCCCAAGCCCCAAAGGCTCTGCAGTTCCCAAGGACAGTGGTTACATCAAGGAGGACTACAACTCCCAGGAGGAAAGCAGCATTGTGCTGCCTGTTTTAAAGATCATTCCTCTGGGAGCAAGAGCTGCATGGGAATGTAATTGGGATGATTGCAGGGGGACATCTGGGTTGTCTTGTCTACATTGTACCCCTATGTGTTCCCCTTTTGTGTCCCTGTAACGTTAAGATAATGCCCTCAGCAGAGAGTTCCAGAGTTTAACAGAGCACAATAACCCACTTTCCCATCCACTTTGCCTTGCACAAATAATAACCTTGGGGGAGGGACGCTGGGTTTCTTCGTGGGGTGAGGCCCACACTCTTTATGCCCAGGACTCCCCCACATATGTCTCTGTCATTTTCGGAGCTTGGCAAATGATAGGGGATATGTACGGTCATATAATCAGAACCCAAAACATGGTTGTTTCATGCGAGCTTCGGACCCTCGCAGCCAGCCCCAATAGCTATCTTTCGGGACCATTTTAAACTGAGCAACCATGCTTCCAAGCTCAGCCAGGACTCCCTTTGCGGAGAGTTCCCCTGGTAAACAAATGATACATTTTTCTGGCCATGTGATGCTTTGCACCAATAATTGGGTGAAGGTCAGGTGTTCTGTGG
Source organism: Anolis apletophallus (assembly GCA_030556195.1). Taxonomy (NCBI): domain Eukaryota; kingdom Metazoa; phylum Chordata; class Lepidosauria; order Squamata; family Anolidae; genus Anolis; species Anolis apletophallus. The sequence goes on along the minus strand of JARBWK010000017.1, from coordinate 17,346,263 downwards.
AACATAGATTCCCACCCCATTATGGGCCTGGATTTTGCCATTTTGAACTGAGAAGCCACTCGTGTCCCCACAAGGAGTTGGCCTCGGAGCTTGGCCCCAAGGGACTCATGGGCTCTGGCAACCCCAAGTCACTCAGCCACACCATAGTTGGCCCGTTCGAATCTTGGCGCGTCTTTTCCTATTGGTTAAAGCGCGCCGGCCGCCTCCTGGCCCAGCTGACTTTGACAGCGCGGCCAATCAGCTGGAGCTACACGTGGGAGGAGGGCGCCCGATTCAAATGTAAATGACTGCTTTTCTATATATTGGACTGCTTTCCCATTAAAGACTATGTTTTGCCTTTGGAGACCTGTGTGGTTGGCATGCATCCTTCCATCAGCTGAGAAAGAAAATCTTCTCTCGGTCCGTGCGCGCTTCCGGTTTGGGTGAGAACTGAATTGGGTCTTGGTGGGATTTGTAGTTTTAGGAAGATCACCCTTACTTTAGGCCTTGATCCTCGCATTTTAGGGGTGGCCTGGGCCCTGTCCCCTTAAGGGAAGGGCCCTTCTAATCCATTGCTCGGCAACAACGTTGGAAGGGACCCCCAAAGGTCACCCAGCCCCACCCCCAGGAGCGGACTACCAGGCCCGGATTAATCTTTTGTGGCGCCCTAGGCCACACTCTCTAAATGCTGCCCCCGGCCGAGGGGAGGGCCTCTTTGCAGGGGCGGGGCCTCTTGCGGGGGGGTGGAGCTGGCACGAGGGAGAAGGAGCCGGGGGAAGTCCTGCCCCTAGGGCGACTGACGTGGCTTCCCCCGCCGCCGCCTCGCTCGCACGGCCGCCCCTAACCCTGGAGGAAGGAGCGGCGCCCGCCCGCCCGAGCAACAAGGTGGCGGGGGAAGCCACGTCAGACGCCTTAGGGGCGGCGGGATTTCCCCCTGCTCCTTCTGCCTTGCTCCTCAGTGCGCAGGCGCAGAAGCAAGTGCCCGAGAATTTTTTTCAATTTTGGGGGGTCCGGATCCGCTGCCCCTCCAAAGCTGCCGCCCTAGGCCTTGGGCTAGGGTGGCCTTATGGGTAATCCGGGCTCTCTGGATATAGGTGAACTACAACTCCCAAACCCAAGGTCAATGCCCACCAAACTCTTATAGCATTTTCTCTTGGTGATGGGAGTTCCGTGTGGGAAGTGTGTGTCCTTCTGCCATTCCTGCCAGGATATCTATGTTGAGTTCATCGAAACAGGCCCAGGTTTCACGCTGAGTGTATAAATACATTCAAAAACATATTAACGATATGTATGACTGTGAATGGAGGTGAACTACAATCTGGATGGAAGTGAACTACAATTCCAAAACTCAAGCGTTATTACATTATAATAACAATATCAGTGGACTAGATGACCTTTGGGGCCCCTTCTGACTTTCGGATTCTATGATTCCAAGACCAGCTTCTCTCTGTTGTCCTCATCATCATCTCTTGCCAATGGAAACGGCTTCGCGTGCTTTAGAAAGCGTCCTCCTTGGCGTCGGAGGCAGGGGCGGCACACCGAGTTTGGATCCGTGGCGGTACACAGGATGAGATCTCGCAGGAGCCCCCGTGGTGCCCGGCTTCAAGGCCCGCCCGTGGAGTCCAGCTGGTCCGAGGCTGGGCTGCGTGGGCCGAGGCCGAGGGAGGCCAAGTTGGCTACCAAGGCATCCAGAAGAGGAGGGAATCGTGCATGAGTCAACGCAGCCCGAAAGCTGAGATCATGAATCACTGGGAAGAGCTGAGAGTTGGAAGTAAACAGTCGGGGAGCCAGAATCATCCGAGAGCCTGATTTCGGAAGAGAAGACCGGCCGCCCAAAATGGACCAAGTTACGACATGGCTGATACTACAGGACATCCTGTATGTCAGTGTTTCCCAACCTTTTTTGAGCCGCGGCACACTTTCTACATTTGCAAAATCCTGGGGCACACCCCCAACCCAAATGACACAAAACGACACTCTATCACAGTCATACATATAGTTAATATGTTTTGAATGTATTTATACACTCGGTGTGAAACCTGGGCCCGTTTCGATGAACACAACATAGATATCCTGGCAGGAATGGCAGAACGACACAAACTTCCCACGCAGCCCTCCCATAACCAAGAGAAAATGCTATAAGAGTTTGGTGGGCATTGACCTTGAGTTTTGGAGTTGTAGTTCACCTATATCCAGAGAGCACTGTGGACTCAAACAATGTTGGATCAGGACCAAACTTGGCATGAATACTCAATATGCCCAAATGCGAACACAAATGGAGTTCAGGGGAAATAGACCTTGACATTTGGGAGTTGTAGTTGCTGGGATTTATAGTTCCCCTACAATCAAAGAGCATTCTGAACCCCACCAATGATAGAACTGGGCCAAACTTCCCACACAGAACCCCCAGGAGGCAAGAGGAGGTCTCTACTTGGGGAAAGGGAGGCATGGAGAGGGAGAGACCAAGGAGACAACGGGTGGGGAGGGGGGTGGTTGTAATTTTGTGCCTTTATAGAGATACGTTTCTTAGGGTTTTTATACTTCAACACACTAGACTACCCCCCCCCCCTTCCTGGAGGTTCCAATTTCCCATGGCACACCTGATGATCGCTCACGGCACACTAGTGTGCTCCGGCACACTGGTTGGGAAACACTGCTGTATGTGTTGTAGCCTGGTCAGATTCTGAGTGTTCAGAAGACGAGGAAGCGGATGCTGGGATAGATTCAGAGGGCTCGGAGAAGGCCGAAAGCAAGGGCGGTCCTACCGGTTGGCAAAGGACGCTGCTGCGTGGGGCGCCATCTGGGTAAAGGGCGCATTCCCCCGCCCGCCAGACAGCGTCCGGCCGATGTTCCGCTTTTGGGCCTTGTGTGGGGGAAGGGAAAAGGAGCCGGGGGAAGTCCCGCCCCTAGGGCGACTGACGTGGCTTCCTTCCTTCCTTCCTTCCTTCCTTCCTTCCTTCCTTCCTTCCTTCCTTCCTTCCAGAAGCACCCCTGACAGATGGCCTCTGCTTAAAAGCCTCCAAAGAAAGAGCCTCCACGGCACTCCAGGGCAGAGAGTTCCACTGCTGAACGGCTCTCACAGTCAGGAATATATAAAATAAATTTATAAACATATTAACTTTACGTATTGCTGTGTTAGAGTGTCATTTTGTATACGGAGTGTATAAATACATTTAAAAATATATTAACTATATGTATTGCTGTGTCATTTTGTATACGGAGTGTATAAATACATTCAAAAACATATTAACAATATGTATTACTGTGTTAGAGTGTCATTTTGTATACGGAGTGTATAAATACATTTATAAACATATTAACTTTACGTATTGCTGTGTTAGAGTGTCATTTTGTATACGGAGTGTATAAGTACATTTAAAAATATATTAACTATATGTATTGCTGTGTTAGAGTGTCATTTTGTATACGGAGTGTATAAATACATTTAAAAACATATTAACTATACGTATTGCTGTGTTAGAGTGTCATTTTGTATACGGAGTGTATAAATACATTTATAAACATATTAACTATACGTATTACTGTGTTAGAGTGTCATTTTGTATACGGAGTGTATAAATACATTTAAAAACATATTAACTATATGTATTACTGTGTTAGAGTGTCATTTTGTGTCGTTTTGGTTGGTGGTGTGCCCCAGGATTGTCTAAATGTAAAAAGGTTGGGAAATACTGCGTTAAGGGAGCCTCCATAATGGATTTCTCCACCGAGCGGCTGAAGAAGAGGTCAACGTCCTTCTGTGCGCTTCACGCTCCGTTGCTTTCTCCTCTTCCTCTCTCAAATCCAAGAGGCCTCCCCGTCCTCCTCGCCTTCCTTTCTCGTGAGCTTCATCATTATCCCCGGCCATTGGATGAGTAATTATCAATCTGTTCAAGACGCCATCCAAAGGCCCTCGCACGCTTCATTAACTCTTGGAAATCAATTGGAAATCTCTGTAATTCGTCACGTTCGTGCGTTGGGCGCCACGCATGGCCGGCGTCAGTAATGGATAGAGTTGGGTGTTTTCTGTCCGATAGCAAAGAACCTGCCAACTTGTACGAAATGCATAAGGTTGTGGGTGAACTACAACTCCCATCATCCCAAGGAACTCCATCAGGACTTCAAGTTTGTTATGTTGGGCACGTTTGCTCGAGATGCGTCATGGGGGTGGGATTCAGTGTGCTCTCTTGGCAGTAGGGTGAACTACAACTCCCGCTACGGCGAGTCAGTATCCTCAAACCCTTCCGGTATGTTGAGTTACTCCTGGGGGTTCTGCATGCCAAATTTGGTCCAAGTCCATCATTGGTGGAGGTCACGGTTTCTCTGGTTCTAGGTGAACTACATCTCCCAGAAAGGGAGGTAAGTTTTCCCCAAACCCCTTCAGTCATCCAATTTCAGCATATGAAGTCTGTGGTCCAGACCCACTGGTGTTTGGGTTCACAGTGCTCTCTGGGTGTAGGTGAACTACAACTCCCCCAAATCAAAGTGGATTTCCCCCAAAGGCCTCCAGTGTTTTTTTCTGGTCGTGGGAGCTCTGTGAGCCAAGTTGGGTCCCATTCCATCTTTGCTCATTGATTGCAGGTGAACTATACATCGCCATACCTAAGACTCCAAAATGTCCAGGCCAATTCCCTTCAAAACGCTGTAGGCTTCATGATGATTGGTTGGAACCTTGGAAGCCAGCTGTAGCGGGAACCAATCGTGGAGCCGCGCCGCTTTTGTCCTGGCGAATGGGAAGCGAGGGACAGGAATGTGTTCTTGGTGAAAAACAGGAATTGTCCTTAACGACCCTCCCTTGTTGACAAAGGGCCATGTGCAGATTCTATCCATGAGAAGTTTTAGCCTTCTGGATGGTAAATAAATGAAATAACTGTAGCCATGTGCTGGTTTCCGAGGCCAACAGTGACGGCCGGTTATGAAATATGAAATATAGTTATGCCATACGTTCTATAAATGCGGGACCAGGCTAATCTCAGAGGGTCCAGCGTTTATGAAACAAAAGGAGTCTTTCAAAAATGGGGAAAAGGGAGAGAACATTCTCCAAACCAGAAAGAGTCCTCTGTCATGCAAATTGTTCCAATGATCGGATTAAAGGGTGCAGCCAGGAATGTGGTTTCATCCTGATCTCAAAACAACAGCTGGGCCTTTCACAAACATGTAGCATTTCTTCATATTATTTTGCACATGGGGAGGGAAAAACATGCAGGGAAATGGTTACATGGAAAGGGAGGGATTCAGGGAAATACCACTGCCAATGTCTCCTAATTATAAAGTCCATATGATCTTGAAAAGCATCAAATCCATATGCTTTGGGGAAAGCCCATCTGTGTCCTTTGGAAAACTATAAGAGAAAAGTCCCTTTTGCTAATAGCTAGAGGAGGGTCCAAACACACAGAAGTCCTTGGAAAACTATGTCTCCCAAACCGCTCAGGGCTTGCCCAAAGAGTTCATGGCTTAAGGTCAAGTGAGGCAAGAAAAAAGAGAGGTAGAAATGGCTGGACGTCTTTTGATGCCAAATCCCAGCCTTTGGTGCTAGAGATGCCAGACCACATGTGCAGGAACGTTGGAACTCCCTGCTGCATGTCAAACCTTCACAAAGACCTCCAGTGTGTTTCGTTGGTCAAAGGGGTTCTTTGTGCCAAGTTAGTCACAGATCCATCATTGGTGGAGTTCAGAGTGCTCCAAGATTGCAAGAGAACTATACATCCCAGAAAACTACAACTCCTCTAAACCATGGTGAATTCTCCCCAAACCCCTCTAGTATGTTCAGTTGCTGACCCGTTCCTCTGTTTGGTGTGTGCCTTGGAAAAGAGCAGGAAAGGATTGTGGGAGGGGCAGTGCAAATTCCACACCAATGGAGAGAGTCAGGAACACTGGGGTGCCTGTGGTGGAGGAAAGGGTCGTGGGAGGGGCAGTGGGCGGGGTCATGCAAATTCCACACCAATGGAGAGAGTCAGGAACACTGGGGTGTCTGTGGTGGAGGAGGGTCGAAAGGGCAGTGGGCGGGGCTATGCAAATTCCACACCAATGGAGAGAGTCAGGAACACTGGGGTGCCTGTGGTGGAGGAAAGGGTTGTGGGAGGGGCAGTGGGCGGGGCTATGCAAATTCCACACCAATGGGGAGAGTCAGGAACACTGGGGTGCCTCTGGTGGAGGAAAGGGTCGTGGGGGGAGGGGCAGTGGGCGGGCTATGCAAATTCCACACCAATGGAGAGAGTCAGGAACACTGGGGTGCCTGTGGTGGAGGAAAGAGGTCGTGGGAGGGGCAGTGGGCGGGGCTATGCAAATTCCACACCAATGGGGAGAGTCAGGAACACTGGGGTGCCTGTGGTGGAGGAAAGGGTCGTGGGAGGGGCAGTGGGCGGGGCTATGCAAATTCCACACCAATGGGGAGAGTCAGGAACACTGGGGTGCCTGTGGTGGAGGAAAGGGTCGTGGGAGGGGCAGTGGGCGGGGCTATGCAAATTCCACACCAATGGAGAGAGTCAGGAACACTGGGGTGCCTGTGGTGGAGGAAAGGGTCGTGGGAGGGGCAGTGGGCGGGGCTATGCAATGCAAATTCCTGTGGTGGAGGAAAGGGTCACACCATTGGAGAGAGTCAGGAACACTGGGGTGCCTGTGGTGGAGGAAAGGGTCGTGGGAGGGGCAGTGGGCGGGGCTATGCAAATTCCACACCAATGGAGAGAGTCAGGAACACTGGGGTGCCTGTGGTGGAGGAAAGGGGGAGGGCAGTCGTGGGAGGGGCAGTGGGCGGGGCTATGCAAATACCACACCAATGGGGAGAGTCAGGAACACTGGGGTGCCAGTGGTGGAGGAAAGGGTTGTGGGAGGGACAGTGGGCGGGGCTATGCAAATTCCACACCAATGGAGAGAGTCAGGAACACTGGGGTGCCTGTGGAGGAGGAAAGGGTCGAGGGAGGGGGAGTGGGGGAGGGACAGGGGCTATGCAAATTCCACACCAATGGGGAGAGTCAGGAACACTGGGGTGCCTGTGGTGGAGGAAAGGGTCGTGGAGGGGCAGTGGGCGGGGCTATGCAAATTCCACACCAATGGAGAGAGACATCAGGAACACTGGGGTGCCTGTGGTGGAGGAAAGGGTCGTGGGAGGGGCAGTGGGCGGGGCTATGCAAATTCCACACCAACGGAGAGAGTCAGGAACACTGGGGTGCCTGTGGTGGAGGAAACAATTCCATTGTTGGAGTTCAGAATGCTCTTTGATTGTAGGGCAACTATAAATCCCAACGTCTGCGTGCCTCTCTCCTCCCAACGAGCAATAGATAACGAGATGGGCTTCCCCCGATTCTTTGTTCCTGCCCGGCCTCGTCGGAGGCTCTCGAAATAGCGGCAGGTCAATGGATTCATAAGTCATGAAACTCCCTCCCGTTCTCCCCTCCGGCTGGTTGCAGATCTATCGCTCACTCTTTCCTCATCGCGGGGGCTTTTCGAACACAGTCGCCCGCTGTTTGTTGTTGTTGTTGTGCGCTTTGATGTATTTTGTCCCTACGGACCGGAGGAAAAATGCTCCGTGGGGCTAGCCCCCTTTCCCTCATTCACCAACATTGCACCTCTGATTCTCTTCGCTGGTTCAGGCTCCCTCTGAGCGAGAAACACAACGGAACCCGCCCGTCACCAGCCGCGTCCCCCGGAGAGAGTCGCTGAGCTGTAGCAAATGGAAGCAAACCCCATCAGGGCCCATTGAACGCCTGCCTGGCTTCCCCGGGAATCGCAGCACGGATTGCAGTTCGCAGGCAGGAGTCTCCGGGGAGCCCGGCTCAGCCGCGGATGAAGCCACGTCAACGTGGAAGGGACGCGGCTGCATCGTTCCAGCAGGCCGCCCTGAATTGCAAATGTCATCTCGGTTTGGAAGCTGAGCTGGTGCAGGCCTGGCTTGGATGGGGGAGCACTGGGAGCAAGAATTTCCCGAGGCCAGGGAGGCCGTCGGTGTATGGAAACTTCCCATCATACTGTGTTCTGATTCCCATTAGCATCTCCAAAAAAAAAGCCTGGGAAAGATATCTCTGCCAGGTGGGCCAGGCATTAGGGTTGGTTGAGCCATAAAAAAATGTTTCTAAAATACAATGGGGGGGGGGGGTTATATATCTTAGTAATAGAAATACGAAAAAAAATTCAAAAATTTCTTAATTTGATATGTAATTAATAACGAAAATCGTTATTAGTTCTTATTCCAGCGCATGCGCACAGCAGGAAAACAGGGCTGACCTCACAGGCAAATCAAGGGGGAAACATTTGCCTTCACTTCTGGAGTGCAATTGACTGGAGCTGAAGATTTATCACACACTAGCTGAACCCGGCAGGCGTTGCTGTGCCCTATTTAGGAGATGCGAGAAAGTCTGAGTATGTAAGGGTTGGAATTGATGTTACTTATGGTCTTGGTGGGGTCATGGCTGTGTCGTTGTGGGTTGTTCTGGTGGGTGGGATGTTGAAGTCCTGGGGAGTTGTGGGTGTGTGGTGTTCCTGGCGTTCTGCAGAGCTTGTGGATATACAATGTTTTGTGTCTTTCCGCCTGCTGTGTTGATGTCGAGGTTCTGTGGTTTCCCAACTCTGGAGCACGCTACGTAGAGTTGTCCGTGGGAGAAGCATTCTGTGTCAAGGCCTATGCCACAGATGTGTAGTGTTTGTCCTTGAGCCTTGTTTATGGTGATGGCAAAAGCTAGTGTCATGCAGTGTCTTTCTGTTCTGGCGTTTGTTCTGCCCTTTTGTGTGTGGTGTATGTAGCGTTGCGAGTGTGTCGTCCGATGCTGTTCTTTGTAGGAGGCATGGCTTGTCTTTTGGGACAGCTTATGCCTGTGTGGAAGGAAGGAATGGCATACAAATGGGTTGAGCAGTAGACGCAAGGTTGTGTTATGTGCGTATTGTGTTGTGTGTAGGTATTACTTTTGTGTTATTCTGGGGGTATGTGTTTGTCAGTGTTGCCTGTGTCCCTGGTGCCCTATTTGTCTCCCTCCTAGATCTTGGCCGTGGCAGTTTAACCCTCAAACTCCAACTGACTAAACTGAATTCACTCAGCATTCTAATCTAGCCTTGGCTGGCTTTGGCCACCATTACTATGGTAACTGATGTTGGCCAATGGGTTTCGCTGGCGGCCGCAGAGGATGCTGGGAAATGTAGGGTTTTTTTGTATCGTTGTTTTGGGGGCCTTCTAGGTTTTGGGGGGGAAAGTTTCTTTGCTTAAAACCTACCTTGCCTGAGGCCTATTTCTGTTGCCAAATTTGGTGTCTCTGCGTTGGATGGTTTCTCTGTCTCTGTGAGTCATTCGACGACGGGACCTCCTTTATATAACAGATAGAAATGGTACCACCAGCTTTCTGCATATTGATGGAAGTACATCAATAGATAGAGATACAGTATGAGGTTCTTGTAACAGGAATATATCAACCTTCTCCAAAATTGCTTTTTAGGGTGACTTACAGAGTATCACAGTGCTGTGCGGCCCTTCTGCTTGGTCGGAGGAAAAGCGCAGGAAGGCTTTTTCCCCTTCAGTCCTCCAAGGCGCTCTAGGAGTCCCGCTCCTTCTCTATGGTTTCCCCTTGCTTCTGTAGTTTTTCCTTCTTCACTCTGTGGTCTTGTCACTCCCTCCTCCTCTTCTTTCAGCCTTTACTCTCTGCTTCTCCTCCTTTCCTTCTATCTACCCCATTTTCTGGATGTTTAAAGTGCTATTTTCCTTTCAGTACTCCAAGGCACTCTAGGAGCCCCCCGTTTTTCTCTATGGTTCCCCCTTGCTTCTTCACTTCCTCCAGGAGGCCTTTTCCTTTAATTATCCTCCGACCAGGCAAAGGGCCCTGATATGTCTGTAAGTACCCTCAAAAGCTATTTTGGAGGAGATAAATATTCCTGTTAGAAGAACTGAGAGGGAAGATATGATCTAATTACAATAATTAAGAAAAATGGCGGCCCCCAGGTTCGGTAAAGAAATTATACTTCCGGGTTGGAGCACATGGTTCAAAAAACAATTAAATTAACGTTTATACGAATTTAATCCGATTTCAAATAATTTTTTAACTGCAGAGACCAACCCTACCATACATCTAAGGAGGCTTTCTATTCATCCTATGCTTTGATTCTGATTGTCGTCTCCAAATAAGGCTGGGAAAGGTATCTGTGCTTGAAACCCAACTGCCAGTCAGGAATTGACCATTGAGTTGACTAATCACGACATGCCTTCGCTCTGAGTCAATGTATGGCCGTTTTCTATAGTATTATGCAGAAGGTCTGGTCACAAGTCTCTCCAGGTAGGGCTGGAAACCCCAAAGACTCTAGGTTGGCCAGACTAGGCCGGAGGAACCCACGATCGGACTTGGTATATGGAATTATCCAAGGTATTGAACTTTCTTGAGTCAACACTCGGTCTGAGTTTCTTCAGTTGATTGATGGTGGCCCTGCTGAGTTAGTAGGGTTTCCTTAGGCCAGTGTTTCCCAACCAGTGTGCCGTGGCCCACTAGTGTGCCATGAGCGATCATCGGGTGTGCCGTGGGAAACTGGAACCTCCAATACCCTTCCTTCCCCCTCCTGCCGAACACGTTTTCTTCTCCCCTCGGGCTCCCTTCTTCCCAGCCTCGCTCTGCTCGCTTTGCCTCGCTTTGCTCTGGGGCGAATGTGCGCAGTAGCGCCCGCACGGGTGACATCTTCCTCCCTCCCCCTCCCCTCCTGAACACGCTCACGCTGCCCCCTCGGATCAAAATGGCGGCAGAAGCGGCAGTGTAGAAGAAAAAGTAAGTGTTGGGCAGGAGGGGGAAGAAAGGGGGCGAAGGGGGAGGGGGAGGTCTCTGTCCAAAGCTGGCATGGGCACACTTGGACCTTCCAGGTGTTTTGGACTCCAACTCCCACCATTTCCAGCAGCCTCAGGCCCTTTCCCTTTCCCCCCCTCAGCCACTTAAGCAGGAAAGGGCCTCAGGCTGTCAGGAATGGTGGGAGTTGGAGTCCAAAGCACCCAGGGGGCCGAAGTTCTCCCATGCCTGTTTGAGGGACCTTAAAGTGGTGAGCCTCCTCCCAACATTGTGACTCTGGATAGAAAACAAACAACAACATAACATAACATTGTTTGAGTCCACAGTGCTCTCTGGGTGTAGCTGAACTACAACTTCCAAACTCAAGGTCAATTCCCAAGCAAACCCTTTCAGTACTTTCTGTTGGTAATGAGAGTTCAAAATGCCAAGTTTGGTTCAATTCCATTGTTGCAAGAGTTCAGGATGCTCTTTGTTTGCGTGTCAACTATAAATCCCAGAAACTGTAACTCCCAAATGTCAAGGGCTATTTTCCCCAAACTCCACCTGTGTTCACATTTGGGCCTATTGAGTATTCATGCCAAGTTTGGTCCTGATCTAACATTGTTTGAGTCCACAGTGCTCTCTGGATATAGGTGAACTACAACTCCAAAACCCAAGGTCAATGCCCACCAAACTCTTATAGCATTTTCTCTTGGTTATGGGAGTTCTGTGTGGGAAGTGTGTGTCTGTCTGCCATTCCTGCCAGGACATCCATGTTGTGTCACACCGAGGGTATAAATACATTCAAAAACATATTAACTATATATATCACTGTGTTAGAGTGTCATTTTGTGTCATTTTGGTTGGTGGTGTGCCCCAGGATTGTGTAAATGTACAAAGGAAGGAAGGAAGGAAGGAAGGAAGGAAGGAAGGAAGGAAGGAAGGAAGGAAGGAAGGAAGGAAGGAGGAAAGGAAGGAAGGAAGGAGGGCAAGGATTTTCGAGCAGCAGGCAGAGGGATGGGAGGGTGTCCCACAGGAAGCCCGGGAGATGAGTGTAATCCTTCATTGCCGGTGTCAGAGAGACAGCCGACCTTCCTCCTTCCGCTCGCTTCCGATTTGGCGGCTGGGGCTAATGAGGGCTTCATTGGGAAATGTGTCTGAAAACAATTAGAATTATGCTGCCAGCGGGAAGCTAATTCAATCTCGGAATATTGTGAGGCGGAGAAGCGCCGTGATTGGGCGGGAGGAGGCCGACGGGACCCGTCTCCATCGCAGAAGCAGAGGAAGCGGATCGCGTGGAAAGCGGGGTCCCCACAGGAGGAAGCTTGGGAAGGAACCATTTTGGGGGACTACAACTCCCAGAATCCCCACCCACCCGGGTATGGACATACCTTACTTGTTACTTCCCTGGAAGCTGGTTCCTCAGGGTGCCAAGGCGCCCGTCGTCCGTCCACCTGCTGTCGCCCTTCAAGTCGGAATAATGGGACTTTCGTGGTCCCTATGTTATAAGAGGTCGTGTGATTTGGGTGTGACCTCAACTGTGGAGACCACAACAGAGCCCTCTTGCTCACAGCCACCCATATGGGAGGCGCATGGAACGACACATGGGTCAGTGGATAAACCCCATCAATTCAGGGTGAGAGCAGGCCCGGATTAACACTTTTTTGCACCCTAGGCCACACTTTGGAATTACGCCCCCCCCCCCCCACACACACACACACCACTCAGACCCACACTTGGCTGGGGCATGAGAAAGGGGGAAAGAGGGGCGCGACCAGGTTTTTTTGGTCCGTGATCTGCGCCCCCCTCCCCTCGGCTTGCGCCCCTAGGCCATGGCCTCGTTGGCCTTATGGGCAGCGGCGGTCTAAGGTAACTTTAAATGGTAAGCGAACATTATTTTGGCACCCCGAAACATTATTTTGACGAGGCCCCCCAAACATTATTTTGCCCCCCCAACATTATTTTGGCGCCCCAAGAACATTATTTTGGCGCCCACCCCCACATTATTTTGGCACCCCCCCAAAAAAACCATTATGGGTGGGGAAAGAGCCCCTTCTTCTGACGCAAAAGGGGTCTTGGAATCCGCCTTAATTTTGGGGGAGAAGAAGGGGCGGAATCGGGGGCGCCATGCCGGGCCAAAGGGAAGAGCCAGAGGGCGGCCTCTTTGCAGGGCAGGGTGTTGCCTCCTCCTACGTGCCTTTACCTCCTACCGCCGCACCTTCGGCCCCATGCCGGGCTCCTACTCTTCCTCCCCCCACTTCCTCCTCTTCCTTGCGCTTCCTCGGTGCTTCCTCTTCCTCCCCGGGGGTCTCCCTGCGCTCTTACCGCACCGGCGGCGGCGGCACGAGCAACCTCTTCCTGCGCTCCAGCACACCGCTCTCCTCGGCGTCTCCGCAGCGGCGCTACTACTCGTCGGGCTCCTCTTCGGCCGCGGAACATAGGCCGGACGCTGTCTGGCGGGCGGGGGAATGCGCCCTTTACCCAGATGTGGCGCCCCACGCTGCGGCGTCCTTTGCCTACCGGTAGGACCGCCCCTGCTTATGGGTAATCTGGGCATGGGCGAGAGTGATAGATAGAGATGTTTCTCGCCTGTTTGTCGCAAGGAACATTTGGCGTTCTGGACCTCCCTGGGATGGCGGTCAATGAGCGTGGGCTTGCCACGAGATCTGGGCCCACCTCGGCGTCAGTCAAGTCCTGCCAGAGAAAGTGCCGGAAGGCCCTTGAGCGGCTGCCTGTTTGGCTTCTTAACGCTGGAGATAAGGGCGACGGCTCGGTGTTGACTTCCATTCCCCAGATTGGAGCCATAACACACTTTTTTTGAATTCTACATGCGAGCTGGCGAGGCCGGGAGTGGAAGAAGAAGGAGAGGGAGAGAGAAGAGATTGATGGCTGAACAAGCAGGGAAAGCGGGAGGCGAAGCAGAAGCAATCAGGGGAGCCGGATCTCAAGAGCCATACATCTTTCCTTCACCCTCCCTGCTTACTTCCCCTCCCTCCTCTCCTCTCCTTCAACCTTCCCTCCCTTCCTTCTTCTCCCTCTTGCTACTTCTTCTTTCTTTCCTTTCTCTCCTCCTCCCCCCTTCTTTCTCCTCCCTCTTTTCTTTCTTCTTCCCTTCTTCCCTTCTTTCTCCCTTCTCTCCCTCCGCTTTGAACATCCCCTTCTCCTTCGTTCCTTCGTTCCTTCATTCCTCCCTCCCTCCGTCCCTTCCTTCCTCCCTTCTCCTATTCTGCTCTTCCCCTTCTCCATTACCTTCTCATTTTCCACTTTTTCTCCCTCTCCCTTTCCTCCTCCCCTTCCTCTCTTCGTCCCTTCTTTCCTTCCTTCTTCCCCTTCGAAGTAGACTTTATCTTATGCTAGATGTATGAATGAGAGAACTCTCAAGCCTTCTGTATCCTCAACAGTCTTGCTCAGATCTCTTGAACTCATGGCCATCATGACTTCTTTCACTGAGTTAAGTTGACTTCTCTTATGGGGAACCTATGTGTGGGAGACCTCCAAATCGTCAACGGTTCTGCTCAGATCTCTTGACCTCATGGCCATCATGAGTCAAGTTGACTTCTCTTATGGAGAACCTATGTGTGGGAGACCTCCAAATCGTCAGATATATAACCTTTCTCTAAGATCAGGCACTGTACCCGAGGACTGGAGGGAGGCAAATGTAACACCGATCTTCAAGAAAGGATCCAGAGGTGATCCAGGAAATTATAGACCAGTCAGTTTAACCTCAGTTCCAGGCAAAATGATGGAAACCATTATTAAAGAAAAAATTACTAGGCACATAGAAGAACAGGCATTGCTGAAGGAAAATCAACATGGTTTCTGCAAAGGCAAATCATGTCTTACTAACTTGTTAGGATTCTTTGAGGGTGTAAATAAACACATAGATAAAGGGGACCCAGTCGATATTGTTTACCTTGACTTTCAAAAGGCTTTTGACCAAGTCCCTCACCAAAGGCTCCTAAATAAGCTCTTCAGCCATGGAATCAGGGGACAGGTCTTGTCCTGGATTGGAACCTGGCTAAACTGTAGGAAACAAAGGGTGGTAATAAACGGACATTTCTCTGGGTGGAAAGAGGTGAGAAGTGGCGTACCCCAAGGTTCAGTTTTAGGACCGTTACTCTTTAATTTATTCATTAATGATCTGGATGTAGGAGTGAATTCTGAGGTAGCAAAGTTTGCAGACGACACTAAATTGTTCAGGTAGTTAAAAATGACACTGATTGTAAAGAGCTCCAGAAAGATCTCTCGAAATTGAGTGAATGGGCAACAAAGTGGCAAATGCATTTTAACCTAAACAAGTGTAAAGTCATGCACATCGGGGCAAAGAACCCCAACTACACCAACCAATTGATGGGGTCAAAGCTTTCCGAGACAAACCAGGAAAGGGATCTTGGGGTTTTGGTGGACAGCTCAATGAAGATGTCAACCCAGTGCGCTGCAGCAGTGAAAAAAGCAAATTCTATGCTTGGCATGATCAGAAAGGGAATCGAAAATAGGTCAGCAAATGTTGTATTACCTCTCTACAAATCTATGGTAAGGCCACATTTGGAGTACTGTGTACAATTCTGGTCTCCGCACCTTAAGAAGGATATAACGGAACTGGAAAAGGTACAGAAAAGGGCAACAAGAATGATCCAAGGGATGGAGCGGCTCCCTTATGAAATCAGGTTGCAACGCCTTGGTCTTTTCAGCCTTGAAAGACGGCGTCTAAGAGGTGACTTGATCGAAGTGTATAAAATCATGCATGGGATAGAAAAGGTGAATGAAGAAAAAAAAATTCTTTGTCACAAAACACTAGGACTAGGGGGCACTCCCTGAAGCTCCAAGGTAGGAAAATTAGGACTAATAAAGGGAAATATTTCTTCACCCAGAGGGTCATTGGGTTATGGAACTCACTTCCAGAAGAGGTTGTGACAGCTGTCAGCCTGAACAACTTCAAGGCAGGATTAGACAGATTCATGGATACCAAGTGTATCGGTAGTTACTGAAAAGGACATTCAAGTGCCACCTCGGAGTTGGTTGAGGTAGGCAGGATTTCCCTGGGTACTGGTTGTGGGGGGTCGGGCGCAGGTCAGGGTTTTGCCCTCCCTTCTGCTCGAGATCCCCGTGTACAACTGGGGGCCACTGTGTGATACAGAATGCTGGACTAGATGGGCTGAGGTCCGATTCAGCATGGCTCTTCTTATGTTCTTATGTTCTTATGTCAACGGTTCTGCTCAGATCTCTTGACCTCATGGCCATCATGAGTCAAGTTGACTTCTCTTATGGAGAACCTACGTATGGGAGACCTCCAAATCGTCAACGGTTCTGCTCAGATCTCTTGACCTCATGGCCATCATGAGTCAAGTTGACTTCTCTTATGGAGAACCTATGTGTGGGAGACCTCCAAATCGTCAACGGTTCTGCTCAGATCTCTTGACCTCATGGCCATCATGAGTCAAGTTGACTTCTCTTATGGAAAACCTATGTGTTGGAGACCTCCAAATCGTCAACGGTTCTGCTGAGATCTCTTGACCTCATGGCCATCATGAGTCAAGTTGACTTCTCTTATGGAGAACCTACGTATGGGAGACCTCCAAATCGTCAACGGTTCTGCTCAGATCTCTTGACCTCATGGCCATCATGAGTCAAGTTGACTTCTCTTATGGAGAACCTATGTGTTGGAGACCTCCAAATCGTCAACGGTTCTGCTCAGATCTCTTGACCTCATGGCCATCATGAGTCAAGTTGACTTCTCTTATGGAGAACCTATGTGTTGGAGACCTCCAAATCGTCAACAGTTCGGCTCAGATCTCTTGACCTCATGGCCATCATGAGTCAAGTTGACTTCTCTTATGGAGAACCTATGTGTGGGAGACCTCCAAATCGTCAACAGTTCGGCTCAGATCTCTTGACCTCATGGCCATCATGAGTCAAGTTGACTTCTCTTATGGAGAACCTATGTGTGGGAGACCTCCAAATCGTCAACGGTTCTGCTCAGATCTCTTGACCTCATGGCCATCATGAGTCAAGTTGACTTCTCTTATGGAGAACCTATGTGTTGGAGACCTCCAAATCGTCAACGGTTCTGCTCATGGCCATCACTTCTTTCACTGAGTCAAGTTGACTTCTCTTATGGAGAACCTATGTGTGGGAGACCTCCAAATCGTCAATGGTTCTGCTCAGATCTCTTGACCTCATGGCCATCATGAGTCAAGTTGACTTCTCTTATGGAGAACCTATGTGTGGGAGACCTCCAAATCGTCAACGGTTCTGCTCAGATCTCTTGACCTCATGGCCATCATGAGTCAAGTTGACTTCTCTTATGGAGAACCTATGTGTTGGAGACCTCCAAATCATCAACGGTTCTGCTCATGGCCATCACTTCTTTCACTGAGTCAAGTTGACTTCTCTTATGGAGAACCTATGTGTGGGGAGACCTCCAAATCGTCAATGGTTCTGCTCAGATCTCTTGACCTCATGGCCATCATGAGTCAAGTTGACTTCTCTTATGGAGAACCTATGTGTGGGGAGACCTCCAAATCATCAATGGTTCTGCTCAGATCTCTTGACCTCATGGCCATCATGAGTCAAGTTGACTTCTCTTATGGAGAACCTATGTGTGGGGAGACCTCCAAATCGTCAATGGTTCTGCTCAGATCTCTTGACCTCATGGCCATCATGAGTCAAGTTGACTTCTCTTATGGAGAACCTATGTGTGGGAGACCTCCAAATCGTCAACAGTTCGGCTCAGATCTCTTGACCTCATGGCCATCATGAGTCAAGTTGACTTCTCTTATGGAGAACCTATGTGTTGGAGACCTCCAAATCGTCAACGGTTCTGCTCATGGCCATCACTTCTTTCACTGAGTCAAGTTGACTTCTCTTATGGAGAACCTATGTGTGGGGAGACCTCCAAATCGTCAATGGTTCTGCTCAGATCTCTTGACCTCATGGCCATCATGAGTCAAGTTGACTTCTCTTATGGAGAACCTATGTGTGGGGAGACCTCCAAATCATCAATGGTTCTGCTCAGATCTCTTGACCTCATGGCCATCATGAGTCAAGTTGACTTCTCTTATGGAGAACCTATGTGTGGAGACCTCCAAATCGTCAATGGTTCTGCTCAGATCTCTTGACCTCATGGCCATCATGAGTCAAGTTGACTTCTCTTATGGAGAACCTATGTGTTGGAGACCTCCAAATCGTCAACGGTTCTGCTCATGGCCATCACTTCTTTCACTGAGTCAAGTTGACTTCTCTTATGGAGAACCTATGTGTGGGGAGACCTCCAAATCGTCAATGGTTCTGCTCAGATCTCTTGACCTCATGGCCATCATGAGTCAAGTTGACTTCTCTTATGGAGAACCTATGTGTGGGGAGACCTCCAAATCGTCAATGGTTCTGCTCAGATCTCTTGACCTCATGGCCATCATGAGTCAAGTTGACTTCTTTTATGGAGAACCTATGTGTGGGGAGACCTCCAAATCGTCCATGGTTTGGCTCAGATCTCTTGACCTCATGGCCATCATGAGTCAAGTTGACTTCTCTTATGGAGAACCTATGTGTGGGAGACCTCCAAATCATCAATGGTTCTGCTCAGATCTCTTGACCTCATGGCCATCATGAGTCAAGTTGACCTCTTATGGAGAACCTATGTGTGGGAGACCTCCAAATAGTCAACAGTCCTGCTCATGGCCATCATGACTTCTTTCACATGTGGGAGACCTCCAAATCATCCACAGTTCTGCTCAGGTCTTGCAAAATCAGGGTGGCCATTCCTTGATAGAGACCAGGTTCCTGCAATATAGTTTTCCTCTTTCTCTGCGGCCTCCGACCTTCTCAAGCATGACGGTCTTGTGTAATGAGTCATGTCTTCCCAGGATACGTCCAAAGTACAACAGCCTAAGCTCAGTCACCTTGGCTTCTAAGGAGAGTTCTGCCTTGATTTGCTCCTGGGTGCATTCTTTTGCCTTTTGGGTAAGTCCAGGTTCCGAATGAACTGATTCCTTTCTGTTGTCCTGCATTCACGTAGCAATGGCGTGGAGTCGTGGATGATCCCAGCTTCCTCCCTTCGCCTTGGATACATTCCTCCAGCTGCTCTCCCCATCAGGCGCATCTGCTCTGCCGACTGTTCCCTGCCTTCATCAGAATTCGGTGCGAACGGCGCCAAACACGTCACCGCTTCTCAGCTAATAGAGACCTTGGGGGGGATGTTAAGCCGACAGAAAGTAGGCCAAGAGGGGTGACGCACCGGGGGATTCAACGGCTCTCCCCGCAAGATGGAAATCAAGATTTTGATGGTAGCGTGTTTGGCTTGGAATTGGGAATTAAAATTGGGAGGGATCCACACCCTCGCATCTGGGAACACGAAAACCCACAAGGGAGACCCAACTCCAGCTTGTATTTATGGAGATGTATGTTTATTCATGGGGACTAGCTTGGGGACCCGGCGGTGCCCGGGTTATTTGAGAAAGGCATTGTGTGCCAAAGGTGGTCCTTATGAGATGTTTACGTGGCTTGCAGTGGTCTCAGGAATTTAGTGAAGGTACTTCAAGTCCCATCATCCATGGTCCATCCTCCTTCAAACGGCACCAGGATGTAGAGTGGGTCATGAGGGCTCTGTGTGTCAGGTTTGGTCTTGATCAGTCATTGGATTAGGTTTGCAGCAGTTTTGGGAAGTGAGTGAAGGTACTTCAAGTCCCATCATGCATGGTCTGCCCTCCTCCAAGCTGCACCAGGATGTAAAGTGGGTCATGGAGGCTCTGTGTGCCTAGTTTGTTCTTTTTTGGTAATTGGATGAGGGTCGCAGTGGTCTCAGAAAGTGAGTGAAGGTACTTCAAGTCTTATCATCCGTGGTCCGTCCCACTCAAAACTGCAGCAGGATGTAGAGTGGGTCATGGGTACTCTGTGTGCCAAGTTTGGGCCTGGTCTGTGATTTGTAGGGGCTGCAATGTTCTGTGGGAAATTAATCGGGTGAAGGTACTGCAAATCCCATCATTTGTGGCCCATCCTGCCCTACACCGCACCAGGTTGTAAAGTGGGCCAGTGGGCATCTGTGTGCCAAGTGTGGTCCTGATCCTTCTATGGTGTGGGCCAGAGTGCTCTAAGCAAGTGAGTTAAAGTACTGCAAGTCCCGTCATCCATGGTCCATCCTCCCTCAAACTGCACCAGGATGTAGAGTGGGTCTTGAGGGTTCTGTGTGCCAAGTTTGGTCTTGTTCTCTCATTGTTTGGGGTCGCAAAGGGGTCGCAAAGTGTTTTGGTCTGAAACTCCCACCATGCCTGACTGCCTCAGGTCTTTTCCTTACCCTCCTCTGTCAGTTTAGAGTGTCGGAATGTTCGTGTTGGCTGGCCAATAGAGGCGTTATGCAAATGCAGTGACAACCAATCATGTTGTCAGAATGTAGAGGCCGGGAGCCAATCAGAATGCTGCCACATACATACAAACCCACACACATACATACATACTTACATACATACATACAAACATTCCGCTTTATTAATATAATAGAGATATATATATATATAGAGAGAGAGAGAGAGAGAGAGAGAAGAGATGTGTTTTATGGCGAGTGGTCTTATTAACAGAAGACCCTCCTCGTAAATGCACAGCAGAGTAACTTCTTAGCAGCAGCGTGACTCAACACACAGACCAATGCTATCTCTTCCGTAGGAGGCTTTTCTTCGTAGTAGAATAATTTGGTTGAACTATTTACTCCTTTGACACCAATCGAGTCCTTTCTACTTCCTCCTTTGCTTCCACGCTGGGCTTCTTTCTCATGCAGCTAAACAGCTTCGCTCTCACAGAGCTTCCTCTCGCAGCGAACTTACACAGGAGCTTCACACAGTAGCACCTTTAGACACGAGGCCTTCAACCGTCAACCTGGGGCTTCTTTTGCCAAAGGTCCTCACACCAGGCCTTCTCACGCTCGGCCTTCTCACAGACTAAGGCCTACCTCACACTGTGAGGCCTACCTCACAGACTGAGACCTTTCTCCCTTGCATGTAGCTGATCCAGGCCCGGATTACCCATAAGGCCACGCTAGGCCATGGCCTAGGGTGGCACCTTTGGGGGGGGGGGGCAGCAGATCCAGACCCCCCAAATTTTTTAAAATAAAATTTCCAAAAAAAATTCATTAAAAATTCAAAAAAAATTCCAAAAAAAATTCCAAAAAAAATTCCAAAAAAATTCCAAACAAAAATCCAAAAAAAATTCCAAAAAAATTCCAAACAAAAATCCAAAAAAAATTTCCCAAAAAATTCCAAACAAAAATCCAAAAAAATTTCCAAAAAAAATCCAAACAAAAATCCAAAAAAAATTTCCAAAAAAATTCCAAACAAAAATCCAAAAAAACTTTCCAAAAAAATTCCAAACTAAAATCCCAAAAAAAATTCCAAAAAAATTCCAAACAAAAATCCAAAAAAAATTTCCAAAAAAATTCCAAACAAAAATCCCAAAAAAAATTCCAAAAAAAATTCCAAAAAAATTTTCCAAAACAAATTCCAAAAAAGGGCGCATGTGCGCAGTGGTGTAAGTGCCATCCATGGCCGCCGCCCCTTGCTCTGCTTCCCTCGGCTCTGCCCCCACCCTCGGCTCCACCCCCTCGCCGTCATGCTCTTCCCTCCCTCCGGAAAGCACCAGTCATGACTCATGCCGGGTTGAAAAGGGCGAGCCATTCGGCCGCTTTAGGTTTACGGAGAGGTTGCATGCACCAGTATCTAGCTATCTATCGCCATCCTTCTTTGGAGACGCCTGATTGGTGGAGCCCTACTCCCGCTTTGGAGTTAATTTTGCAATCTGGGCGAGCCATTCCCCGTCTCCCTCTCCGCTCTTCCTGGTTTACAGGGAATGGCTGCCATCCGTTCCTCAGGGCGCTCGGGCCACCCACCACCTCCTTGGCATCTCATGTGCCACCGAGGCGAAGGTGACGCCTTCCAGACCGAGGGATTGGAAGGGAAGCAACGAAGGCCAACGTCCGTCCTCCCTGTTTTCCCCTCCTGGAAAGGATGGCTTACGATACGCACCGTAGTCCACTGTCGGGAAGACGCTTGTTTGGTTGCCTAAATCTCGGCTTTCGGGTCTCTTTGGGATTGGCGGAAGGCAACCTCAGTCGCCTCCGATCCTATTCCCCCCACAATTTTTGGTTTGTTATTGTCCAGATTGTGGCGTAAGGTTATTTATAACTGGGTTGCCCAAAGAGATCAATTAGGATAAACTACAGCTGGATCTACCCTGCCATATAATCCAGATTATCAGATAGTGCTTTGAACTGGATTATATGAGTCTACACTGCCGTATAATCCAGTTCACAGCAGATAATCTGGATTTTATGTGGTGGTTGTTCATAGGGCCTACAGCTGGATCTACACTGCTCCATCACCCAGGATCCGATCCCCGATTATCCGGTTTGAACTGGAGTATTGGAGTCTACACTGCCAAATAACTTGGGATAAGAAGGCAACCCTGAGATATAGGGCAGTGTAGATCGAGCCTATGGAGACCGAGAGGGTTCATTTGAGGCTGAGAGTGTGTGACTTGCCCAACTGATTGAAGGAAGGTCACTTCCCATCAAACCGGGTTACAGGGTCATGGATTCCCCGGGGATTCCAGATTATCTCTCCATAAACCTTTACCATGTTGGTTGGAGCGTCTAGGACTTGAAGTCCCATCACCCAGGAGATCCCTCGCTCTCTGCCCTCACGTTGGACTCCAATGTACGGTGACCCCCTTGTAGGGCAGGGGCCGGGAAGCTACGGCTCGGGAGCCACGCGTGGCTCTTTTCATGATTGCGCCTGGCTCCCCAGAGCAGCCCGGGCCTTCGTTCCTTCCTCTTCCTTCCTTCCTCCCCTTCACCCTTTCCTTCTCTCCTTCCTTTTCCCTCCCTCTCCCCTTCCTTCTTTCCTCCATTCTCCCTCTTCCTTCCTTCCTTCCTCTTCTATTCTGTTCCCCCAAGTCTTCCTTTCCTTCTCCTTCCTTTCTTTTCCCTTCCCCCTCTCTCCTTCTTTCTTTTCTTCTTTTCCCTTCATGATTTTACTTTTTCCTCACTCCCTTTCCTTTCCTCCCTTCCCATTTCCTTCTTCCTTTTCCCCTCCTTGCCTCTCTCCTGCTTTTCTTTTCTTCCTTTTCCACAGTTTGTTCTTCTTTTCTTTCTTCCTCTCCCCCTTCCTCCTTTATTTCCTCTTCCTTCCTTTCCTTCCCCTTCCTTCCTTCCTTCCTTCCTTCCGTCCTTCCTTCCTTCCTTCCTTCCTTCCTTCCTTCCGCCTTCTCTTCCTTCCTTCCTTCCTTCCGTCCGTCCTTCCTTCCTTCCTTCCTTCCTTCCTTCCTTCCTTCCTTCCTTCCTTCCTTCCTTCCTTCCTTCCTTCCTTCCTTCCTTCCTTCCTTCCGCCTTCTCTTCCTTCTCAAGAGTCCTGAGCGTGCCTTTTGCAGAGCCAGGTCTGAAGTGTCCCCTCATTCTGCCTTTTGGGGAATCCTTTTCTCATCGTATGGATGTCTAGACTCACATTGAGTTGAATTCAGTGTGTGTGTGTGCGTGTGTGTGTGTATGTATATATATATATATATATATATGGCTCTCACTGAAATAAATTTCCAAATATTTTGCTTTCATGGCTCTCTGAGTCCAAAAGGTCCTCCGTCCAGTCGGAAGTCCTGACGTGCCCATGGAGGACATCGGGTCAATGCCCGGAGAGCGGACCGTGCAATCAACGGATAAGGAAAGCGACGATTGTTCCAAGGAAGCGTTCGTATCCGACGTGGGCAACGTCACTCTGGAGAGCAAGGCCACCACGGGATGGACCTCAGCCCTTCGTCATGGTTGGACTTGGCCAACCCAAGAAGGCCATTCCTCCCTTCCCCCCCAACAGGCCCGGATTACCCATAAGGCCACCCTAGGCCATGGCCTTGGGCGGCACCTTTGGGGGGGCAGCAGATCCGGACCCCCCCAAAAAGAAACAAAATTCCAAAAAAAATTCCAAAAAAATTCAGGGGGGAAAAGTGCGCATGCGTGTGGCGGCGGAAGCGCCCCCTCCCTGCTGCTCGCGCCGGGCCCGCCCCCTCCTGACAAGAGAGAGAGAGGAGGAGGAAGAGGGAAGTCCTGCCATGGCGCCGCCTCCTCCTCGCTGCTCGCGCCGGGCCGGCCCCTCTTCCTTCAGTCAGTGAAGAAAGAGGGACGGGCCTGGCGTGAGCAGCGAGGAGGGGGCCCAGGACTTCCCTCCTCCCCCTCCTGACGCAAGCGGCCCCGCCCCCCGCGAGCGGGGGCGGCACTTCAACAGTGTGGCCTAGGGTGCCGCAATCCCATAATCCAGGCCTGCCCCCCAAAATAAGAAGGGAAGAAGGGATGCCTGGGACCCCCTTCTCACGTTCCGTAAGGGAGCTTGCACCTCTTTGAAACGTCACTTTTCCTCGCCGTAAGGGTGGGTAAGCCTCCCGTTGCCTTCGTGGGACTGTCGTGAAGCGTGCCATTTGGATCAAAACCCATTAATAAGCGAATTTGGGAAATGGGTGAAGATAGCGGCATGCTTCAAAGCCTCGGGAGGACCAAGACAAGGAAGGCCGAGATTACAAGAGGTTGCGCTATATTACTCGCCGTTCAGATTAAAATTCCGCCTTATTGGAGAGGATTACAAGGTTCCCGTGTCTCGGCCGCTTTCGCAGGCGCCGGCCCCTGCGTTTCCTCTCTTCACAAATCCAAAGGGCCTTCGATTTAGTATAATACATTAGTATAGATATAAAATTAGTATAGATTTCGTGTCAACGGAATAAAGAATCCATTCCAGAGTTTTTTTGTTCCCGATTCCCCCTTAAAGTTGGGACTAAAACCCAGAACGGGTTGACAAACTAAGCTTCTGTCACAGGTGGACATATGAGGAGACACCTGTTATTGGGAGACACCGGTTCGACCCCACAGCCGTTGTCCTGTGGACTCACTCAGGGGTCAGTCCTGTCCCCAATGTTATTTAACATCTACATGAAACCGCTGGGAGAGATCATCCGGAGTTTCGGAGTAAGGTGTTACCTGTACGCAGGTGACGTCCAGATCTGTCACTCCTTCCCACCTGTCACCAAGGAGGCTGTCCAGACCTTGAACCGGTGCCTGGCCGCTGTGTCGGACTGGGTGAGGGCTAGCAAATTGAAACTTAATCCAGACAAGACAGAGGCCCTCCTGGTCAGTCGAAAGGCCGAACAGGGCATAGGGTGACAGCCTGTGTTGGATGGAAGGGGTTACACTCCCCCTGAAGACACAGGTTCGCAGTCTGGGAGAGATCCTGGACTCATCGCTGAGCCTGGAACCCCAGGTCTCGGCGGTGGCTGGGAGAGCTTTTGCACTGTTAAGACTCGTGCACCAGCTGCACCCGTACCTTGGGAAGTCTGACTTGGCCACGGTGGTCCATGCTCTGGTTATTACATCCCGAATAGACTACTGCAACACACTCTAGGTGGGGCTGCCTTTGAAGACTGTTCGGAAACTTCAACTAGTCCATGATCTTGTTACATCCCGAATAGACTACTGCAACACACTCTAGGTGGGGCTGCCTTTGAAGACTGTTCGGAAACTTCAACTAGTCCATGATCTTGTTACATCCCGAATAGACTACTGCAACACACTCTAGGTGGGGCTGCCTTTGAAGACTGTTCGGAAACTTCAACTAGTCCATGATCTTGTTACATCCCGAATAGACTACTGCAACACACTCTAGGTGGGGCTGCCTTTGAAGACTGTTCGGAAACTTCAACTAGTCCATGATCTTGTTACATCCCGCAACACAATAGACTACTGCAACACACTCTATCTTGTGGGGCTGCTGCTTTGAAGACTGTTCGGAAACTTCAACTAGTCCATGATCTTGTTACATCCCGAATAGACTACTGCAACACACTCTAGGTGGGGCTGCCTTTGAAGACTGTTCGGTAACTTCAACTAGTCCATGATCTTGTTACATCCCGAATAGACTACTGCAACACACTCTACGTGGGGCTGCCTTTGAAGACTGTTCGGAAACTTCAACTAGTCCATGATCTTGTTACATCCCGAGATCACTGCAACGCACGGAAGAGCTGCCTTTGAAGACTGTTCGGTACCAACAATCCATGATCTTGTTACATGCCATCTGTCTACCACCAGGCAACCATGATCTTGTTACATCCTCTGCAACGTTGTTGCTGCCCGACACTATGGAATACATTGCCGGATGATGTCCGTGCCATTGTTGAGCTCGTTCCATTCCGGAGGGCATGCAAAACCATCTTGTTCAGGCTTGCCTTTACTTGAATTCCCGGATATGTAACCGTCCATTTTTTATTGCTTATGACATTTTATGCCATTTTATCTACTGTTCGTTGTTTTATTGCTATTGTTGTGCACTGTGTGTTGCTCGGTTGTATGTGAACCGTCCCGAGCCTGACGGAAGGAGCAATATACAAGACCAAATAAATAAATAAATAAATCCCAAATAGACTACTGCAACGCACTCTACGTGGGGCTGCCTTTGAAGACTTCGGTAACTTCAACTAGTCCATGCTCTGGTTACATCCCGACTAGACTACTGCAATGCACTCTACTTGGGGCTGCCTTTGAAGACTGTTCAGAAACTTCAACTAGTCCATGCTCTGCTTACATCCCAAATAGACTACTGCAACACATTCTACGTGAGGCTGCCTTTGAAGACTGTTCGGAATCTTCAACTAGTCCATGCTCTGGTTACATCCCGACTAGACTACTGCAATGCACTCTACGTGGTGCTGCCTTTGAAGACTGTTTGGAAACTTCAATTAGTCCATGATCTTGTTACATCCCAAATAGACTACTGCAGGCCTTTGAAGACTGTTTGGAAACTTCAATTAGTCCATGATCTTGTTACATCCCGAATAGACTACTGCAATGCACTCTACGTGGTGCTGCCTTTGAAGACTGTTTGGAAACTTCAATTAGTCCATGATCTTGTTACATCCCGAATAGAATACTTCAATGCACTCTACGTGGTGCTGCCTTTGAAGACTGTTCGGAAACTTCAATTAGTCCATGATCTTGTTACATCCCGAATAGACTACTGCAATGCACTCTACGTGGTGCTGCCTTTGAAGACTGTTTGGAAACTTCAATTAGTCCATGATCTTGTTACATCCCGACTAGACTACTGCAATGCACTCTACGTGGTGCTGCCTTTGAAGACTGTTTGGAAACTTCAATTAGTCCATGATCTTGTTACATCCCGACTAGACTACTGCAATGCACTCTACGTGGTGCTGCCTTTGAAGACTGTTTGGAAACTTCAATTAGTCCATGATCTTGTTACATCCCGACTAGACTACTTCAATGCACTCTACGTGGTGCTGCCTTTGAAGACTGTTTGGAAACTTCAATTAGTCCATGATCTTGTTACATCCCATGAATAGACTACTGCAATGCACTCTACGTGGGGCTGCCTTTGAAGACTGTTCGGAAACTTCAACTAGTCCATGCTCTGGTTACATCCCGACTAGACTACTGCAATGCACTCTACGTGGTGCTGCCTTTGAAGACTGTTTGGAAACTTCAATTAGTCCATGATCTTGTTACATCCTGACTAGACTACTGCAACGCACTCTACGTGGGGCTGCTTTTGAAGACTGTTCGGAAACTTCAATTAGTCCATGATCTTGTTACATCCCGACTAGACTACTGCAATGCACTCTACGTGGTGCTGCCTTTGAAGACTGTTCGGAAACTTCAATTAGTCCATGATCTTGTTACACCCCGACTAGACTACTTCAATGCACTCTACGTGGTGCTGCCTTTGAAGACTGTTTGGAAACTTCAATTAGTCCATGATCTTGTTACATCCTGACTAGACTACTGCAACGCACTCTACGTGGGGCTGCTTTTGAAGACTGTTTGGAAACTTCAATTAGTCCATGATCTTGTTACATCCCGAATAGACTACTTCAATGCACTCTACGTGGGGCTGCCTTTGAAAATGGTTCGGAAACTTCAGTTGGTCCAACGGGTGGCAGCCAAAATGCTAACTGGGGCGACATACAGGGAGCATACCACCCCCCTGCTGTGTCAGCTCCACTGGTTGCCTGTCCATCTCCGAGCCCAATTCAAAGTGCTGGTATTGACCTATAAAGCTCTATACAGTTCTGGCCCAGCTTACTTGTCCGAACGCATCTGCCTCTACGTCCCATCTCGCAACGTAAGATCATCTGGGGAGGCCCTGCTCTTGCTCGGGCCAGCATCGCAAATGCGGCTGGTGGGGACGAGAGATGGGGCCTTCTCGGCGGTGGCCCCTCGGCTATGGAGCACACTCCCAAACGAAATAAGATCGACTCCATCTCTCTGGGACCAGGCCTTTGGGCAGCAGGGGTAAATGGTACCTTTGGACTTGACTGGACTGGCAATGTGTGTCCGCTTGATGGCTTTAATTAATTATTATTGTATGTCGTGGTTTTTAAGGCGTTGGCACCAAAGGCAACGTGGTGTTGTGGTGCCCACCCACAATAGCGCTGTCCGCAAGCGTTGGATCCGTCAAGGTGGAGGGCCAACCATATATCTGTAGACGCATTGCCCAGGAAACTAGACATCCCCGCCGTTCCAAAAGCGTCCGGGAGACCTTCAGTTGCGTTCCGATAGGAATTTCCTCCAAAGTGCTCATTCCACGAAGCACAAAATAGTGCCGTCTGCAGCAGAAACGGGTAATGTATGCAATCAATTCCGGCGCCCCTGGGCCGGGGAAGGAGAAGGCGAGGATATTAAATCCGTCCCATCGGCCCATCTGTCACCGCTCTGTCAGAAGCCATCGATTGTCCCGGCCCTGCCTTCATTATCGCTCTCCGTGAACAGTCTCTGGGTCTGCCCCACGCCTCACCGGCAATGTCTTCGCCGGTGTCACAGAAACTTGGAAGACAAGGCGGGTCTTGGCCCACAGCGAGGAGCGCTTTGCTTCAGGTCGAAACTTGGAAAGCTGGGGGGGGGGCAAGGCTCCAAGCATGGGTCCGCCTTACCAGGCCCGGATCATGCCTTTTTGGCACCCTAGGCCAAAGGCTCCGCCCTGCCCCCTGCCCGCCCCCAGCTCCGCCCACCCGCGGCACGAGGAGGAGGAGGAAGGAAAGCCCCACCCCTGGAGCTGAGGCTGCGCATGCGCAGCAGTGGGACCAAGGGCGGGGCCTCCCCGTGGCTCGTCCCTCTCTCCTAAAGCCACCACCATGCCGGCCGCCTCAGAAGGGCGATTTCGGCCGCATCTGAGGCGGCCGGCATGTCACGGCTTTAGGAGTGAGGGACGATCTTTGGCGCTTCTGCGCCTGCGCGTGGGGGGGGCGCGCCATAGATTTGCATAGGCAGCGGAACTGCCTCTGAGAATATGGCGCCTCTGTGTGCAGGCGCAGAAGCGCCCAAACATCAAACTTTTTTAAAAAAAATATTTGGGGGGGTCCCAATCGGCCGCCCCCTCCATGTCTGCCGCCCTAGGCCATGGCCTGCGTCTTACCTATTGTCGTGGCAAAGACTTCCAACAGGAATGAATGGTGGATCCGGCTTGGTCGGGCGAGGAATCCAGTCCTGGTTTTATTATTTGTTTATTTATTTATTCGTACTTGTTTACCACTCTTCCCCAAAGGCTCGGGGCGGCTAACAGCGTACTATAAAACAATCAGGCAACAAAATTAAAACCACGATTAAAACGAATCTAAAGCGCACAGAAAGACATGTGCTAGACACAGTGTGGCACAGGATTAAAAAATTGAGTGCAAGTGGCGACATGCAACAGGAAGGCCTGCTGGAATAGCCGGGTCTGACATGCTTTCCGGAATGGGAGAATGTCCTGCATGGCGCGAACGTCGGCGGGCAACGGGTTCCAAAGTGTCGGAGCCACTATTGAAAAGGCGCGCCGACAAGTTGCCATCAAGCAATATGTTTTGAGGGAGGGAATGAACAGGAGTTTCTGTTCCTCCGAGCACAACGATCTGGTGGGATGAGACGGGATGAGGGGGTCCCGCAGGTACACTGGCCCCAGGCCATGTAAGGCCTTAAAAGTCAGAACTATCACTTTGAAGGTGATCCGGCATTCCACCGGCCAATGTACAGAGCGTTACAGTAGCCTAGCCTTGAGATGACCGTGGCTTGGATCACTGTGGCCAGGTCGCAGTGGGACAGGTAGGGGGCCAGCTTCCTTGCCTGGCGGAGGTGGAAAAATGCCACTCTGCTGACGGCGGAGACATGGGCCTCCATCGACAGCAGAGGGTCCAGGGTTACCCCGAGGCTCTTAACAGAAGACGACGGACGTAAGGTCACGCCGTCCAGGGTTGGAAGCTGGGCATCCCCATCGCCCGGGCGGCCGAGCCACAGGATCTCCATCTTAGCCAGATTCACCTTCAACCTACTGGCTCGCAGCCATCCAGTAACAGCCTCAAGGCAGTGATGGAAATTATCGGGTATGGATTCGGGCCGGCCATGAGTTGGGTGTCATCAGCGTACTAATGGCACCCAAGCCCGAAGCTGCGCACCAGCTGGGCAAGTGGTCGCATGTAGATGTTAAATAACAGAGGGGAGAGGATTGCCCACTGGGGGACCCCGCAATGTAAGGGGGAACCCCCGGAGACTACCTCGCCCCTCCTCACTCGCTGCAGCCGGTTCCGGAGGAAGGAGGGCAGCCAATTAAGGGCTGCCTCCCTAACCCCGGCCCCGGCAAGGCGGTGGGTCAACAGATCATAATCGACAGTGTCAAACGCTGCTGTGAGTTCCAATAACACGAGCAGCATCGACCCGGCTTGATCCAGCTGGTAGTGCAACTCATCTGAGATGGAGACCAGGACCGGCTCCGTCCCATGCCCCGAACAGAAGCCGGACTGGAAGGGGTCTAGCCAAGTTGCGTCAACTAGGAAGGACTGCAACTGCTCCACTGCTGCCGTTCAAGTGGGCCATTGTTTTGATCCACGTGAACGGAGCTCTCCAGTGTGCTGAACCTACTTCAGTGGGGAGGTTCAGCACCACGGAGAGCTCCTTCCAAGCTCTCCTTTTGCCATGAAAGCCACCAGAGTTTGAGACGAAGATCTACAAGGAAAGAAGCGTTGCGGGGAAGGGAGGGAGGGCGGGATCAGCCTCTACTGGAAGGGATACAGATAATCCCAGAGTTACAAACGTCTCAAAGGACAGAAAGTGGGGTGGAGTCTTCTGAACGTTGACCCTTCCCTAGGCCAGTGCTTCCCAACCTTTTTTGAGCCGCGGCACACTTTTTACATTACAAAATCCTGGGGCACACCACCAACCAAAACGACACAAAACGACACTCTAACACAGTAATACCTATAGTTAATTGACCTTGAGTTTTGGAGTTGTCGTTCACCTACATCCAGAGAGCACTGCGGACTCAAACAATGATGAATCTGGACCAAACTAGGCAAGCGGGCCCAGGATCCCGCCGCCAGCCTCAGCCGCTCCCAATGCCACAGTTAGCGGCTCACGGGCTAAAGGGGTGGCGGGGGAGAGGGAGAAGGCGGCAATTCCCCATCCCCAGTGCCGCTCTCCGCCATGACTCTGGCCCCTCGCTCACTGAGGCCATGCGGAGGAGGAGCATGAGCGGTGGACGGGCTGCAGCCCCGCCCACTGAAGCCCGTCCACCGCTCATGCTCCTCCTCCGCGTGGCCTCAGCGCGTGAGGGGCCGGAGTCATGGCGGAGAGCAGCGCCAGGGACATGGGCCGCTCTCCACCATGACTCCTACCATGACTCTCGCTCCTCGCTCGACGAAGCTGCGCAGAGGAGGAGGAGCATGAGTGGTGGACGGGCTGCAGCCCCGCCCACTAAAGCCCGTCCACCACTCATGTTCCTCCTCCGCGTGGCCTCAGCGAGCTAGGGGCCGCAGTCATGGCGGAGAGCGGCACCGGGCACGGGGGCCGCTCTCCGCCATGACTCCTGCCATGACTCAATCAGGCACGAGTAAGCTTCTGCTGCTGGGAAGGGGCCGGGGCCCGAGCGACGTCACCCTTCCCTCCTCCCTCCCTCGATTGGAGGCTGGCTGGGGAAACGGCCGAAGGAGGCGGCGCCCCGGCCCTTTCTTCTTTTTCTTCGCCGCCGCCCGGCCCTTCCTCCTCCTCCCCCCCCCCCAAGTAGCAGGAGTTCGGCAGGAGGGGGAGAAAGGGTTTCGCGGCACACCAGATGATCCGTCACGGAACAGTAGTGTGCCGCGGCACAGCGGTTGGGAAACACTGCCCTATGCCATCCAGAGATTGACAGGTGGATCGCGTGGGGACTTCCTGTATCCTTCTGTATTAATTGCTTGGTCTTTGAAATTATGGAAGTTACATATTCTCTTTGGGGAAAGTTTTTCAGAGGCCCGCTTCCCCCTCCTCGCCGCCCTCTTCGCATCTGGGAAATTAACCCATCTCATCTCTTAAATTAAAAATTAAATATTAATCCTCGAAGAGGGAGAGCTTCGGCGACCACGGCTCC
Organism: Anolis apletophallus; assembly: GCA_030556195.1. NCBI lineage: Eukaryota > Metazoa > Chordata > Lepidosauria > Squamata > Anolidae > Anolis > Anolis apletophallus. The sequence goes on along the minus strand of JARBWK010000017.1, from coordinate 17,314,159 downwards.
GTCAGCGGAGAGGCCCAGGCGCGCCCCTTCCGCTCCAAACACAGAGAGAAAGAGACCGTCTTGCCATCCCGCCCCACCCAACAATCCAGGGCCCCATAGCATTGAGACATCACCGTTAACGTGGCCTCAAACCGCATTTATTCTACCGTGTAGACTCGCCCTACTACGCCTCTCAGCTTTGCCTAATTGCCTGTGACTTGAAATCCCGGCTCGATGGGAAACCCCCTCCCGCTGGAAAGAGTATTATTGAGCCAAGCCGCTGAGCCACGGCGGCTCAATAACCGACCGGGATGAACAAAGGTTGTTCCGGCAAAGACAAATCCTTCCTCTGAGGCGAAACGAGGGAAAGCGCCCGTCCTTTTGGTTACGGATATCGACGGCGCAGTTCAAAGGCCGGTTTTTTGTGTGCCGTCAAGCGGACTCTGATGATCCTCGGGATACAAGATCCTTTGTATCTTGCGGCCTTCCTCTGAGGCCGAGAGAGCGTGGCTTGCTCACGATCACCCAACGGCTTTCCATAAGGGAGCCAGGATTCTCCGGATTCGTGAAACTTTAAATACTGTCCTTCCAAAGTCACGGAAAACAATCAAAGTGTTTATCTTCTGCCCACATGTACCTGACGCTCCGCAGCCTGTACGCCTATCCATATCTATACCGGGAGAAATTTGGAGGTGGCATTTCCAAGTAATGCTTCACTTGCGTATTCAACCATCCTCATGGAGAATCTCTTGGAGTATGACCGTGAACGCCTAAGCAGGTCCGACAGTGGCTAAGTCGTAACCATGTGAGGGTCGTTGCAAAGCGGTTGCATCCGCCAGTGTCTCTTACTCATCTATCTATATATCTATATTCTATAATAAAGCAGAATGTATGTATGTTTGTTTGTATGTATGTGGCAGCATTCTGATTGGCTCCCGGCCTCTACATTCTGACAACATGATTGGTTGCCAGTGCGGGAGTATTTGCATAACGCCACTAATTGGCCAGCCAACACGAACATTCCGACACTCTAAACTGCCAGAAGGGGGTAAGACAAAGGCCTGAGGTAGTCACTAGGCATGAGAAAAAAGTTATGAAAATGATTCGTTTCGTAAGAAATTCGTAAGAAATGCTACTTTCGAGTATTTCCGCACCTGGAACGCCAACCAGGAAGTGGACTTTCTTTATAGAACTTCGGGGCCAGGATTTTCTTAAGTGTCGTTATTAGGTCGTAAGGGGGCACCCTCCTTCTCTCTCACCACCCTCCCGCCTCCCTTGCCAATAAGTATTATGGCAAGGCAAGCCCTAAACTCGCTTCTTCTTTCGGCTGGAAGGAAGCCCGGAAAAAATGTAAACAGAGAGGATTACTCAGAAGTAAATCTGCAAAGGAGGGCACTTTGGATGCCGCGGTTCAGGAAGGTTGTGATTAGGACACTATAAATAACTTGACGTTCCAGCACATCCCACGACATTTTCTCCCGCACGAAGGGGAGACTCCCCCTCAACGTTAGGAAGAACGTCCTGGCATTTGAGCGCAGAACATACTGGTGTCTCAGAGTCCAATGAGTCTGGAGGTTTCTAAGCAGCGGCTGGATGCAGGCCCGGATTACCCATAAGGCCAACTTAGGCCATGGCCTGGCGGCGCAAGCCGAGGGTGGCGCAATTCACGGACCAAAAAAAACCCAACCTCCGTGGCGAGCCCTTGGGAATGGCGGGAGTTGAAGCACAAAGGCCCCGGAGGGAGGGAGGGAGGGCCGAGCCTGGTCTCAAGGCAGGACACGCAGGGCGAGGAGCAGCAGCAGCGGCTTCCCTCCCTCCCTCCCTCCCTCCTCCCTGCTACTCAGTTGGGGGCGGGGCCTCCCAGGGTGACGTCACTCCTTCCCTCCCTCCCTCCCTGGGAGGCGGGGAGTGGGCGGGGCCAACTCCGAGTCCGCCTCCTGGCCCCGCCTCCCGCCTTGTGACACCCATCGATCAAAGCTGAAGAACGGCAGCCGGCCAATCAGGAAGCCTCCCTCCTTCCCGGATGGGCGTGGCTCCACGGACTCGGCCAATAGGAAGGCGAGGGCCTGCTTGGAGGCAGAAGTCCACGGAGGGGGGGGTCCCTGAGCCACTGAGGAGGAGGAGCGGTCCCGAAGGAGATGGGTGGGTGTCTCTATCTCTATCCCCCCCCCAAAGGAAGGAAGAAAGGCCCCCCAGGCCTCTCCCCACTACTCTCCCTCCCTGGGGTGCGGGGATCGTAATCAGCCCCGGCAGATGGCCACCCCGCCACGGCCCCCTAAGCCCCTCGGTTGAGGAAGGACGGAAGGAAGGAAAGGCAGGCGCGGCTTGGCCCCCACCCTCCCTTCCCGGATCCCAAACAACAACTTTCAGTGCCGGTAGTAGAGGGGGGGGGGGCGTAATTCCAAAGTGTGGCCTAGGGGGCAAAAAGGTGTTAATCCGGGTCGTCTGTTGGGACGGCTTGGGTTGTGCCTTTCCGCTTGGCATGGGGGGGGGGGGGCTGGACTGGATGGCCCCTGGAGCCTCTTCCAACTCTGATTCTATAATGCAGTGTGGATCAACCATCCTGCGTCGGGCCTAGCGCTTGCCGTGGCCTTTCGTCCTGCCACAGAGCGGGGCCGAGGCCCAGCCGGCGACGTCTCCTCCTGGCCCGTTGGGAGGGGAGGGGAGGGGAGGGGAGGCTCGGTGACATCCAATTATCCAGACGGAATATAATGTAATTTCACCCATGGGCAAGCCTGAAAGGGAGGCATTTCCCCGGCGGGTGATGTACGATGCCGGCGGCCGCTATCTGTGTTTGCTCCCTCCTCGGCTCCTTGGCAAATCTCTAAAGCTCAAGGCGCAAGTTTCACAGCTGAGGAGCTCAGATAAACCCTCGACAGGGTGGCTTGTTGTTCAAATCCCAGAGCAAACACGGGGAAATTAATGGCTCTCCCCACACCGCCTCCCTCCCCCCGTCCCTCCTTCTGCTATCTAATTTCTCCTTTCTGGGGTTTTCTCCCCCATCCCTCTCTCTCTGTCCCCCTCCCTCCTTTGTTCTCATTGCTCGCTTCTTTGTGTCTCCTTGGTGACAAATGCCATCCGCCGCCACCGTGTAGGGTTGCGCCCAAGGCCATGCGCTCGGAGGGAAGGTGGTGAGGAGATATCTGCAAATGGGATGTAATTAGGTCTTTACGAGGAAGGAGAAGGCCTTTGCCGGGGAAATTCTTTGCAACGGAAACGCGTTGCATGGATCATTAGCCAGGCCTAGGTTTCCTCTCCCCAACCCCATTCCCGATTTCGGCTCTCCAAGTCAACTATTCTCCACCCGCTTCCCACACCGGCCATTTCTGAAACACAAAGGCTGCGTCCAGGATTTTGCAAAAAATTGTATCCCTATAGGTTTCATGTCCTTTGTTTCTGTAACTATCTCATTCCCAGACTCTATCGGCTGGCATGGACCATCAGCTATTATTTATTTATTTATTTATTGTTCACTTTTGTATTCCGCTCCTCCCAGCAGGCTCGGGGCGGATCACAGCATAAAATACGTGGGCGGCATGATGCTACATGTCAACATGCGGCCCTACAATCAATAAAAACATATGACATAAAACCACATTTAAAACAGATACATTGTCAGGCACAGATTAAGAGGACATATATTAGGTTTTTGACCAGGATTAAAAGTACAGTATATCAAAAAATGATGGTAGTGATGAAGACAATGGTGGTGATGGAGATGTTGATAGTAGTGACAGTGGTGATGTAGATGGTGATGATCATGAAGACGATGGTGATGGAGATGTTGATAGTAGTGATAGTGGTGGTGATGAAGATGGTGATGATCATGAAGGTGATGGAGATGTTGATAGTAGTGATAGTGGTGATGATGAAGATGGTGACGCTCTTGAAGACAATGGTGATGGAGATGTTGATAGTAGTGATAGTGGTGATGATGAAGATGGTGACGCTCTTGAAGACAATGGTGATGGAGATGTTGATAGTAGTGATAGTGGTGGTGATGAAGATGGTGACGCTCATGAAGACAATGGTGATGGAGATGTTGATAGTAGTGATAGTGGTGATGATGAAGATGGTGATGCTCATGAAGACGATGGAGATGTTGATAGTAGTGATAGTGGTGGTGATGAAGATGGTGATGATCATGAAGGTGATGGAGATGTTGATAGTAGTGATAGTGGTGGTGATGAAGATGGTGATGCTCATGAAGACGATGGAGATGTTGATAGTAGTGATAGTGGTGATGATGAAGATGGTGACGCTCTTGAAGACAATGGTGATGGAGATGTTGATAGTAGTGATAGTGGTGGTGATGAAGATGGTGACGCTCATGAAGACAATGGTGATGGAGATGTTGATAGTAGTGATAGTGGTGGTGATGAAGATGGTGATGATCATGAAGGTGATGGAGATGTTGATAGTAGTGATAGTGGTGGTGATGAAGATGGTGATGATCATGAAGGTGATGGAGATGTTGATGGTAGTGATAGTGGTGATGATGAAGATGGTGATGCTCATGAAGACGATGGAGATGTTGATAGTAGTGATAGTGGTGATGATGAAGATGGTGACGCTCATGAAGACGATGGAGATGTTGATAGTAGTGATAGTGGTGGTGATGAAGATGGTGATGATCATGAAGGTGATGGAGATGTTGATAGTAGTGATAGTGGTGGTGATGAAGATGGTGACGCTCATGAAGACGCTGGAGATGGTTGATAGTAGTGATAGTGGTGATGATGAAGATGGTAATGCTCTTGAAGACGATGGTGATGGAGATGGTTGATAGTAGTGATAGTGGTGATGATGAAGATGGTAATGCTCTTGAAGACGATGGTGATGGAGATGGTTGATAGTAGTGATAGTGGTGATGATGAAGATGGTGGCACCATAGAAACAATGTTGGATTTTTGGTGATTTTGCATTCTGAATAAAGGAAGTAGCCTCTCCATTAAGCTCTTTTTGGAGGCCTTTCCCTTCTGTTCTCTGCTTACGTGGCTCTACCACATGCCTACGGTTGCCCTGAAATACTTCTGGCTGCTTTTCCGACATGCCCCAATGTCTTTCCAGTCCTGGGAGTTTTCTCTCCCTCCCTCTCTCTCTCTCTCTCCCTCTCTCCCTGGCGCATTAAACCACTCTCATGGAGAATTATGCTTCAGGATTTCCATTCGATCAGCCCCTGGGGATTTCAAGGTTATGTCGCGCTTTCAGCTCAGAGAAGGCCCCTCTCCTTGCTTCTCTTCTCTTCTCCATTAGACTCACAGATTAAGGAGCTTGATGGCATTGTGCGGGGAAGAAGAGTGATTTACCGTTGCCGTGGGAACCGTAATTCTGAAATTTCCTGATTAAAAAAAAGAAAGAAATGACACAAAACCCGGGAAGAACGAGGCCAGAGATACCTTTCCACTTACCGATCTACGTGTCAAAATGGATGTCCCAGGGAGTCCTATGTTGGAGAAAGAGGAGTCGCAACGGAGAGGAGATTTCGCTCTCTGTGCTTGACAGCGTTTGTTCCGTTTAGAAGAAACGTCCAAAATGCTAGAAAAGTGATAGTTCTCTCTAGGCAAATTCCAGGTCTTCCAGCACACGTTTATGGTATGCGTTCATCAAAGGTTGACCATAGAGGCATCGTGAAGTGTTCTCTAGAGCAGTGTTTTTCAACCTTTTTTGAGCCGCGGCACACTTTTTACATTTACCAAATCCTTGGGCACACCACCAACCAAAATGACACAAAATGACACTCTAACACAGTCATACATATAGTTAAGATGTTTTTGAATGTATTTATACACTCAGTGTGAAACCTGGGCCTCTTTCGACGAACACGACATAGATATCCTGGCTGGAATGGCAGAAAGACACAAAATTCCCACACAGAACTCCCATAACCAAGAGAAAATGCTATAAGAGTTTGGTGGGCTTTGGCCTTGAGTTTTGGAGTTGTGGTTCACTGCCTCAGGCCTTTGCTTTATCCCCCGCTGGCAGTTTAGAGTGTCGGAATGTTCATGTTGGCGACTGCCTCAGGCCTTTGCCTTATCCCCCTCTGTCAGTTTAAAGTGTCGGAATGTTCGTGTTGGCTGGCCAATTAGAGGCATTATGCAAATACTCCATCACTGGCAACCAATCATGTTGTCAGAATGTAGAGGCCGGGAGCCAATCAGAACGCTGCCACATACATACAAACATACAAACATTCTGCTTTATTATATATAGAGATTTATATTATTATTATTATTATTATAAAATTATTATAAAATAATAATAAAAACCATTAAAATAAAATGAAATTCATGAAGACAAGGTGCGAAGCAAGATGGAGGCCGACGTCCTCAAGAGAGGAAGGATCCCAAGATGGAACGGCCCAATGGCCCCAGCCCAGAGGATGGCAAAGCGGACCCAGCCGCCGCCGCAGCAGAGCAGAGCAGCAGGCAATCGGAGGCTGCAGGCCTGCGCCCACTCTCGCCCCCAGCCGTTCCCAGCTGATCGCCCTGCAGGGGAGCAGTCGGCGATCTGAGGTGGCTGATTGCCCTGGCGACCCGGAAGACGATCAAGTCTTCCGGGTCGCCAGGGCGATCAGCCCCAGCAGGTCGCCGAATGCTCCCGTTGCAGGCCCAGATCGCCTCCAGGGATGGCAGGCACTCCACGGCAGGGCGATCAGCTGGGGAACGGCTGGGGCGAGAGCGGGCGGAGGCCTCCGATCGTCTGCTGCTCTGCTCTGCTCCGGCCTGTCTGTCGACACAGGACCCACAGAGCCCGCGATGGGATGGCGGCAGCGGCACCCCTTCCTTTTGGCCCCGCCCCGATGCCCTTCTCCCCGGGCCGGACAGAATTGGCTGCCAGGCCGCATCCGGCCCGCGGGCCATAGGTTGCCCACCCCTGCTCTAGAACATTTCCATCTAACGTGAAGGCTTGAAATAGAAGATGATGCAGAACCCACTACGTATCCTTTTCCTTTCCAAAAGCCCACAAACATTTAAACCCATCCCGGGGAATAATTAAGACGACACCCAGGGTCAAGTACTCGCCGTTTGGCAGGTTTTGCTGATCGTGAAATATGAATCGCTGGCTCTGTCTCCGCGAGGCTCTCCCCACTTAACTCCAATTAAAGTTTCCTTCCTTCCTTCCTTGCCTCCGCTTCTTCCTCGCGGTTTTAATTGCGCAATCTTGGCACAGGACAAGGGGCGGAGAAGGAGGAGAGGAGGCGGAAGGGGGGGGGGTTGTAATTTCCCCCAGATCTCCGACAAAGTCGAATTGAAGTTTCCGTAAACAACCAGCGCAGAATACTGCTTTGCAAAAGGCCGCGGTGGTGGATGGACAGGGACTGGGAACAGAGCTGAGAAAAGTAGGCGGGCCCAAGGATTCCCCCAGAATCCTTTGCAATACAACTTGAGCGTCTCATTGCCCGGGGAGGGGAGGGTGAACTTGGTAATTTTGTTTTCACATGGGGAGAGCGAGGCAGTGGCGATGGAGGTGGCGGTGGCGGTGGCCATGACATATGTTGTGGTCATGAAGGTGATTGTGATGAAGGTGGTGGTACTCATGGTGATCACGGAGGTGGTTGTGGTCAGGAAGGTTTATTTATCTACTAGCTTGGGGACCCGGCGGTGCCCGGGTTATTTGAGGAAGGCATTGTGTGCCACAGTTCGTCATTGGTGTGGGCCACGGTGCTCTAAGGAAGTGAATTGAAGTACTGCAAGTCCCATCATCCATGGTCCATCCTCCCTCAAACTGCACCAGGATGTAGGGTGCACCTTGGGGGGTCTGTGTGCCAAGTTTGGTCTTGTTCTGTCATTGTTGGGGGCCTAGTCCGGAAAATCAAGTTGAGGAAGCCTAAGAATATCCCATGAGCTGAGGCCTAGTCAGGACAATCAAGTTAAGGAAGCCTTTCTGTCAATTTTGGGCCTGGTCTGTGATGTATAGGGGCTGCAGTGTTGTTTGGGAAGTGAATGAGGTGAAGGTGCTGCAAATCCCATCATTCGTGGCCCATCCTGCCCTAAACCACACCAGGCTGTGAAGTGGGCCATTGGTCCCTTGTTTGCCATGTTTGGTCCTGATCCATCATTGCTGTGGGCCGCAGTGGCTGACTGCCTGAGGCCTTTTCTTTTCCCTCTGAGTCACCTTAGAAGTGTATTGGGTGAAGGGGCTGAACATTCCTTTTCCAACAGAAAAAACTGTCCACTGGCTCACTTCAACTCCAGCCATGTATGCCTGCCTCCGGCCCTTCCCTTTCCTCTCGGTGCTGTGTTGGAATGTTGGGAGGCTGGCCAGTCACGGCCATTTATGCCAGGGCTGTCCAACTTCTACCGGCCGAGGGGCCTGAATTCCGGTCACTGATGACCTGGGGGGCCGAAGGGTCTGCTCCCGGCCCGCCCCCGGCCTCGGATAGAGGAGTATCGCGAGACTATGGAAGCCACACGGGATTTCGCTCTCACGCAGGCGTGATCTCGCCTTGAGAGCGAAATCCCGTGTGGCTTCCGTAGTCTCGCGATACTTGCTCCGGAACCCGGAAGTGGGTAAATTTTTAAAATATTATTATTTAATTATCTTATTTTATTTTTTATTAAAAAGCTTAGGGGGCTGCAGGGAAGGGGGTGGGGGCCGTATACGGCCCCCGGGCCACCAGTTGGACAGCCCTGATTTATGCAAATGATCCCACAGTTGCAGCCAATCGAAACGCTGGCACATATTCGCTCGGTCGCACCACCCACCCACCGCCCGCAAACACTGACTTTTATTATATACATAGATTTATTTATTTATTTATTTATTTATTTATTTATTTATTCGAACGTGTCTGCCGCCACTCCCAGCCGGCTCGGGGCGGCTCACATACCAATCACAATAAAAACAATTAAGAACATCACATTAAAACAGGAACGACACCCTAAGCAGCATCAGAACACAACAGCATTAGCAGCAGCCGTTGTTCAGGACCCGGAAGCCTGCCGGAACCACAGCGTCTTGCAGGCTTTCCAGAATGCTGGAAGGTTCTGGAGGGCACGGGCTTCAGAGGGCAACGCGTTCCAAAGGACCGGGGCTATGGTTGAGAATGCCCTTCTGCGTGTTGCTGCCAGGCGATATGCTTTAACACTTGGCACAGCACGGAGATTTTGTTCCTCTGAACGCAAGGATCCAGTGGGACAGTGTTGGATAAGGCGGTCCCTTAGGTACTCTGGCCCCAGACCATTCGAGGCCTTGAAGGTCAATGCCTACACTTTGGAGGTAACCCGGCATTCCACAGGGAGCCAATGCCGTTCGCACAGGATCGGTGTGACATGGCAGCTCGTTGGGACTCCCGGGCTGCGGCGTTCTGCGCCAGCTTAAGTTTCCAGACCACCGCCAAAGGAAGGCCAATGTAGGGAGCGTTACAGTAGTCCAGCCTTGAGATGACCGTGGCTTGGACCACTGTGGCCAGATCGTACCAGGATAGATAAGGGGCCAGCTTCCTCGCCTGACGGAGATGGAAGAATGCCGCTCTGCTGACGGTGGAGACGTGAGACTCCATCGACAGCTGAGGATCTAAGGCAGGGGTGGGCAATTATTTTTCCCAAGGGGCCACACGAGAGCCAAAAAATATTATGGAGGGTCGCAGAGCAGAGCAGCAGACGATCAGAGGCTGCAGGCCTCTGCCCTCTCTCGCCCCCAGCTGATCACCCTGCCACAACGGCTTAGGAGTGCCTGCCATCCCGGGAGGCGATCCGGGCCTGCAGCGGGAGCAGTCTGCGACCTGAGGCGACTGATCGCTCTGGCGACCCGGAAGATGATCAAGTCTTCCGGGTCGCCAGGGCGATCAACCGCCGCAGGTCGCCGAGTGCTCCCGCTGCAGGCCCGGATCACCTCCCGGGATGGCAGGCACTCAAAAGCTGCCGCTCCTCCAATTGTTCTCCGGAGTGGCGGGCTGTCTGCTGACGCAGGCCCCACAGCCCGCGATGGGATGGTGGCAGCGGCACCCCTTCCTCTTGGCCCCACCCCTGACACACTTCTTCCCGGGCCTGACAGAATCGGCTGCTGGGCCACATCCGGCCCACGGGCCGTAGGTTGCCCAGGTCTGATCTAAGGTAACACCAAGGCTTTTTACCGACAATGATGGACATAATGGCATGCCGTCCAGGGTTGGAACCTGGACATCGCCCAGACCAGGGCTGTCCAACTTCTACGGGCCCAAGGGCCGGAATTCCGGTCACTGATCATCTGGGGGGCCAAAGGGTCTGCCTCCGCCCGGCTCTGCCCCTCCCCAGCTCCGCCCCCTCCCCGGCTCCAATTTACTTACAATTGACCTTGAGTTGTGGAGTTGTAGTTCACCTCCACCCAAAGAGCACTGTGGACTCAAATAATGATGGATCTGGACCAAACTTGGCATGAATACTCAATATACCCAAATAGGAACACTGGGAGGCCCAAAGAGCTCCCTCCCTCCCTGAAGGGAAAACAAGCCGCGGGGGCAGGCGCAAGGAGGCCCAAAGAGCCACAAGCCGCGGGGCAGGCGCCCACTGCACGCGGGGAAGGCAGAACAACAAGGGGGAGGGGGCGTGGAGGAGGGGAAGGAAGCGTCGCCAAGGAAACCGCCGCTGAGGGACCCCTCCCCCCCCCCCCCCCTCACCCAACGTCCCACTGTTTTTAGATTGATTGATTGATTCGAGCCAGGCCCTTCCTTACCCAAACTGCGGAGAGCCCGCCCCAGGGCCGACGCGCCCCCGCCGCCGCCGTCCCCGAAGAGCCCCGCTGGAGCCGAGGCCACACACAGGCCGGGCGCGGCGGCTCTCCCATCCGCGGGCGGGAAGCGAGGCCCTCCACAGGAAGAGGACGGAGCCAGGAGGGGCTTCCCCTGCCTCACTCCCCTCCTCCCTCTCTGAGGGAATGGGGGCTGGCCTGGAAGCAGCCGCGAGGGAGGAGGAGGCCGGCCGCAAATCCCGCGGGACCCGAGATTTCGGCAGCTATTGCGAGACTACGCAGCCACAGACGGGATTTCGACCTCCCTTGAAATCCCGTCTGTGGCTGGCGTAGTCTCGCGATGCTTGCCTAAACCCGGAAGTAGGTGTTTTTTTATTATTATTATTTATTTGTATTTTATTAAAACAAGTTAGGGGGCCGGAGGGAAGGGGCTCGGGGGCCGTGTACGGCCCCAGGGCCGCCTGTTGGACAGCCCTGGCCCAGACAACCCAGCAACAGGATCTCCGTCTTAGCCGGATTCACCTTCAACCTACTGGCTCGCAGCCATCCAGTAACGGCCTCAAGGCAACGATGGAAATTATCGGGTACGGATTCGGGCTGGCCCTCCATCCTCAGGATAAGCTGGGCGTCATCAGCGTACTGGTGAGACTCCAGCCCAAAGCTACGCACCAGCCGAGCAAGTGGTCACATGTAGATGTTAAATAACGGAGGGGAGAGAATGGCCCCCTGAGGGACCCCGCAGTGTAAGGGGGACCCCCCGGAGACCACCTCACCCCTCCTCACTCGCTGTGTCCGGTTCCAGAGGAAAGAGGACTGTCGGTGGGTCAATAGATCGTAATCGACAGTATCAAACGCTGCCGTGAGGTCCAATAACGCGAGCAGCGCCGATCCGCCCTGATCAAGCTGGTCTGTGATGGAGACCAGAACCGTCTCCGTCCCGTGCTGCTGATGGTGGTGTCGATGGAGATGGTGATAGTGAGGATGATCATAGTGTTGATGCAGGTGGTGGTGAGGAAGATGGTGGTACTGCTGTGAGTGATGAAGACTATGAGAAGGGGGAGGAAGGTTATGATGGTGATGAAGGCGTTGGTGGCGAAACGCTCATTGCCTGGAGCAGTGAAGGAGTGGTGGGAAGTGACGGTCACGCTTCTCAAGTCGTGCCAACTTCTTGGTCTGCGTCTGCAGGATCTGTTTCCAGTTATCTGCTTTGAACTGAATTATATGAGTCTACACTGCCAGATAATCTGGGATAAGGAGGTTAATAGGATATAGGTCAGTGTGGATCCCGCTTTGGACAGTCGTCTTCAAGTGTGGATGAAAGCCTGCAGTGGGCACGGAGCCCCGCTGACGTGGACGCAACTAGGCACCACTGGATGGCTGATCTCGCCATCATCCCCATCATCAAATATTTGCTTTCAAGTCAGCTCAAAGAGAAAGGAGAGGAAGGCCTCTTGCAAACCAAAACGGGGAAGAGAGGAGACTTGGAGGGAGACGTGCCGGATGCGCACAGCGAGCGGATCCAGCCGCATGAATATGCATGAGGTTCTAATTGGCTCCTGCGTGTAGCCAAAGGTGCCCGAGGGCCTCGGCATCGAGGCTTAATTGTGGTAGACAATTAATAACTTGGATCGTCTTAATTGCATATTGCACTCTGCAGCTCATTAGGAAAGCAAGGAAGGAAGGCTCTTCCAAGAGAGAGGCTCCGTCTGCTTCAGAGACTCGCCGCCGCCACCCGGCTTCCATTTCTGGGAAGCGGATTGGACTCAAAGGTCACAGCTAAGCACTAATCTGCAGACCTGGGAAACATCTCAGGCGTTGGAAACACTTGGAAATTTGGCTTCTGAGCTCAGGCTTGGCAAGAGACGGGCCATGGAAGCACGTGCGCACTCCCCAAGCAATGCGATCAGGTGGGCTGACGTATAGATTGATAGAGTTGGATCTCAAGGGCCATGTGGTCCCACCTCATTCTGTCGAGCATTGAGATACAATTGAAACACTCCTGAAAGATACAAATGCAATCTCTATTTGATGGACATGTCCACCACCCTCTGAGTCCACCCAAAGGTGGACAGCCCACCATCCTCTGAATCTATGCAAGGGTGGACAACCCATCGCCACCTCAGTTGGCCAAACGATGGACAATTCACCATCCTCTGAGTCCACTCAAGGTTGGACAGTCCACCATCCTCTGAATCTATGCAAGGATGGACAACCCATCGCCACCTGAGTTGGCCAAACGATGGACAATTCACCATCCTCTGGGTCCACTCAAGGGTGGACAACCCATCACCATCTGAGTTTACTGAAAGATGGACAATCCACCACCCTCCAAAGATGAACTGTCCACACCTCTTTGAGTCCACCCAAAGATGGACAATCCACCATCCTCTGAATCTATGCAAGGATGGACAACCCATCTCCATCTGAGTTGGCCAAACGATGGACAATTCACCATCCTCTGGGTCCACTCAAGGGTAGACAACCCATCTCCATCAGAGTTTACTGAAAGATGGACAATCCACCACCCTCCAAAGATGAACTGTCCACACCTCTTTGAGTCCACCCAAAGATAGACAATCCACCATCCTCTGAATCTATGCAAGGATGGACAACCCATCGCCACCTGAGTTGGCCAAACGATGGACAATTCACCATCCTCTGGGTCCACTCAAGGGTGGACAACCCATCTCCATCTGAGTTTACTGAAAGATGGACAATCCACCACCCGTCAAAGATGAACAGTCCACCACTCTTTGAGTCCACTCAAAGATGGATACTTCATCACTTTCTGAATCTACCCAAGGAAGGATGGACAATCCATCACCCTCTAAATCTCACCAAAGATGAAGGATCACCAATTTCTAAGTTCCCCCAAAGATGGATGGTTCACAACCCTTTGATTCTACCCAACGCTGGACAGTCCACCATCCTCGGAGTCTACCTAAGGATGGACCAACCATGACCTTCTGAGTTTGCTGAAAGTTGGACAGTCCACCACCCTCCAAAGGTTGACAGTCCACCGCTTTTTGAGTACACCCAAAAATGGAGAGTTCACCCCATTCTGGATCTATGCAAGGAAGGATGGCCAGTCCATCACCCTCTGAGTCCACTCAAAGATGGAGAGTTCACCACCTTCCAAGTCCCTCCAAAGATAAATAGTCCACAGCTCTTTGATTCTTCCCAAAGATGGGCAGTCCACCATCCTCTGAATCCACACAAGGGTGGACAATCCATCTCCATGTGAGTTTGCTGAAAGAGGGACAATCCACTATCCCCCAAAGATGGACAGCCCACAGCCCTTTGATTCTACAATCTATCACCATCCGAGTTTGCCAAAAGATGGACAATCCATCGCCCTCTAAATCCTGTCAAAGATGGAGAGTTCATCGACTTTTTAGTCCCTCAAAAGATGGATGGTTTGCAGCTTTGATGATACTTAAAGATAGACAGCCCGTCACTCTCTAAATCCCACCAAAGATGGACAGACCACCGTCCTCTAAATCCCACCAAAGTTGGATGGACCACCACCCTCTAAATCTCACCAAAGATGGACAGACCACCACCCTTTAAATCCCACCAAAGATGGACAGACCACCACCCTCTACATCCCACCAAAGATGGACAGTCCATCATCCTCTAAATCCCACCAAAGATGGACAGACCACCACCCTCTAAATCCCACCAAAGATGGACAGCCCACCACCCTCTAAATCCCACCAAAGATGGACAGTCCACAATCCTCTAAATCCCACCAAAGATGGACAGACCACCACCCTCTAAATCCCACCAAAGATGGACAGACCACCACCCTCTAAATCCCACCAAAGATGGACAGACCACCACCCTCTACATCCCACCAAAGATGGACAGACCACCACCCTCTAAATCCCACCAAAGATGGACAGACCACCACCCTCTAAATCCCACCAAAGATGGACAGCCCACCACCCTCTAAATCCCACCAAAGATGGACAGTTCACAATCCTCTAAATCCCACCAAAGATGGACAGACCACCACCCTCTAAATCCCACCAAAGATGGACAGACCACCACCCTCTAAATCCCACCAAAGATGGACAGCCCACCACCCTCTAAATCCCACCAAAGATGGACAGTCCACAATCCTCTAAATCCCACCAAAGATGGACAGACCACCACCCTCTAAATCCCACCAAAGATGGACAGCCCACCACCCTCTAAATCCCACCAAAGATGGACAGCCCACCACCCTCTAAATCCCACCAAAGATGGACAGCCCACCACCCTCTAAATCCCACCAAAGATGGACAGACCACCACCCTCTAAATCCCACCAAAGATGGACAGCCCACCACCCTCTAAATCCCACCAAAGATGGACAGACCACCACCCTCTAAATCCCACCAAAGATGGACAGACCACCACCCTCTAAATCCCACCAAAGATGGACAGCCCACCACCCTCTAAATCCCACCAAAGATGGACAGACCACCACCCTCCAAATCCCACCAAAGATGGACAGTCCACAATCCTCTAAATCCCACCAAAGATGGACAGACCACCACCCTCTAAATCCCGCCAAAGATGGACAGTCCACAATCCTCTAAATCCCACCAAAGATGGACAGCCCACCACCCTCTAAATCCCACCAAAGATGGACAGTCCACAATCCTCTAAATCCCACCAAAGATGGACAGCCCACCACCCTCTAAATCCCACCAAAGATGGACAGTCCACAATCCTCTAAATCCCACCAAAGATGGACAGCCCACCACCCTCTAAATCCCACCAAAGATGGACAGTCCACAATCCTCTAAATCCCACCAAAGATGGACAGCCCACCACCCTCTAAATCCCACCAAAGATGGACAGTCCACAATCCTCTAAATCCCACCAAAGATGGACAGCCCACCACCCTCTAAATCCCACCAAAGATGGACAGTCCACAATCCTCTAAATCCCACCAAAGATGGACAGACCACCACCCTCTAAATCCCACCAAAGATGGACAGACCACCACCCTCTAAATCCCACCAAAGATGGACAGCCCACCACCCTCTAAATCCCACCAAAGATGGACAGCCCACCACCCTCTAAATCCCACCAAAGATGGACAGACCACCACCCTCTAAATCCCACCAAAGATGGACAGACCAACATCCTCTTGAGTCCACCACCATCTGTGTCCTCCAATTCCAAAATGGCGACTGGGGGGGTTGTCAAAATCAATGGGGCCTCGGCTAATCACATTTTAATAATTATATTATTTATATTATGGGGCCGTGCTCTCTCCATAATAGTTCTAGGTACATTTTTCTCCAGCTATGCTTTCCTTCTCGTTTTCCTTTTGCCGCTTTTTATTGATGGCCTTGTTTTTCGGTGAGTTGCCTCGAACGAATTGTTTTTCTCGGGTTGTTTTGATTTGATTGATGCGGATTTGATCTCTGTGGGTTTTGGATCCGACGTAGCCCTGAACGCAATTAGACGCAAGTTGATGAATCCACCTTCACGGGGAATTAATGGATCAGGAGAGGTGGATGATTTGGGCCGAGCGGAGGGGACTGAGATAGGAATACGGAAGGAAGGAACGAGAAAGAGTGAGAGAAGAGGGAGAAGGAAGCAGAGAAGAGAGGGAAAAGAGGGAGACGAGGAGAGGAGAGAGAGAACAGAGGCAGAAGCTGGTGCAGAGCAGGGTCTATTATTAACAATGAATGACAGCTGCATTATTTATACATGCAAGTACATGAAAGAAGCATCGCTCGCCTCTTGACAAACATCCCATTTGCTTTGCTGACTTACAGAAAACCCTCAGCCGGGGCTTAAATATTGCAGGAGAGACGGAGGAAGAGGGAAGGGCGGTCCTTGGGCGCGTCTTGCCTCCGTCTCGAAAGCGGCCTATGCGCAATGCTCAATGTGACCATGCATAACATAGTGTGTCATGTTGGGAAAGTTCGCTCTAGGTGCATCGTTGGTCTGTGTGCCAAGTTTGGTCCAGGTCCATCATTCGTGGGGGTCGCAGTGCTCTGTGGGAGCCGAATCCGGTGAAGGTACTGCGGTCCGTCCTCCCCCAAACCACACCATAAGGTTGTGGGTGAACTACAACTCACATCATGCCAGGTTATCCCCTCCGAAAATCCACCAGTACTTAGTTCAGTGTTTCCCTACCAGTGTGCCGTGGCAGACTAGTGTGCCGTGAGCGATCATCAGGTGTGTCGTGGGAAATGGGGACCTCCAAGGCCCTTTCTTCCCCCTCCTGCCGAACACTTTTCCTTCTCCTCTCGGGCTCCCTTCTTCCCAGCCTCGCTCTCCTCGCTTTGCCTCGCTTTGCTCTGGGGCGAGTCTGCGCAGTAGTGCCCACACGGGTCACGCCTTCCTCCCTCCCCCTCCCCTCCTGAGCACGCTCATGCTGCCCCCTCGGACCAAAATGGCGGCAGAAGCGGCAGTGTAGAAGAAAAAGTAAGTGTTGGGCAGGAGGGGGAAGAAAGGGCGCGAAGGGGGGAGGGGGAGGAAGAGGTCTCTGTCGAAAGCTGGCATGGGCAAACTTGGACCTTCCGGGTGTTTTGGACTCCAACTCCCACCATTCCTAGCAGCCTCCGGCCCTTTTCCTTTCCCCCCCTCAGCCACTTAAGCAAGAAAGGACCTCAGGCTGTGAGGAATGGTGGGACCAAACACCCACAATATAACCATGCCTGTTTCAGGGTCCTGTGGTGAGCCTCCTTCCAACATTGTGATTCTGGATAGAAAACAAACAACAACATGACATGACATTGTTTGAGTCCACAGTGCTTTCTGAACTACAACTTCCAAACTCAAGGTCAATTCCCAAGCAAATCCTTTCAGTACTTTCTGTTGGTAATGAGAGTTCAATATGCCAAGTTTGGTTCAATTCCATTGTTGCAAGAGTTCAGGATGCTCTTTGAATGTGTGTTAACTATAAATCCCAGAAACTGTAACTCCCAAATGTCAAGGTCTATTTCCCCCAAACCCCATCTGTGTTCACATTTGGGCATATTGAGTATCCATGCCAAGTTTGGTCCTGATCCAACATTGTTTGAGTCCACAGTGCTCTCTGGATATAGGTGAACTACAACTCCAAAACTCATGGTCAATGCCCACCAAACTCTTATAGTATTTTCTCTTGGTTGTGGGAGTTCTGTGTGGGAAGTTTGTGTCTTTCTGCCATTCCTGCCAGGATATCTATGCTGTGTTCATGGAAACAGGCCCAGGTTTCACACTGAGTGTACAAATACATTCAAAACATATTAACTATATGTATTACTGTGCTAGAGTGTCATTTTGTGTCATTTTGGTTGGTGGTGTGCCCCAGGGTTTTGTACATGTAAAAAATGTGCCGCGGCTCAAAAAAGGTTGGGAAATACTGACTTAGTTTGTCATGTTGGGAAAATTTGCTCTAGGTCAGTGGTTCCCAAACTTTTTTGGCCTACCGCCCCTATTCCAGAAAAAAAATTGACTCAACACCCACACCCCCCCCCCCAGAAATTATATTTTTTAAAAATGTAATAGCAATTAAATAGAAAAATATGTGTATGAATGCCGTGGTTCTCGACCTTTCTAATGCCGTGAGCCCTAGATAAGATTCCTCGTGTTGTGGTGACCCCATCCAAACTCCAGATCCCTTAATCCAAGGCAGGGAACCTATGCCACATGAATTAGACTTTAGAAACTCGAATGCATGAATTCCAAGAACATAGGACCAAAAACCAAGAGCTGTTCACCTGAATGCAACGTTGCTCTCACAAAGAAACCACTTTAAAAGGCCTCAGTCCCTCCCATAACATCGTCTCTCACGCACCTGCTTCTCTCGTTATCCCTAAGCCTCTGGGAAAAGCGAGTCTTTCTGTGGTTGCATGCTCTGTCTCCACAATTCCAAGCGCCTTGACCTAGACCAGTGGTTCCCAAACTCACCGCCCCCTAGAAATTAATTTTTCAAAAAATGTAATAGCAATTAAACAGAAAGATAGATGTATTAATGCAGTGCTTCTCAACCTTTCTAATGCCGTGACCCCTAAATAAGGCTCCTCGTGTTGTGGTGACCCCCATCCATATTTTCGTTGCTACTTCATAAATAGTTTTGCTACTCTTACGAATTCTGATGCAAATATCTAATATACAGGATGTATTTTCATGGTTACAAATTGAACATAATTAAAGCATCTCGATTAATCGCAAAAACAATATGTTTGGGGGAGTATGGACAACGGATGATGGGATTTGCAGTGCCTCTGACCGATGCAGCTCTGACTTCCACAGCCGAGACCCCATGAATGACAGACCTGGGCCAAACTTGGCACACAGAACCCCCATGGCCCACAGAAAATACTGGAGGGGTTTGGGAGAAATTGACAGCGATTTAGGGGAGATATAGTTCACCTACATTTGGAGACCACTCTGAACCCAAACAACCCTGGATCTGGACCAAACTTGGCACAAATACTCAATATGCCCAAATTTGAACACAGATGGAGTTGTGGGGGATTGATTTTGTCATTTGGGAGTTGTAGCTCCTGGGATTTATAGTTCATCTATAATCAAAGAGCATTTTGAACTCCCAACAGTAATGGAATTGAGCTAAACTTGAGCAATAGAGAATACTGGGCCTTGGAAATTGGGAGCTGCTTGCATTTTCCTTCGTGATCAAGGAGGTGAACTGCTGGAAGGACTTAAGCACAGATGTTCCTATGCTGATGTGGGGGTGATGGTGTTCTTCCTGTGGTGCAGGCTGGTAGAGGACTTCCGTTTGCTTCAGGCTGACTTCCAGCCCAAACAGCTTGTATATACAACATATTATATTATTAGCATAGCACAATATCAGTATTACACATTACTACATTATACTATATCATTATATTGTAATATTATTAGTAATATTACACGTAATATAAAATTTATAATTATAAATATTGCATGTATATACATTATATTATTAGGTGAACTGCTGATCGGACTTGAGCACAGATGTGCCTATGCTGACGTGGGGATTGTGGTGTTCTTCCTGTGGTGCGGGCTGGTAGAGGACTTCCATTTCCTTCAGGCTGACTTCCAGCCCAAACGGCTCCGCAGTTGTTGCAAAGCAGGACGTGAGGTGCCGCAGGGCTGCTTCTGAATGGGCGACAAGGGCGGCATCGTCGGCAAAAAGCAGCTCACGGACTAAATAGTTCAGTTGCTGGTCAGTTCCTCTGTGTTTGCTGTGCACCATAGAAACGAGTAGGAAAGGGTTAAGGGAGAGGCAGTGGGCGGGATCATGCAAATTCCACACCAATGGAGAGAGTCAGAAACACTGAGATGCCTTTGGCGGAGGAAACAGGAAACCTAGGATGGTATTGTCCCTTCCCTTGGGTGTTGTGTTTGTGGAGGACGTTGGCAGGGGTTGGCGGCACCTGCTTGTTCATGGCGCTCGCTCTAACCTGCCGTGTCATTGGCGGGAGGGCCTTCGGTGGCTCCTCACAGGTGTGTCTTAATCTCTCTTGTTTCCTACCCTAAGCTTCACGCTGGCGACGCAATCCGTTAAGCCAACCTTCTTCAGTCGGGATTCTCGATGCTTTGCGCGGCTTTCCTTGCGCCATCCTCAATGACTTCGGGAAGGATTTCTTTTCAAAGAGCGGGACTGCATTTGCACAGAAATTACACGGCCGCGACGTTGGCAATCACACGTTTCTGTGGCTGGTTTCGCCTTGAAGGAAAACAGCATTGAGAGGCGTCACTTCCAATGGGTCATCGAGTCCAGTGGCTGTTGGAAGAGACCACGTGGGTCATCGAATCCAGTGGCTGTTGGAAGAGACCACGTGGGTCATCGGGTCCAGTGGCTGTTGGAAGAGACCACGTGGGTCATCGAGTCCAGTGGCTGTTGGAAGAGACCACGTGGGTCATCGGGTCCAGTGGCTGTTGGAAGAGACCACGTGGGTCATGGAGTCCAGTGGCTGTCAGAAGAGACCACGTGGGTCATGGAGTCCAGTGGCTGTCGGAAGAGACCATGTGGGTCATGGAGTCCAGTGGCTGTCGGAAGAGACCACGTGGGTCATGGAGTCCCATGGCTGTCGGAAGAGACCACGTGGGTCATGGAGTCCAGTGGCTGAAGAGACCACGTGGAAGAGTTTGGAAGAGACCACGTGGGTCATGGAGTCCAGTGGCTGTCGGAAGAGACCACGTGGGTCATCAAATCCAGTAGCTGTTGGAAGAGACCATGTGGGTCATCGAGTCCAGTGGCTGTTTGGAAGAGACCACGTGGGTCATGGAGTTCAGTGGCTGTTGGAAGAGACCACGTGACCAGTGGCGTGGGTCATGGAGTTCAGTGGCTGTTCGGAAGAGACCACGTGGGTCATGGAGTCCAGTGGCTGTTGGAAGAGACCACGTGGGTCATTCAGTCCAGTGGCTGTCGGAAGAGACCATGTGGGTCATCGAATCCAGTAGCTGTTGGAAGAGACCATGTGGGTCATGGAGTCCAGTGGCTGTTGGAAGAGACCACGTGGGTCATCGAGTCCAGTGGCTGTTTGGAAGAGACCATGTGGGTCATGGAGTCCAGTGGCTGTTTGGAAGAGACCACGTGGGTCATGGAGTCCAGTGGCTGTTTGGAAGAGACCATGTGTGGCTGTCGGTAGAGACCACGTGGGTCATGGATTTCTGTAGCTGTTGGAAGAAACCACGTGGGTCATCGAGTCCAGTGGCTGTTGGAAGAGACCACGTGGGTCATCGAGTCCAGTGGCTGTTTGGAAGAGACCATGTGGGTCATCGAGTCCAGTGGCTGTTTGGAAGAAACCACGTGGGTCATCGGGTCCAGTGGCTGTTGGAAGAGACCACGTGGGTCATCGGGTCCAGTGGCTGTTGGAAGAGACCACGTGGGTCATCGGGTCCAGTGGCTGTTGGAAGAGACCACGTGGGTCATCGGGTCCAGTGGCTGTTGGAAGAGACCACGTGGGTCATCGAATCCAGTGGCTGTTGGAAGAGACCAGTGGGTCATGGAAGTCCAGTGGCTGTCAGTGGCTGAGACCACGTGGGTCATCGGGTCCAGTGGCTGTCGGAAGAGACCACGTGGGTCATCGGGTCCAGTGGCTGTCGGAAGAGACCACGTGGGTCATGGAGTTCAGTGGCTGTCGGAAGAGACCACGTGGGTCATGGAGTCCAGTGGCTGTTGGAAGAGACCACGTGGGTCATGGAGTCCAGTGGCTGTCGGAAGAGACCACGTGGGTCATCAAATCCAGTAGCTGTTGGAAGAGACCATGTGGGTCATCGAGTCCAGTGGCTGTTGGAAGAGACCACGTGGGTCATCGAGTCCAGTGGCTGTTTGGAAGAGACCACGTGGGTCATCAAGTCCAGTGGCTGTTTGGAAGAAACCACGTGGGTCATTGAGTCCAGTGGCTGTTTGGAAGAAACCACGTGGGTCATTGAGTCCAGTGGCTGTTTGGAAGAGACCATGTGGGTCATCAAGTCCAGTGGCTGTTTGGAAGAGACCATGTGGGTCATGCTCCTCCCACTCCTGCTCTGGCGCCGCCTCCAAAAGCTGCAGAGTCCAAGAGGCAGGATGGGTGCCCTCTTTTGGATTCCTCCTCCTCCCTCCGTCCTTCTCCCGCCACTCAGAGTCGTAGGAGACCCAAAGGGGCGGGCCTGGATGACGCGATGCATGGCTGGCCCTCATACAAGACATGCGAGAAGCCCCATTCTGCCCCTCGGACTTCTCGTGAGCTCTGGAGGCGGCACACATGCTGGCGGCGTGGAAATAGGAGCAAACGACGGAGGAGGAGAAGAAAGACGCTTTTGGGTCATTTCCTTACCGCATCTCAAAGGTGGCCTTTTACTTTGGGGTGGGTGCTTGATTGTTCTGTGGCATGTCTCTTTGTTTATTTTTAATGTTTAAAAATGGCCTTTAGCTCCAAAGCCTCTCTGCTTGCTTTGTTCCTTGAGAAATATATGTTGGGGAATATGGAAATGTGGGAGAAATGGGGTAGTTGGATGTATTTTTGCATACCCCTTTGTTTACCTTGCTGAGTATTAAATGGCCTTGCAGTTCAACAGCCTCTCTTCTTACTTTCTGGCTGATAATATGTGTGGTAATATGGCAGTGTGGGAGAAATGGGGTGGTTGGATGTATTTTTGCATGCCCCTTGGTTTACCTTGCTGAGTATTAAATGGCCTTGCAGTTCGAAGGCCTCTCTTCTTACTTTCTGGCTGATAATATGTGTGGTAATATGGCAGTGTGGGAGAAATGGGGTGGTTGGATGTATTTTTGCATACCCCTTGGTTTACCTTGCTGAGTATTAAATGGCCTTGCAGTTTGAAGGCCTCTCTTCTTACTTTCTGGCTGATAATATGTGTGTGGTAATATGGCAGTGTGGGAGAAATGGGGTGGTTGGATGTATTTTTTGCATGCCCCTTTGTTTACCTTGCTGAGTATTAAATGGCCTTGCAGTTCAAGGCCTCTCTTCTTACTTTCTGGCTGATAATATGTGTGGTAATATGGCAGTGTGGGAGAAATGGGGTGGTTGGATGTATTTTTATGCTCTGGTGGGTCATCGATTCCAGTTGCTGTTGGAAGAGAACCACGTGGGTCATTGAGTCCAGTGGCTGTTTGGAAGAAACCACGTGGGTCATCGGGTCCAGTGGCTGTTGGAAGAGACCATGTGGGTCATCGAGTCCAGTGGCTGTTTGGAAGAAACCACGTGGGTCATCGAGTCCAGTGGCTGTTTGGAAGAAACCACGTGGGTCATTGAGTCCAGTGGCTGTTTGGAAGAAACCACGTGGGTCATTGAGTCCAGTGGCTGTTTGGAAGAGACCACGTGGGTCATGGAGTCCAGTGGCTGTTGGAAGAGACCACGTGGGTCATGGAGTCCAGTGGCTGTTTGGAAGAAACCACGTGGGTCATCGTGTCCAGTGGCTGTTTGGAAGAGACCATGTGGGTCATTGAGTCCAGTGGGTGTTTGGAAGAAACCACGTGGGTCATCGAGTCCAGTGGCTGTTTGGAAGAAAGACCATGTGGGTCATCAAGTCCAGTGGCTGTTTGGAAGAGACTGTTGGAAGAGACCACACGTGGGTCATGGAGTTCAGTGGCTGTTGGAAGAGACCACGTGGGTCATGGAGTCCAGTGGCTGTTGGAAGAGACCACGTGGGTCATTCAGTCCAGTGGCTGTTTCATCGAATCCAGTAGCTGTTGGAAGAGACCATGTGGGTCATGGAGTCCAGTGGCTGTTGGAAGAGACCACGTGGGTCATCGAGTCCAGTGGCTGTTTGGAAGAGACCATGTGGGTCATGGAGTCCAGTGGCTGTTTGGAAGAGACCACGTGGGTCATGGAGTCCAGTGGCTGTCGGAAGAGACCACGTGGGTCATGGAGTCCAGTGGCTGTCGGAAGAGACCACGTGGGTCATGGAGTCCAGTGGCTGTCGGAAGAGACCACGTGGGTCATGGAGTCCAGTGGCTGTCGGAAGAGACCACGTGGGTCATCAATTCCAGTTGCTGTTGGAAGAGACCATGTGGGTCATCGAGTCTAGTGGCTGTTTGGAAGAGACCATGTGGGTCATCAAGTCCAGTGGCTGTTTGGAAGAGACCACGTGGGTCATGGAGTCCAGTGGCTGTCGGAAGAGACCACGTGGGTCATCAAATCCAGTAGCTGTTGGAAGAGACCATGTGGGTCATCGAGTCCAGTGGCTGTTTGGAAGAGACCATGTGGGTCATCAAGTCCAGTGGCTGTTTGGAAGAGACCACGTGGGTCATGGAGTTCAGTGGCTGTTGGAAGAGACCACGTGGGTCATGGA
Organism: Anolis apletophallus; assembly: GCA_030556195.1. Taxonomy (NCBI): domain Eukaryota; kingdom Metazoa; phylum Chordata; class Lepidosauria; order Squamata; family Anolidae; genus Anolis; species Anolis apletophallus. Next base: position 17,289,770 of record JARBWK010000017.1, on the reverse strand, counting down.
GTCCAGTGGCTGTTGGAAGAGACCACGTGGGTCATTCAGTCCAGTGGCTGTCGGAAGAGACCATGTGGGTCATCGAATCCAGTAGCTGTTGGAAGAGACCATGTGGGTCATGGAGTCCAGTGGCTGTTGGAAGAGACCATGTGGGTCATCGAGTCCAGTGGCTGTTTGGAAGAGACCACGTGGGTCATGGAGTCCAGTGGCTGTCGGAAGAGACCACGTGGGTCATGGAGTCCAGTGGCTGTCGGAAGAGACCACGTGGGTCATGGAGTCCAGTGGCTGTCGGAAGAGACCACGTGGGTCATGGAGTCCAGTGGCTGTCGGAAGAGACCACGTGGGACATCAAGTCCAGTGGCTCTTGGAAGAGACCACGTGGGTCATGGAGTCCAGTGGCTGTCGGAAGAGACCACGTGGGTCATCGAGTCCAACTCTTACCCTGCAAGAAAAGCACAAAGTCCCCCCATAAAGTTCAGAACCGGATCCATTTGAGCCCGATCCGTTCCTTCTTGGAAATGCTTCTCGTCCTTTCCTCGGCGTGTTCTCGGGGGACACCTGGTTGTGCAGCTGCATCGCCCGGCCTTGGAGAGGAGGCATAACTCAACGTGCCCACCCGCCTGGCTTTCCCCGTTCCGCTCCGCCGGTCGGTGATGGAAAGGGCCGAGGCACGCCGCAAAGCCTTCCAGGCAATCAGGCGCTAATAGAGGCTGGCTGTCCCCCGAGCGGGATTTACGGGGCCCGCGGGGATCCGCCTGGCGTTATTTAACGCTCGGGTAATGAGCACCTGAATGGAGAAGATCGCTCAGGAGGAGGCGCTGGGCCTCCGAATAATCCCCCAAGGGAGCCGTAAATAAGCGGCCTTCGCATGAACCCAACCTGTGTCGCCATTGCGGATGCATAACCGGTTCTTGTCATAACATACCGCGAACCTCAAGTGAACCTGTTTTGGAGTTTTCCGGGGCTGAGAGAGTGTGCCTTGCCTCAAGTTGCCCAACCCGAATCCACAGAGTCCAGCGCTCAAACAGCTCGCCTATCCACCGCTTTCCATGGTCCTGACTTGGGTTTTGAGGATGGGTTTCAGCACCTTGGAGAGCTCCTTGGAAGCAGAGTGGCTCCCGAATGAGTCTCCTCCCAAATGGTACTCCTTCGGGTTTCCTCAGTTCCATAAATAAGCCAACATTGTCCGTAGACACCTCCTAGGTCATGTAGCCGGCATGTTTTTGGACTGCTAGGTGGGCAGAAGCTGGGGCTAACAGCGGGTGCTCACCCCACTCTCTGGATTTGAACCAGCGACCTTTTGGTCAGCGATTTCAGCAGCTCAGCTATTTAACCCACTGCACCACTGGGGGCTCCATAGTTGGGTAAACATTGTACTATTTACACAAAACAAGGTTTCCATGACACAAATAAAGTCCTTGATACTTTCTTCTTTGCTTCCACGCCGAGCTTTGCTCTCACAGAGCCTCTCCTCACACCGAAGTTACACAGGAGCTTCACACTGCAGTTTTACACACAACAGCCTTCACCCTGTAGCTTCCTCTCACACAAGCTTCTCACACCAGGCCTACTCACGCCAAGGCCTTTCTCCCACTGAGGCCTACCTGACACTGGGAGCTCTCTCACACTGAGGCCTACCTCACACTAAGGCCTTTCTCCCACGGAGGCCTACCTCACACTGAGGGCTCTCTCACACTGAGGCCTACCTCACACTAAGGCCTTTCTCCCACGGAGGCCTACCTGACACTGAGGGCTCTCTCACACTGAGGCCCTACCTCACACTAAGGCCTTTCTCCCACTGAGGCCTACGTCACACTGAGGGCTCTCTCACACTGAGGCCTACCTCACACTAAGGCCTTTCTCCCACGGAGGCCTACCTCACACTGAGGGCTCTCTCACACTGAGGCCTACCTCACACTGAGGCCTACCTCACACTAAGGCCTTTCTCCCACGGAGGCCTACCTGACACTGAGGGCTCTCTCACACTGAGGCCTACCTCACACTAAGGCCTTTCTCCCACGGAGGCCTACGTCACACTGAGGGCTCTCTCACACTGAGGCCTAACTCACACTAAGGCCTTTCTCCCACGGAGGCCTACCTCACACTGAGGGCTCTCTCACACTGAGGCCTACCTCACACTAAGGCCTTTCTCCCACGGAGGCCTACCTCACACTGAGGCCTACCTCACACTAAGGCCTTTCTCCCACTGAGGCCTACGTCACACTGGGAGCTCTCTCACACTGAGGCCTACCTCACACTAAGGCCTTTCTCCCACGGAGGCCTCACGTCACACTGAGGGCTCTCTCACACTGAGGCCTAACTCACACTAAGGCCTTTCTCCCACGGAGGCCTACCTCACACTGAGGGCTCTCTCACACTGAGGCCTACCTCACACTAACGCCTTTCTCCCACGGAGGCCTACCTCACACTGAGGCCTACCTCACACTAAGGCCTTTCTCCCACGGAGGCCTACGTCACACTGGGAGCTCTCTCACACTGAGGCCTACCTCACACTAAGGCCTTTCTCCCACGGAGGCCTACCTCACACTGAGGGCTCTCTCACACTGAGGCCTACCTCACACTAAGGCCTTTCTCCCACGGAGGCCTACCTCACACTGAAGCCTACCTCACACTAAGGCCTTTCTCCCACTGAGGCCTACCTCACACTGAGGCCTATCTCACACTGAGGGCTCTCTCACACTGAGGGCTCTCTCCCACTGAGGCCTTTCTCCCACTGAAGCCTACCTCGCACTGAGGCCTTTCTCACACTAAGGCCTTTCTCCCACTGAGGCCTTTCTCCCACTGAAGCCTACCTCATACTAAGGCCTTTCTCCCACTGAGGCCTACCTCATACTAAGGCCTTGCTCCCATTGAGGCCTTTCTTCCACTGAGGCCTACCTCACACTAAGGCCTTTCTCCCACTGAGGCCTTCCTCACACTGAGGCCTTTCTCCCACTGAGGCCTACCTCACACTGAGGCCTACCTCACACTAAGGCCTTTCTCCCACTGAGGCCTTTCTCACACTAAGGCCTTTCTCCCACTGAGGCCTACCTCGCACTGAGGCCTTTCTCACACTAAGGCCTTTCTCCCACTGAGGCCTTTCTCCCACTGAAGCCTACCTCATACTAAGGCCTTGCTCCCACTGAGGCCTTTCTCCCACTGAGGCCTACCTCACACTGAGGCCTACCTCACACTGAGGCCTTTCTCCCACTGAGGCCTTTCTCACACTAAGGCCTTTCTCCCACTGAAGCCTACCTCGCACTGAGGCCTTTCTTCCACTGAGGCCTACCTCACACTAAGGCCTTTCTCCCACTGAAGCCTACCTCATACTAAGGCCTTTCTCCCACTGAGGCCTACCTCACACTGAGGCCTTTCTCTCAATGTGGTGAACTAACACTGAGGCCTACTAACACACTAAGGCCCTTCTTCCACAGAGATCTCTCGCAGACTGAGACTATTAAGCTACAGGTATGCCTACTTATATTGAACTCCATCTTTTGCTAAGTCATTGCAACCAACTTCCAGAGCCAGGCCGCCCTCCCTGATACGCTTCCCAACGAAACTCAATAGGACGGGACCAAGAAGATTGGCTGTTTCTCGGCTCCCTCCTTCTCCGAGTGTTGTTGGAAAGGGAGCGACAAGCCGTGAGTCCCGACTAATCCAAGGAGCCGGTGCCTGGCCGACCTTGGTCCCCGCAATGACACCCCACATCCCGTTCCCTGCCTTTCTCTTCCCATCCGAGGAATGCGTTCTGTCAGCGGAAGCGACACCGCGGCCGACTCCGCAGTCTATCACCGGCTGATGTGTCGGGGCTGCCGCGGTGTCAAACGCTGAGTAATGAGAAATTTAATGAAGAGAGATGAGCCGAGGATGGGTTTTTAAGCTGCGGAGGAGACGCGTGAGGGAAACACACACGCGCGCGCACACGGGGAGAGGGAGAACATGCCACTCTCCGAGGAAACCATCTTGCGCGCCGCCTGTCTGCGCGGTGACTCAGGAGTCACTCGCTTCGCTGCTGGAATCACGCGGATCTTGAGTCACTGTCGGTGAAATGTGTGGGTTGGAGCGAGAAGGCGCAAAGGAGACGCCGACCTCGTTGTGTAATGTGGGAGGCGTTCGAAATAGGATCGGTTGCCCCCCAAACCCAGCCGTACACAAGCGAAAGGTGGCGTTCTATTTTGGGATCAAGAGTGGTGACGTTGTTTGGGGTTCGGATCCTGGGTTCGAAACTCTACCAGAGTCTGTGATGAAGCCATCGGACTGAGTGACCTTGCCAACATTCGGGGGCGCACGAGATCCGCATTGAACCAAATGCTGAGCCAGCCACCGCCAGAAGGGACAGAGAGCTTCATCTACGCCGACGATCATGCCATCACCGCCCAAGCAAGGAGCTCTCCGAAGCTCTATGTCAGTGTTCCCCAACCTTTTTTGAGCCGTGGCACATTTTTACATTGACCAAATCCTGGGCACACCACCAACCAAAATGCCGCAAAATGACACTCTAACGCAGTAATACGCATAGTTAATATGTCTTTAAATGTATTTATACACTCAGTGTGAAACCCGGGCCTGTTTTGATGAACACAACATAGATATCCTGAATGGCAGAAAGACACAAACTTCCCACACAGAACTCCCACAACCAAGAGAAAATACTATAAGAGTTTGGTGGGTTTTGGAGTTGTAGTTCACCGACATCCAGAGAGCACTGTGGACTCAAACAATGTTGGATCAGGACCAAACTTGGCATGAATACTCAATATCCCCAAATGGGAACACAGATGGAGTTTGGGGAAAATAGAGCTCGACATTTGGGAGTTACAGTTTCTGGGATTGATAGTTAAGACACAATCAAAGAGCATCCTGAACTCTTGCAACAATGGAATGGAACCAAACTTGACATATTGAACTCTCATTATCAACAGAAAGTACTGAAAGGGTTTGCTTGGGAATTGACCTTGAGTTTGGAAGTTGTAGTTCACCTACACCCAGAGAGCACTGTGGACTCAAACAATGTCATGTTGTTGTTTGTTTTCTATCCAGAATCACAATGTTGGGAGGAGGCTCACCACTTTAAGGTCCCTCAAACAGGCATGGGCAAACTCCGGCCCTCTGGGTGCTTTGGACTCCAACTCCCACCATTCCTAACAGCCTGAGGCCCTTTCCTGCTCAAGTGGCTGAGGGGGAAAAGGAAGAGGGCCTGAGGCTGCTAGGAATGGTGGGAGTCGGAGTCCTTGATTCAAGGAAGCTGGGTGCCTCGCGAGGAGGAGGAAGAAGGGAAGCCCCGCCCCCGGGGGGGTGAGCCTTCCCTTCCTTCCTCCTCCTCCCTCCCATGCTGAGACTCATCTTGAGAGGTGCGCAGTGCTGCTTGGATGGTGGCCACGTAGCTGTCGCTGCGGCCTCTAGGAGTCTTAGCATGGCCTGAGGAGGGAGGGAGGAGCCAAGGAGGAGTGCCGCAAAGGGGGGCGGGGGGGCGGGGGGGGGCGTGGATGGCGCGCAGGCGCAGAAGCGTCCGAACATCAACTTAAAAAAAAATTGGGGGGTCCGGATCTGGCGCCCCCCCTTGGCTGTGACCCTAGGCCATGGCCTAGTGTGGCCTTATGGGTGATCTGAGCCTGGGCACACTGGTTGGGAAACACTGGTTTAGCAGCTATTGCACCACCGGACATCCGCTGGGAAGTTGCAGCCAACACTCAAAGGACCGAGGCAGAGACACCTCCGACCTGTCCTCTGGTCAGATGTCAGCGCCTTAAACCAAGAAACAGCTTCCTTAGATGGACAGAGACACTCGCAGGAACACCTCAGCAAGCAAGAGTCCAAAGGTGGCAGGCTCAAAAACCCAGAACCTCAATCCGTGGCTGAGTCCAAATGAGAGGCTCCCTCCTGGGCACACAGAAGACTGGGAAGGCGCTGAATAGACGGCGCCCCGGCACCACGAGGTACAAAGCCTATCTTAAGAAATGTTGATGTGTGCGTAACTGTATTCTCATTTCGCTTCCGATGCGGGAACTGCACCCCGACGTCTATTGATGGAAAGGCGAATCCTGCCGAGCCGTGCGGGAATATCTCCCTTGATTCCGCATCTCAGCCGTCCCATGACATCGTGCCTCTTGCGCCTTTACGCCCCTCGCCTCCCTCGATTCCCTTCTATTCTTTCCAGTCTGTTAGATTCCCTCCTCCGAACGCCTTTTATATCAAAGTGGACTGTACCAACTCGGCCGTCAATGCGTCGGAAAGGGCGAAAGTCCAAAACGAGCTTCGCCAAAGCGCTCAAACGTCAACAGAGCTTTGGAATTGAGTGGATTTGGGCTTTGTTTACGCGGAGAGACGATGCGCAGCTTGCGCTGGGATCTCTTTGTGTTTTCCCCCTTTCTTCCCTGCGGAGGATGGTAGGAGCCCAGGAATATAAAAGACTGCGGCAAGGGAAGGCTGGAGCTGAATAGCGCGGCGGCGGCGGCGGCAGAGGCACGTTGTGCACATTGGCAAGCCCAAAGGAAGGAAGGAAGGAAGGAAGGCCTGTGAGTTCTCTGTGCGAAGAAGAAGAAGAAGGAGCCCTTGGGTCCATCTTGGAACCCATCTCCCCACCGGGTCCCGTCCACCGACCTCCAAAGTAAGGCTATTGATTGATGATCCCTGTTGTGATTATTATTATGGAAGGGGTGATAGTCAGAGGAAAGGGGGTCGGGGTCGGTGACCGTCCAGATGTCCAGCAAAGGCCCAAGGTTGATGCTTCGTTGCCACCGAAAGAAGACGCACCGCACAAAGGCCGCGATGGTGCCAATGCCGCTTCAGGGAAGGGTTTTTTTCCCTTTTCAGAGGTCCCTGCGAGGTCTTTCTTTGCCTTCGAACGACCTCTTCAAAGTCTCCCAGGAGTCGTTTCCGGGGAAAGAACGTGCCCGTCCATCAATCCTGTCTTCGCAAGAGTTTGGCTTCCCTCATTCTGATATCTCATAGCTTTCGTATACTCGGGATTGGAAGTTTGGTCGCTTTGGTATCAAGTCTATACTTTTTTGTGCATTCTCTGATGACTATGACTATTGCGATTGAGTTTGATTGACTTGTGTTGGCCGAATGGGGCTGGACTAAATGGCCTTTGGGCGCCCCTTCCAGCCTTAACATGACGTTCATGGACCCTCCTTCCTTAGAGGTCTTCAAATACCACTTAGACTCATCACCATCATCACCACCACCACCATCATCATCATCACCACCATCACCATCACCATCATCATCATCATCACCATCGTTGTTGTTGTGGTTGTGGTTGAGTTGTATCATCATGTGTTGGCTGAATGGGGCTGGACTAGATGGCCTTTGGGCACCCCTTCCAGCCTTAACATGAAGTTCGTGGACCCTCCTTCCTTAGAGGTCTTCAAATAGCACTTGGATTCATCACCATCGTTGTTGTTGTTGTTGTTGTTGTGGTTGAGTTGTATCATCATGTGTTGGCCGAATGGGGCTGGACTAGATGGCCTTTGGGCGCCCCTTCCAGCCTTAACATGATGTTCATGGACCCTCCTTCCTTAGAGGTCTTCAAATAGAAGTTAGATTCATCACCATCATTGTTGTTGTGGTTGTGGTTGAGTTGTATCATCATGTGTTGGCCGAATGGGGCTGGACTAGATGGCCTTTGGGCGCCCCTTCCAGCCTTCAACATGACGTTCACGGACCCTCCTTCCTTAGAGGTCTTCAAAGAGCACTTAGATCCATCATCATCATTGTTGTTGTTGTGGTTGAGTTGTATCATCATGTGTTGGCTGAATGGGGCTGGACTAGATGGCCTTTGGGCGCCCCTTCCAGCCTTAACATGACGTTCATGGACCCTCCTTCCTTAGAGGTCTTCAAATAGCACATAGATTCATCTTCATCATCACCATCACCATCATCATCGTTGTGGTTGTGGTTGAGTTGTATCGTCATGTGTTGGCTGAATGGGGCTGGACTAGATGGCCTTTGGGCGTCCCTTCCAGCCTTAACATGAAGTTCGTGGACCCTCCTCCCTTGGAGGTCTTCAAATGTTGTATCATCATGTGTTGGCCGAATGGGGCTGGACTAGATGGCCTTTGGGCGCCCCTTCCAGCCTTCCAGCCTTAACCTTCCTTAGAGGTGAACTTAGATCCATCATTGTTGGAGTTGTATCATCATGTGTTGGCTGAATGGGGCTGGACTAGATGGCCTTTGGGCTTCATGAAGTCCATGGACCCTCCTTTCTTAGAGGGTCTAGAAGTTAGATTCATCACCATCATTGTTGTTGTGGTGGTGGTTGAGTTGTATCATCATGTGCTGGCTGAATGGGGCTGGACTAGATGGCCTTTGGGCGCCCCTTCCAGCCTTAACTTGAACTTCAAGGACCCTGCTTCCTTAGAGGTCTTCAAATAGCACTTGGATTAATCACAATCGTTGTTCTTGTTGTTGTTGTGGTTGAGTTTTGTCATCATGTGTTGGCTGAATGGGGCTGGACTAGTTGACCATTGGGCGCCCCTTCCAGCCTTAACATGAAGTTCATGGACCCTCCTTCCTTAGAGGTCTTCAAAGAGCACTTAGATTCATCATCATCGTTGTGGTTGTGGTTGTGGTTGAGTTGTATCATCAGGTGTGGGCTGAATGGGGCTGGACTAGATGGCCTTTGGGCGCCCCTTCCAGCCTTCACATGACGTTCACGGACCCTCCTTCCTTAGAGGTCTTCAAATACCACTTAGATTCATCACCGTCGTTGTTGTTGTGGTTGTGGTTGAGTTGTATCATCCTGTGTGGGCTGAATGGGGCTGGACTAGATGGCCTTTGTGCCCCCCTTCCAGCATTCACATTCGCTTCATGAACTACAATAATAATGATGATGATGATAATGCTAATGATGATGCATTGCAATATTGATAGTTTGCATGCTCTAATGAGAGATATTATATATAAATATATATATATGATATTATATGATATTATATAACAGTATTATAATATAATAATTTAACTTGTATGCTTGTGCTTTTATGTCAAGCTGCTCTGAGCAGGAAAGATAAGGCTGGGTATTTTTATTATTAAATAATAATAATAAATGTAACGAATGCTGGTGGTTTTATGTATGAATATACATAAAGCAGGATATGAATATATAATAATAATAATAATAATAGAAATTGGATGCTGATGCTTTTAAGGCAGGGTATTATTATATTATTATTATTAGATATAATATATATTATTAATATATTATTAGATATAATATATTATTAGATAATATATTAAGGCAGGGTATTATTATTGTATTATTATTAGATATGATATATATAATATATTATTACTAGATATAATATATTATCAGATAATATATTATTATATTATAATATATTATTATATTATATTATTACTAGATATAATATATCATTAGATAATATATATTATTATATTATAATATAATGTAATAATAATAATAATAATACCCTGCCTTAAAAACATCAGCTTCCAATTTATGTTATTATTATTATTAGATATAATATATTATTATTATATTATATTATTACTAGATATAATATATCATTAGATAATACATATTATTATATTATAATATAATGTAATTTATGTTAAAAACATCAGCTTCCAATTTATGTTATTATATTATTATTATTATTATTAATACCCTGCAGGAGACTCAGAGCAGCTTGACATAAAAGCACAAGCACGCAAATTAAATTATTATTCCAATTTCTATTATTATTATTAAATATAATATAATATAATATAATATAATATAATATAATATAATATAATATAATATAATATAATATAATATAATATAATATAATATAATATAATATAATATAATATAAATCTCCCGGGAGGCTTAACATCCAGTTAGTGCTTCATACTCAAACTAGTTGGTGACGGAAGGTGATACCGGCGTCAAACTGCATTAAATCCACAGTGTAGATGCCCCATTCCAGAGATGAGAGAGTAAAGAGAGGCCTTGTGGTGGGTAGGAAACCTAGCCAGTGGGCCAACATTGTGCCTTGAGAAGAGGCAAGAGGTGGACCTCTCTCTCTCTCTCTCTCGGCCTCTCTTTATCTACCAGGCAGGCCAGGAGCCTTCCTTCCCATTAGATTTGGCTGTGTTTCCTCCAAGTAGCCAGGCCAAGGGAAAAGGGAAGCTTGAATACCATTGAGTGGCCATGAAGTTTGCAAAGCCAATCAGGGATGGTATTTGTGCACAAGGAGCTTGGCCGCTGTTGCCTGGAGGCACCCTCCATTTGGCAGGTGTCGCCTGCAACATTCACACTTGCAATGAGCCAGCTTGAATAGCATTGAGTGGCCATGAAGTTTGCAAAGTCAACCAGGGAGGGTCTCTGCATAGAGGTGACCTGGCTGTTGTTGCCTAGAGGCACCCTCTGCTCCACACCATCGAGCAGCTTCATGGCTGCCCAATGCTATTCAGGCTTGCTCATGGCACATTATGAATGTTGCAATGAGCATCACTCAAACAGAGGGCGCCTCCAGGCAACAACAGCCAGGCTACCTCTATGCAAAAACCCTCACTGATTGACTTTGCAAACTTCATGGCTGCTCAATGCTATTTCAAGCTTGCTCTTTGTAAAGTGTGAGTGTCGCAATTAACACCTTCCAAACAGAGGGTGCCTCCAGGCAACAACAGCCAGGCTAACTGTATGCCGATACCCTCCCTGATTGGCTCTGCCTCTATGCAGATACCCTCCCGGATTGACAACAACAGCCAGGCTACCTGTATGCAAACTTCATGGCTGCTCAATGCTATTCAAGCTGGCTCATTGCAAGTGTGGATGCTGCAACCAGCACACCCCAAGCAGAGTGTGCCTCCAGGCAACAACAGCCAGGCTACCTGTATGCCGATACCCTCCCTGATTGGCTCTGCCTCTATGCAGATACCCTCCCAGATTGACTTCGCAAACTTCATGGCTGCTCAATGCTATTCAAGCTGGCTCATTGCAAGTGTGGATGCTGCAACCAACACACCCCAAGCAGAGTGTGCCTCCAGGCAACAACAGCCAGGTTACCTGTATGCCAATACCCTCCCTGATTGACTTAGCAAACTTCATGACTGCTCAAAACCATTCAAGCTGGCTCATTGCAAGTGTGGATGCTGCAATTAACACCTCCCAAACAGAGGGTGTCTCCAGGCAACAACAGCCAGGATACCTCTATGCAAAAACCCTCACTGCTTGACTTAACTAACTTCATGGCTGCTCAATGCTATTCAAGCTTGCTCATTGCACGTGTGAACGTTGCAGTCAGCACACCCCAAGCAGAGCGTGCCTCCAGGCAACACCGGCCAGGCCACCTCTACGCAGGCACCCTCACTAATTGACTTTGCGAACTTCATGCCTACTGAAAACTATTCAAGAGTGCCCGTTGCAACATTCACAATGGCTTTCAAAAGACAAGGGTTCTTTCTCCAAGCCTGGACATCATTCCACAGGGATATATTTATATATGTGTGTGTATGTAGATACACTTCAATTGCTTCCTTGTCAACAGCACCTCTGAGGGCGCTTGCCATAGGTGGAGGCAAAACAGCAGGAGAGAATGCTGCTGGAACATGGCCAAAAAACTCACAGCAACCTAAGGCCGCTCTGGTTTGCGTATGGACCACAAGGGAGCTCTCCGGGGTGCTGAATGCCGGCTCTAAATGGGTTTCAGCACCTTGGAGAGAGCGCTCGGGTGGAGTGGCACTCACTCCCAGCCATTTTGCAAAGGGCACGTTTCCGCCCTCCTGGCGTGTTTGTTCCAGCAAGGAATAAATAAGGAGGCGATAAAATACGGAGAGAGAGAGAGAGAGATGGAGAGGGAGAGAGAGAGAGAGAGGAGCCGGCGTAATGAGAAGAGGGAGGACAGCGTCCGGGCGTATTTCATTTCGGAAGCGCTGCAAGCCAGGCGGGCCAGTAAATTAAGAAACCGGGCCGGCACCAAGGAAGGATCCATCTTGGCGGGGGAAGACTTTGCCTCGAATTTGGACGCTTGATCCGTCGAGGCATTCGTGAGCGCCGGGAAAGGGTTTGGCCTTGTTTTAGAGCGGCGATTCGCTCTTGTGCTCGATGTAAAACCTTAAAACAGACCCAATATGATGATGGGTGGTGATGATGATGATCTTCTCTCTCTCGATCGAGAGCCTCGCAACAATAAAACGGTGCCACGGAAAACCTACAAAACACAAGTATTAAAATAGCATTAAATGAATAGTATCACGGTTGTCTAGACCAGTGTTTCCCAACCAGTGTGCCGTGGCACATTAGTGTGCCGTGAGCGATCACCAGGTGTGCCGTGGGAAATGGGAGCCTCCAATACCCTTCTTTCCCCCTCCTGCCAAACACTTTTCCTTCTCCCCGGGTTATTTGAGGAAGGCATTGTGTGCCAAGGTTGGTTCCTATGAGATGTGTATGTGGCTTGCAGTGGCCTCAGGGACTTAGTGAAGGTACTGCAAGTCCCACTGGCCATGGCCCATCCCCCTCCCAACAGCACCAGGGTGTAGAGTGGGTCATGGGGGCTCTGTGTCTCACATTTGGTCTTGATCATTTTCTGGATGAGGGTGGCAGCGGTCTCTGGAAGTGGGGGAAGGTACTGGAAGTCCCATCATCCATGGTCCCCCGTTCTCCAATCTGCGCCAGGATGTAGGGGGCTCTGTATGCCAAGTGAGGTCTAGATCAGTCATTGGATGAGGGTGGCAGTGGTCTCAGAAGGTGAGTGAAGGTACTTCAACTCCCATCATCCATGGTCCGTCCCACTCAAAACTGCACCAGGATGTAGAGTGGGTCACGGGTACTCTGTGTGCCAAGTTTGGGCCTGGTCTGTGATTTGTAGGGGCTGCAATGTTCTGTGGGAAATGAATGGGGTGAAGGTACTGCAAATCCCATCATTTGTGAGCCATCCTGCCGTAAACCACAGCAGGTTTGTAAAGTGGCCCATTGGGCCTCTGTGTGCCCAGTTTGGTCCTGATTCGTCATTGGTGTGGGCCACAGTGCTCTAAGGAAGTAAATTGAAGTACTGCAAGTCCCATCATCCATGGTCCATCCTCCCTCAAACTGCACCAGGATGTAGAGTGGGACTTTGGGCCTCTGTGTGCCAAGTTTGGTCCTGATTCGTCATTGTTGTGGGCCACAGTGCTCTAAGGAAGTGAATTGAAGTACTGCAAGTCCCATCTTCCATGGTCCATCCTCCCTCAAACTGCACCAGGATGTCGTGTGAACCTTGGGGGGTCTGTGTGCCAAGTTTGGTCTAGTTCTGGCATTGTTGGGGGCCTAGTCAGGAAAACCAAGTTGAGGAAGCCTAACAATATCCCATGAGCTGAGGCCTAGTCAGGAAAATCAAGTTAAGGAAGCCTTGCTGACAATTTTGGGCCTGGTCTGTGATTTATAGGGGCTACAGTGTTGTTTGGGAAGTGAATCAGGTGAAGGTACTGCAAATCCCATCATTCGTGGCCCATCCTGCCCTAAACCACACCTGGTTGTGAAGTGGGCCATTGGTCCCCTGTTTGCCAAGTTTGGTCCTGATCCGTCATTGCTGTGGGCCACATTGGCTGACTGCCTGAGGCCTTTTCTTTTCCCTCTGAGTCACCTTAGAATGTTGGAATGTGGTTGGCCAATCGGAGTCCTTTATGCAAATTCCATTTCAGTGGCAGCCAATCCCCTCTGTCTGGGGCCGTAGAATGTTGGAGTTCTGAGGCTGGCCAATCAGAGCCCTTTATGCAAATATTCCCACAGTTGCAGCCAATCGAAATGCTGGCAGATATTCCTCCGGTCGCACCACCACACCACCGCCCGCAAACACTGACACTGATTATATACATAGATAGATGTTATATGTAATTGTTTTTAACTGTATTTAATCTTGTGGGTCATTGATTGCCAAATGTAAACCGCCTCGAGTCGCCTCTGGGCTGAGAGGGGCGGTATACAAAAATAGTAAGCCAATCACGTTTCGCCTTTGCTTCTGGGATATTATTGACGCCGCAAATGCCACTTTTGACACGACCCTCGGCCGCTAGTATCTCTCTATCCGGCCTCTTATTAATAAAGACCATTAGCTCCTGGGGAGACAATTACTCTTCCCAAGGCTCTGAGAGAGAGACGTAATCTGCCTTGTACGGGGCTTGCCCTCCGCGGGATATTCGAGCAGAGAGATGCTGCCGGGAATTGGCTGGTAAGCTGGCATTACCCGGGAGGAGAGAGGAGAGGAGAGAGGTTGCGCAGGAAGGGAAAGATCTCCATGTGCCTGGTGAGAAGGGCAGCAAAAAAGGATCCCCGGCTTGTGGTTAAGCTGCGTTGAGTTGGAGGAAGGATTCCCTTGAGTTTGGAACAAGGATTCGGTTGAGTTTGGAACAAGTTTTTGGCTGCGTTTAAATCAAATCTTTGGTTGCATTTGGGTCAAGTCTGGTAGGGTTTGAATCACATCTTTTGGTGAGTTTTCATCAAATCATTGGCTGACTTTGGATCCAGTCTTTGGATGAGTTTGAATTAAATCATTCGTTGAGTTTGGATCCAGTCTTTGGCTGAGTTTGAATTAAGTCTTTGAGTTTGAATTGGGTATTTGAGTTGAATCAAGTCTTTGGTTCAGTTTGAATCAAGTCTATGGTTGAGTTTGAATCAAGAATCAAGTCTTTGGTTGAGTTTGAATCAAGTCTTTGGTTGAGTTTGAATTAAGTCTTTGGTTGAGTTTGAATCAAGTCTTTGGTTGAGTTTGAATCAAGCCTATGATTGAGTTTGAATCAAGTCTTTGGTTGAGTTTGAATCAAGTCTGTGATTGAGTGAGTTTGAATCAAGTCTTTGGTTGAGTTTGAATTAAGTTGAGTTTGAATCAAGTCTTTGGTTGAGTTTGAATCAAGTCTTTGGTTGAGTTTGAATCAAGTCTTTGGTTGAGTTTGAATCAAGTCTTTGGTTGAGTTTGAATCAAGTCTTTGGTTGAGTTTGAATCAAGTCTTTGGTTGAGTTTGAATCAAGTCTTTGGTTGAGTTTGAATCAAGTCTTTGGTCGAATTTGAATCAAGTCTTTGGTCGAATTTGAATCAAGTCTTTGGTCGAATTTGAATCAAGTCTTTGGTTGAGTTTGAATCAAGTCTGTTCGAATTTGAATCAAGTCTTTGCTTGACTTTGGATCAAGACTTTTGATTGAGTTTGAATCAAGTCTTTGATTGAGTTTGAATCAAGTCTATGGAATTTGAATCAAGTCTTTGGTTGAGTTTGAATCAAGTCTTTGGTTGAGTTTGAATCAAGTCTTTGATTGAGTTTGAATCAAGTCTATGGTTGAGTTTGAATCAAGTCTTTGGTTGAGTTTGAATCAAGTCTTTGATTGAGTTTGAATCAAGTCTTTGGTTGAGTTTGAATCAAGTCTTTGATTGAGTTTGAATCAAGTCTATGAGTTTGTTTGAATCAAGTCTTTTGAATCAAGTCTTTGGTTGAGTTTGAATCAAGTCTTTGATTGAGTTTGAATCAAGTCTTTGATTGAGTTTTGAATCAAGTCTTTGGTTGAGTTTGAATCAAGTCTTTGAGTTTTTGAATCAAGTCTTTGGTTGAGTTTGAATCAAGTCTTTGGAGTTTGAATCAAGTCTTTGGTTGAGTTTGAATCAAGTCTTTGGTTGAGTTTGAATCAAGTCTTTGAAGTTTGAATCAAGTCTTTGGTTGAATTTGAATCAAGTCTTTGATTGAGTTTGAATCAAGTCTATGGTTGAGTTTGAATCAAGTCTTTGGTCGAATTTGAATCAAGTCTTTGGTTGAGTTTGAATCAAGTCTTTGGTCGAATTTGAATCAAGTCTTTGGTTGAGTTTGAATCAAGTCTTTGGTTGAGTTTGAATCAAGTCTTTGATTGAGTTTGAATCAAGTCTATGGTTGAGTTTGAATCAAGTCTTTGATTGAGTTTGAATCAAGTCTATGGTTGAGTTTGAATCAAGTCTTTGGTTGAGTTTGAATCAAGTCTTTGAAGTCTATGGTTGAGTTTGAATCAAGTCTTTGATTGAGTTTGAATCAAGTCTTTGATTGAGTTTGAATCAAGTCTATGGTTGAGTTTGAATCAAGTCTTTGATTGAGTTTGAATCAAGTCTTTGGTTGAGTTTGAATCAAGTCTTTGGTTGAGTTTGAATCAAGTCTTTGATTGAGTTTGAATCAAGTCTTTGATTGAGTTTGAATCAAGTCTTTGATTGAGTTTGAATCAAGTCTTTGATTCAAGTGAGTTTGAATCAAGTCTTTTGGTTGAGTTTGAATCAAGTCTTCAAGTCTTTGATTGTCTTTGGTTGAGTTTGAATCAAGTCTTTGGTTGAGTTTTGAATCAAGTCTTTGGTTGAGTCAAGTCTTGGTTGAGTTTGAATCAAGTCAAGTCTTTGAGTTGAGTTTGAATCAAGTCTTTGATTGAGTTTGAATCAAGTCTATGGTTGAGTTTGAATCAAGTCTTTGGTCGAATTTGAATCAAGTCTTTGGTCGAATTTGAATCAAGTCTTTGGTCGAATTTGAATCAAGTCTTTGGTTGAGTTTGAATCAAGTCTTTGATTGAGTTTGAATCAAGTCTATGGTTGAGTTTGAATCAAGTCTTTGGGAGTTGAGTTTGAAATCAAGTCTTTGGTTGAGTTTGAATCAAGTCTTTGGTTGAGTTTGAATCAAGTCTTTGGCTGAGCTTGAATTAAGTATTTGGTTGAGTTTGAATCAAGTCTTTGGTTGAGTTTGAATCAAGTCTTTGATTGAGTTTGAATCAAGTCTTTGATTGAGTTTGAATCAAGTCTATGGTTGAGTTTGAATCAAGTCTTTGGTTGAGTTTGAATCAAGTCTTTGGTTGAGTTTGAATCAAGTCTTTGGTTGAGTTTGAATCAAGTCTTTGATTGAGTTTGAATCAAGTCTATGGTTGAGTTTGAATTAAGTATTTGGTCGAATTAGAATCAAGTCTTTGGTCGAGTTTGAATCAAGTCTTTGATTGAGTTTGAATCAAGTTTGAATCAAGTCTTTGGTTGAGTTTGAATCAAGTCTATGGTTGAGTTTGAATCAAGTCTTTGGTTGAGTTTGAATCAAGTCTTTGGTTGAGTTTGAATCAAGTCTTTGGTTGAGTTTGAATCAAGTCTTTGGTTGAGTTTGAATCAAGTCCTTGGTCAAATTTGAATCAAGTATTTGGTTGAGTTTGAATTAGGCCTTTGATTGAGTTTGGATGAAGTCTTTGGCTGAGTTTGAATCTTTGGATGAGTTTTCTTCCAAATTTTGGCATCTGCTATATGAGTTTCAGCCGTGGGATCTGATATCCGAGATGTGGACATTGTGACGTTGTGATGGTTGACGTTCTTCCCTCTTTCCTCAGGATGGACACAGAGGACGACCCCTTGTTGCAGGACGTGTGGCTCAACGAGGAGGAGGAGGCCTGCAAGAAGAGCCCGGGGGCCCAGTTGTGCGGCAAATGCCAGTGGCCGCCTCCGCCGCCACAGGCCCCGCCAGCCACGGATGCCTTTTCCTCCAGCTTTTGGTCCGTGGTGGCTTGGGTCTTCACCAACCCTTACTCGGCCGGCCTCATCCTCTTCTTGGGTTGCGCCATTCCCACCGCGCTGGCCTTGACCATGTTCTTGTACTACCCTGCTCTGGACATCGATATCTCTTACAATGCCTTCGAGATCCGCAACCACGAGTCCTCGCGCCGTTTTGACGCTCTGGCGTTGGCCCTCAAGGCCCAGTTTGGCTCCTGGGGCCGCAGCCGCCGCGACTTGTCCGACATCAACCTGGAGGCCTTGCAGAGACTGATCTTTGAGCACCTGCAGCATCTTCGGCGCAACGTTTCGCAGCCGGTTCGGCGGAGACGTAGCATCCCGGAACAGAACAGGACTAGCCAACCTCCGCTCCCGTCGTCCAACCGGACTTCTCGCCCATTCCGGAGCGCTCCGTCCCATTGGGAGTTCCCCAACGCCATGGCGAGCACCAACACTCAAACCCATGCCCATTGGCGCATCGAGCTCATCTTCCTGGCCCGGGGCGACGCCGAGAACAACATCTTCACTTCCGAGCGCCTGGTCACCATCCACGAGATCGAGCGCCGCGTCATGGACCACCCGCACTTCCGGGAGTTCTGCTGGAAGCCCCACGAAGTCCTCAAAGACCTCCCGTTGGGCTCGTATTCCTATTGCTCCCCGCCGAGTTCCCTCATGACCTATTTCTTCCCCACGGAGAGAGGCGGGAAGATCTACTACGACGGGTTGGGGCAGGACCTGGCCGACATACGAGGTGAGCGGGGCCGCCCCATTTCTCCCTCCCATGGGTCAATCCGAGGGGCGGAAACATAGGGTGAAAGCCTTGCCTTGAAATTGATTCTAGGTCTCAGTCCCCCTAGGCCCCCCTGAGAGCTATAGTTCACAAAGTACTGGGCATTTCACCCTTTCCTAGGTTCCCTGGAGTTGGCCATGACCCATCCCGAGTTCTACTGGTACGTGGACGAGGGTCTCTCCATCGAAAACATGAGGAGCTCCCTTTTGCGGAGCGAGATCCTCTTTGGGGCGCCTTTACCCAGCTACTACTCTGTGGAAGACCGGTGGGAGGAGCAGCGGAGGAAGTTCCAGAGCTTCGTGGTGTCCTATGTGGCCCTCCTGGCCAAGCAGTCGACCAGGTGAGCGGGAGCAGGGTGTCTGTGAAAGCTTCTGTTCAACCCTTTCAAAGCTCCCTCCTTGGGTGGTGATGGCATGATCGTCAGCATAGATGAAATTGTCCCTTCTGGCAGTGGCAGGTCCGCTGTGCAGGTCATTTTTCCGCATGCGAGCTACTTACAATAAAAGTCAGAAAGATCTACCTACCTCCTCAAGGCTGGAGAGGGGAGGGGGCGGGGCTTGGCACGGCCTGGCTCCGCCCCCTCTGGCTTCAGCTCTACCAGCAGCTTCTCCAGCCTTGAGGAGGGCAGTGCCAAGCCAGTGGTGGCATAGCTAGCACAAGGCTGGCTTGGCCCTGCCCTCCTCAAAGCTGGATAAGCTGCTGGTAGAGCTTAAGCCGGGGAGGGGGTGGGGCTTGGCAAAGACTGGCTCCACCCCTCTGAGGGCAGCTTCTCCAGGCTTGAGGACGGCAGTGCCAAGCCAGTGGTGGCATAGCTAGCACAAGGCTGGCTTGGCCCTGCCCTCCTCAAGGCTGGAGAAGCTGCTGGTAGAGTGGAAGCTGGTTGAGGGGGTGGGGCTTGGTGTGGACTGGCTCCGCCCCCTCTGGCTTCAGCTCTACCAGCAGCTTCTCCAGGGTTGACGAGGGCAGGGCCAAGCCAGTGGAGACATAGCTAGCACAAGGCTGGCTTGGCCCTGCCCTCCTCAAGGCTGGAGATGCTGCTGGTAGCGCTGAAGGTGGGGTGGGGCGGGGCTTGGGGTGGCCTGGCTCCGCCCCCTCTGACTTTCACTCTACCAGCAGCTTCTCCAGGCTTGAGGACGGCAGTGCCAAGCCAGTGGTGGCATAGCTAGCACAAGGCTGGCTTGGCCCTGCCCTCCTCAAGGTGGGAGAAGCTGCTGGTAGAGTGGAAGCTGGTTGAGGGGGTGGGGCTTGGTGTGGACTGGCTCCACCCTCTGGTTTCAGCTCTACCAGCAGCTTCTCCAGGGTTGACGAGGGCAGGGCCAAGCCAGTGGTGGCATAGCTAGCACAAGGCTGGCTTGGCCCTGCCCTCCTCAAGGCTGGAGAAGCTGCTGGTAGAGCTGAAGCTGGGGAGGGGGCGGGGCTTGGCAAGGCCTGGCTCCACCCCCTCTGACTTTCCAGCAGCAGCTCCAGGCTTGAGGACGGCAGGGCCAAGCCAGTGGTGGCATAGCTAGCACAAGGCTGGCTTGGCCCTGCCCTCCTCAAAGCTGGAGAAGCTGCTGGTAGAGCTGAAGCTGGGGGGGTGGGGCTTGGAAAAGACTGGCTCCACCCCCTCTGACTTCTGCTCTACCAGCAGCTTCTCCAGGCTTGAGGACGGCAGTGCCAAGCCAGTGGTGGCATAGCTAGCACAAGGCTGGCTTGGCCCTGTCCTCCTCAAGGCGGGAGAAGCTGCTGGTAGAGCTGAAGCCGGAAAGGGGGCGGGGCTTGGTGTGGCCTGGCTCCACCCCTCTGCCTTCAGCTCTCCCAGCAGCTTCTCCAGGCTTGAGAACGGCAGGCCCAAGCAAGTGGAGCCATAGCTAGCACAAGGCTGGCGTGGCCCTGCCCTCCTCAAGGCTGGGGAAGCTGCTGGTAGAGTGGAAGCTGGTTGAGGGGTGGGGCTTGGTGTGGACTGGCTCCGCCCCCTCTGGCTTCAGCTCTACCAGCAGCTTCTCCAGGGTTGACGAGGGCAGGGCCAAGCCAGTGGTGACATAGCTAGCACAAGGCTGGCTTGGCCCTGCCCTCCTCAAGGCTGGAGAAGCTGCTGGTAGAGCTGAAGCTGGGGAGGGGGGGGGGCTTGGGGTGGCCTGGCTCCGCCCCCTCTGACTTTCACTCTACCAGCAGCTTCTCCGGGCTTGAGGACGGCAGTGCCAAGCCAGTGGTGGCATAGCTAGCACAAGGCTGGCTTGGCCCTGCCCTCCTCAAAGCTGGAGAAGCTGCTGGTAGAGCTGAAGCCGGGGAGGGGGTGGGGCTTGGAAAAGACTGGCTCCACCCCCCTCTGACTTCTGCTCTACCAGCAGCTTCTCCAGGCTTGAGGAGGGCAGGGCCAAGCCAGTGGTGGCATAGCTAGCACAAGGCTGGCTTGGCCCTGCCCTCCTCAAGGCTGGAGAAGCTGCTGGTAGAGCTGAAGCCAGGGAGGGGGCGGGGCTTGGTGTGGCCTGGCTCCACCCCCTCTGGCTTCAGCTCTACCAGCAGCTTCTCCAGGCTTGAGAACGGCAGGGCCAAGCCAGTGGTGGCATAGCTAGCACAAGGCTGGCTTGGCCCTGCCCTCCTCAAGGCTGGAGAAGCTGCTGGTAGAGTGGAAGCTGGTTGAGGGGGTGGGGCTTGGTGTGGACTGGCTCCGCCTCCTCTGGCTTCAGCTCTACCAGCAGCTTCTCCAGGCTTGAGAACGGCAGGGCCAAGCCAGTGGTGACATAGCTAGCACAAGGCTGGCTTGGCCCTGCCCTCCTCAAGGCTGGAGAAGCTGCTGGTAGAGCTGAAGCTGGGGAGGGGCGGGGCTTGGGGTGGCCTGGCTCCACCCTCTGGCTTTCACTCTACCAACAGCTTCTCCAGGCTTGAGGACGGCAGTGCCAAGCCAGTGGTGGCATAGCTAGCACAAGGCTGGCTTGGCCCTGCCCTCCTCAAAGCTGGAGAAGCTGCTGGTAGAGCTGAAGCCGGGAGGGGTGGGGCTTGGAAAGACTGGCTCCACCCCCTCTGACTTCTGCTCTACCAGCAGCTTCTCCAGGCTTGAGGAGGGCAGGGCCAAGCCAGTGGTGGCATAGCTAGCACAAGGCTGGCTTGGCCCTGTCCTCCTCAAGGCAGGAGAAGCTGCTGGTAGAGCTGAAGCCAGGGAGGGGGCGGGGCTTGGCAAGGCCTGGCTCCACCCCTCTGGCTTCGCTCTCCCAGCAGCTTCTCCAGGCTTGAGAAGGGCAGGGCCAAGCCAGTGGTGGCATAGCTAGCACAAGGCTGGCTTGGCCCTGCCCTCCTCAGCTGGAGAAGCTGCTGGTAGAGTGGAAGCTGGTTGAGGGGTGGGGCTTGGTGTGGACTGGCTCCACCCCCTCTGGCTTCAGCTCTACCAGCAGCTTCTCCAGGCTTGAGGATGGCAGTGCCAAGCCAGTGGTGGCCTAGCTAGCACAAGGCTGGCTTGGCCCTGCCCTCCTCAAGGCTGGAGAAGCTGCTGGTAGAGCTGAAGCTGGGGAGGGGGTGGGGCTTGGCATGGCCTGGCTCCGCCCCCCTCTGAGAAGCGCCCCATCCAGCTGGGATCGACCTCCTTTGGTCCCGGGATTGACAGGTCGATCGCGATCGACTTCCTGGGCAGCCCTGGTGTAGATGATAAACACTGTGGTTACAGCCCTTCCCATAACGTCAAGAGTAAAAGCGAAGCAAAAGAGACATAGGCAATACAGCAAGCAAACAATGTCCAGTACAAGGAAATTACAAATAGAAGAAGGTTGCTATTTCCAACCAAAGTCCCTCGTTTTTGTCATTCGCAACGGCAGATTCCCCTTTCTGTCTCGCTCTCGGAGAGAAATCCCTTTAAGCTCCAGGAAATTCCGACCGAGAGTGGATGGATTAGATTCCGTGAAAGGTATAACACTGAAAAAAAGCACGAAGCGTGCGAGAGGCACGCAACGTTCCTCGGGAGCTTAGCTTTCCGGCTGTGGGAAGTCAGCGGCCCCACCTGGAATCTTAATCGCCTTCGGATGATGGAAAAGTGAGGGTTTAGAAGAGGGAGAGATCGACTCCGGCTCTTTAGCGAGGCGTCAAGGCGAGAACGAGACGGTGCCGAGCAAAGCTCATCCAAGATAATACCAGGGAGTGGGGTGGAAGCGCGGGAGACCCTGCCCATCTCCTCGGCCCCTTCTCGGCCAGGTTTGATAAATCCACTCCAGGTTTTGGAGAGACGTAATAGAACGTTGCAAAATTCTGAATTTCAGGAAGCGCCGGAAAGGAGCTCTCCGAGGTGCTGAAATCAACTCCCGGCCCAGATTCAGCACCTTGGAGAGCGCTTTCCGTGCCTAGGAAAAGGCGATTATACCTGAAAAGCCTAGAACACGGGTCGGGAACCTTTTTGACTCAGAGAGCCATAAAAACATAATATTTGGAAATTTATTTCAGTGAGAGCCATATATATATCTATATATATAAAAATGATACATCCGTGGTTACAAGCATATAGGCAACAAAACCCCGCTAGGCAGACACACAAAACTAGCCCACATACACTCACACCCCAACTCGCTAAGTTGCCAGTTAACCCCCCCAAATTTAAAGACAACACACACAAAAAACCGAAAAACATTTGGGACTACAATTCCCATAACCCACTGCGCCAGACAACATGGCGCCAACGTTCCTCTCCTCCCCCCCCAAACTGAAAATAACCACCTATCACGTGAGAAGGAGGGAAAGGAGGAGGAGCCCGAGCCAGGGTTGGGGAAGGAGGGGGCGGAGGAGGAGGAAGAAGCAGCAAGAGCCTCCGCTCTCACCCCGCCGCCATTGCCGCCGCCACATCCCCACCGAGCACAGACCCCGCACCAGGCCTCGGGGGGGGGGGAATGAATTGGAGGAAGGGGGGAAAGGAAAGACAGAAGGAAGGAGGAAACACACACATACCCACACACATATACATAAGTACACACATATACACGCATATACATATACACATATACATAAGCAAACACACACATATATGTACACATACACACAAATGCATATATATGGTCCTCCATCCTAGAGACGTGCCCTGCCCAGCGCAGTTGTGTTTTCAATAGCATGGCTTCAATGCTGGTGATCCCTGCTTGCTCAAGGACAGCGACATTCGTCACATAGTCGGTCCAGGGAACCACTTTAAAAGGCCACAGTCCTTCCCATAACATCATTTCTCGCACACCTGCTTCTCCTCTCCTTCTCTCTAAGTCTCTGGGAGAAGCAAGTCTGCCTGCGTTGCACGCCCTGTTTCTGCCGTTCCAAGTGCCTTGACCTAGACCAGTGTTTCCCAACCAGTGTGCCGGGGCACACTAGTGTGCTGTGAGAGATCATCAGGTGTGCCATGGGAAATTGGAACCTCCGGGGGGGGGGGGGCTGGCTAGTGTGTTGACGTATAAGAACCCTAAGAAACCTACCTCAATAAAGGCACACAATTACAACCACCCCCCTCCCCACCCGTTGTCTCCTTGGTCTCTCCCTCTCCATGCATTGGGAAGGCCCGCCTCCCTTTCCCCAAGTAGAGACCCCCTCTTGCCCCCTGGGGGTTCTGAGTGGGAAGTTTGGCCCAGTTCTATCATTGGTGGGGTTCAGAAGGCTCTTTGATTGTAGGGGAACTATAAATCCCAGCAACTACAACTCCCAAATGGCAAGGTCTATCTCCCCTGAGCTCCATCTGCGTTCATATTTGGGCATATTGAGTATTCGTTTCAAGTGTGGTCCAGATCCATCATTATTTGAGTCCACAGTGCTCTCTGGGTGTAGGTGAACTACAACTCCCAAACTCAAGGTTAATCCCCAAGCAACCTCTTTCAGTACTTTCTGTTGGTAATGAGAGTTCAATAAGCCAAGTTTGGTTCAATTCCATTGTTTCAAGAGTTCAGGATGCTCTTTGATTGTAGGGGAACTATAAATCCCAGCAACTACAACTCCCAAATGGCAAGGTCTATTTTCCCCAAACTCCATCTGTGTTCACATTTGGGCATATTGAGTATTCATGCCAAGTTTGGTCCTGATCCAACATTGTTTGAGCCCACAGTGCTCTCTGGATATAGGTGAACTACAACTCCAAAATCCAAGGTCAATGCCCACCAAACTCTTATAGTATTTTCTCTTCGTTATGGGAGTTCTGTGTGGGAAGTTTGTGTCTTTCTGCCATTCCTGCCAGGATATCTATGTTGTGTTCATCGAAACAGGTCCAGGTTTCACACGGAGTGTATACATACATTCAGAAACATATTAACTATATGTATTACTGTGTTAGAGTGTCGTTTTGTGTCATTTGGGTTGGTGGTGTGCCCCAGGATTGTGTAAATGTAAAAAAGTGGGGAAACACTGATCTATGGAACCTGACCTACAGGACCTCTCATGCGACGTGTCTAGGAATCCCTGGCTCCCTGACTTCTCGCTCTATGTCTCCCCATAGCAAAGTCCAAGTCCTTTACGGCGGGACGGATCTGTTCGACTACGAAGTCCGGAAGACCTTCAACAACGACATGTTGCTGGCCTTCATCAGCAGCAGCTGCATCGCCGTCCTGGTCTATATCCTGGCTTCTTGCTCCGGTGAGTCGCCCTGACGTTTTGGTTCGTGTTAGGGTCAATCTACAGTGTGCCCAACTACAATTCTGGGAAACTATGACTCCCAGGACTCCGTAGCGAGGGCTCTCGGCAGTTCAAGGGGAATCAAACGGGAGGTTCGTGCGGCGGGGAGTTGCGGTGAGTCGGGAGGTTCCTTCCCATTCCGCCTCTTCCCTCCAGTGTTCCTCTCCTTCTTCGGGATCGCCAGCATCGGCCTCAGCTGCCTGGTGGCCCTCTTCCTCTACCACGTGGTCTTCGGGATCCAGTACTTGGGAATCTTGAACGGAGTGGCCGCTTTTGTGATTGTCGGCATCGGTAAGCCGAGTGACCCTTTCTCGATATCGCCCGCCACACCGGCTTGTTGATTATGGGCGCTGCACTACAGTTTTCTTACTCTAGGACAGAGATCCAAGGCCCTGGGAGATGTAGCGCTCTAGAAGGATTGTTCAAAGCCCTGGGAGACATAGTGCTCTAGGATATAAATTCGAGTTCCTGGGAGATGTAGTGCTCTAGGATATCGAGTCGAGGTCCTGGGAGACATGGATCTCTAGGATATAGATTCATGGCTCTGGGAGACATAGTAGCCTAGAATACAGATTCAAGGTCCTGAGAGACATAGTGCTCTAAGATATAGATTCAAGGCTCTTAGAGATATAGCTCCCTAGGATATATATTTGAAGCCTTGGGAGACATAGTGTTCTACGATATAGATTCAAAGTCCTGGGAGACATAGTTCCCTAGGATATATATCTGAGGCCCTGGGAGACATAGTGTTGTAGGATATAGATTCAAGGTCCTGAGAGACATAGTGTTCTAGGATATATATTCATGGCTCTGTGGAGGATATAGGGCCCTACATAGTGTTCTAGGAATAAGGCTCTGGGAGATTCAAGGCCCTGGGAGACATAGTGTTCTAGGATATAGATTCAAGGCTCTGGGAGATATAGCTCCCTAGGATATATCTGAGGCCCTGGGAGACATAGTGTTCTAGGATATAGATTCAAGGTCCTGAGAGACATAGTGTTGTAGGATATAGATTCAGGGCCCTGGGAGACATAGTGTTCTAGGATATAGATTCAAGGTCCTGAGAGACATAGTGTTCTAGGATACAGATTCAAGGCTCTGGGAGATATAGCTCCCTAGGATATATGAGGCCCTGGGAGACATAGTGTTCTAGGATATAGATTCAAAGTCCTGGGAGACATAGTTCCCTAGGATATATATCTGAAGCCCTTGGAGACATAGTGCCCTAGGATATAGCTTCAAGGCCCTGGGAGATGTCGTTCTCTAGGATATAGATGCACGTCCCTTGGAGACATGGTGGTTTCGGGGCCGTTTCAGGTGTGGACGACGTCTTCGTCTTCATCAACACGTATCGGCAGGCCACGCACTTGAAGGACCTGAACCTCCGCATGATCCACACCATCCAGACCGCGGGGAAGGCCACCTTCTTCACCTCGCTGACCACTGCGGCGGCCTACGCGGCCAACATCTTCTCCCAGGTGAGCTCTTCCCCTTTATTGACCGAGGAGTAAATATCGTGGAGTGAGAGGCACCCACGTCTAAATGAATAGTAAGTGGAAAGTTCTGTTGTTGTTGTTCAGCTGGGATCCCGTCGCCTCCTTGTTGTCAGCCATGCTCCTTAAGGCCATCCAACCTCACGCCTCAGGACGCCTGGTTCTAATTCACGCACCACACCGTCCAAGCCGTCCTCGATATTGTTATCCTTCCTATAAGTAAGGGTCAGCAGGAACAGCTCTCTCCATCGTTGCCCAGCGGCAAGAGTCCAACGGCAAGCGCCTGACCTTATCTCTAGTACACACACTGTTTAGTCAACTCACAGATTCAGGTTTTCACCCAAAATAATCTTCACTGTTGCGACATATACAACTATACAATCAGGTTTCGCAGGTCCTCGTTCCTTGTACTTGCAAACAATCGGAGTCATCATCAGATAGTCACATGCAACTCAGGCAGATACTCTGACTGAGTCACACAGGAGAGAGGAAGATGGATTCTTTCCTCCTCCTTCTATAGGTCGTCAGGAAGGGATCCTGGCTGATGCAACCACTCTCACGTGGTTACGGCTCAGTCACTACCACGTCCTCTTAGGTATATTGGACGCCACTGGACGCAGATGCTGTTGATAAGATTGTGGCTGCAACCAGGCCTACCACCTGCTCCCTCGACCCGTGCCCCTCCTGACTTGTTAGATCTTGCCTGGAGGGGTTACGTGGGCCTCTGTTGAATATCATAAACAGCTCCCTTGAGCAAGGAGTCTTTCCAGAGTGCTTGAAAGAGGCGGTGGTAGCTCCATTACTGAAGAAACCGTCTTTAGATCCGGCGGTTCCCTCCAACTACCGACCAGTGTCGAATCTTTCGTACCTGGGCAAGGTAGTTGAGAGGGCAGTAACGGAGCAGTTGCAGTCCTTCCTAGATGACGCAACATGGCTTGACCCCTTCCAGTCCGGCTTCCGTTCGGGGCACGGGACGGAGACGGTTCTGGTCTCCATCACAGACCAACTCCGCTGCCAGCTCGACCAAGGCGGGTCTGCGCTGCTGGTGTTATTGGACCTCACGGCAGCGTTTGACACGGTCGACCACAATCTTTTGACCCACCGCCTGGCCATGGCTGGAGTGAGGGGGACAGCCCTGAAATGGCTGACCTCCTTCCTCCGCCAGCGGTCTCAGCGTGTGAGGAGGGGTGAGGTGGTCTCCGAGGGCTCCCCACTACTCCGTGGGGTCCCCCAGGGGGCCATTCTCTCCCCTCTGTTATTCAACATCTACATGCAGCCGCTTGCACAGCTGGTGCGGAGTTATGGGCTGGAGTGCCACCAGTACGCTGACGACACTCAGCTCATTCTGAGGATGGAGGGCAGGCCCGAAACCGTCCCCGATAATTTCCAACTTTGCCTCGAAGCCGTTACTGGATGGCTGCGAGCCAGTAGGTTGAGGGTGAATCCGGCGAAGACGGAGATCTTGTGGCCAGGTCGTCCGGGCGGTGGGGATGTCCAGCTTCCGACCCTGGACGGTGCGGCGTTATGCCCATCGTCTTCCGTGAAGGGCCTGGGGGTCCACTTGGACTCCCAGCTGACCATGGAGACCCAGGTCTCTGTGGTCAGCAAGATCACCTTCTTCCATCTCCGTCAGGCAAAGAGGCTGGCCCCCTACCTGTCCCGGTCTGACCTGGCCACGGTGATCCAAGCCACGGTCATCTCGAGGCTTGATTACTGTAACGCTCTTTACGTTGGCCTTCCTCTGTCGGTAACCCGGAAGCTCAGGCTGGTGCAGAACACTGCCGCCCGGCTCCTGTCTGGCTCCCCAGCAGGATGCCACATAACACCCATTTTGCAGGACCTGCACTGGCTGCCTATCGAGCACCGGATTGCCTTCAAAGTGCTGGTTCTTACCTTTAAGGCCTTACACGGCCTGGGGCCAGCGTATCTGAGGGACCGTCTCACCCCATATTACCCTTCCAGATCACTTCGTTCGGAGGACTCTAATCTTTTAGCTGTTCCCTCCGCTAAAGTGGCCAAAAGAACTGCCACCCGTCGAAGGGCCTTTTCGGTCATAGCGCCGACATTGTGGAATGCCCTACCGCCAGCCACACGGGCTATCCATGACCTACTCCCGTTTAGGCGGGCTTGTAAGACTCACCTTTTCCGGCTGGCTTTCCAGGCATAGGCCAAATAGCGGGACCCCCAAGTCATGCCAACGTTGCCAGACCGTCTTAACTATTTTAACTGTGTTTTTAATGCTGTTTCTATCGTGTATTTTATCTTGGGTTTTTTTATATTGCATTTTAGAGTGTATATGTCTATTGTATATTGTTTTGCTCCTGGCTGTAAGCCGCCCCGAGCCTATTAGGGAGTGGCGGCATAAAAGCCGAATAAATAAATAAATGAATAAATGAATAAATAAATATTGCCTCATGACATTCACAGTCACCATCCAAGATCCAGGGAGGAAGAGGGCAGGTCTGAGGCTTTGGTTTGTTGACGAACGCCGGCGAGAGAGTGCCCGAACTGCTTTGTGCTGCTTATATTCCCTGTGTTTGGTGCAGATCCCGGCAGTCCACGACTTCGGCCTCTTCATGTCGCTGATCGTCTCGTGCTGCTGGGTGGCCGTCCTCTTCACCATGCCGGCGGCCCTTGGGATTTGGTCTCTCTACCTGTCTCCCGTGGAGAACGCCTGCCAGGCAAGGTGAGGCCTTCAACTCGATATATATGCGGTCTATATCTGTTTGATCTGTGTCGACCACATGTCCGCATCTGGTCCCCTGTGTGATAAATATGATGTGTGGATTGAATGGAATGGTATGAAAGCTGTCCGGCCGGGACCCAGAGTGGCCGGAGACACCGTCCTAAGGAAATTAAAGCCTGGACAACTGCAAAAGGCTGACGAAGGAAAAGCTACTAAACTGCTGACATGGCCAGAGACAATGATTAACTGTGATTGGAAACAACATGTTTACATAGTCAAAGGCAATGACTTTTAAGTTAAGTTAAGTCAACACAATGGTTCCTTATGTTAAGAAGGAAGCCAATACCAGTTAAGGAAGAAAGCCAACCGCTGTCTGGAACTGATGGAGTCAGCATATTTTGGCTGGAAAAACAACCTGTCAGTCATTTACAACTTTTTGGAGCAATAACAGCAAGGAATATGCTATATAAGAGACCTTTTTACAACCCAAAAGTGTGGCAGACGGGAAAGGTCTGGTCACCCGCCTCGTTCTCCAAGGGACGGAGAAGACGCTGCATCACAGAATGGCAGATTTGCAGGAAATGCGATCTGGCCTACACTCGGCCCTCTTCTCCAGGAGCAGGAAGAAGGGATGATAATGTATACGTGGTGATCGAAGAGCAGGTGGAGGCATGGAACGGCGGTCTCTCCGCCGCACTCGACGAGATTGCCCCTAGACACCCTCTCCGACCCCGCAAGAATCGGTCCCCTTGTACACCGAAGAACTGCAATCGATGAAGCGGGAGAAGAGATGGCTAGAGGGCGTGTGGCGGGAGCATCATGACGAAGCTATGAGATCAACTTATAATAATAATAATAATAATACTTTAATATTTGTGAGTCGCCCTCCACTATGAGATCAACTTATAAGATGTTTAAGGATGCTTATGAGTGTGCTATCAGAGAGGTGAAAAAATTACACTATGCTTCCCTGATAGAGTCTGCTAGCTCACGCCCAGCTCAATTGTTTTTGATTATTCTGTCCTTAACGACGGTCCCTACTGTCCCAAATAGTAACGAGTTGGCCCCTTCAGCTGAGGTTTTCCAGAACTTCTTTGCAGACAAGATCTCACTGCTCCGCCATGACCTCCCTGTCACGGTCGATACAGTGAGCAAACTCGAGACTCCGTGGCCACTCGACGGGCCTACCTTCGACCAGTTCCAGCTGCTGGACGTAGAGGCGATCGACAAGATCATTGCTGCAGCTAGACCAACAACATGCTCCCTCGACCCTTGCCCCTCCTGGCTTGTTAGATTTTGGCCGGAAGGGTTACGTGGACCTCTGTTGAATATAGTAAACAGCTCCCTTGAGCAAGGAGTTTTTCCAGAGTTTGAAAGAGGCCATGGTAAGACCACTGCTGAAGAAACCGGGTCTAGATAGCTCGGTTCCCTCCAATTACCGCCCAGTTTCGAACTTACCGTTTCTGGGCAAGGTGATTGAGAGGGCAACAGTGGATCAGCTGCAGCAGTTCTTAGACGACTCAGCCGGATTAGATCCCTTCCAGTCCGGTTTCCATATTGGGCACGGGACAGAGACCGTGCTGGTCTCCATCACAGGCCAGTTGGACCAAGGTGGGTCAGCGCTGCTCATGTTATTGGACCTCATGGCAGCATTTGACACAGTAGATCATGCATTACTGATCCGCCACTCAGCCGTGACGGCAGTGAGGGGGTCCGCCCTTAAGTGGGTGGCCTCCTTTCTCCAAGATCGGGGACAACGGGTGGAGAGGGGAGGGGTGGTCTCGGAAAGGGTCCCCCTTAACTGTGGGGTCCCCCAAGGGGCTATCCTCTCCCCTCTGTTATTTAACATCTACATGCGTCCACTGGCCCAACTGGTGCGTAGCTTTGGTCTGGAGTGACAGCAGTATGCTGACGACACCCAGCTGGTGCTGAGGATGGACGGCCGGCCGGACTCTGTACCCGATTATTTCCATCAGTGCCTGGAAGCCGTGACTGGGTGGCTACGGGCCAGCAGGTTGAAGGTGAACCCGTCGAAGACGGAAGTCCTGTGGCTGGGTTGTCCCGGGGTGGGGGGGGGCAAGCTCCAGTTGCCAATCATGGACGGCGAGGTGGTTAGCCCATCACCCTTGTTTAAAAGCCTGGGGATCCAACTGGACCCTCTGCTGACGATGGAGGCTCAGGTCTCCACCGTGAGCAGAGTGACGTTTTTCCATCCGCAGGAAGTCCCGCCTCCCTGATGCCGCCCGTGACCTCATCGAGCAGGAGAGCCTCAGGGAGGCGGGGCTTCCTGCGGAAGTTCTTCCAGAGCCGAAGAGAGGGACACGAGGAGGCACTCTGCTCTCTCCCTCCCTTCCTTTTTGCCCATATGGACACAAAGCATCATGTTGCTTTGTAGCTGTCCCAGAAGGAAGCCGCGGGCCGCATGGCATCGCCCAGAGGGCCGGATACGGTCTGCGGGCCGTAGGTTGCCAGCCCCTTGTCTTCTATCTCTGTAAGGTTCCTGCTATGCTCTGACACTTCAAATGGAATACAATGACACCTCCAGTAGCGACACGCTTGGCCTGGCCGACCAATGGCTTGCAGATGCTCCCTTAGCGTCTCTTGTTGTTGTTGTTGTTGTTGTTGTTGTTCCAGCTGCAGTCAGAAATGCACCAAGGAGGACACCTTGCACATCTCCGAGGGCTTGCTGATCTCCACCGAGGAAGGCAATGGGCCGGGACAGAGGACCCTTCCTTACCTGGACGACGACATCCCCTTGTTGGATGTGGAAGAGGACCCAGGTTGGTTGGAAACGCTCTTCTTGGCCACGTCTCGAGTGGGCTTTGTGATTCACTTAGCTTTGGGAAACGCCCAGAGTGAGGTCTCCGAGGGAGGCCGGAGGTGTGGGTCCACCTTCAATCCAACCCGTCCATATCATTCCCTATAGTAGTCACCATCTATGGTTTCCTAGGCTCAGGCCCGGATTAACACCTTTTTGCGCCCTAGGCCACACTTTGGAATTACGCCCCCTTTAAGACAACCTCTACCACACGCCCCACACCACACACATCACTCAGACCCACACTAAAAATAAATCATATCATACAACTTACCTCAAATTTACTTACCCAATACATCTCAGTTGATCAATAATATCCAAATAAATCAACAACAACCCACGCCAATCAGCGCAGGTGTATCCGCGGGGCTCGCGGGGCGCCTGGGCCGGACCCACCTGCTGCAGCGCCGTGCTCGGGCCCATTTCTAAAAATGCCTTCCCAATGCAGTGGCAGGGAGTTCCGCAGTCACGCTTTCTGCCCGAATCGGGACTCGAATCGGGACGCCAAGACAGAAGCACCGCCCCCGAAGAGGAGTCAAGGGAAGCGGGAGCCAATCACAGAAGCTCTTTCCCAAGGGCGGGAATTCAAATGGGAGAGTGACACCCGGCAGGGCCAATGAGGGGACGGGATGGCGCAGAGGGGGCGGGGCCACCTCAGGCAAGCGACGAGGGCTCCCTGAGGGAGCGACTCCATCTCCAGCGGGGCCTTCCCGGTCCCCGTCGCACGGCGCACGGTGCTTACTTGCCCAGCTGGAAGGGCAGACCCTCTTCGGCGACCTCCACCATCCCCACGAGTCCGCTCTCTCTCTCTCTCCGCCATCCAGCCACGCCCCCTGGCCGACTCACCGCCTCCCATTGGCTGGCCCCATCACAGGCCCCGCAGGGCATGCCGGGAGGCGTAGTCTTTCTCCTGCGGGGAGGGAGGCGGAAGCGGAGAGAGGTGCACGATGGGAAGTGTAGTCTTCAGGACAGGGCCTGCTCTCGCAGACATCTATGGGCGAGGCCGAGGCCGAGGGAGGGTGCGAAAAACACGTTGCGTTTATATTTGTTTCATTATTATTATTATTTGGTCCGTGATCTGCGCCCCCCCCCCCGCCTCGGCTTGTGCCCCTAGGCCATGGCCTAGGTTGGCCTCATGGGTAATCCGGGCCTGCCTAGGCTTTGAAGGCCCTTTGGTCTTCCATTGTGGGTTGCCGTCCAATTCCCATGGGTGTCATGGGTAATGGGAGAGGATTGTGGGAGGCGTCATCCGCATGTCATAGCCTTTGGCCTTTGAAGCGGGCCCAAAGAGGTGTCGCCCAGTTGGCTGGGAACCTTGAGGCGGGTCAACTTCGACCGTTGACTTAGAGTTGGCCACGTAAGCACGTGATGCGATCCTCATCTCTCGGAGACCCCTTTTCAGACTACGAGTCCCAGAATCCTTCAGCGAGCGTGATCGTTGTCCATGTTGGATGGGCAGGGGCCTCCGCCCCCTCCCTGCCCAATTGCGTCCGTGTGACGTGTTTACCAGCTTCTGCGCCTGCACGTTTACAGGCGGAGGTTTTTCGATCATGCGCAATGGCTCCTGGAGCTAAAGTTGAGCTCCGGAGCCACTGCGCATGCGCGAAAACCTCTGCGCATGCCCAGAAGCTCCTGCAGGCGCAGAAGCCTGTTAAGCCTGGGCATGCACGAGGTTAGGCTTAATGGCTCCAGGCTTCAGCACCACTGGCCATGCGCAAAAGCTTCTGGGCATGCGCCTGAGGTTTTTCGATCATGCACAATGGCTCCAGAGCTCAAGTTCAGCTCCGGGCCACCATTGCGCATGAGTGGAAACCTCTGCGCATGCCCAGAAGCTCCTGCAGGTGCTGAAGCCTGTTTAGGCTGTTGGGCTGCGGCTCCAGTGCCTACAAAGCTTCTGGGCATGCGTGGAAGTTTTTCGCGCATGCGCAGTGGCTCCGGAGCTCAACTTCAGCTTCAGAGCCATTGCGCATGCGCGAAAAATCTCCGCGCATGCCCAGAAGCTCCTGTAGGTGCTGAAGCCGACACAGCAGCGCAGCAGGGAGATTTTCAACGGTGGCACAGCGCCCCACGATGGCGCCCCACGCTGCCGCGTCCAAGATGGCGCACTACGCAGCCGCGTAGTCCGCGTATAGGTAAGACCACCCCTGTGGATGGGCAAATGTTGGAAATGTCACCTCTTCCACGTCCTGGTGTTCTTCATCCTGGCTGGCCCGTTAGCTGCATCGACTAACGAGGGAAGGCTCTTTCGGGGGGTCCTTCGCGTCCCCTCCAGCGGTCGGTGCCTCTCCGCAGGCGCCCCGAGGTGCTTGGAGCTCCTGCCGTGGGCGCCTCTCCTCATTGGCATGCCTTCCCTGCCTCGCATGGTAATTTATGGAAATGGCTCCGTTCTCCTGCTTTGCCGGAATAACAGGATGACAATTTCCTCCGGGACGCCCGCGGGTCAGCGGGGCAAGGGAGGAGGCCGCTCCATTGGCTGGCAAGCTCAGGCGTGCCGTGCCGACGGAGCTGAGAAGGATTGGTAATGCTATAACGGGGGTCCCGTCCTCCTCTACGGGGTGGGCTATTTGCCGGCCCCTCTTCAACCACGCAAGAAGGGCATAGAGTAACAAAAATGGCCGTCACCAAATAGTAGCCGAGGTTTTTGGGAACGAGGAGAGTGGCAACAGCTCCCAATGTTTTGCTTCTAGGACCTGGGGGTTGGGACCCCTGGGGGGTCCCGAGGGGGTCATTTCTGAGGGTCTGAGGAACCCCTTTGGCAGAGAAGGCGGAAGATCTCTCCGCCGGTCCTGCTCTTCCTTTTTGGAAACAGAGGGCGAATGCTCCCACCAAAAGCTCTCCTCCACTGTGATTGGCCGGCCTCTCAGCCACAGGGGGGGGGGTGTTTCTGAGACTCCAAGCGGGGGAGAGCAGGCGTGCTCGGCGCATAGCTGCATTGGCGTGAGTCACATGCCAATGAGTCCCTTCGATAGCTGCATGCGCATCGAAGGGGCTCATTGGCATGTGACGCATGCCAATGAGTCCCTTCAAGTCATGGGGGCTCTGTGTGGGAATTCTATCGTTGGTGGGGTTCAGAATGCACTTTGATTGTGGGTGAACTATAAATCCCAGCAACTACAACTCCCAAATGTCAGGGTCTATTTTCCCCAAACTCCATATAGTGGGTATATTGAGGATTCATGCCAAGTTTGGACTATATCTATCATTTTTTGAGTCTGCAGTACTCTCTGCATGTAGGTGAACTACAATTCCCAAACTCAAGGTCAGGGCCCACCAAAACCTCCCAGATTTTTTTTCTGTTGTTCATGGGAGTTCTGTGTGCCAAGTTTGGTTCAACTCCATCATGGGTGGAGTTCAGCGTGCTCTTTGATTGTAGGGGAACTATAAATCCCAGCAACTACAACTCCCAAATGACAGAATCAATCCCCTACCCCACCAGTATTCCAATTTGGGCGTATCGAGCGGGTGGGCTTTGTTCTGCCTTCGATTCCTCTCTTACCGCTCTTCTCAGTGGGCTTTTCTTTCTACCGCTTTTTCCGCCAGTCTCTCTGGAAACAGGGGACGTCCCCTTGGTCTCGGTGTTGCCGGAGAACCCCCAAATCAACCCAAAGGACAGCAGCCACGGGCATCTGATTGGCCGCCTCCAGGAACTACTCCAGGGTTGGGTGCATTGGTCGGCCGTGAAGAACAAGTGGGTGGTGGTCGGTAAGCCATTTCGAGAAATCAAGTGGTCCCTGGTCAAGTAGACCCTGGGTCAAGTGGACCTGGTCAAAGTGGTTAAAGTAGTCCCTGGTAAAGTAGACCCTGGTCAAAGTAGACCCTGGTCAAGTAGACCCTGGTCAAGTAGACCCTGGTCAAGTAGACCCTGGTTAAAGTTGTCCCTGGTCAAGTAGACCCTGGTTAAAGTTGTCCCTGGTCAAGTAGACCCTGGTTAAAGTGGTCCCTGGTCAAGTAGACCCTGGTTAAAGTGGTCCCTGGTCAAGTAGACCCTGGTTAAAGTTGTCCCTGGTCAAGTAGACCCTGGTTAAAGTTGTCCCTGGTCAAGTAGACCCTGGTTAAAGTCCCTGGTCAAGTAGACCCTGGTCAAAGTGGTACCTAGTTAAAGTGGTCCCTGGTCAAAGACCCTTGGTTAAAAGTGGTCCCTGGTCAAGTAGACCCTGGTAAAAGTGGTCCCTGGTCCAGTAGACCTGGTCAAGACCCTGGTCAAGTAGACTCTGGTCAAGTAGACCCTGGTCAAGTAGACCCTGGTCAAAGTAGTCCCTGGTCAAAGTAGACCCTGGTCAAAGTGGTCCTGGTCAAGACCCTGGTCAAAAGTGGTCAAAGTGGTCCCTGGTCAATTAGACCCTGGTCAAAGTTGTCCCTGGTCAAGTAGACCCTGGTTAAAGTTGTCCCTGGTCAAGTAGACCCTGGTTAAAGTGTCCCTGGTCAAGTAGACCCTGGTTAAAGTGGTCCCTGGTCCCCCTGGTCAAGTAGACCCTGGTCAAAGTAGTCCCTGGTCAAGTAGTCCCTGGTCAAAGAAGTCCCTGGTCAGACCTGGTCAAGTAGACCCTGGTTAAAGTTGTCCCTGGTCAAGTAGACCCTGGTTAAAGTGGTCCCTGGTCAAGTAGACCCTGGTCAAAGTAGTCCCTGGTCAAGTAGACCCTGGTTAAAGTGGTCCCTGGTCAAGTAGACCCTGGTTAAAGTTGTCCCTGGTCAAGTAGACCCTGGTCAAAGTAGTCCCTGGTCAAGTAGACCCTGGTTAAAGTGGTCCCTGGTCAAAGTAGTCCCTGGTCAGACTCTGGTCAAAGTAGTCCCTGGTCAAAAGTAGTCCCTGGTCAAGTAGACCCTGGTCAAAGTAGTCCCTGGTCAAGTAGACCCTGGTCAAAGTAGTCCCTGGTCAAGTAGACCCTGGTCAAAGTAGTCCCTGGTCAAGTAGACCCTGGTAAAAAGTGGTCCCTGGTCAAAGTAGACCCTGGTCAAAGTAGTCCCTGGTCAAGTAGACCCTGGTCAAAGTGGTCCCTGGTCAAAGTAGTCCCTGGTCAAAGTAGTCCCTGGCAAGTAGACCCTGGTAAAAGTGGTCCCTGGTCAAAGTAGACCCTGGTCAAAGTAGTCCCTGGTCAAGTAGACCCTGGTCAAAGTAGTCCCTGGTCAAGTAGACCCTGGTCAAAGTAGTCCCTGGTCAAGTAGACCCTGGTCAAAGTAGTCCCTGGTCAAAGTAGTCCCTGGTCAAGTAGACCCTGGTCAAGTAGACCCTGGTCAAGTAGACCCTGGTCAAAGTCACTCCTGGCCCGTAGACCCTGGTTCAGTGGTCCCTGGTCAAGTAGCCCTCTCCATCTTCTTGGCCAAGTAGGGTTAGGGTAGTGACCCTAACCCTAACCCTATGTGTTAAGAGTTTTGTATTTATTTGTGGTTAAATGTGTGGTTTGTAAGGCATTGGGTTGTTATATGTTGGCTAGACTGCAAAGTGTTAACACAGCCTCTCGGAATGTTCGGTTGCTGGAGGCGGAGCCTAACTGGCAGGTGCACGTTTGAATTCTGTCAGTTAGAGAGTGGCAGTTGGTCAGAGCAAGTGAGGCTAGCTGGTAGCAACTTGGAGAGTTGCCAGATCTGTTCTGAGGAACCAGTAAAGACTGTAATTTATACTGCATGAAGGCAGTGAAGCTTGGAAAAGCTTATGAGGAAGATAGTAAATAGATAGGAAGCCTATTGAGGCCGAATATCTGTAATATTGTTATTCTGTGTGTGAAGAAGTTACAATTTAACGTCTTGTTGAGAAACAAACAAACACTGCAGATTGAAACAAAGTAACCATAAGACATTTACCTCTCAGGAAGTGTAACCACCTAAGCTCTGTACACATTGAAACCACCATGCTGTGGTTAACAAATAAACTGTTCAAGTTCCTGTCTCACCAAAGTCTAAGTGAGTCTTGGTCAAGTA
>JARBWK010000017.1:17165531-17251932 GCA_030556195.1 Anolis apletophallus | reverse complement strand
GCTTTCCATGATACCCAAGACTTTCCCATGGAAGTCAAGGGCATCTAAGACTTTCCAATGGAACACAAGAGTCTCCTATGGCACCCAAGAGCTTTCCATGATACCCAAGACTTTCCCATGGAAGTCAAGGGCATCTAAGACTTTCCAATGGAACACAAGAGTCTCCTATGGCACTTTCCAAGAGCTTTCCCATGAACACAAGAGTCACCCTTTCAATGAACACAAGACTTTCCCATGGAAGTCAAGGGCATCTAAGACTTTCCAATGGAACACAAGAGTCTCCTATGGCACCCAAGAGCTTTCCATGATACCCAAGACTTTCCCATGGAAGTCAAGGGCATCTAAGACTTTCCAATGGAACACAAGAGTCTCCTATGGCACCCAAGAGCTTTCCACGACACCCAAGACTTTCCCATGGAAGTCAAGGGCATCTAAGACTTTCCAATGGAACACAAGAGTCTCCTATGGCACCCAAGAGCTTTCCATGACCCAAGAGCTTTCCATGATACCCAAGACTTTCCCATGGAAGTCAAGGGCATCTAAGACTTTCCAATGGAACACAAGAGTCTCCTATGGCACCCAAGAGCTTTCCATGATACCCAAGACTTTCCCATGGAAGTCAAGAGCGTCTAAGAGCACCCAAGAGTCTTCCAAGTTGGAGGAACCAATTCAAGACTTTGGGAAAAACGGGAACTTATCTCGCTACTCACGCAAACTGGTGGACTCCATCCGAGAAGCGGTGTTGACTGTGTCCCCGAAGAGACAATAGCGGGGCATTTTGTGCCCCACAACGCCGGCGACACACGGCCCTGTGTCGAGGAAGGAAGGAAGGAAGGCAGGCCAGTGTCAGGGGCTGGTTGGGGGATTTGGGGAGGGGCAGTCCCCAAGGTAGGTCTTTGGGCTCACCTGTGTGCACGCCGACCCGTAGCTCGAGTTTCCTGTCCGGCATGTGGGGGACCAGGACTTGCCGGACGGCGGCCACCAAGTCCAGGGCCATCTGGGCGATTTCGTGGGCGTGCCTTTCGCCGTTGCGCTCGGGCAGGCCGCTCACCACCATGTAGGCGTCTCCGATGGTCTCCACCTGTCAAAGGGAATCATGGGACCATCAGAGTTGGACGGGACCCACAAAGGACATCTAGTCAGACACCATTCATTGCTGTCCTTATATGTATATGTATATGTATATGAAGAACCTCCAGAACCTCTCTTGGTGGTAACTCTTGTCCTGGAGACTGAGGTGCATTTCCCCTACTACTGTGGTTGGACTGGATGACCTCTAGGATGCCCCTTCCCCAAAAGGCAGGGGTCATAATGACCTTGTAGACGTCGTAGGACTCGATCCGGGTGTCGAAGCAGACGTAGAGGCCGTTGAGCATCTCCACCACTTGCAGCGGGGAGCAGGAAGCGGCGATGGCAGTGAAGCCCACCACGTCCGAGAAGAAGATGGTCACCTGTCCGGAACGGGGGCAAGGAACAACCACACTATGTGTTCCTGGCTCGAAAGAGTTGTTTCCTGTTGGATTGTGATGTGCTGAAAGTAATGTTTGGTTCAGCCAAATATAATAGTAAATAAAAATAATAATAAATAATGAATATATATAATAAATTTGAAAAATATAATAATAAATATAAATAAATAATATATATATATAATAAATTTGAAAAATATAATAATAAATAAATATATATATAATAAATAAATATAATAAATTTGAAAAATATAATAAATACATATAATAAATTTGAAAAATATAATAATAAAAAATAATATATA
The DNA here is from genome assembly GCA_030556195.1 of Anolis apletophallus. Lineage (NCBI taxonomy): Eukaryota > Metazoa > Chordata > Lepidosauria > Squamata > Anolidae > Anolis > Anolis apletophallus. The sequence goes on along the minus strand of JARBWK010000017.1, from coordinate 17,250,158 downwards.
ATAAATACATATAATAAATTTGAAAAATATAATAATAAATAAAAATAAATAAATATATAATAAATTTGAAAAATATAATAATATAAAAATAAATAAATAATAATAAATATATAATAAATTTGAAAAATATAATAAAAATAATAAATATATATAATAAATTTGAAAATATAATAATAAAAAATAATATATAATAAATACATATAATAAATTTGAAAAATATAATAATAAATAAATAAATATATAATAAATTTGAAAAATATAATAATAAATAAAAATAAATAAATAATAATAAATATATAATAAATTTGAAAAATATAATAATAAAAATAATAATATATAATAAATATATATAATAGATTTGAAAAATAATAATAATAAATAAATAATATATATATAATAAATTTGAAAAATATAATAAAATAATAAATATATATAATAAATTTGAAAAATATAATAATAAATAAAAATAAATAAAAATAATAACTATATAATAAATTTGAAAAATATAATAAAAAATAATATATAATAAATACATATAATAAATTTGAAAAATATAATAATAAATAAAAATAAAAATAAAAAATTAATATATATAATAAATTTGAAAACTATAATAATAAATAATAATAATAAATAATAAATATATAAAATAAATTTGAAAAATATAATAATAAATAATAATAAAATAATAATAAATATATATAATAAATTTGAAAAATATAAAAAATAATAAATATATATAATACATTTGAAAAATATAATAATAAATAAAAATAATAATATATAATAAATATATATAATAAATTTGAAAAATATAATATATAATAAATTTGAAAAATATAATAATAAATAAAAATAATAATAAATAATAAATATATATAATTAATATTTGAAAAATGTTCTGTTCCTGGTTTGAAAGTGTTGTTTTTCCCCCCAAGTTGAATTGGTTGAGACTCAATGAGTTATTATTATATTATTATGAGATATTATTATTTATTGTCCGCAGCTATTGCAAAATGCGCAATGGCAGGGTGTCCTGTACGCCAATGGCGCTTGGGATTCGTTGGGCTCTTTGTTGTCTTAATTACTTCCAGGTGGTTTTCGTTTTGCGCCCGGCGACTCCCTTGAAGTCCCAAATTACACCAATTATATGCAAAATATACCAATTATATGTAAAATAGAAAGGACACCGGGTGAACGAATAGAGTGGCCTGCCACGCATAAAAGGCGCATTGTGCGATCCAAGGAGGTGAGGGTCACTCACTTCCTTAGGCTCTATTTCAAGATGTTATGGACTGTCCTCGAACCCAGTGCCGGCCTTACCTGGTCGTAGCTTTCGGCCTCGACCTTCTCTCGCCTCCGCAGCTGCTTGGCCACCGACTTGGGCAGCATCTGGTGCAGGAGGTCCTCGGCCAGGCGCCTCTCACGGCGGAGGGCCTCCGCCCGTTGCTTGAGCCGCCGGGCGTAGCGCTGGACCCAGCCGGTCATCTCCGCAAAAGACAACGCCACCGCCAGGTAGAGCAACCCTGTCAGTAGCCACAGGCTGACCTTCAGGCTCACCGAGGACAACACCTCCCTGGACTTCCTGGACAGCCTCTGGCGGGTCTTCTCCAGCAAGCAGGACGTCAGGGAATCCAGGTCCTTCAAGGAGATGGGAAGGTCGCTCGGGCGTGGATTGGGGAAGTTGGGGGTCTTCTCCCTCTTCCAGGAACGTTGGGTGGAGAAGAGAAGGTTGGTTCGTTTTGGGGTGGAAAGGTTGAGGTTCTTCTCCATCTTCAAGGGATGTTGGGTGGAAGAGTTGAGGCTCTCCATCTTGGAGGAATGTTGGGTGGAAAGGTTGAGGTTCTTCTCCATCTTCAAGGGATGTTGGGTGGAAGAGTTGAAGTTCTCCATCTTGGAGGAATGTTGGGTGGAAGAGTTGAGGCTCTTCTTCATCTTTGAGGAATGTTGGGTGGAAGAGTTGAGGCTCTTCTCCATCTTTGAGGAATGTTGGGTGGGCTCTTCTTCATCTTTGAGAGTTGAGGCTCTTCCATCTTTGAGGAATGTTGGGTGGAAGAGTTGAGGCTCTCCATCTTTGAGGAATGTTGGGTGGAAGAGTTGAGGTTCTCCATCTTTGAGGAAGTTTGGGTGGAAGAGTTGAGGTTCTCCATCTTTGAGGAATGTTGGGTGGAAGAGTTGAGGTTCTCCATCTTTGAGGAATGTTGGGTGGAAGAGTTGAGGTTCTCCATCTTTGAGGAATGTTGGGTGGAAGAGTTGAGGCTCTCCATCTTTGAGGAAGTTTGGGTGGAAGAGTTGAGGTTCTCCATCTTTGAGGAATGTTGGGTGGAAGAGTTGAGGTTCTCCATCTTTGAGGAAGTTTGGGTGGAAGAGTTGAGGTTCTCCATCTTTGAGGAATGTTGGGTGGAAGAGTTGAGGTTCTTCTCCATCTTTGAGGAATGTTGGGTGGAAGAGTGAGGTTCTCCATCTTTGAGAAGTTGAGGCTTGAGGTTCTTCATCTTTGAGGAATGTTGGGTGGAAGAGTTGAGGCTTCTTCTCCATCTTTGAGGAATGTTGGGTGGAAGAGTTGAGGTTCTCCATCTTTGAGGAAGTTTGGGTGGAAGAGTTGAGGCTCTCCATCTTTGAGGAAGTTTGGGTGGAAGAGTTGAGGTTCTCCATCTTTGAGGAATGTTGGGTGGAAGAGTTGAGGATCTTCTCCATCTTTGAGGAATTTTGGGTGGGAGAGTTGAGGCTCTTCTTCATCTTTGAGGAATTTTGGGTGGGAGAGTTGAGGCTCTTCTTCATCTTTGAGGAATGTTGGGTGGAAGAGTTGAGGCTCTCCATCTTTGAGGAAGTTTGGGTGGAAGAGTTGAGGCTCTCCATCTTTGAGGAATGTTGGGTGGAAGAGTTGAGGTTCTCCATCTTTGAGGAATGTTGGGTGGAAGAGTTGAGGATCTTCTCCATCTTCAAGGGATGTTGGGTGGAAGAGTTGAGGCTCTCCATCTTGGAGGAAGTTTGGGTGGGAAAATTGACGATCTTCTCCATCTTTGAGGAACGTTGAGTGGAGAAGAGTAGGCTGAGGTTCTTCTCCGCCCCGCATTCCCGGATGCTTTCCGATGAGCCAACGACGTACGGGTTGAAGACCTGCATCCATAGCTCTTGAGCATCTTCCATTGATCCCAATGTGGCGCCTTGGATCCAAAGGAGCAACCTTAGCAGGGCCACGTCGGCCCAGTCGGGATTGGACCCCATTGCATCGAGGTTCTCCTGAGGATGTCTGAACACTTCTAGAAGTTCCGGAACGATCTCAGGACCTTCTCGGACGTCAGTATGGAATCCCACCTCTCTAACAACATCTCCACGAAGGTGCGACACTCAACGTGTTGACAGTGTTGGGCCTTCTCTTTGCAGGAGATGGCCAACTCCTCCAGCATCAACACCCTGCCTTGTCGGACCTTCTGGGTCACCTGGTCCCGGATGAGGCGGATCACGGGGGCGAGAAGAAGGTCTTGACATGACGGAAGGCCGGCCAGGGCCTCCTCGGCATTTCTCCAGGATTGCAAGGTCTGGCTCAAATCCATATAGATGTTCCCCATCAAGGTCAACATGGAGAGTGCGCAAGCGGCCAGGATGCGCCCCACCGCCTTGTTGGAACCACAACACCTGGAGAAGGTAGGAGACATTCCCTCTTTCTTTGTCATCTCCTTGACCCACCTTCTACCTTTTGTTCTCTTCCTGCATCAATTTACATGTTAATCTCACCAATTAATATTTTCTATTTTTCCTCTTAACATTTTCCATTATTTCTGAATATTTTCCATTTTTCTTAATATTTTCCTCTTAATATAATATTTTTATATTTTTCTCTTAATATTTTCCTTTTTCTTAATATTTTCCAATTAATATTTTATAATATTTTCCATTTTTTTCTTAATATTTTCCATTTTTAATATTTTCTTAATTTTCCTCTTATTTTCCAATATTTTCCAATATTTTATATTTTTTTTCTTAATATTTTCCAATTAATATTTTCCATTTTTTTCTTAATATTTTCCAATTAATATTTTATATTTTTCTAATTTTTCCATTTTTCTTAATAATATTTTTCCTAATGAATATTTTCCTATTTTTCCTTAATATTTTCCAATTAATATTTTCTTTTTTTTCTTAATATTTTCCAATGAATATTTTCCAATTAATATTTCCTATTTTCCTCTTAATATTTTCCAATCTTAATATTTTCCATTTTTTAATATTTTCTTAATAATATTTTCCAATATTTTCCATTTTTTCTTATATTTTCCAATTAATATTTTCTATTTTTCTAATATTTTCCAATGAATATTTCCTATTTTCCTCTTAACATTTTCTTTTTTCTTAATATTTTCCAATGAATATGTCCTATTTTCCTCTTAATATTCTTTTTTCTTAATATTTTCCAATCTTAATATTTTCCAATTAATATTTTCTATTTTTCTTTATTTTCCAATTAATATTTTATATTTTTCTCTAATATTTTCCAATTAATATTTTATATTTTTCTCTTAATATTTTTTATATTTTAATAATATTTCCATTTTTTTCTTAATATTTTCCAATTAATATTTTCTATTTTTCTAATATTTTCCAATGAATATTTCCTATTTTCCTCTTAATATTTTCTTTTTTCTTAATATTTTCCAATTAATATTTCCTATTTTCCTCTTAATATTTTCCAATTAATATTTTCTATTTTTCTAATATTTTCCAATGAATATTTCCTATTTTCCTCTTAATATTTTCTTTTTTCTTAATATTTTCCAATTAATATTTCCTATTTTCCTCTTAATATTTTCCAATTAATATTTCCTATTTTCCTCTTAAAATTTTCCATTTTTCTTAATATTTTCCAATATTTTTATATTTTTCTCTTAATATTTTCCAATTAATTTTATTTTTTCTCTTAATATTTTCCAATTAATATTTTATATTTTTCTCTTAATATTTTCCATTTTTTCTTAATATTTTCCAATTAATATTTTCTATTTTTCTAATATTTTCCAATGAATATTTCCTATTTTCCTCTTAATATTTTCTTTTTTCTTAATATTTTCCAATTAATATTTCCTATTTTCCTCTTAATATTTTCCAATTAATATTTTATATTTTTCTCTTAATATTTTCCATTTTTCTTAATATTTTCCAATTAATATTTTCTATTTTTCTCTTAATATTTTCCATTTTTTCTTAATATTTTCCAATTAATATTTTCTATTTTTCTAATATTTTCCAATGAATATTTCCTATTTTCCTCTTAATATTTTCTTTTTTCTTAATATTTTCCAATTAATATTTTATATTTTTCTCTTAATATTTTCCAATTAATATTTTATATTTTTCTCTTAATATTTTCCAATTAATATTTTATATTTTTCTCTTAATATTTTCCATTTTTTCTTAATATTTTCAAATTAATATTTTCTATTTTTCTAATATTTTCCAATGAATATTTCCTATTTTCCTCTTAATATTTTCTTTTTTCTTAATATTTTCCAATTAATATTTTCTATTTTTCTCTTAATATTTTCCAATTAATATTTACTATTTTCCTCTTAATATTTTCTTTTTTCTTAATATTTTCCAATTAATATGTCCTATTTTCCTCTTAATATTTTCCAATTAATATTTTCTATTTTTCTCTTAATATTTTCCAATTAATATTTTATATTTTTCTCTTAATATTTTCCAATTAATATTTTATATTTTCCTCTTAATATTTTCCAATATTTCCTATTTTCCTCTTAATATTTTCTTTTTTCTTAATATTTTCCAATTAATATGTCCTATTTTCCTCTTAATATTTTCCAATTAATATTTTCTATTTTTCTCTTAATATTTTCCATTTTTCTTAATATTTTCCAATTAATATTTTCTATTTTCCTCTTAATATTTTCCAATTAATATTTTCTATTTTTCTCTTAATATTTTCCATTTTTTCTTAATATTTTCCAATTAATATTTTCTATTTTTCTCTTAATATTATCCAATTAATATTTCCTATTTTTTTCTTAATATTTTCCAATTAATATTTTCTATTTTTCTCTTAATATTTTCCATTTTCTTAATATTTTCCAATTAATATTTTCTATTTTCCTCTTAATATTTTCCATTTTTCTTAATATTTTCCAATTAATATTTTCTATTTTTCTCTTAATATTTTCCAATTAATATTTCCTATTTTTTTCTTAATATTTTCCAATTAATATTTTCTATTTTTCTCTTAATATTTTCCATTTTCTTAATATTTTCCAATTAATATTTTCTATTTTTCTCTTAATATTTTCCATTTTCTTAATATTTTCCAATTAATATTTTCCTTTTTCTCTTAATATTTTCCATTTTCTTAATATTTTCCAATTAATATTTTCTATTTTTCTCTTAATATTTTCCATTTTCTTAATATTTTTCAATTAATATTTTCTATTTTTCTTAATATTTTCCATATTTTCTTAATATTTTCCAATTATTTTATATTTTTCTCTTAATATTTTCCACTTGTAATTTTATTTTTTCTGTCGTCTGATTGAGATTATGTGATATATTATACACACACACACACACACCCCTATTCAACGCAACCGTGCTTACTTTTGGGTTTCCCGGGAAGCCTCTCCTTTTCCTTCCATGTTTGGGTCTCCTTTCCCCGGTTTCGGTTCGGTCGATTCGGAGGACACGAAGACTCGGGACATTGATCTTTTCTCGATTTCAGTGGAGAGGAAATAAATATATGTTCAAAAGCTCTTTGTGATGAGAAACAGCCGCCTTTTGAGCCAATCAGAGAAGGCCGTGGGAGCCCTTGAGGCCATCCAGACTCGCAAGGAGGAATGCAAAGGTTGCGTACCAAACGACATCGCCCGTATGCCGTGTCAATGCGACCTAAATGCTAAACAATTAACTTTTAATTAACCTGTTATTAGTATTGGTGTTATATGTATATAATATAAGCTATATATTATATATATAAAATAATATCTCTCTATATATGATACACACTAGTATTAGTATATAATATAATCTATGTATTATATATGTATGTGTATATATGTATATAATCTATATATTATTGTATTATTATTTATGTATTCTATATTATATTTAATATAATCTATAAGAAATATGTAATATATGTGTATAACACATGCATTGTATACATGTGTATATCATAATTTATGTATTATATATTAATATATGTGCATATATAACATTTGTAATATATGTGTCATATATATTATATATATAACAAATGTTTAAATATATCCAATAAAGTGTATTATATATATATTATATTTAATTAATAATATATATAATATGTAATATATACTATTAACATGTATTATATATATTAAGTATGTATATTTAACATATGCCCGCTTTGTGCTGGTCAGCGACCGTAATAAAAGTTTGTATTGTATTGTATATATAATGTTAAATATATATTTAATATAATAGTATGTATTTAATGTGTATGTAATATAACATATGTATTATATATGTGTATATAACATAGCATTATATGTTTACTATATTATAGTATTATATATTTAGCATGTACATTTAATGCATGTATTATATGTGTGCGTATTTAACCATTTGTATTACAATGTTTAATATAATATATATTTAATGTAATAGTATATATTTAATGTGTTGCAAGATAACATGTATTATAGCTTTAGTATGTGCATTTAATGTATGTATTATAATATAATATATATTTAATGTAATAGTATATATTTAATGTGTTGCAAGGTAACATGTATTATAGCTTTAGTATGTGCATTTAATGTATGCATTATAATATAATATATATTTAATGTAATAGTATATATTTAATGTGTTGCAAGGTAACATGTATTATAGCTTTAGTATGTGCATTTAATGTATGCATTATATATATATATATTAATAAATGTATTTTACAATATTTATTACACATATATGTTTAATATAATATATATTCAATATATGTAACTAATGTTTTTAACATTATATATATAATACATATGTATAAAATATTATAATCTATGTATTATAAATATTAATATATGTGTGTATAACATAATCTATGTATTATATATATAATATGCTCATATATTTAAAGTGTATATAATGAGGTAACATGTTTTGCACGCACATACATAATTTTATATATATATATATATATATCACTGTGTTTATGTATGTGCATGCAAAACATGTTATATCATTATATACACATATATCAAATACACACACACACACATACATACATTGGCTGTACCGGGCCACGCGTTGCTGTGGCATAGTCTGGTGGTATGGAAAAGTAAATAATGAGGAAGTCCTAGTTTTTAATATATATATTTTCTTAAAGCTTGTGAGTAAACCGCCTAATGACGACCTCTCCTTTTTAATATATATAGATATGTATTTTTTAATGTTTTATCTACTACGTTGTTGGAGGTGTATCAATGCATCTGTGCATCTACTATTCACTTGTAACTTCGTAGTGCAGAGCCTACAACTCGTTTCTGAGGTCACTATCTCTCAACCCAATGACAAGGCAAGAGATATGCCGATTTGACCGAAATTTATTTATTTATATATTTATTTACATTTTTGGGGAGTGGGGGGGGGAATCAAAACAAAGCCAAAAAAACCTTTGGTATTTCAAAAAGGACCCCAACAATCAGTTTTATCCCCAAAACAATAAATTAAAGCGCACGCCAATCAAACGGCGAAAGAGCGAAACAACGAAACCCAACTAAGGATCGGTATCACCCCGGACAACGAAAACGAAAAGTCACAATGTGGTGTGTAATGCAACGGAGGAAGGAAGCGTGGGCGCAAGGAGGCGATACATCGGTGGGGGGGAGAAGGCACAAGAGGGAAATTGAATCATTCATATATATATATATATATATATATATATATATATATGAGACGCACACATTCCTAGGATTCTCGTAGTTCTGCACATTACTTTTCCCAACGCAATCGAACCTGAACATCTCGTCATGCTTCGCCCTCAAAACCATGGGTGCCCACTATTGTTGACATTGTTGACATTCGATTGGCCTTCTCATCAGACCTGAACACAGTTGCATTGATGCCTCGCGATGCTCCGCCCTCCATTAACCTTCCCATTGTTTACATTCGATTGGCCTTCTCGTCCAGATCCCGAAACATTCTCTCTCTCTCTCTATGTATATATATATGTTTATTATGGGCTGCTCTTCCCTAGTAATTCTCCCCAACGCTGTCCATACATTCCAAAGGTAGGGGCGCCACTTCCGGGGCTCCGAACGGGTTCTAGGCTTTGCTCCGGAACAAAGGGGAAGATCCCGAAAAGATGTGTTGTTGCAGTTTGGGGGTGCTCTTGTAGTTCCACCCATTCCAAGAGAAGGGATTCTGCTTCCGGGGCTCTGAACGGGTTCTAGGCTTTGCTCCGGAACAGTGGCTTGGCTCCGGGCCTGCAGTATGTCAATTCCAAAGAATCCGGGGCTCTGAGCGGGTTCTAGATTTTGCTCTTGAAGTGCAGCTTGGCCCCGTATCAACAGTACATCAATTCGAAAGGAAGGGACACTGATTCCGGAGCAGTGAACGGGTTCTAGACCTTGCACCAGAAGAGCAGCTTGGCCCCGGGCCCACAGCGCAAATCCCCCTTCCTTCTGGAGCAGCGAACGGGTTCTAGAGCTTGTTCTGGAAGAGCAGCTAGGCCCCGGGCCCACAGTCCATTAATTCCAAAGGAAGGGGGATTTCCGCTGCCTTCCGGAGCAGCGAACGGGTTCTAGAGCTTGCTCTAGAAGAGCAGCTTGGCCCTGGGCCCACAGCGGAAATCCCCCTACCTTCCGGAGCTGTGAATGGGTTCTAGACCTTGCTCTAGAGCAGCAGCTAGGCCCCAGCGCCGCAGTCCATCAATTCCAAAGGCAGAGGGATTTCCGCTTCCTTCCGGAGCAGCGAACGGGTTCTAGACCTTGCTCCGGAAGAGCGGCTTGGCCCCGGGCCCGCAGTGGAAATCCCCCTACCTTCCGGAGCTGAGAATGGGTTCTAGACCTTGCTCTAGAGCAGCAGCTAGGCCCCGGGCCCACAGCGCAAATCCCCCTACCTTCCGGAGCTGTGAATGGGTTCTAGACCTTGCACCAGAAGAGCAGCTGCAGTCCATCAATTCCAAAGGCAGGGATCCCCGCTGCCTTCCGGCACGGCGAGCGGATTCTGGACCTTGCTCTGGAAGAGTGGCTGGCCCCGGGCCCACAGCGCAAATCCCCCTACCTTCCGGAGCTGTGAATGGGTTCTAGACCTTGCTCTAGAGCAGCAGCTAGGCCCCGGCGCTGCAGTCCATCAATTCCAAAGGCAGGGGGATTCCCGCTGCCTTCCGGCACGGCGAGCGGATTCTGGACCTTGCTCTGGAAGAGTGGCTTGGCCCCGGGCCCACAGCGCAAATCCCCCTACCTTCCGGAGCTGTGAATGGGTTCTAGACCTTGCTCTAGAGCAGCAGCTGGGCCCCAGGCCCGCAGTCCATCAATTCCAAAGGAAGGGGGATTTCCGCTGCCTTCTGGCGCGGCGAGCGGGTTCTAGACCTTGCTCCGGAAGAGCGGCTTGGCCCCGGGCCCGCAGTACTCGTTGTAGATGAGCTTGAAGAGGAAGAGGTGGAAGAGGGTGATGAGGGAGGCGATGCTGAACCAGAAGAGGAAGGGCAGGCCCGGGTCCTGCTGGGCCATGTGCTCCTCGTGCGCCAGGATGGCCTTGAGGTGCAGCGTGTGGCGCAGGTCCTGCAGGTGGACCAGGTCGGTGGAGATGTAGAGCAGCGGGGTGATGGGCCGGGTGACCATGACGGGGAAGACGTGCCCGTGCGGCTGGGCGGTCAGCTCCACGGGGTCGTTGGCGCAGCCCCCCTCGCAGGCGTACAGCCGCACGGGCTTCTCCTGCACCCCCACCGCCGCGTGCAGGACGGGCTTCCCCTCCGCGTCCAGCCGCACCGCCAGGTTGATCAGGTCCTTGTTGTAGCGGATCCCGCGCAAGGCGTAGCTGTTGCGCAGCACCTCCGGGTCGGCCTGGAACTGCAGGTGGTGCTCGGTGAACTGGAGCCCGCCGAAGCTGAGCACCATGCCCTGCACCAGGCCGTGCGCCCCGGCCGCCACCAGGCCCTTGCAGCCCCGCTTCTGGAGGGTCAGCCGCCACAGGCCGGCCAGCTGTAGCACCTGCCGCACCGAGGAGAGCGGGCCCGGCCAGAGCGGACCCGCGTGCATGGTGGCGTGGCCGCTGAAGCAGGGGTCCCCGTAGCCCAGGGACGCCTCCATCCGCTCCCGCTCCTCCGGCCCCAACGAGGGGTCCAGCAGCGGGGCCGGGGACGTGCACAGCACGTAGTACAGCGTCAGGTTGACCGTGTCGCCCGCCGGGGTGTGCGCGTCCGTCACCTTCCGCACCTCCACGCCTGTTGGGGAGACAGGGGGGGGGGGGACACAACGCGTCAGGGAGGTTGGCACATCGGGGCCTCAAGGCTCTCCTGTTGACTTAGGGCGACCCTATAAGGCAGGGGACCCCAAACTCAGGCCTGGGTGCTGGGGGGCCTCCGAGTCTCCTGTTGACTTAGGGCGACCCTATAAGGCAGGGGACCCCAAACTCAGGCCTGGGTGCTGGGGCCTCTCCGAGTCTCCTGTTGACTTAGGCTTACCCTATAAGGCAGGGGACCCCAAACTCAGGCCTGGGTGCTGGGGGCCTCTGAGTCTCCTGTTGACTTAGGGCGACCCTATAAGGCAGGGGACCCCAAACTCAGGCCTGGGTGCTGGGGGGCCTCCGAGTCTCCTGTTGACTTAGGGCGACCCTATAAGGCAGGGGACCCCAAACTCAGGCCTGGGTGCTGGGGGGCCTCCGAGTCTCCTGTTGACTTAGGGCGACCCTATAAGGCAGGGGACCCCAAACTCAGGCCTGGGTGCTGGGGGGCTCCAAGTCTCCTGTTGACTTAGGGCGACCCTATAAGGCAGGGGACCCCAAACTCAGGCCTGGGTGCTGGGGGGCCTCCGAGTCTCCTGTTGACTTAGGGCGACCCTATAAGGCAGGGGACCCCAAGCTCAGGCCTGGGTGCTGGGGGGCCTCTCCCTGTTGACTTAGGGCGAGGCCTGGGTGCCCTATAAGGCAGGGGACCCCAAACTCAGGTCTGGGTGCTGGGGGGCCTCCAACTCTCCTGTTGACTTAGGGCGACCCTATAAGGCAGGGGACCCCAAACTCAGGCCTGGGTGCTGGGGGGGCCTCCGAGTCTCCTGTTGACTTAGGGCGACCCTATAAGGCAGGGGACCCCAAACTCAGGCCAGGGGGCCCTGCTGGGGGGCCTCAGAGTATCCTGTAGACTAAGGGCGACCCTATAAGGCAGGGGACCCCAAACTCAGGCCTGGGTGCTGGGGGGGCTGAGTCTCCTGTTGACTTAGGGCGACCCTATAAGGCAGGGGACCCCAAACTCAGGCCTGGGTGCTGGGGGGCCTCCGAGTCTCCTGTTGACTTAGGGCGACCCTATAAGGCAGGGGACCCCAAACTCAGGCCTGGGTGCTGGGGGGCCTCCGAGTCTCCTGTTGACTTAGGGCGACCCTATAAGGCAGGGGACCCCAAACTCAGGCCTGGGTGCTGGGGGGCCTCTGTCTCCTGTTGACTTAGGGCTGGGGGCCTCTGACCCTATAAGGCAGGGGACCCCAAACTCAGGCCTGGGTGCTGGGGGGCCTCCGAGTCTCCTGTTGACTTAGGGCAACCCTATAAGGCAGGGGACCCCAAACTCAGGCCTGGGTGCTGGGGGGCCTCTGAGTCTCCTGTTGACTTAGGGCGACCCTATAAGGCAGGGGACCCCAAACTCAGGCCTGGGTGCTGGGGGGCCTCTGAATCTCCTGTTGACTTAGGGCAACCCTATAAGGCAGGGGACCCCAAACTCAGGCCTGGGTGCTGGGGGGCCTCTGAGTCTCCTGTTGACTTAGGGCGACCCTATAAGGCAGGGGACCCCAAACTCAGGCCTGGGTGCTGGGGGGCCTCTGAGTATCCTGTTGACTTAGGGCGACCCTATAAGGCAGGGGACCCCAAACTCAGGCCTGCTGGTGCTGACTTAGGGGGCCTCCCCAAACTCAGGCCTGGGTGCTGGGGGCCTCTGAAGTCTCCTGTTGACTTAGGGCGACTCTCCTGTTGACTTAGGGCGAACCCTATAAGGCAGGGGACCCCAAACTCAGGCCTGGGTGCTGGGGGGCCTCCGAGTCTCCTGTTGACTTAGGGCGACCCTATAAGGCAGGGGACCCCAAACTCAGGCCTGGGTGCTGGGGGGCCTCTGAGTCTCCTGTTGACTTAGGGCGACCCTATAAGGCAGGGGACCCCAAACTCAGGCCTGGGTGCTGGGGGGCCTCCGAGTCTCCTGTTGACTTAGGGCGACCCTATAAGGCAGGGGACCCCAAACTCAGGCCTGGGTGCTGGGGGGCCTCCGAGTCTCCTGTTGACTTAGGGCTGGGGGCCTCCGACCCTATAAGGCAGGGGACCCCAAACTCAGGCCTGGGTGCTGGGGGGCCCCTATAAGGCAGGGGAGGCCTCCTGTTGACTTAGGGCGACCCTATAAGGCAGGGGACCCCAAACTCAGGCCTGGGTGCTGGGGGGCCTCCGAGTCTCCTGTTGACTTAGGGCGACCCTATAAGGCAGGGGACCCCAAACTCAGGCCTGGGTGCTGGGGGGCCTCTGAGTCTCCTGTTGACTTAGGGCGACCCTATAAGGCAGGGGACCCCAAACTCAGGCCTGGGTGCTGGGGGGCCTCCTCCTGACTTAGGGCGACCCTATAAGGCAGGGGACCCCAAACTCAGGCCTGGGTGCTGACTTAGGGACTTAGGGCCCTATAAGGCGGGGGACCCCAAACTCCGGTCTGGGTGCTGGGGGGCCTCCGAGTCTCCTGTTGACTTAGGGCGACCCTATAAGGCAGGGGACCCCAAACTCAGGCCTGGGTGCTGGGGGGCCTCTGAGTCTCCTGTTGACTTAGGGCGACCCTATAAGGCAGGGGACCCCAAGCTCAGGCCTGGGTGCTGGGGGGCCTCTGAGTCTCCTGTTGACTTAGGGCGACCCTATAAGGCAGGGGACCCCAAACTCAGGCCTGGGTGCTGGGGGGCCTCCGAGTCTCCTGTTGACTTAGGGCGACCCTATAAGGCAGGGGACCCCAAACTCAGGCCTGCAAACGAAGGCTCTCCTTCAAATAACATAATGATGATGATATGATAATGATGCTTTCCCCAATAATAATAATAATAATGCTCTCCCGAATAATCATATAATAATGATCTTCAGTAATAATATAATGATGCTCTCCCCAATAATACTCTTCCTAATAATAATAATGTAATATTGATGCTCTCCAATAATAATATGATGCTCTCCCCAATAATAATCAATAATAATACAATGTTATCTCAATAATACTATAATGATACTCCCCCCAATAATAATCAATAATAGTAATATAATGATGCTCTCTCTAATAATAATGCTCTTCCTAATATTATAATAATGCTCTCCCATAATATGTTCTCCCCAATAATAATGCTCTCTAATTCTAATAAAAAATAACGCTATTCCAATAATAATAATATGCCCTCCCCAATAATAATGCTCTCCCTAATAATAATATAATGATGCTCCCTCTAATAATAATATTATTATTATTATGTTCTCCCTAATAATGTTCTCTCAAATAATAATAATAATGCTATTCCAGTAATAATAATATAATGATACCCTCCCCAATAATAATATAATAATAATGCACTCTATAATAATATTGTTATAATTCTCTTCAATAATATAATGATGCTCTCTCCAATAACAATAATGCTCTTCCTAATAATAATAATAATATGCCCTCCCCAATAATAATAATATTCCAATAATAATATAACGATGCTCTCCAATAACAATAATGCTCTTCCTAATAATAATATGCCCTCCCCAATAATAATAATATTCCAATATGCTCTCTCTAATAATAATAGAATAATAATGCTCTCTCTAATAATAATGCTATTCCAGTAATAATAATATGATACTCTCCCCAATAATAATAATAATAATAATAATGCTCTCCAATAATAATAATAATGCTCTCCAATAATAATATTATGTTCTCCCTAATAATAATATTCCAATTATAATATAATGATGCTCTCTCTAATAATAGAATAATAATGCTCTCTCTAATAATAATAATGCTATTCCAGTAATATTGATACTCTCCCCAAAAATAATACTAATAATGCTCTCCAATAATAATAATGCTCTCCAATAATAATAATGCTCTCCAATAATAATAGTAATAATGTTCTCCAATAATAATAATGCTCTCCAATAATAATAATAGTAATAATGCTCTCCAATAATAATAATGCTCTCCAATAATATAATGAAGTTCTCCCTAATAATAATATAATAATAATGCTCTCTGTAATAATAATATTGTAATAATTCTCTTCAATAATAATATAATAATGCTCTCCCCAATAATAATAATATTCCAATAATAATATAATGATGCTCTCTCTAATAATAATAGAATAATAATGCGATTCCAGTAATAATATGATCCTCTCCCCAATAATAATAATAGTAATAATGCTCTCCAATAATAATAATAATGCTCTCCAATAATAATAATGCTCTCCAATAATAATAATAGTAATAATGCTCTCCAATAATAATAATGCTCTCCAATAATAATAGTAATAATGCTCTCCAATAATAATAATGCTCTCCAATAATAATATAATGAAGTTCTCCCTAATAATAATATAATAATAATGCTCTCTGTAATAATAATATTGTAATAATTCTCTTCAATAATAATATAATACTGCTCTCCCCAATAATAATATTCCAATAATAATATAATGATGCTCTCTCTAATAATAATAATAGAATAATAATGCTATTCCAGTAATAATATGATACTCTCCCCAATAATAATAATAATAGTAATAATGCTCTCCAATAATAATAATACTATAGCAAGGGAGAGGGCATTGCTCTTGACCACCCGCCTTGGTCCGGCCCCCTCGCCCACCGGAGACGAAGAGGTCGGCCCAGGCACGCCGGTGCTCCTTCAGCAGCTCCTCGGTGGGCAGGCGCAAGGCCTCGTCCAGCTCCTTCCGGGCGGCCTCCCGCAGCTTGGCCAGGGCCTCCTTCTCGGGCCGCCCGGCCTCGGCCACGCCCTGCACCACGGCGGTCAGCAGCGTCTCCTCCAGCGTGGTCTGGGGCCCCATTTGGATGCGCCCGGATGGCGCCTTGGCGGGCGGGACCTTGGCGGCCGAGGCCAGGGCGACGGAGACTTTCGAGTGGGACGGCGACTTCACGGCCGAGGCCAGGGCGAAGGAGGAGGCCGAGTTCGCGGCCCGGCCGGAGGACACCCAGACCCGGCGGTCGGCGTTCTGCTCCTCGGCGGCACCGCTGAGGCCGGACACATCGAAGGAGACCCAGCGGTCGGTGGGGTTCACGATGGTCAAGCGCTGGACGTAGAGGTGAGGCCGGCTGCGGTGGGCGAGGACCTCCTCCCGGACGACGACGCAGGCTTGACCGCTGGCTGTGAAGCAGCGCACCGATCGGACGGCGCCATCTCGGAACACGACGGCGGCCGCTTGAGCTTCGTTGACGGCGTTGCCGACGAGATGGAGCCGGGCCAAAGCTTGGACGTCGAGGGGAGCCGCCGAAGTGGGCGCCGGGCCGTTTCCGGGCGCCGGGCCGTTTCCGGACGCCGGGGCGGTCAGCCAGAGCTGGTTAGAGCCGGCGTCCAGGACGAGGTAGCCGTTGCCCACCAAGGAGGGCGGCAAGTGGGTCCGGCTGTCCGTCGGGAGGAGGTAGGCCTCGCCGCGCTCCTTCATGGCGGCCCAGTGGCGGGTTTCGGCCTGCAGGCAAAGGCCCGGCCCCGTCGGCTGCCCAGGCCTCCAGGCCCACAGCCCAGGCAAGGCCCCGCCCAGGTACCAGTAGGCCAGGCACAGGAAGACCAGGAAGGCCAGCAGGCGCCGGGCCCAGCTGCTCGACAGCAGCCCCGGGAGGCCCTTCAGCCGCTGCTGGAGCCACATGGAGGCGCTCTCCGAAATGGGTCGTCTAGGCCCAAAAGCACCGGCCTGGCGTGGAGGGGCCGGCCGCCTCACGTGTCACCCCCTCGGGTCAGCGCGGCTAGGCGAGTCCCCGGCTTCACTCGCGGCCTAGTCGCCACTAAAATAGTTCACCATGAAGAAGCGGCGACGTTGAGGAGATGGAAGAAGGGTCCCGGAGGCACCGTCCCAGACCGTCCCTGTTCTCCGAAATGGGGTCGTCTAGGCCCAAAAGCACCGGCGTGGCGTGGGGGCACCGGCCGCCTCAGGTGTCGCCGCCCCCGGCAAGCGCGGCTAGGCGAGTCCCCGGCTTCACTCGCGGCCTAGTCACCAACACTACTCAACGGCTTCAGGGATTTTTTGGGGGTCTCCGACATCTCCGACCGGCCTGGCGTAATGGGGTCGTCGGGTCCCCGGCTTCAGGGCCCAAAAGCAGCGGCCTGGCGTAGGGGGACCGGCCGCCTCAGGTGTCGCCGCCCCCGGCCACCGCGGTTACGCGGGTCCCCGGCTTCACTTTCGGCCTGACGGAGAAGCGGTGAGAAGCGAGCGCCGGGAAGGAGGGCTTCGTTTGCGGCCTGCAAGCGAGGACCAGGCGCTGAGAAGCGAGCGGGGAGGGCTCGGCATACAGCCCGGGTTTTACCTCACGCCCCTCGGCTACTGCAGCTACTCGAGTCCCCGGCTGCGCTGGCGGCCTCGGGTCTGCGGCCGGCGGAGGTAGTGAGCGGGGGGGAGGGAGTGTGGGCAGCCACGCCGGGGTCTACGTCACGCCCCCCGGCTGGCGCTGCTAATCGAGGCCCCGGCTCGGCTCGCGGCCTGGTCGGGAAGCCAGGGAGGGAGGAGCCCAGGAAGGACCGCCCACGAGGCAGGCAGGCAGGCAGGCACCCCCGGCCTCAGCCTCACAGAGACACGCGCACCCCCGTGTCACTCTAGTGTTATAACTGAAATAAGTTAATATAATTAAAATAAATGAATAAATTAAAATAAATTAATAGAATTAAAATAAATTAATAAATTAAAATAAATGAATAAATTAAAATAAATTAATATAATTAAAATAAATGAATAAATTAAAATAAATTAATATAATTAAAATAAATTAATAATATACTATTATAACTGAAATAAATTAATATAATTAAAATAAAATAATAATTAAAATAAATTAATAATATTATAGTATGATTGAAGTAAATGAATATAATTAAAATAAATTAATATAATTAAAATAAATTAATATAATTAAAATAAATTAATAATATACTATTATGATTGAAGTAAATTAATATAATTAAAATAAATGAATAAATTAAAATAAATTAATATAATTAAAATAAATTAATATACTATTATGATTGAAGTAAATTAATATAATTAAAATAAATGAATAAATTAAAATAAATTAATATAATTAAAATAAATTAATATAATTAATATAAATGAATAAATTAAAATAAATTACTATAATTAAAATAAATTACTATAATTAAAATAAATTAATAATATACTATTATAATTGAAATAAATTAATATAATTGAAGTAAATTAATATAATTAAAATAAATTAATATAATTAAAATTCTATACCATAATAATATAATATATAATAATGCAATACAATAATATAATAATAATGATAATCTATAGTAATAGAAGAATGTATAATAGTATAATAATTATAATATAATACTATATAATAATACATTAGAATATGATCATTTATTATACAATAATAATATCTAATACAGCTGTATATTATTAAAAAATGACAATATAATAATAATTGAAATGGTTGTATGTCAAGTCAGCCTATATATGAAATAATAGTATATTATAATATGTATTTTTGTATTATTATATATTGTTATATAATATAATCTATTATTATAATATTATTATTAGACTGGGAAGTAAATGTAATGATATTCCAAATAATAATAGTATATTATAATATATATTTGTATCGTATTATATATCAATATATAATATATAATACTGTATAAATATATAATATAATATATAATATAATAACATATTATTACCATATTGTTATTAGACTGAGAAGTACATGCAATAATATCCCAAATAATAATAGTATACTGTATTACAATATGTATTTGTATAGTATTATATATTATATTATATTATATATATTATACAGTATTATATATTAATAAATAAAAATATATTATACTATATATAGTAGAATAATATATAATAGAATAATATATTATTATAATATTATTATTAGACTGAGAACTAAATGCAATGATAATATTCCATATTATAATATATTATAATATATATAGTATATTATAATATGTATTTGTATAGTATTATATATTATTATATATATAATACTGTATAAATATAATATATAATATAATAATATATAATGTAATATATAATTACAATATTATTACTGAGAAGTAAGTACAATAATATCCCAAATAATAGTGTATTGTATGTATTTGTATAGTATTATATATTATTATATTTAGTATTATATATTATAGTATTATATAGCATTGTATAATATGTTTTTGTATAGTATTATGTTATATTTAGTATAATATATCATTATACATAGTATTATTATATATAGTATTATATAGTATTATATAATATGTATTTGTATAGTATTATATAGTATTATATATTATAGTATTATATAGTATTATATAATATGAATTTGTATAGTATTATATATTATTATATTTACAGTATTAAATACCGTTTCCAATTGCTGGACGCAGCAGCTGTCGACAAGTTACTAGCTGCAGCTAGACCAACTACATGCTCCCTCGACCCGTGCCCCTCCTGGCTTGTTAGAGCGTGTCGGGAGGGGCTACGAGGCCCCCTGGGCACGATCTTAAATAGCTCCCTTGAGCAAGGAGTCTTCCCGGGGGACTGAAAGAGGCAATGGTGAGACCGCTGCTGAAGAAGCCGAATTTAGATCCTTCGGCTCCCTCCAATTACCGGCCAGTTTCCAACCTGCCTTTCTTAGGCAAGGTGATTGAGAGGGCAGCAGCGGATCAGCTGCAGCAGTTCTTGAAGACACAGCTGGACTTGATCCCTTCCAGTCCGGCTTCCGTGTTGGGCACGGGACGGAGACCGTGCTTGTCGCCATTACAGACCAACTTCGCCGCCAGCTGGACCAGGGTGGATCGGCACTGCTCGTCTTGTTAGATCTGACGGCAGCTTTCGACACTGTAGATCACGCACTGTTAACCCACCGTTTAGCTGGCTCCGGGGTCGGGGACCGCCCTTTAAATGGGTGGCCTCCTTCCTCCGGGACCGGGGACAACGTGTGGAGGGGGCGGGAGGTCTCCGGAGATTCCCACTTGACTGTGGGTCCCCAGGGGCCATCCTCTCCCCTTATTATTTAATGTGTACATGCGCCCCCTGGCCCAGCTGGCCCGCGACTTTGGTCTGGAGTGTTATCAGTACGCTGATGACACCCAGCTTCTGCTGAGAATGGACGGCAGGCCGGACACCGTACCCGATTGTTTCCATCAGTGCCTAGAGGCCGTGACTGGTTGGCTGCGGGCTAGCCGGCTGAAGGTGAACCCGTCGAAGACGGAGATCTTGTGGCCCGATCGACCTGGGCGGGATGAGTGCCGGTTGCCTACCCTGGACGGCGAACGGCTTAGCCCGTCGCCTGTTGTTAAGAGCCTAGGTGTTCACCTGGACCCCCTGCTGACCATGGAGACCCAGGTCTCCGCGGCCAGCAGGGCGTCATTTTTCCACCTACGACAGGCTAGGCGACTGGCACCCTACCTTTCCAGGGGCGACCTGGCCACGGTGATCCAAGCGACGGTCATCTCGAGATTAGACTACTGTAACGCCTCTCGTTGGCCTTCCCTTGGCGACAGTTCGGAAACTCAAGCTAGTGCAGAATGCCGCTGCTCGCTTGCTGACGGGAACGTCGGTAAGGGAGCACATCACGCCCATCCTCCGGCAGCTGCACTGGCTGCCTATTGAGTACCGAATTGCCTTCAAGGTGTTGGTGTTAACCTTTAGGGCCTTACACGGCCTAGGGCCTGCGTACCTGAGGGACCGCCTTGCCCCATACATTCCCCCGAGATCACTACGTTCTGAGGAGTCGAATTTGCTCCTGATTCCATCGGTCCGCGCCTGTCACCTGTCTGTTACCAGGCAAAGGGCCTTCTGTGGCGGCTCCGTACTCTGGAACTCTCTCCCGGACGACGTCCGAGCTGCCACGGAGCTCATCCGTCCGCAGGGCTTGTAAGACCGCCCTGTTCAGACTGGCCTTCGGCCAGGCGAGTAAGCCGAATGTACTCATCTTCCTAATCAGCACCCTGGTTCAGGGAATGCCATGGCATGCACATAATTTTAATCTCGGGACCTATTGTATTTTGTTTTATTGTATGTTTTATGCTGCATTTTATTGTATGGCGACATGGATGTACATGCCTGCCGAATTTTATGATGTTATCCGCCCCGAGCCTGCAGGGAGGGGCGGAATACAAGATGGAACAAATAAATAAATAATAAATAAATATATTATAGTATTATATAGTATTGTATAATATGTTTTGTATAGTATTATGTTATATTTAGTATTATATATTATTATGCATAGCATTATTATATATAGTATTATCTCTCGGCATTACTTCGCGAACGAAGATTCAGGAAGGACTCATCCCACGCTTTTTACAAGCGCGTTGATGACTAAGATATAGTATTATATAGTATTATATAATATGTATTTGTATAGTATTATATATAGTATTATATATTATAGTATTATATAGTATGATATAATATGTATTTGTATAGTATTATATTATATTTAGTATTATATATTATATTTAGTATTATTATATATAGCATTATATAATATGTATTTGTATAGTATTATATTATATTGTAATATATTATATTTAGTATTATTATAGTATTATTTAGTATGATATATGTATTTGTATAGTATTATATTATATTTAGTATTATATATTATATTTAGTATTATTATATATAGTATTATATAATATGTATTTGTATAGTATTATATATTATATAATATATAATACTATATATATTTTTATATTATTATATTAGACTTGGAAGTCAATGTGATAATAATAATAATAATAATAAGACTGAGAAGTCAATGCATTAAACAGATATATTTCTATTATTATGATTAGACTGGGAAGTGAATGCAATATTGTCTATATAATAGTAGTAGTAGCAGTGTCACGTGCCTGCTCTGGAGGAGCAGAGTGGGGAGGGAGTGGCTCCTTGGTCTGAGAGTGCCACTTCCGCATGGGAGGCTCTGGCCCCGCCCCTTAAGGGAGAAGGGGGCGTGGCTTGAAGGGGAGGGGCCTAGCCTCTTGCGTGGCAGGGGGCGGGGCTTGGGCCAGGTCAGTTCTCTTGCTTCCCTGCGGGGTGTGCTGCTAGGTTGCCTGCCCATGGCTGGTGCTGCTGGTGCTGGTGGTGCTGGGGGGCTGCTGTCCCTGCTGGCGTGCCTGCTGCTGCTGCTGGGCCTGGCTGCTGCCTCCAGCCCCAAGGAAGGTAAGCAAGGCTTTTGCAAAAGCACCCTTGGGAGGAAGTGGGCAGAACTTTCCTGGGCATCACCACCATCCACACTGCAGAGTTAACCCACTTCTAGACCACTTTCATTGCCATGCAAATTCCACTTTCACCACCACCACCAGCATCACCATCATTAGGCTGGGAAGTCAATGCAATAATAATGGTCATAATAATAATAATATACTGGGAAGTCAATGCATTCAATAAATATATTTTATTATTATTATTATTAGTAGTAGTAGTAGTAGTAGTAATATTTGGAAGTCTGAGGCCTTTCCTTTTCCCTCTGAGTTCACTTTAGAATGTTGGAATGTGGGTGGCCAATCGGAGTCCTTTATGCAAATGCCATTTCAGTGGCAACCAATCCCCTCTGTCTGGGGCCGTGGAATGTTGGAGTTCTGAGGCTGGCCAATCAGAGTCCTTTATGCAAATAATCCCACAGTGGCAACCAATCGAAACGCTGCCACATATTCCTCCCTCCACACCTCCGCAAACACTGACTTTTATTATATACATAGATTAATACTTGGAAGTCAATGCATTAATTACATATATTTCATATTATTATTGTTATTAGACTGGGAAGTCAATGCATTCAATAAATATATTTCATTATTATTATTATTATTTCTTTTATTACTTAGATAATTTATTAGTTTTGACGGTGGCCACGGAGGAGACGGAAGCCTTCCAGCGTTTCCAAAGATCCGCTCAGTTCTTTAATTATGACATTAAGGTAATTGTTGTTGTTGTTGTTGTTGTGTACCTTGAATTTCTACATTGGAAGAAAATATATTATTAATATTAATAAATACTTTGAATTCCTACATTGGAAGAAAAATATATTATTATTATTGTTGAATACTTTGAATTCCTACATTGGAAGAAAATGTTTTTTATTATTATTGCATTATTATTATTATTGCATTATCATTGCATTATTATTATTGCATTATTATCATTGCTTTATTATTGCATTATTATTATTGCATTATTATCATCATCATTGCATTATTATTATTGCATTATTATCATCATTGCATTATTATTGCATTATTATTATTATTGCATTATTATTACTGCATTATTATTGCATTATTATCATTGCATCAATATTATTATTGCATTATTATTACTGCATTATTATTATTGCATTATTATTATTGCATTATTGTTATTATTATCATTGCATTATTATCATTGCATCAATATTATTATTGCATTATTATTATTGCATTATTATTACTGCATTATTATTATCATTGCATTATTGTTATTATTATCATTGCATTATTATCATTGCATTATTATTATTGCATTACTATTATTATTGAATTATTATTATTGCATTATTATTATCATTGCATTATTATTATTGCATTAATGTTATTATTATTGCATTATTATTATTGCATTATTTTTGCATTGGAAGAAAAATGTATTATTATTATTGTTAAATACTTTGAATTTCTACATTGGAAGAAAAATATATTATTATTATTATTATTATTATTATTACTCATTCCATTCCAATTCCAGGTCTTGGGATTGGACGAAGGCGGCCGGAAGCCCCACGGAGGCGGTCAGAAGCTCCGCCTGTTGATAGCGGCTTTGGAAGACTACCTGGACCGCGAGGACTTGGTCATCCTGGTCACGGAAAGGTAGGAGCGCATGAGTGGGGCCCCCAGAGGTCATCTGGACCGGTTTGGGTTCACCCTTCCTTCCCTCCTTCCTTCCTTCCTTCCTTTCCAGCGAGAACGCCCTCTTTGCCTCCGGGCCCACCGAGACCCTCAAGAAGTTCAAGCAGGCTGCGTCCCGGGTGGTCTTTTCGTCCGAGACTCTCATCTATCCGGACCGACGGCTGGAAAGCAAGTACCCTCAGGTTCGGGAAGGGAACCGCTTCCTTGGATCCGGAGGTATTTGTTTACATAGGGAGAGATAAAGCCAGACGCAAATAAATATTATTATTATTTTATTGACACAAAAACACAATCTCACTATTATTATTATTATATGTGATATTATTATTATTATTATTTTACTGACACAAGAACACAGTATGTCACTATTATTATTATTATTATATGTGATATTATTATTATTATATACGATGTGTTGGGATGTCGTCCTTCGCAGGGTTTATCGGTTCTGCCCCGTTCCTCCGCAAGATGCTGGCGGGCTGGACGGGTCCGGACAGCGCCAGCGACCAGCTCTTTTACACCCAGGTCTTCCTGGATCCAGAAAAGAGGGTAAATCTGCAGTGCGGACGGAACGAATGTGAGTTTAAGATGGCTGAACTCATGCTAAACGTTGAACTCTGTGCTTCTTTTCCTTTGCAGGAGAGCCTCAATATCACTTTGGATCACCGGTGCCGCATCTTCCAAAACCTCAATGGCGCCCTCGGTGAGAATAATTATATATTCATGATATATATATATATATATATATACACACATATATATACATATATATATATATATATATGTGTGTCTGTGTAATAATATATATTATAATGCATATAATGTTATATATTATATATTACATATGCTTCTGACACAATAAATATACACTATAGTATAATATATAGTATTATATATATACAGTATATATAAATTTTATATATATAATATGATATATATGTGTGTATATATTATAATATTATATATGTGTGTGTAATAATATATTATATATTACATTCACTTCTGATACAATAAATAAATAATATAATATGTAGTATTATATATATAATATGATATATAATATATGTGTGTATGTGTATATATATAATATTATATAACATTTGCTTCTGACACAATAAATAATATTATATATACACACACTATAATATAATATATAGTATAATGTATAGATTTATTTTTTATATATAATACGATATATAACGTATGTGTGTATACGGTATATTATAACATAATATTCATTATATGTGTGTAATATTATATATTATATATTACATTCACTTCTGATACAATAAATAAATAATATAATATGTAGTATAATATATAATATATGTGTGTATGTGTATATATATAATATAATTTATATTATATTATATATTACATTTGTTTCTGACACAATAAATAATATTATATATACACACTATAATATAATATATAGTATTATATATATATTCATTTTATATATATAATACGATATATAATATATGTGTACCTATATTATAATATAATATTCATTATATATGTGTATAATTATATATTGTATATTATATATTACATTTACTTCTGATACAATAAATAAATAATATAATATGTAGTAATATATAATATATATATATATTATATATTATAATATAATATTCATTATATATGTGTGTTTCTTAAAAAGCCGACGTGGTCCTGAAATTTGAGACGGGCCCCGTGAGAGCGAGGAACCTGGCCTTCGATACGCTCCCGGTCCTGATCCTGGGCAACGGAGCCACCAAGGTAGGCGCATGGCGTGGGACTAGGTGACCTTTGGTGGGCCTGCTCCAACCTTGGTGGACTCCCCTTCTTTCCAAGCTGGGTGGACCTCTGTCGGGAGGGTTTGGATGGTGCTTTGGCTGAATGGGGTTGGACTTCATGGCCAACCCCACCCTCTCTCTCTCTCTCTCTCTCTCTCTCTGCTGCTCCCAGCTGCAGCTGAACTACTTGGGGAACTACATCCCTCAGAGCTGGACCTTCGAGACGGGGTGCACTCATTGCGGAGAAGGCCTGAAGGACCTCACGGACCTGGATGTAATTATTATTATTATTATCATTGCATTATTATTATCATTGCATTATTATTATTGCATTATTATTATTATTGCATTATTATTATTGCATTATTATTATTATCATTATTGCATTATTATTATCATTATTGCATTATTATTATTGCATTATTATTATTGCATTATTATTATCATTGCATTATTATTATTATCATTGCATTATTATTACTGCATTCTTATTATTATCATCATTGCATTATTATCATTGCATTATTATCATTATTGCATTATTATTATTGCATTATTATTATTGCATTATTATTATCATCATTGCATTATTATTATTATCATTGAATTATTATTATCATTGCATTATTATTGCATTATTATTATTATTGCATTATTATCTTTGCATTATTATCATTGCATTATTATCATTGCATTATTATTGCATCATTGCATTATTATTGCATTATTATTATCATTGCATTATTATTATTATCATTGCATTATTATCATTGCATTATTATTATAATAATTGCATTATTATTATTGCAGTATTATTATCATTGCATTATTATTATTGCAGTATTATTATCATCATCATTGCATTATTATTGCATTATTATTATCATCATTGCATTATTATTATTATCATTGAATTATTATTATCATTGCATTATTATTACTGCATTCTTATTATTATCATCATTGCATTATTATCATTGCATTATTATTATTATTGCATTATTATTATTATTGCATTATTATTATTGCATTATTATCTTTGCATTATTATCATTGCATTATTATTGCATCATTGCATTATTATTGCATTATTATTATTGCATTATTATTATTATCATTGCATTATTATCATTGCATTATTATTATTATTGCATTATTATTATTGCATTATTATCATTGCATTATTATCATTGCATTATTATTGCATTATTATTATTGCATCATTGCATTATTATTGCATTATTATTATCATTGCATTATTATTATTATCATTGCAATCCCATATTCATTGCAGTCCAACAATCATTGCATTATTGCATTATTATTGGGTCATTTTATTATTGCAAATTATGACCAGTCACCCACGCAGTCCAACAATCATTCCTTGGCTTGCCTTCCAGGAGGGAGTCTTCCCTGTGGTCCTCCTGGGGGTCTTCCTGGAGCAGCCCACGCCCTTCCTCTCCCAGTTCTTCCATCGGCTGCAGAAGCTGCGGTACCCAAAGGGCCGCCTCCAGCTCTTCGTCCACAACCGCGTGAGCCGTGTCGCTCTTCTGCTCTAAACGAACTCATCATGGGCTACTCATAAGACAATAATATTAATTGTAATAATAAATATATTAATTATCATTATTATATTATTAATAATAAATATATTATTATTAATAATAAATATATTAATTATAATAGTGGTGTATGGACAGACGGATGGAAGGGCGGACAGGCAGATGGATGGATAGACAGACAGACGGATGGAAGGGCAGACTGGTGGGTGGATGGATAGACAGACGGATGGACGGGTGGGCGGACGGGTGGCTGGATAGACAGACAAACAGACGGATGGAAGGGCGGACAGGTGGATGGATAGATGGATGGACAGATAGATGGATGGATGGATAGACAGATGGACGGACGGACAGGCGGTCAGGTGGATGAATAGATGGGTGGACAGGCGGACGGGTGGACGGATGGATGGATGGACAGACAGACGGACGGGCGGACAGGTGGATGGATGGATAGATGAATAATGTAATAATAAATATTGATTGATATCCTGCTTTATTATTTATTTATCAATATCCTATTATTTATTATTATTATTTTTATGGCTATCCTATTATTTGTTTATTATTATATATTACATATTTTAACAAAATTTAAATAAAATATATTAACAAAATAGGATAGCCATAAGATACTTAAAAGATACTTATAATATAATATAATATAATAAATAATAATAGGATATTGATAATATAATAATAATTATTGATTGATATCCTGCTTTATCTCTCCCCATGGAGACATATTATCATATATATTATATTATCAGCATCCTATCGAGTCCTATCCCATTATTTATTAATATATTTATTATATTATCTTTATATAATATATTAATAATAAATTAATATATTTATTATTATAATTAATATAATTATTATTATTATGATTAATATATTTATTATTATGATTAATATATTTATTATGATTACTGTATTTATTAATATAATTAATATAGTTATTATGATTAATAATATATTTATTATTATAATTAATATAGTTATTATTATAATTAATATAGTTATTATAACAATAAATATAGTTATTATTATAATTAATATATTTATTATAATTAATATATTTATTATTAGAATTAATATAATTATTATCTTATGAGTAGCCTACGGTGTGTTTATATAATAATAGGATATTGATGGTAATAATAATAATAATAATATAGGATATGCTCTGTCTCTCTTTGTAGGAGGAGCACCACGTCTCCCAAGTGACCGCCTTCCTGAATGAACACAGCGGGGAATACCTCTCGGTCGAAGCCCTCGGGCCGGATGACCGCCTGGACAGCGCTGAGGCTCGGGACAGGGCCATGTAAGTCTATGGCACCTGGGGCTGCAAGTATCTATTTGCCCCGCTTTCAGGCTTGACCCGCGGGTGTCGTTGCCCCGTAGGGACCGGTGCCGGCGGGACTCCCGCTGTGAGTATTTCTTCAGCCTGAACGCCGAGGTGGTGCTCCAGAACCCGGACGCTTTGCGGATCCTGATCCGGCAGAACAAGTGAGTGGGCCCCACCGAACCCCCTTTTTGGGCCCGGTTTCCCTTGGTTTCCTCTCAAAGGGTGGACTCCTCTCCTGTTTGGCCCAGGTTGGTCCTGGCCCCGCTGGTCAGCCGCATCGGGAAGCTGTGGTCCAACTTCTGGGGGGCCCTCAGCCCCGAAGGCTATTACGCCCGGACCGAGGACTATATGGACATCGTCCAGGGAAGGAGGAAGTGAGTCGGATCACAAAGATAATATAATATAATGCAACCTCATATATTATTTAAACATAATAATGCAATATATTATATTAAAATTTATGTTATATATTATATTATAGTAATACAATATATTATATTAATATTATATATTATATTATATTAAATGGGCATCATCCAGGGAAGGAGCACAGCAGGATTATATTATAATAATACAATATATTATATTAATGTTAAATATTAAATAATATTGTATTATTGTATAATATTGTAATAATATTATATTATAATATATTAATATTAAATATTATATTATAATAATACAATATATTATATTAATATTATATATTATATTATATGGGCATCATCCAGGGAAGGAGCACGGCAGGATTATTTAATATAATAATGCAATATATATATATTATATTAATATTAAATATTTTATTATAGTAATACAATATATTATATTAATATTAAATATTATATTGTAGTAATACAATATATTAATATTATATATTATATTATATGGGCATCGTCCAGGGAAGGAGCATGGCAGGATTACTTAATATAATAATGCAATATATTATATTATAATATATATTATATATTATATTATATATTATATATTAATATTATATATTAAATAATGTTGTATTATTATATCTAATATTATATTTATTATTATAATATTTAATATGATAATACAATATTATTTAATATATAATATTAATATATTGTATTATATTAAATAATAATATATATATATTTTAAT
Source organism: Anolis apletophallus (assembly GCA_030556195.1). Lineage (NCBI taxonomy): Eukaryota > Metazoa > Chordata > Lepidosauria > Squamata > Anolidae > Anolis > Anolis apletophallus. Next base: position 17,219,996 of record JARBWK010000017.1, on the reverse strand, counting down.
ATAATAATACGTTATATTAATATTAATATTATATATTAGGTTATAATAATACAATATATTAATATTATATATTATATTATATGGGCATCATCCAGGGAAGGAGCATGGCAGGATTATTTAATATAATAATGCAATATCTTATATTATATTATATATTAAATATTATATAATAATAATACATTAATATTATATATATATATATATATATATATATATATATATATATATATATATAATATGGGCATCATCCAGGGTAGGAGCATGGCAGGATTATTTAATATAATAATGCAATATATTATATTATATTAATATTAAATATTATATAATAATTTAATATAATATGGGCATATTAAGGGTATTAGCATATAGGATTATTTAATATAATAATGCAATATATAATATATATAATATTAAATATTTTATTATAGTAATACAATATATTATATTAATATTATATAATATATTATATTATAATACAATATACTATATTAATATTACATATTAAATAATATTGTATTATTATATCTAATATTATATTTATTATTATAATATTTAATATGATAATACAATATTATTTTATATATAATATTAATATATTGTATTATATTAAATAATATATATATATTTAATATAATAATACATTATATTAATATTTATATTATATATTATGTTATAATAATACAATATATTAATATTATATATTATATTATATGGGCATCATCCAGGGAAGGAGCATGGCAGGATTATTTAATATAATAATGCATTATATTATATTAATATTAAATGTTATATAATACATTATATATTATATATATATATATATATATATATATATTAAATAATACACACACACACATATATATATATATAATATTATCATCAGGGAATATTATTTAATATAATAATGCAATATATATTATATTATATTAATATTAAATATTTTATTATAGTAATACAATATATTATATTAATATTATATAATATATTATATTATATGGGCATCGTCCAGGGAAGGAGCATGGCAGGATTACTTAATATAATAATGCAATATATTATATTATAATATATATTATATATTATATTATAATACAATATACTATATTAATATTACATATTAAATAATATTGTATTATTATATTTATAATATTATATTTATTATTATAATATTTAATATGATAATACAATATTATTTTATATATAATATTAATATATTGTATTATATTAAATAATATATATATTATTTAATATAATAATACATTATATTAATATTTATATTATATATTTTGTTATAATAATACAATATATCAATATTATATATTATATTATATGGGCGTCATCCAGGGAAGGAGCACAGCAGGATTATTTAATATAATAATGCAATATATTATATTAAGATTTATATTATATGGGCATCATCCCATATAATATATAATCGTCCTGCTTTGTGGTGGCCCCCTTCCTCCTTCCTCCCTTCCCTCGTAGGGGCCTCTGGAACGTCCCCTACATCTCCAGCGCCTACCTGGTCCAAGGGGGCCTCCTTCGGTCCCGGTTCCCACACCCCCGGCCCTTCCACCACGGCCAACTGGACGCCGACATGGCCTTCTGCCACAACCTCCGGGAACAGGTCAGCAGGGCTTCTCCTTGGGCTTGGGGTCAACGCTCAATTCATGGTATGGCGATTCCGGCCAGGTCGTAATCTCCCCCCGCTTCAACCCCAGGGCATCTTCATGTTTGTGACCAACCAGCAGCCCTTTGGCCACATCCTGTCCTTGGAGGACTACGAGACCACTCACCTCCACAATGACCTCTGGCAGATCTTCAGCAACCCAGAGGTACGTCTCTTGGGAGGGGTCGGGTGGGGGCCTTGAGCGGAGGACTGGGTGGCCCTTTGGGGTCCCTTCCCACTCCAGGACTCTTTCACCATGTACATCTGTCCATCCATCCGTCAGTCTGTCTATCTGTCCATCCACCTGTCCACCCGTCCGTCCATCCATCCGTCTGTGTATCCATCCATCTATCCATCCATCCACTTGTCCGCCCATCCATCCGTCTGTCTATCCATCCATCCACCTGCCCATCCATCCGTCTGTCTATCCATCCATCCACCCGTCCGTCTGTCTGTCCATCCATCTGTCCACCCGTCCATCTGTCAGTCTATCAATCCATCTATCCATCCATCCACCTGTCCGCCCGTCCATCCGTCTGTCTGTCTCCATCCATCCGTCTGTCCGCCTGTCTGTCCATCTGTCTATCCATCCATCGGTCTATCCATCCATCCTTCTACCTGTCCGCCCGTCCATCTGTCTATCCATCCACCCGTCTGTCTGTCTATCCATCCATCTGTCCACCTGTCCATCTGTCAGTCTATCAATCCATCCATCCACCTGTCCACCCATCTGTCCATCTTTCTGTCTATCCATCTATCCATCCACCTGTCCACCCGTCCATCTGTCTGTCTGTCTATCCATCCATCCGCCTGTCTGTCCATCTGTCTATCCATCTATCTGTCTATCCATCCATCCATCTACCTGTCCGCCCATCCATCTGTCCGTCCATCTGTCTATCCATCCACCTGTCCACCCGTCCATCCGTCTGTCTATCCATCTATCTATCCATCCACCTGTCTGCCTGTCTGTCCATCTGTCTATCCATCCATCGGTCTATCTGTCCATCTGTCTATCCATCCATCCATCTACCTGTCCGCCCATCCATCTGTCCGTCCATCTGTCCATCTGCCTGTCCGTCCATCTGTCTATCCATCCATCCATTCATCCACCTCTCTGTCCATCTGTCAGTCTGTCTATCCATCCATCTATCTATCCATCCACCTGTCTGCCTGTCCGTCCATCTGTCTATCCATCCATCCATTCATCCACCTCTCTGTCCATCTGTCTGTCTGTCTATCCATCCATCTATCTATCCATCCACCTGTCTGCCTGTCCGTCCATCTGTCTATCCATCCATCCATCCACCTGTCCACCCATCCCTCTCTCTGTCCGTCCATCCATCCATCTCTCCGTCCATCTGTCTGTCTATCCATCTATCCATCCACCTGCCCGCCCGCCCATCCATGTGTCTATCCATCCATTCATCCACCTGTCCGCCCGTCCATCTGTCCGTCCATCTGTCTGTCTATCCATCCATCTACCTGTCCGCCCATCCATCTGTCCGTCCATCTGTCTATCCATCCACCTGTCCACCCGTCCATCCGTCTGTCTATCCATCCATCTATCCATCCACCTGTCTGCCTGTCTGTCCATCTGTCTATCCATCCATCGGTCTATCTGTCCATCTGTCTATCCATCCATCCATCTACCTGTCCGCCCATCCATCTGTCCGTCCATCTGTCCATCTGCCTGTCCGTCCATCTGTCTATCCATCCATCCATTCATCCACCTCTCTGTCCATCTGTCAGTCTGTCTATCCATCCATCTATCTATCCATCCACCTGTCTGCCTGTCCGTCCATCTGTCTATCCATCCATCCATCCACCTGTCCACCCATCCCTCTCTCTGTCCGTCCATCCATCCATCTCTCCGTCCATCTGTCTGTCTATCCATCTATCCATCCACCTGTCCGCCCGCCCATCCATGTGTCTATCCATCCATTCATCCACCTGTCCGCCCGTCCACCTGTCCGTCCATCTGTCTGTCTATCCATCCATCCACCTGTCCGCCCGCCTGTCCATCTGTCTGTCTATCCATCTTTTTATCCACCTGTCTGTCTGTCTAGCCATCTATCCATCCACCTGTCTGTCGGTCCGTCTGTCTGTCTGTACATCCATGCATCCCTCTATCCGCCCACCTCTCTCTCTCTCTCTCTCTCCCTCCCTTTCCGCTCGCCCAGCCCTCCCCTTAATCCAGAGTTTCCCGTGTTTTTCCAGGACTGGAAGGAGAAATTCATCCACGAAAACTACACGGCGGCCTTGAAGGGGGAAGGCGTGGAAACGGTAGGCGGCCACGATGGCCTTGCTTTCGTATCCATTGGTTGTTGCTGTTTCGATTGGTGGTTGTAGTTCTTATAATTACCATACTGATTTCTTCTTAAATTTATTTGTTGTTGTTGTTATTATAATATTTATACCCAAAGCATCTCACAAACAAACAAACAAACAAACAATCCAGAACATGCCAGAAGTAAATACCGTGTCTCCCGTGCCCCCCCCCCCTGCTCTCCAGCCGTGCCCAGACGTGTACTGGTTCCCCATATTCACCGACGCCGCTTGTGACGAATTGGTCGAGGAAATGGAGAACTTTGGCCAGTGGTCCCAAGGAGGCAACACCGTAAGGGCGGGGCGGCCGCGCGGCCTTTGGCGGGTGGGGGGGGGTCCGTGTGGGAGGGGCCCCCAAAGGTCATCCAGCCCAACCTCCTCCTGCCTTCCGGAAGGAAAATCCCTCCCCACAGATGGCCCTCAGCCTCGGACAGTCCGGGCTCTCTGCTGGACGCCTCCACTGGACTCTCAGGCAGAGTTCAACTGCTGAACGGCCGGAGAGAGAGAATGAATGAATGGGCAGAGAGAAGGAGGAATAGGTGGAGAGGGACGTAGATAGATAGGATGGACGGACGGATGGATAGATGGATAGAGCAATGTATCAGTGTGTCCATCTGCCTGTCCATCCATCCATCCCGTCCATGTATCTATCCATCCATCCACATATCTGTCGATCTGTCCATCTATCCATCCATGAATCTGTCCATCAATCTATTCATCCATCCATCTATCCATGTATCCATCTGTCCATCTATCATCCATCCAACCAACCATATGTCCATCCATCTATCTACCTATCTATCTACCCAGCCATGTATCTATGTATCCATCTGTCTGTCCATCCATGCATCCATCCACATATCTGTCCATCAATCCATCTATCCATCAATCAATCCATCCATCTATCCATGTATCCATCTGTCCATCCATCATCCATCCACCCAACAACCAACCATATGTCCGTCCATCTATCTACCTACCTATCTACCCATCTGTGTATCTCTATCCATCCATCCATCCACATATCTGTCCATCTATCCATCCATGTATCTGTCCATCAATCCAACAATCCATCCATGTATCTGTCCATCAATCTATTCATCAATCAATCCATCCATGTATCCATCTGTCCATCCATCATCCATCCACCCATCCACCCAACCAACCATATGTCCGTCCATCTATCTACCTACCTACCTACCAATCTGTATCCATCTGTCCATCTATCCATCCATCCACATATCTGTCCATCTATCCATCCATGTATCTGTCCATCAATCTATTCATCAATCCATCCATCCATCTATCCATGTATCCATCTGTCCATCCATCCATGCATCCATCCATGTATCTGTCCATCTATCCATGTATCCATCTGTCCATCCATCATCCATCCAACCAACCAACCATATGTCCGTCCATCTATCTACCTACCTACCTACCCATCCATGTATCTATGTATCCATCTGTCCATCCATCCATGCATCCATGTATCTGTCCATCTATGTATTCATCCATCTGTCTATCCATCATCCATCCATCCAACCAACCATATGTCCATTCATCTATCTACCCATCCATGTATCTGTCCATCCTTCCATGCATCCATCCATCCATATATCTGTCCATCTATGCATCCATCCATCCAACCATATGTCCGTCCATCTATCTACCCATCCATGTATCCATCTGTCCATTCATCCATGCATCCATCCACATATCTGTCCATCAACCCATCAATCCATCCATGTATCTGTCCATCAATCTATTCATCAATCTGTCCATCATCCATCCACCCAACCAACCATATGTCCGTCCATCTATCTACCTATCTATCTACCCATCTGTGTATCTATGTATCCATCTGTCCATCAATCCATCCATGTATCTGTCCATCAATCTATTCATCCATCCATCCATCTATCCATGTATCCATCTGTCCATCTATCATCCATCCAACCAACCATATGTCCGTCCATCTATCTACCCATCCATGTATCCATCTGTCTATCCATCCATCCATCCATCCATCATCTATCCATCCATCCATCCATCTATCCATCAATCAATCCATCCATCAATCCATCTATCCATCTGTCCATCCATGCATCCATCCAACCAACCATATGTCCGTCCATCTATCTACCTATCTACCCATCTGTGTATCTATCTATCCATCCATCCATCCATCCACATATCTGTCCATCAATCCATCCATGTATTTGTCCATCCATCCAACCATATGTCCATTCATCTATCTACCCATCCATGTATCTGTCCATCAATCTATTCATCCATCCATCCATCCATCCATGTATCCATCCATCTGTCCATCTATCCATCCATCCATGTATCCACCCATCCACCCAACCAACCATATGTCCATCTATCTACCTATCTATCTACCATGTATCTGTATCCATATCCATCCATCCATCCCAACCATATACCTGTCCATATATCTACCTGGATGATCCATCCATCCATATATCTGTCCATAGATGGATAAGCAGGTAGATAGAAGGATGAATAGATAGATAGATAGATAGATAGATAGGATGGATAGATGGATCTATGGATGAATGAATGAGTAGGAAGATAGAAGGATGAATGTGCAGATAGGATAGAAAGATAGATAGATAGATTTTGATGATACCAGGTGGAGAGATAGGATGGATGGATGGATGGATGGATGGATGGATAGATAGATAGAGTAGATTATGATGGATACATAGATTAAATGAATGGATGGATGGATGGATAGATAGATCCTTAGAGTAAGTGATGATAGATGCAGAGAAGGATAGACAGATAGATAGATAGATAGATAGAGTGGGTGACGGTCGGTGGGAAGGCGGAAGGAGGGCAGGACCCCTTCTGGGTGATTTCTGCCTCTGTTCCTCTTGAATGAGGGGGTGTTGGGGGTCCCGATGCCGTCTTTGGGCCTGGCCCCCCAACTGGCCTGGCCTTTATGTGCTGCCACCACGCCACCCTTGGTGCCCCCCCCCCCCTGACGGGACCCCCCCTGCCCGTGGTGCCGTTTCCGCAGGACAGCCGCATCCTGGGGGGCTACGAGAACGTGCCCACCATCGACATCCACATGAACCAGATCCGCTTTGAGCGCCACTGGTACCGCTTCCTCCTGGACTACGTCGCCCCCATCACCCAGAAGCTCTACCCCGGGTACTACACACAGGTACGGGCCGCGGGGGGGGGGGAGGACACAAGGCAAGACGACGACAACAACAACAATAATAATGTTTGCCCCCCGTTCCTCCCCCCCCCCTTGCACATGGAGACCCAGTTTGAGCTGGCCTTTGTGGTGCGCTACAAGCCGGAGGAGCAGCCCTCGCTGATGCCGCACCACGACGCCTCCACCTTCACCATCAACATCGCCCTCAACCGGGGCGGGATCGACTACGAGGTGAGGCCGTTCAGCAGGGGAACTCCCTGCCTCCTTACAGTCTGGGTGCCTCCCTTGGATGGATTGAAACGGAGGCTGGGGGGCCGCCTGTCGGGAGGGATTCGGTGGTGCTTGTCCCGCCCGAACTAACGTGTGTGTTGTGTGTGTTGTGTGTTGTGTCCAGGGTGGCGGCTGCCGCTTCCTGCGCTACAACTGCTCGATCCGGGCCCCCCGGAAGGGCTGGACGCTCCTGCACCCGGGGCGCCTGACCCACTACCACGAGGGGCTGCCCACCACCCGGGGCACGAGATACATCGCCGTCTCCTTCCTCGACCCATAAGGGGGGACGGACCACGCTTCCACTTCCTCTTCCGCCTCCACTGCCCTTTCTGCCTGGACTTCCTCCTCCCCTCCTTCGGTTTCCACCTCCACTTCTGCCACCACTTCCTCCTCTCCTTCCTCTTCAACTTCACTTTTGCCTACCTTCATTTTCTCTTCTGCCCACTTCCTTTTTCACATCCACTTCCTCTTCCGCCTCCCTTTCCTCTACTTCCCCCTTTTGTTTTCCACCTCCACTTCCCCCCCACTTCTGCCACCACTTCTTCCTCTCCTTCCTCTTCACTTTTGCCTCCATTTCCTCTTCTGCGCACTTCCTCCTCTGCTTCCTCTTCCACTTCCTCTACTTCCCCTTTGTTTTCCTCCTCCACTCCTCTTCCACCTCCACTTTTTCCCCCACTTCTGCCACCACTTCTTCCTCTCCTTCCTCTTCACTTTTGCCTCCATTTCCTCTTCTGCGCACTTCCTCTTCTGCTTCCTCTTCCACTTCCTCTACTTCCCCCTTTTGTTTTCCACCTCCACTTCCTCCTCCACTTCCCCCCCACTTCTGCCACCACTTCTTCCTCTCCTTCCTCTTCACTTTTGCCTCCATTTCCTCTTCTGCGCACTTCCTCTTCTGCTTTCTCTTCCACTTCCGCTACTTCCCCCTTTTGTTTCCCACCTCCACTTCCTCTTCCTCCTCCACTTTCCCCCCACTTCTGCCACCACTTCCTCCTCAACTTCACTTTTGCCTCCACTTCCTCTTCTGCCCACTTCCTCTTCCACCTCCACTTCCTCTTCTGCTTCCTCTTCCTCTTCGGATCCTTCTACCTAGACAAAAGGAGGGAAGCATTACAGGTCAATGAAACTCTGATAGGAAATGCCAAAATGAACAAACAAACAAACAAACAATCCCAACTTCCTCTTCCGCCTTTTTGTAGTTTTTCCAAGAGTGACGTATATATTTATTTTTAGAGAAGCCGGACCTCGTTTTGCAAAAAATTAAAGCCTTTTATTAAAAAAAAAAAACACCCGAATGTCTGGAGGATTTTATTCTTACTTTATTATTATTTTATTTTCATATGTTTCTCTTTTTATTTCATTGTCATTTTATGTATTATGGGATGGATTGGCTTTAATGTTAATATTGTATCAGTAAATTTATTTTATATTATTATTATTATTATTCTTATTATATCCTTTAATATATTACATTCATATATTATAAAATATATTTAATAAATAAATTGAATGTATTATATATTTACTATATTTCTATCGTATTAATATAACATAAATATATTAAATATTAATATTAAATATTAATATCATAGTAGTGTTTAAATGTAAATATACTATATTATATGAATATTTGTATAATATATAAATATAGTATATTTTATATAATATATAAATAGTATATTGTATTGTAACAATATTGTAACAATATATTATATTCATATATTCATATAATATTAGTATAATAATATTAATATATATCTATACTAGCTTGGGGAGCCGCCGGTGCCCGGGTTATGTGAGGAAGGCCGTGTGTGCCAAGGTCGGTCCTTATCAGACGTGTACGTGGCTTGCAGTGGTCTCAGGAAGTGAGTGAAGGTACTGCGAGTCCCATCATCTGTGGCCCACCCCCCTCCAAACAGCACCAGGGTGTAGAGGGGGTCAAGGGGGCTCCGTGTGCTAATTTTGGTCTGTAGTGGTCATTGGGTGAGGGTTGCAGAGGTTTCAGTAAGTGAGTGAAGGTACTGTAGATCCCATCATCCATGGACCATTCCCCTTAGAACAGCGCCAGGTTGTAAAGTGGGCCATTGGGCCTCTGTGTGCCAAGTTTGGTCCTGATTCGTCATTGGTGTGGGCCACAGTGCTCTAAGGAAGTGAATTAAAGTACTGCAAGTCCCATCACCCATGGTCCATCCTCCCTCAAACTGCACCAGGGTGTAGGGTGCACCTTGGGGGGGGGGGTCTGTGTGCCAAGTTTGGTCTTGTTCTGTCATTGTTGGGGGCCTAGTCAGGAAAATCAGGTTGAGGAAGCCTTGCTGTCAGTTTTGGGCCTGGTCTGTGATGTCTAGGGGCTGCAGTGTTGTTTGGGAAGTGAATCAGGTGAAGGTACTGCAAATCCCATCATTGCCCTAGACCACACCAGGTTGTGAAGAGGACCATTGGGCCCCTGTGTGCCAAGTTTGGTCCTGATCCGTCATTGCTGTGGGCCGCAGTGCCTGACTGCCTGAGGCCTTTCCTTTTCCCTCTGCGTCACCTCTTAGAATGTTGGAATGTGGTTGGCCAATCGGAGTCCTTTATGCGAATACCATTTCAGTGGCAACCAATCCCCTCTGCCTGGGGCCGTAGAATGTTGGGAGTTCTGAGGCTGGCCAATCAGAGCCCGTTATGCAAATAATCCCACAGTGGGAGCCAATCGAAATGCTGGCACATATTCCTCCCGTCGCACCACTTATATTATATAAATGTATTAATTATTAATATTAAATATTAACATCATGGTAATATTTAAATACTAATATACATTTATATCATATATTATTATTATATATAATATTAATATACAGTACTTATTTTATATCCTATTAATATATTTTAGTAATGTAACCTGAATATAATAGATTAACCTGATATCATATAACCATTGTATCCTATGCTGTCATCTCCTGGGCCAAAAACTCCCTCCCAAGCCTTTGGGCAGAAAGGAAAGGAAACCTCTTCCTTAAACTACAACTCCCATGGTGCACTGGGCGTCGCCTGGCAGCGACGTCAGCTCCCAGCGCCGCCTCCTCCCCCTCCTCCCTGACGTCACCTCCCGGGGCTGGGTTCCTGCTGGGAGCGGCTGCGCATGCGCAAGAGAGGAGGAAGGTGGCAGAGGTGAGAGCAAGGGGCCAGGCTGGGAGGTTTGCAGCAGCAGCAGAAGCCTATTATCATTATTGCTATTATTACTACTACTATTATTACTATTGCTATGAGGGTCATATTATATTAGATTATTATTTATATTTCTAGAAACTCAAGGGATTATATTATGTTATTAATATTACATTATAATATATTATTACAACACATTATTATTATTATATTATTATTATTATAAATCAAAGGGATTATTATAATATTATATTATTATTTATATATATATATTTAAAAAATCAAGGGATAATATGTTAATATTACATTGTTTTAACACAAAGGGATTGTTATTATTATTATTAGAATTATCATAACCCAAGAGATTATATTATCATTATTCTATTACTACAACCCAAATGGATTATTGTTATTATACAATTATATCATTATACCCCAAGCGATTATATATTTTATATTATATTATTACAACCAAAAGGGATTATTATTATTATTATTATACTATACCATTATAATAATCCAAACAGATTATATTATATTATTTTAACACAAAGGGATTATTATTATATTATGTTTTTACAATTATATTATTATTGTTCTAGATTATTATTATTATTATACTATACCATTATAATAACCCAAAGAGATTATATCATATTATATCATTTTACACAAAGGGATTATTATAATTATATTATTATTATAACCCAAAGAGATTAAATTATTGTATTATATTATTATAATATTGCATTATATTATTATAAATCAAAGGGATTATATTATTATATTATTTAGACACAGATATTATTATTATTACATTATATTATGTAATTACAACCCAAAGGAATTATTATATTATATTATATTTCACAATTGTATTATATTTTATTATTACAAACCAAAGGGATTATTATTATTATTATATTATTATTATAACCCAAGAGATTATATATTTTATATTATATCATTACAACCAAAAGGGATTATTATTATTATTATTATTATTATACTATACCATTATAATAACCCAAAGAGATTATATCATATTATATCATTTTAACACAAAGGGATTATTATTATATTATATTATGCTATTATAACCCAAAGAGATTAAATTATTGTATTATTTTATTATAAATCAAAGGGATTATATTATTATTATATTATACTATTACATTATATTTTATAAACCAAACAGATTAAATTATTGTATTATATTATTATAAATCAAATGGATTATTATTACTATTAAATTATTATTACAACCCAAAGGGATTATTATTATTATACTATTATATTATTATAACCCAGAGATTATATTATTATTATTATTATATTAGATTATACTATTATATTGTATATATTATTACAACCCAAAGGGATCATTATTATTATCTATATATATAAAAGGGAAGTGGTCGTGCAACGGGGCAAATGCACGCCAAAACTACATTTCCCACACACACAACAAAACCCAGGGCCACTCATCCCCATCCCGAGGTACATCACCCACCCACTAAAACACTCCGAAACACCACACAACACCCCCAAAACATCCCCCCAAAACCAACATTACTACGCATGCGCAAACACCCGACACACAAAATGGCCGCAATGAACACATCACCATACCGAGCATGCGCAACATCCGACCGGCCCCGTGCCACCGCCACCGAGCACACCACCACCGCTACCTTCACAGCCTCCTTCGCCGCCTCCACGCCGCTTCCCGCATGCTAACCAACAACCACATCCCGGGAGGACACCGCCACGGTGCCGCCCGCACGCCCCTCCACCAGGAGAGCAAGCAAAACGGCGAAGGACAACGCCGCAGCCACGGGACTACCATTCCCAGAAGGCTCCACGCGGCTCACTCGGAGGAAGGGCGGAGACAGGACCGGAAATAGGCCAGAGTAGCCGCGCGGAGCCTTCTGGGAGGCGGGGACGAGGGGTGAGCCTCCATTACCCTGCCGGCGACGGCGCTGTGCCCGGCTCTTCCGCCCCCATATCGCTCTCCTCCGCCCCCTCTCTTCCACTGGCCGGGGAGGAGGCCTCAGGGAAAGAGAGAGCACCCGGTTCCCCTTCGACCTCCTCTTCGGCCACCGGAAGAGAGGCGGCAGAGGCCTCTCCTCCGCCGCCCACCGCCTCCCTTCCGCTGCCCGGGGATGGGGCCGGGGGAGAAGCCGCGCCGTCTCTCTCCCTACGGCCTCCTCTTCGGACAGCGGAAGGGAGGCGGCGGCCGGCGTGGAGAGCCCTCTGCCGCCTCTCCTCCGCTGCCCGAGGAGAGGGCCGCAGGGGAAGGAGAACGAGCGGCTGCCCTTCGCCCTCCTCTTCGGCCTCCTCCTCTACACAAATACACACACACATACATACACTACAACATATACACACAAACATAACAACACATACAAATACACAAACACATACAAAAAACACATATATCTACACACCTATACATACACATCCACACTAATACATACACATATATACACACATATCATCACATCTCCATATATACACATACATACATACACAACCACACATATATACACACGTAATCAAACACAAAAAAACCCACAGATAAATACACACACATATATACACATACCAATACCTATATACACACACACAAAAATACACACACACACATATATACACACACATACACCCAAAAAAACAATACACACATAAAACTATAAACACACACACACATCTACATACAACAAACATGCTCACATCATTCCCACTACTTACATACCCAGACTTCCTCACATCACCAACATAGGGCACAGCAACGCGTGCCGGGTTCAGCGAGTATAATATAATAATAATCCCTTTGTGTTAAAATAATATAATATAATCTCTTTGGGTTATTATAATGGCATAGTATAATAAAAATAATAATCCCTTTGGGTTGTAATAATATAATGTAATATAATCTCTTTGGATTATTATAATGGTATAATAATAATAATAATATCCCTTTTTGTTGTAATAATATAATATAAAAATTTAATCTCTTGGGTTATAATAATATAATAGTATTATAATAATAATCCCTTTGGGTTGTAATAATATATACAATATAATAGTATAATCTAATATATTAATAATAATAATAATATAATCTCTTTGGGTTATAATAATATAATAGTACTAGCTGAACCCGGCACGCGTTGCTGTGCCCTATGTTGGTGATGTGAGGAAGTCTGGGTATGTAAGTAGTGGGAATGATGTGAGCATGTTTGTTGTGTGTAGATGTGTGTGTGTGTGTGTGTTTATAGTTTTATGTGTGTGGTTTTTTTTGGGTGTATGTGTGTGTATATGTGTGTGTGTGTATTTGTGTGTGTGTGTATATAGGTATTGGTATGTGTATATATGTGTGTGTATTTATCTGTGGGTTTTTTTTGCTTGATTACGTGTGCATATATGTGTGTTTGTGTATGTATGTATGTGTATATATGGAGATGTGATGATATGTGTGTGTATATATGTGTATGTATTAGTGTGGATGTGTATGTATAGGTGTATAGATATATGTGTTTTTGTATGTGGTTTTGTATTTGTATGTGTTGTTATGTTTGTGTGTATATGTTGTAGTGTATGTATGTGTGTGTGTATTTGTGTAGAGGAGGAGGCCGAAGAGGAGGGGCGAAGGGCAGCCGCTCGTTCTCCTTCCCCCTGCGGCCCTCTCCTCGGGCAGCGGAGGAGAGGCGGCAGAGGGCTCTCCTTCGCCCCATCCCCGGGCAGCGGAAGGGGAGGCTCCCTTCCGCTGTCCGAAGAAGGAGGCCCTCCCGGGAGAGAAGAGACGGCGGAGGAGAGCTACTCTGGCCTATTTCGCCGGTCCTGTCTCGTCCCTTCCTCCGAGTGAGCCGCTGTGGAGCCTTCTGGGAATTGTAGTCCCGTGGCTGCGGCGTTGTCCTTCGCCGTTTTGCTTGCTCTCCTGGTGGAGGGGCGTGCGGGCGGCACCGTGGCGGTGTCCTCCCGGGATGTGGTTGTTGGCTAGCATGCGGGAAGCGGCGTGGAGGCGGCGAAGGAGGCTGTGAAGGTAGCGGTGGTGCTGTGCTCGGTGGCGGTGGCACGGGGCCTGTTGGATGTTGCGCATGCTCGGTATGGTGATGTGTTCATTGTGGCCATTTTGTGTGTCGGGTGTTTGCGCATGCGTAGTAATGTTGGTTTTTGGGGATGTTTTGGGGGTGTTGTGTGGTGTTTCGGGGTGTTTTAGTGGGTGGGTGATGTACCTCGGGGTGGGGATGAGTGGCCCTGGGTTTTGTTGTGTGTGTGGGAAATGTAGTTTTGGCGTGCATTTGCCCGTTGCACGACCCCTTCCCTTTTATATATATAGATTATGCTATTATAATCCAAAAAGATTATATTATTGTATTATATTATTATAAATCAAAGGGATTATATTACTATATATTATATTATTTTAACACAAAATAATAATAATTATTATTACATTATATTATGTAATTACATCCCAAAGGATTATATATATATATATATATATATATATATATATATATAACCCAAAGGGATTATATTATACGATTATATTATATTATTACAAACCCATCGTAAACGGGTTCCAAATCCAACCCCAAAGTTTTGCAAATCGAACTCTAAAATACTGCAAATTTTACCCCCAGATTATATTATGACTATTACTATTACTCTTATTATTATTATTATTATTGGGGTTAGATTTGGGAATTAATTCATCTCCGAGCTAACTCTTTACAAATTGGATTAACGGGGATTGGGCGGAAGAGGATGGCCATCGCCTCTTAAAGGGCCGGCGCAGAGAAAGCAACTTTGGATCTTATATATTATAGTTTTACTCTGAAATATATTGTATACAATTATATATGATATTATAATATATTTGAGCCTGGATAGCCATCTATTGTCAAAATAGCCCTTATATACATTAATAATAATAATAATTATATATAATAACCATGGGGTTGGAGGTCATAGAAAACGCCTGGAGAGGAAATTAAATTATTGTTATTGTTATTGTTATTTTGCTTGACCTGCCTGGATGGTGTCCCTCCAGCGCGATGTCCCTGTTGCCTTCCTGCCGCTCTTCCTCCTTCCTGTTTGGGACCAAGAAGGAGCAGCGCCACAGCAAGATGGCGGCCGCCGCGGCCTCTCCGCTCAAGCACTTCGTGACCGCCAAGAAGAAGGTCAGCGGCATCTTCGAGCAGCTGGCCGCCTACGTCCAGGAGAGCGCCACCTTCCTCGAGGGTACGCCGTTCCATTATTTTTATTATTATTTACTAAAATTACTATTTAATAATTATTTACTATTATTATTAATATTAATATTTATTATCCTTTACCATTTAGTATTTATTATTTGGTATTTATTATTATTTACAATTTTTTATTATTATTTAATATTTATTATTATTTACTATTATTTACTATTTATTATTTAGTATTTATTATTTACATTTTATTATTATTTAATTTATTATTATTTATTATTGCTATTTATTACTATTTAATATTTATATGTTACTGTTATTATTCTTTACTACTTACTATTTAGTATTCTTTACTATTTTATTCATTAATATTTACTATTTATTTTGCTATTTATTATTCCTATTTAATACTTATTATTTACCATTTATTATTATTTAATATTTATTTACTATTTATTCTTTACTATTTATTATAATTTAATATTTATTATTTGCTATTTATTACTATTTAATATTTATATTTTACTATTATTATTATTCTTTACTTACTATTTATTATTCTTTACTATTTTATTTATTATTATTTACTATTTATTACTATTTGCTATTTTTTATTACTATTTAATATTTATTATTTACTACTTATTATATTTAATATTTATTATTAGCTGTTTATTACTATTTACTATTTATTATTACTATTTAATACTTATTACTATTTTTAATATTTAATATTATTTGCTATTTATTATTACTATTTAATACTTATTATTTACCATTTATTGTTATTTAATATCTATTTATTTTTTCTATTTATTATCGCTATTTAATACTTATTATTTACCATTTATTGTTATTTAATATCTATTTACTATTTATTCTTTACCACTTATTATAATTTAATATTTATTATTATTTGATATTTATTACTATTCAATATTTATATTTTCCCATTATTATTCTTTACTACTTACTATTTATTCTTTACTATTTTATTTAATATTATTTACTACTTATTACTATTTGCTATTATTACTATTTAATATTTATTATTTATTTATTTACTATTTATTATTATTTGCTTCTTCTAGAGACGCACCGGGATGTGGAGCTGGACCCGGTCACGACGGAGGAGCAAGTGCTGGAGGTCAAAGGTTACCTCTCGAAGGTCAGCGGCATCAGCGAGGTCGTGGCCCGGCGGCACATGAAGGTGGCCTTCTTCGGGCGGTGAGTCCCGGGCCTCGTGGGAGCGGGCCCCTCGTGGGCGGGCGGGGGGCTCGGTGCCGGCGTCCCATTGGCTCATCCCGGTGGCGCCCCCCCTCCTCCCCCCTCGCAGGACCAGCAACGGGAAGAGCACGGTCATCAACGCCATGCTCTGGGACAAGGTCCTGCCCTCCGGCATCGGCCACACCACCAACTGCTTCCTGCGGGTCGAGGGCACCGAGGGGCAGGACGCCTTCCTCTTGACCGAAGGCTCCGAGGAGCGCAAGAGCGTCAAGGTGCGCCTTCCCTCTTCCTTCCCCTCATTATTATTATTATTATTATTACTATTATTCTAGGGCCCCCTTCTTGACCCCTCTCCTTTCCTTCCTTCGTCCAGACGGTCAACCAGCTGGCGCACGCCTTGCACCAGGACGAACGCCTGGCGTCTGGCGGGCTGGTCAGCGTCATGTGGCCCAACTCCAAGTGCCCCCTCCTCAAGGATGACCTGGTACTGATGGACAGGTGAGGGTCCCGCCCCTCTCCCCCCCTCTCGCCCAATCCGGACCTTACAAGTCCTCCATCCCCCAGGCTCTTAAAGGGCCGGCGGCCGTACATGGCCTCCTCTTTAGCTGGACATTCTCTCCCCCAGTCCTGGGACCGACCATCTGTCCATCCATCTATCCATGTAGACATCTGTCTGTCCGTCCATCCATCTACCTATCCGTGTGTCTGTTTGCCTGCCAGCCCGTTCATCCATCCATTCAACCATATGTCTGTCCATCTACCTATACGTGTATCCGTTCATCTGTCCATGTATCTATCTGTCCATCAATCCATCCATTCATCCATCCAACCAACTGCATGTCTGTCCATCTACCTATCTGTGTATCTGTGCATCCGTCCGTGCAACCAACCATCTGCATGTCTGTCCATCTACCTATCTGTGTATCTGTGCATCCGTCCGTGCAACCAACCATCTGCATGTCTGTCCATCTACCTATCTGTGTATCTGTCCATCTGTCCGTCCATCCAACCAACTGCATGTCTCTCCATCTACCTATCTGTGTATCTGTCCATCTGTCCGTCCATCCAACCAACTGCATGTCTCTCCATCTACCTATCTGTGTATCTGTCCATCTGTCCGTCCATCCAACCAACTGCATGTCTCTCCATCTACCTATCTGTGTATCTGTCCATCTGTTCGTCCATCCAACCAACTGCATGTCTCTCCATCTACCTATCTGTGTATCTGTCCATCTGTCCGTCCAACCAACCAACTGCATGTCTCTCCATCTACCTATCTGTGTATCTGTCCATCTGTCCGTCCATCCAACCAACTGCATGTCTCTCCATCTACCTATCTGTGTATCTGTCCATCTGTTCGTCCATCCAACCATCTGCATGTCTGTCCATCTACCTATCTGTGTATCTGTCCATCTGTCCGTCCAACCAACCATCTGCATGTCTGTCCATCTACCTATCTGTGTATCTGTCCATCTGTCCGTCCATCCAACCAACTGCATGTCTCTCCATCTACCTATCTGTGTATCTGTCCATCTGTCCGTCCATCCAACCATCTGCATGTCTCTCCATCTACCTATCTGTGTATCTGTCCATCTGTTCGTCCATCCAACCATCTGCATGTCTGTCCATCTACCTATCTGTGTATCTGTCCATCTGTCCGTCCAACCAACCAACTGCATGTCTGTCCATCTACCTATCTGTGTATCTGTCCGTCCGTCCATCCAACCAACTGCATGTCTCTCCCATCTACCTATCTGTGTATCTGTCCATCTGTCCGTCCATCCAACCAACTGCATGTCTCTCCATCTACCTATCTGTGTATCTGTCCATCTGTTCGTCCATCCAACCTTCTGCATGTCTCTCCATCTACCTATCTGTGTATCTGTCCATCTGTCCGTCCAACCAACCATCTGCATGTCTGTCCATCTACCTATCTGTGTATCTGTCCATCTGTCCGTCCATCCAACCAACTGCATGTCTCTCCATCTACCTATCTGTGTATCTGTCCATCTGTCCGTCCATCCAACCAACTGCATGTCTCTCCATCTACCTATCTGTGTATCTGTCCATCTGTCCGTCCATCCAACCAACTGCATGTCTCTCCATCTACCTATCTGTGTATCTGTCCATCTGTTCGCCCATCCAACCAACTGCATGTCTCTCCATCTACCTATCTGTG
The DNA here is from genome assembly GCA_030556195.1 of Anolis apletophallus. NCBI lineage: Eukaryota > Metazoa > Chordata > Lepidosauria > Squamata > Anolidae > Anolis > Anolis apletophallus. The sequence continues at coordinate 17,200,776 of JARBWK010000017.1, read as the reverse complement.
TATCTGTCCATCTGTCCGTCCAACCAACCAACTGCATGTCTCTCCATCTACCTATCTGTGTATCTGTCCATCTGTCCGTCCATCCAACCAACTGCATGTCTCTCCATCTACCTATCTGTGTATCTGTCCATCTGTCCGTCCAACCAACCAACTGCATGTCTCTCCATCTACCTATCTGTGTATCTGTCCATCTGTCCGTCCAACCAACCAACTGCATGTCTCTCCATCTACCTATCTGTGTATCTGTCCATCTGTTCGTCCATCCAACCAACTGCATGTCTCTCCATCTACCTATCTGTGTATCTGTCCATCTGTCCGTCCATCCAACCAACTGCATGTCTCTCCATCTACCTATCTGTGTATCTGTCCATCTGTTCGTCCATCCAACCAACTGCATGTCTGTCCATCTACCTATCTGTGTATCTGTCCATCCGTCCGTCCAACCAACCAACTGCATGTCTGTCCATCTACCTATGTGTGTATCTGTCCGTCCATGTCCATCCATCCAACTGCATGTCTGTCCATCTACCTATGTGTGTATCTGTCCGTCCATCCAACCAACTGCATGTCTGTCCATCTACCTATCTGTGTATCCGTCCATCCATCCATGTATCTATCTGCCCATCAATCCATCCATCGATCCTTTCATGTATCCATCTATCCACCCATCCAACCAGCTGCATGTCTGTCCATCTATCTACCTATCTGTGTATCTGTCTATCCATCCGACCGTCCATCCATCCGTCCAACCTCTCTCTCCCTCTCTCTCAGTCCCGGGATCGACGTGACCACCGAACTGGACAGCTGGATCGACAAGTACTGCTTGGACGCTGACGTCTTCGTCCTGGTGGCCAACGCCGAGTCCACCCTCATGCAGACGGTCAGCGGGGCCCCCTCCCTCCCTCCTTGGGGGTCAAATGTTGAGCGCTTGACCCCTTGCTTAACCCCGGGCCCCTCGTGTGTCCTCCCCTCCCCCCCAGGAGAAGCAGTTCTTCCACAAGGTCAACGCCCGCCTCTCGCGCCCAAACCTCTTCATCCTCAACAACCGCTGGGACGCCTCCGCCTCCGAACCCGAGTACATGGAGGAGGTAGGCCTCGTTTCCAACAACAACAACAACCGTGGTGATAACAATAATAAATAGAATAATAAAGCAAACATAAGACATACAGAGTAGCCATTGAAATGTACACATAACCTCTTAACACAATCCTATGCATTAAAACAATTTATGATGTAATATTATTTAATATTTATTATGATTATTTGCTATTTATTATTATGTAATATTCATTATGTAATATTCATTATGTAATATTATTATTATTATTTATTATGATTTACTGATTGTTTTACTATTTATTATTATGTAATATTTATTTAATATTTCTTATTATTCATGACTATTACTCTTTATTATGTTATTATATAATATTTATTAAGATTATTTCCTATTTATTATTATGTAATATTATGTAATATTGTGATTATGATATACTGATTATGATTTACTATTTATTATTATGTAATATTTAATATTCATTATTATTTAACATTTATTATTATTCACAACTATTATTATTTACTCTTTATTATTATGTTATTATGTAATATTTATTATGAAATATTATTTGCTATTATTTACTCTTTATTATTATGTAATATTTATTATGTAATAATTATTGTGTAATATATAATATTTATTAAGGTTATTTACTATTATTATGTAATGTTTATGTAATATTTATTATTATTTAATATTTTTATTATTCACGACTTTATTATTATTTACTTTTTATTATGTTATTATTATGTAATATTTATATAATATTATTATTCATGACTTTTACTCTTTATTATATGATGTAATATTTATTATGTGATATTAATTAATATTTATTATTTACTATTTGTTATTATGGAATATTTATTAAGTAATATTCATTGTTATTATGATATACTGATTATGATTTACTATCTATTATGTAATATTTATTTAATATTCATTATTGTTTAATATTTAATATTATTCACGACTATTTATTATTATTTACTCTTTATTATTATGTTATTATTATGTAATATTTATTATGAAAAATTATTTGCTATTATTTACTCTTTGTTATTATGTAATATTTATTTATTTAATATTTACTATTATTTAGTGCAGTGTATGACTTCCTGGGGTAACCATAATAGTCTTGGCCCATCCTCCTGTTTCCAGGTGCGCCGCCAGCACATGGAGCGCTGCTGCGTCTTCCTGTCGGAGGAGCTGGGGCTGGTGGACCGGGCGCAGGCCGCTGACCGCGTCTTCTTCGTCTCGGCCAAAGAGGCCCTGGCCGCGCGCATCCAGAAGGCCCAAGGCATGCCCGAAGGAGGTCAGCAGCAAAATAATAATAATAATGATCCCATCCATCTCTAGGCTTCTGTTGTTGTTGTTGTTAGGCAGGGCATGGTGGGCATCTGTCGGGAGGGCTCTGACGGCCCCCTCCTCTATTCCGACCCCTTTCAGGCGGCGCGCTGGCCGAAGGCTTCCAGGGCCGGATGTTCGAGTTCCAGAACTTTGAGCGGCGCTTTGAGGTTCGTTTCCAGGAAGGATGGAAATCAGGCTCATGAATATGCAAAAAAGGGGAGGGGTTTGTTGGTGGGGAGGATGCAAATAGCGCTCATGAATATGCAAAAAAGGGGGATTGTTTTGTTGTTGGGGACGATGCAAATAGTGCTCATGAATATGCAAAAGAAGGTGGGGTTTGTTGTTGGGGAGGATGCAAATAGCGCTCATGAATATGCAAAAGAAGGCGGGGTTTGTTGTTGGGGAGGATGCAAACAGCGCTCATGAATATGCAAAAAGGGGGTTGTTGGGGAGGATGCAAATAGCGCTCATGAATATGCAAAAGAAGGCGGGGTTTGTTGTTGGGGAGGATGCAAACAGCGCTCATGAATATGCAAAAAGGGGGTTGGTGGGGAGGATGCAAATAGCGCTCATGAATATGCAAAAGAAGGCGGGGTTTGTTGTTGGGGAGTATGCAAATAGCGCTCATGAATATGCAAAAAGGGGGTTGTTGGGGAGGATGCAAATAGCACTCATGAATATGCAAAAAAGGGGGATTGTTTTGTTGTTGGGGACGATGCAAATAGTGCTTATGAATATGCAAAAGAAGGCGGGGTTTGTTGTTGGGGAGTATGCAAATAGCGCTCATGAATATGCAAAAAGGGGGTTGTTGGGGAGGATGCAAATAGCGCTCATGAATATGCAAAAGAAGGCGGGGTTTGTTGTTGGGGAGTATGCAAACAGCGCTCATGAATATGCAAAAAAGGGGGATTGTTGCCGGGGAGGATGCTAATCGGGCTCATGAATATTCAAAAGGAGAGGGGTTTGCCGAGGAGGATGCAAATATTCCTCATGAATATGCAAAAGGGGGGGTTGAGTTTGGTGGTCCCAACTCCCTTTCAGGAATGCATTTCGCAGTCGGCGGTGAAGACGAAATTTGAGCAGCACACGGTCCGGGCCAAACAGATGGCGGAGGAAGTGCGGCGCATCATGGACTGCGTGCACATGGCCGCCCAGGAGCAGCGGTGAGGCCGCCAGAACCAAATAATAATAATAATAATAATATATAATAATAGCGTTATTTGTTGTTAGCATAGTGTATAGTATATTGTAATATAAATATTATAATTATATTATCTATATTATAATTGTATATTATGTATATTATTATATATAATTGTTTATTATTATTATTATTATTATATATACACATATATAATTACAGGTTTATATTATCAGTTTATTATTTCTATTATCATTTTATATATACTTGTATAAATAAAATGATGATAATAATAATGACCCATAATAATAATAACGACCCCCCGCCCGTGGCAGGCTCTACTGCCTGGAGTTGCGTGAGGACCGCCAGGAGCGCCTGGGCTTCATCGACAAACAGCTGGACCTGCTCAGCCACAACTACAAGCAGAAGATCAAGCAGCTCACCGAAGAGGTCGAGAGGCAGGTCGGGCATCCCGTGGTTCTCGAGGCCGGGAAGGCCTTTCCCTCGCCCCCTCTGTCCCCCCCATCCCGTTTGTCCCCCCGCCCCCATATGCTTACGGGGGTCTATCTTTTGGGGGGGTCCCTTGCCCCCTTCCTTTCCCAGGTGTCGAACGCCATGGCGGAAGAGATCCGGCGCCTCTCCGTGCTGGTCGAGGACTTCCAGCTGGACTTCCATCCCTCGCCTGTCGTCATCAAAGTCTACAAAAACGTGAGTCGCCAAAGCGGGAAATGGGCGGAGTCTTGATCCCCGGCAGTTTCCGGGAAGCCCTCTCGATCCCAGAGTTACCAGGAAACCCTCTCGATCCCAGAGTTTCCAGGAAACCCTCTTGACAACAGAGTTTCCAGGAAACCCTCTCGATCCCATAGTTTCTGGGAAACCTCGATCCCAGAGTTTCCGGGAAACCCTCTCGATCCCAGAGTTTCCGGGAAACCCTCTCGATCCCAGAGTTTCCGGGAAACCCTCTCGATCCCAGAGTTTCCGGGAAACCCTCTCGATCCCAGAGTTTCCGGGAAACCCTCTTGACAACAGAGTTTTCAGGAAACCCTCTCGATCCCAGAGTTTCCGGGAAACCCTCTCGATCCCAGAGTTTCCGGGAAACCCTCTTGACAACAGAGTTTCCAGGAACCCCTCTCGATCCCATAGTTTCTGGGAAACCCTCTCGATCCCAGAGTTTCCGGGAAACCCTCTTGACAACAGAGTTTTCAGGAAACCCTCTCGATCCCAGAGTTTCCAGGAACCTCTCTCGATCCCAGAGTTTCCGGGAAATTCTCTCAATCCCAGAGTTTCCTGGAAATTCTCTCAATCCCAGAGTTTCCGGGAAACCCTCTCAATCCCAGGGTTTCCGGGAAACCCTCTCGATCCCAGAGTTTCCGGGAAATTCTCTCAATCCCAGAGTTTCCTGGAAGCCCTCTCAATCCCAGAGTTTCCGGGAAATTCTCTCAATCCCAGAGTTTCTGGGAACCCCTCTTGATCCCAGGGTTTCCAGGAAACCCTCTCGATCCCAGAGTTTTTGGGAAACTGACCTTGGGCTTTTTGGTTGTACCCCTTGGAGGGGGAACCCCGGTTGGAACCCAGAATTCATTGCAGTCATTTTACGCACAGTATATTTGAATTATTATAATAACTCTTCTAGGAAGCAATACATTGCATCATCATCATCCCAGGAAGTAATGCCTTGCATTATTATTATTATTATTATTATTGGTAGTAATACCTTACATTATTATTATCTTATATTATGTAATATATTACATTATTATAATTATCATCATCCCAGGAAGTAATACCTTGCATTAGTATTATTATTATCATCATCATCATATATTGTGTAATATATTACGTTATCATCATCATCATCCCAGGAAATTATAATCACATTATTATTATCATTGTTATCCCAGGATTATTATTATTATTATTATTGGAAGTAGTTTGTTTTATTATTATTATTGGAAGTAATTATTATTATTGGAAATAATATTATTGGAAGTAATTCACATTATTATTATTGGAATTAATTATTGTTGGAAGTAATTAATATTATTATTGGAAATAATTAATATTATTGGAAGTAATTCACATTATTATTATTGGAAGTAAATAATATTATTAATGGAAATAATTAATATTATTATTGGAAGTAATTAACATTATTATTGGAAGTAATTAATATAATTGTTGGAAGTAATTCACATTATTATTGGAAGTAATTATTATTATTATTGGAAATATTATTGGAAGTAATTCACATTATTATTATTATTGGAATTATTATTATTATTGGAAGTAATTCACATTATTATTGGAAGTAATTAATATTATTATTGTTGGAAGTAATTCACATTATTATTGGAAGTAATTATTATTATTGGAAATAATATTATTATTGGAAGTAATTCACATTATTATTATTGGAATTAATATTATTATTGGAAGTAATTCACATTATTATTATTGGAATTAATATTATTATTATTGGAAGTAATTAATATTATTATTACTGTTATTATTATTACAGGTAGTAATACCGTACGTTATTATTACTATTATTCCAGGAAGAAATACATCATTATATTGATGATATTTTCATCATCGCCATTTCAGGAAGCAATATTTTGCATTATTATCATCAATTATCATTATCCCAGGAAATTATAATCACATTATTATTATCATCATTGTTATCCCAGGATGTAATATATTGCATTATTATTATTATTATTATCATCATCATCCCGGGACTCAATCCATTGCATGATGATGATGATGATGATGGCGCGGGTGTCCCGCTTCCCGCAGGAGCTGCACCGGCACATTGAGGAAGGCCTGAGCCGCAACGTCTCTGAGCGCTGCTCGGCCTCCGTCTCGACCTCCTTGCAGGCGATGCAGCAGGAAATGATGGGTAGGCCCCCCCCCCCCGAATCGCAGGGACTTCCTCCTGGGCGCCCTCCCTTCCTCCGGGCCTGGCCCTCACCTCTTCCTCCGCTTCCCTTGCAGAGGGCCTGAGCCCGCTGCTGCCGCCGTCCCTGCGTGCCCAGGGGGTCCCGGGGAACCTGTCGGGGCCGCGGCCGCGGGGCGCCCCCTCTTCGGCCTTCGCGCTCAGCTACGACCTCAACTGCAACAAGCTCTGCGCCGACTTCCAGGAGGACATCGAGTTCCACTTCTCCTTGGGGTGGAGCATGCTGGTCAAGCGCTTCCTGGGGCCAAAGGGCACGCACAGGGCACTCCTCGGGTACAGCGACCAGGTCGGGCGGCCACAAACAGGCTTCCTATTCTATTAGATTATATACTCTATACCATCATATTATATTTTTGTATATTAGGTTATACACAATATTATATTATATATAATATTTTATTACATTAATATATTATATATGATATTATTGTATATTAGATTATATATTATATTAGAATTATATTATATACATTAGATTATATTATTGTGTATTAGATTATATACAATATTATATTAGAATTATATATATTAGATTATATTGTATATTATATTATATACATTATATTATATATAATATTAGATTATATTATTGTATATTAGATTATATACATTATATTATTATATTATATATAATATTAGATTATATTATTGTGTATTAGATTATATATATTATATTAGAATTATATTATATACATTAGATTATATTATTGTGTATTAGATTATATACAATATTATATATTATAATATTATATATATTAGATTATATTATTGTATATTATATACTATATTATATTATATACTATGATTATATACAATATTATATATTATTATATTATATATATTAGATTATATTATTGTATATTATATACTATATTATATTATTATATTATATACTATATTAGATTATAATTATATTTTATATAATATTAGATTATATTATTGTATATTAGATTATATACAATATTATATATATTAGATTATATTATTGTATATTCGATTATAAAATTATACACCATATATCATCTTATATATTAGATTATATATCATAATTACCTCATATATCATTATAGACTTATAGATAATATATAATGATATGTAATCTAATGTATAATATGATATATAATCTATAATCTGTGATAACAGATTATATATAATCTAATATATAATAGAATATATTATACAGTATATAATATTCTGTTATCACAGATTATAGATTATATATCTTCATATATTATCATACATTAGATTACATATCATTATATTATATAAGGCTATACATTATATATATATATAACAATATATATTATACATATGATAGATTTGCTTATATTTTGTATATCATATATAGAATACGTATATGATATACAATATGTGTTTGTATATATATATTATATTTTAATAATACTGTATTATATTATTCTTATACTATAATATCTATATCATATAGAGATGTACATTGTAATCATAATGGTCATATATATATATATATATATATATATATATATATATATATATATAGTATGCCAACCAAAGGTACAGGGGGCCCCGTGCAGGGCTCGCCTAATTAAAGGTACAGGATGTTGTTGTTTGACTACGACGCTTTTCCCTTCCTCTTCCAGGTCCCGCGGCCTTTGCCCTTGACGCCGGCCAATCCGGGCCTGCCGGCCCTTCCGCAAGGGGGGGCGCTGACCCAGGAAGAGCTGATGGTCTCGATGGTGACCGGCCTGGCCTCGCTGACCTCCCGCACCTCCATGGGCATCCTGGTCCTGGGCGGAGTGGTGCGTCCTCCCATTGCCATCACCATCATAACAATAACAATAATAATGCAACACCTGTCCCATTCTCCCAGGGTCTAATAGTAATCATGTAACAATAATAATAATGCGATGTATTCATGTAATAATATATACTTAATATACGTACATAATATTTATACATATGTAATATATACATAATATATGTAATAATGCAATGTAATAATAATGATAACAGTATTACAGTCCATTGGAATAATAATAATACAGTGCATTGCTTCCTGGAATAATAACAATAATGCTTCCTGGAATAACAATAGTAGTAGTATTGCAGTACATTGCTTCCAGAAAAAAAGAGATATGTATTACTTCCTGGAATAATAATACCAATAATCATAATCATGATGATGCAATGTATTACTTCCTGGAATAATAATACCAATAATCATAATAATGATGATGCAATGTATTACTTCCTGGAATAATAATAGTAGTATTACAGTGCATTCCTTCCTGGAATAATTATAATAATACCAATAATCATAATGTATTACTTCCTGGAATAATAGTAGTAGAGTGCATTGCTTCCTGGAATAATAATCATAATGATAATGATGCAATGTATTACTTCCTGGAATAATAATAATAGTAGTAGTAATAGTATTACAGTGCATTGCTTCCTGGAATAATAATAGCAATAATCATAATGATGATGCAATGTATTGCTTCCTGGAATAATAATAACAATAATCATAATTATGATGATGCAATGTATTACTTCCTGGAATAATAATAGTAGTAGTAGTATTAGAGTGCATTGCTTCCTGGAATAATAACAATAATCATAATGATGATTATGCAATGTATTACTTCCTGGGATAATAATAAAATGCATTGCTTCCTGGGATAATAATAATAATGCAATGTATTACTTCCTGGAATAATAGTATTACAATGCATTGCTTCCTGGAACAACAACTACTACAGCGCATTGCTTCCCGGACCTGACTGGTCTCTCCCATTCTTCTCAACAATAGTAATAGTAGTAATAATAATAGTGGGGTGCCTTTCTTGCAGGTGTGGAAGGCGGTGGGCTGGCGGCTGGTGGCGCTCTCCTTGGGCCTGTACGGGCTGCTGTACCTGTACGAGCGGCTGACCTGGAGCTCCCGGGCCAAGGAGCGGGCCTTCAAGCGCCAGTTTGTGGACTACGCGGCCGAGAAGCTCCAGCTCCTGGTCAGCTACACGGGCTCCAACTGCAGCCACCAAGTCCAGCAGTGAGTCCCCGTTTGGAGGGAGAGGGAGAGCGGGATGAGGATGGTGATGGGCACGGCGTAACCCCCCCATCCCGCCTTGTGCTTCCCCCCTTTGCAAGGGAGCTCTCGGGGACGTTTGCCCAGCTGTGCCAGGAAGTGGACGCCACGCGGGAGGAGCTGCAGCAGGAAGTCGAAGCCCTGAGTCGCAAGGTCGAGCTCCTGGAGGCCCTGCAGGGCAAGGCCAAGCTCCTCAGGTACAGCATTGGCATCACAACAACAACAACAACATGAAAGCCTTCAACAACACAATAATAATACTAATCCTGGACTTCCTTTTGCAGGAACAAGGCCGGTTGGCTGGACAGCGAGCTGAACCTGTTCACGCATCAGTACTTGGAGCAGAGCAGATAAGTCGGGGAGAGCGGCGGGCGCGACGGATGTCGACGTATGCGGGTACCTAAGCAGCGTCTCTGGGAAGGGTTCGTTTGCATGGCCCCCAATGGCTGCCGGGACCCTTCCCTCCCTTGAACTGAAAACGATGCATTGATTGAAAGGCCCGGTTCCTCCGAAATGAATTATCCGGGTGTCGATAACCTCACAATGAACGCGACGAATGGTAAATTGGATTTTGCTGAAAGAGAAGAAAGTGCGCATCCTGCTCTTTGTGACCGGAGATCAATTCAAAATGGTCGTCCCAAAAGCACTTTATTGATTTTCCACAAATAGTTTAATATTATAATTTCCTGGCTTTCGTTACAATCCGTAATTGTGTTTTTCTCTACCCGCTGTTTGTGTATTTATGGTGGAGACGGGGTTCGTGTAGAGGGGGGGGGGCTCCTGTTGAAAAAGCAACATTAAAGAGCGACCACAAACACACCTTGTTATTACCTTATTATTGGATGTGAAGGCGTCGTCATTGGGTGGACGTCTTTGAGGAGGGATCGAAAGGTCCGTTTCCGGCCCGGCAGATTATATTTATTTTACGAATATTTTTAGGAATATTTTCTGCAAATATTTTTGTGAACATTACTGTTAATAGCACACAATTAATAAATAATGTAATATAAATATGAATAGTAATATTATATTTTTATAATATATAATATAAAGTATTTTTATATTTAATTATATATTATTATTATTCGGGTTTCTATGCCGCCCGACTCCTGCATTTTATTGCATTTTATCTTTACTATACAGTAAAATAACGCAGTATAACAAATATGCTTACAACAAATATAAAATATATTATTGTTCATATAGTTTATATTTATAATATAAATAGTAATGTTGCATTTTATTATATTTAATTGTCATAATTATTTTATTGCATTATATGAATTATAGGTATCATGTTCTCTTGTATTTATAAATACAATACAAATACAATAAATATGAAGGGAAATATAACTAAATATAATGAAATATATAATTATTATAATATTACTATTAATATACAATTCCTATATAATGTAATATTTTATCATATTTAATTACTAATCTTATTTAATTATAACCATAATGGTAGTAACTTCAAGGCAAACAAGAAGGAAACACTTCTTTTGGAGTTTGAGAGACTTGTATTTGCCATTATACGTTTTAGGGAAAACAACACATTTCCTGTTCTATTTTGTGTAGCCAGACACTCCCCCACTGCTGCTTTACCCGTTTTGTGCTGCGTTGTTCCAATGATGACCGTACCTGGAAAACCCATAAACAGACCTGGGAAAATCTGTAAACAGACCCGGAAAACCCAGAAACAGACCCGGGAAAACCCAGAAACAGACCCGGGAAAATCTGTAAACAGACCCGGGAAAACCCATAAACAGACCCAGGAAAACCCATAAACAGACCCAGGAAAATTAGTAAACAGACCCAGGAAAACCCATAAACAGACACAGGAAAATTAGTAAACAGACCCAGGAAAACCCATAAACAGACCCAGGAAAATTAGTAAACAGACCCAGGAAAACCCATAAACAGACACAGGAAAATTAGTAAACAGACCCGGGAAAACCCGTAAATAGACCCGGGAAAATCTGTAAACAGACCCGGGAAAACCCATAAAAAGACCCAGGAAAACCCATAAACAGACCCGGGAAAATCTGTAAACAGACCCGGGAAAACCCATAAAAAGACCCAGGAAAACCCAGAAACAGACCCGGGAAAACCCAGAAACAGACCCAGGAAAATTAGTAAACAGACCCGGGAAAACCCGTAAACAGACCCGGGAAAACCCATAAACAGACCCAGGAAAACCCAGAAACAGACCCGGGAAAACCCATAAACAGACACAGGAAAATTAGTAAACAGACCCGGGAAAACCCGTAAACAGACCCGGGAAAACCCATAAAAAGACCCAGGAAAACCCAGAAACAGACCCGGGAAAACCCATAAACAGACACAGGAAAATTAGTAAACAGACCCGGGAAAACCCGTAAACAGACCCGGGAAAACCCAAAAACAGACCCGGGAAAACCCGTAAACAGACCCGGGAAAACCCATAAACAGACCCGGGAAAATCCGTAAACAGACCCGGGAAAATCTGTAAACAGACCCGGGAAAACCCATAAAAAGACCCAGGAAAACCCATAAACAGACCTGGGAAAATCCGTAAACAGACCCAGGAAAATCTGTAAACAGACCCGGGAAAACCCATAAAAAGACCCAGGAAAACCCAGAAACAGACCCGGGAAAACCCATAAACAGACCCAGGAAAATTAGTAAACAGACCCGGGAAAACCCGTAAACAGACCCGGGAAAACCCATAAAAAGACCCAGGAAAACCCAGAAACAGACCCGGGAAAACCCATAAACAGACCCGGGAAAATCCGTAAACAGACCCGGGAAAACCCGTAAACAGACCCGGGAAAACCCATAAAAAGACCCAGGAAAACCCAGAAACAGACCCGGGAAAACCCATAAACAGACACAGGAAAATTAGTAAACAGACCCGGGAAAACCCATAAAAAGACCCAGGAAAACCCATAAACAGACACAGGAAAATTAGTAAACAGACCCGGGAAAACCCGTAAACAGACCCGGGAAAACCCGTAAACAGACCCGGGAAAACCCGTAAACAGACCCGGGAAAACTACACTCACCCTTTCACCAATAATAGTCGTAACAAGAGATGAGATTGACACACTTTAATGAAGATTTCTGAAAACGAGTCCCACAACGTTTGGGGAACGTAACGGCGGAGGAAAAGCGCGGAGTTGGAAGGCCCACCCGCTTCCCTTAAATATATCTATCGACATATTTACATATACACATCGGGGTGTGAATCGCACGCTGAAAACTTGAGGACAAATGCAGAGACGAGGCAAAAAAAAAGGGCCTCAACTTCGAGAGCGTCGGGAAAAAGGCTCCGGGCCTCTCTTCCGGGAGACCGCTCCCAAACCCTATGGGAGGCCGGGTCCGGGAACCGTGTGCCTAAATAGCCCTCGATTTCAAAACCCCAAAGTCCCCACCAATGAGAAGCCCACACCGATTGGTTCAGCATCACTTTTCGGGAGGCACAAGTGCCACTTTCTTCTTCCTCCGTTTCCCCCGTTTTTTACGGGAAGAGGAGGAAGGTGAGAAAATGAGACGGGAAACGAGCCGTTCGAAGTTCCGGAACAGACGAGGAAGGATCGGGACAAGGCACGACGGCACCCTTCTCCATCCCTCCTCCGAAGGATCGGTCTCCGTAATTTCCCCGACTCGGGTGCCGTATCTCGGAAGAGTCCCGGCACCGCTTGCCCCGCAATGGCCGACCCGTGTCCCCGATTCATCTTAGAGTCTTCGACAACAGTGTTGTTTCCCCCCAAAAAAATACATTAGTGTCCGAGGAGACCGGTCCCTGGAGAGAAAGTGAGTTTTCAGTACAGAATATTCGTGTTCGAAAAGAAAGTGTTGGAAAAATAAGCCGCTTTGCATCTCAATCACAGAAATTAAAAATAATAAATAAATAAAATAAATAACAATAATAAATAAATAATAATAAATAACAACAATGAATAGATAAAATAAATAACAATAAATAAATAAAATTAAAATATAAAATAAATAAAAATAACGAATAAATAACAATAAAAATAATAACAATAAATAAATAAAATTAAAAATATAAAATGAATAAAAATATAAAATAAATAAAATTAACAAATAAATAACAATAACAATAAATAAAAAAATTGGAATACATATTGTAAATATAATAAAATAAAAAAATTATATATAATATTGTTTGAAAGAAGTGTTTGGAAAAATGAGCTGCTCTGAATCTCAATCGCATATGATAGCATTGGAAAAGATATAAATATATTGAGGTCACAGAGATAAAATTTGAATATATGATACACATATATAAATATATTACAAATTTATATATATATATATGCGTTATATTGATAATATTATTGATAGATATTATTTATTTATAATATATTATTGATAGATATTATTTATTTATTTTGCTACATTATATTATATTTCAGCTTTGTGTCATGGCCTAGGGCTTCTACCACAGATATATTATACACACACACACACACACACACACACATAACTATAATATATCTGTGGTAGAAGCCCAAGGCCATGACACAAAGCTGAAATATAATATAATGTAGCAAAATAAATAAATAATATCTATCAATAATATGTCCAAGGCACAGATATATTTTAATTATATATATATATATATATATATACACACACACATACACACACAAATATATATATATATACACACAGATATATTATTTTAATTATACATATACACACACAAATATATATATATACAGAGATATATTATTTTAATTATATATATATACACACACACATATATATATATACACAGATATATTATTTTAATTATACATATACACACACACAAATATATATATATATACAGAGATATATTACTTTAATTATATATATACACATACACACACATATATATATATACAGAGATATATTATTTTAATTATATATATGTACACACACACATATATATATACACACAGATATATTATTTTAATTATACATATACACACACAAATATATATATATATACACAGATATATTACTTTAATTATATATATACACATACACACACATATATATATACACAGATATATTATTTTAATTATATATATACACACACATACACACACAAATATATATATACACAGATATATTATTTTAATTATATATATGTACACACACACACACAAATATATATATACACACAGATATATTATTTTAATTACATATATATACACACACACATACACACAAATACATATATATATACACAGATATATAATTTTAATTATATATATATATACACACATACACACACAAATATATATATATATACACACAGATATATTATTTTAATTATATATATATACACACACACACAAATATATATATATACATACACACAGATATATTATTTTAATTATATACACACATACACACACAAATATATATATATACACACACAGATATATTATTTTAATTATATATATACACACACACAAATATATATATATATATACACAGATATATTATTTTAATTATATATATTTATATAACAATTTTTGTCTGTCTGTCTGTCTATCTGTGGTAGAAGCCCAAGACTGTAATATAAAGATAATTATAAATATAATATGTTTACGCTACAAGCCCAAGGCCATGACGCAAGGGCATCAACTACAGAAGACTACCTTCGGAGTAAACACACACACACACACACACATATATATGCACTTTAAGTCTCTATGGCAGTGTTATCTAGTCCGATCTATATGTGTGTATAGATAGATAGATGATAAGAAGGAGGTGAAAGAGGAGGGCGGCCTACCTTTGAACCCTTCTTCGGGCATACAGACTGGAAGGGAAGGCAGGCAGGTCAGGAAAACAACCACCACTTGCACATTTTGGGGAGGGGGGGGGGCTTAATAATAAAGGCCTCAATCGATAGCTCCGGCCAGCGAAGGGAAGGGTATTTCCCCCCCACCCGCCTCCATGACGCTCCGGACTGACGGGCCCTCTTACCTTGCATAACGTCATCGATGGCAGCGTAGTCCACAAGGGGCTCGTCCGCCTGTTTGGCCGGAGAAGACACACAGGATTAGCATCCTTGCGATGGGGTGCCTCTGATACAATCAACTCAGTGTTTCCCAACCAGTGTGCCGTGAGCGACCATCAGGTGTGCCGTGGGAAATGGGAACCTCCAATCCCCTTTCTTCCCCCTCCTGCCCACAGTGCTCTCTGGGTGTAGGTGAACTACAACTTCCAAACTCAAGGTCAATTCCCAAGCAAACCCTTTCGGTACTTTCTGTTGGTAATGAGAGTTCAATAGGCCAAGTCTGGTTCAATTCCATTGTTGCAAGAGTTCAGGATGCTCTTTGATTGTGTGTGAACTATAAATCCCAGAAACTGTAACTCCCAAATGTCAAGGTCTATTTTCCCCAAACTCCATCTGTGTTCACATTTGGGCGTATTGAGTATTCATGCCAAGTTTGGTCCTGATCCAACATTGTTTGAGACCACAGTGCTCTCTGGATGTTGGTGAACTACAACTCCAAAACTCAAGGTCAATGCCCACCAAACTCTTATAGCATTTTCTCTTGGTTATGGGAGTTCTGTGTGGGAAGTTTGTGTCTTTCTGCCATTCCTGCCAGGATATCTATGTTGTGTTCATCGAAACAGGCCCAGGTTTCACACTGAGTGTACAAATACATTCAAAAACATATTAACTATACGTATGACTGTGTTAGAGTGTCATTTTGTGTCATTTTGGTTGGTGGTGTGCCCCAGGATTTTGCACATGTAAAAAGTGTACCACGGCTCAAAAAAGGTTGAAAAACACTGCAATAAATAATAACAACAATGATTATTATCATGGTTTGCTTCTGATACAATAAATAATAACTATTAGTATGTTTTGCTCCTGATACGATTAATAATAATAGCTTGGTTCTGATATTAATTATATTTTGCTTCTGATATCTATCTATATCTATATCAATATCAATATATATAATAAAAGTCAGTGTTTGCGGCGGTGCGGAGAGTGGGAGGTGCGGAGGAATATGTGCCAGCTTTTCGATTGGTTGCCACCGTGGGATTATTTGCATAAAGGACACTGATTGGCCAGCCTCAGAACTCCCAACATTCTAAGGCACCAGACAGAGGGAATGGGTTGCCACTGAGAGACAATGTGCATAAAGGACTCTGATTGGCCAGCAAAACAGAATGCAACTGAATGCTTGAGTTAGCCGAATGCAAGCTTTCTACTATGATGACCCTGACCTTCAACAAGACCACGGACTCTGGGGTGACCCCAAGGCTGCCCAAGGAGGCCGAGTCGTCGGTGAGGACGTTGCCGTCGAGGGACAGGTTCTGGTCAAACGGCGCCACGGAAAAGGCGTGCATGATCTGCGCAGAGAGAGAGAGGCACACACACACACAATAGCATTAGAGCTGGGAATGGAAGGGGCCCCCCAAGGCCACCTAGCCCCTCCCTCCCTCCCTCCCTTGGGGGATACGCCCCCCTCCGTGCCTGGATCTTGAGGTCCTTGAGGGTCTGGTTTGCAGAGACCAGGAGGGCCTTCTCCCCGCGGACCCTGCGGTGACGGGCACTTCGCCGGACGCCCTGCTGCTTCGGGAAGGCTGGGGCCAAAGGCGGGGCCAAAGGCGGGGCCAAAGGCGGGGCCGTGGGGGTCAGCTTCGGCCGCTTGGCCGCATTGGCGGTGGGGCTGCTGTTAGCCTGCTGGAGGATTCAGAAACTCAACGGTCATCATCAAGCGTCCCGATCCATAGCCACATCCCCTTCCCTCCCATAATAATAATAATAATAATATCTAACAAAAACAAAAGTAATAATAGAATAACAATAAATAATATTGTATAATAAAATAATAGTATATAATAAAAATAATATAATAATAAAATGGTAAAAATTTAATAATAAAATAATAGATAAAATAACAATGAAATTATATTTTAAAAAATGCAAATATAAGTGTTAATAATATTAAATTATTAATAATATAAAATAACCTAACAAAACAAAAGTAATAAAATAAAACAATAAATAATATTGCATAATAAAGTAATCATAATATATAATAAAATAATATAATAATAAAATTATATTAAAATAAAATACAAATAATATAAGTGTTAATATTAAATTAATAATACAAAACAAAAGTAATGAAATATAACAATAAATAATACTATTGCATAATAAAGTAACAATAATATATAATAAAATAATATGATAAAATGATAAAAATATAATAAAACATTATATAAAATAACAATAAAATTATATTAAAATAAAATACAAATAATATGTGTTAATAATATTCAAATTAATAATAATATAAAATAATCTAACAAAAACAAATGTAATAAAATATAACAAAACAATACATAATATTGCATAATAAAATAATAATAATAAAAATAATATAATAACAAAATGGTAAAAATATAAAATGATAAAATAGCATTAAAATTATAATAAAATAAATTACAAATAATAGTTAATATTAAACTATTAATAATATAAAATAATCTAACAAAAACAAAACTAATAAAATATAACATAAAATAATAATATTGCATAATAAAGTAATATATAATAATAATAAAATGGTAAAAATATAATGATAAAAATAATAGAAAAAATAACAATAAAATTATATTAAAATAAAATACAAATTATATAAAAGAGCATTAATAATATTAATAATCCATAATCATATAACAATAGATAATAATATATAAAATAATATATATTATATAATATAAAACACAATAACAAAAACAAAATATAATAATAAATAATATATATGACAATTTTTATATAATTTTGTTACATTATCTATTATTTTAAATTTTTATCATTTTATTATATTCTATTATATATAAAAACATAATAAGATAAAATTATAATAAAATAGATAATGTAACAAAATTATATAAAAATAATAAAATACAAATATAAAACAGCATATTAATAATAAAGTAACTTAATAATATGTAATAATATAAGAAGTACAACGTAGAATGAATGCAAATCCTTATTTTTTTTGCAAATCCTTATTATTATTATCAGAGCTCGGATGAGCCTTCTGTGGGAGGGCTTTGAGTGTGCCCTCCCTGGCCTTGCAGAAGGGGCTCGGACTAGGTGCCCTTTGGGGGCCCCTTCCAGCTCTAGGGTATTCTTATGCAGGCACCTGGCTGAAGTTGGGGTCCCGCCCTGCTTCGCCCCGGAGCTCCTCCTCTTCTTCCTCTTCCTCCTCCTTCTCTTCCTTCTCTTCCTCGGCCTCCGAACTGCTCACCGCCAGCTCCGGCGCCGCCTCCTTCATCACCTGGAAGCGCAAGGAAAGGCCGGGTGGAAAGGGACCCAAAGGGGAAGGAAGGAAGGAAGGGCACCTGGCCACGGGTGACCACGCAACGCCTTCCTCCATGCCCATCTCTGCCTCTATTTCCAACGGCTCCCCTGGCCCCGCCCCCTACAAGTCACTTCCGGACCTGGCCCCGCCCCCTACAAGTCGCTTCCGGACCTGGCCCCGCCCCTTCAAGTCGCTTCCGGACCTGGCCCCACCCCCTACAAGTCGCTTCCAGACCTGGTCCTGCCCCCAACAAGTCGCTTCCGGACCTGGCCCCGCCCCCTTCTAAGTCGCTTCCAGACCTGGTCACGCCCCCTACAAGTCGCTTCCGGACCTGGCCCCGCCCCCTTCAAGTCGCTTCCAGACCTGGCCCCGCCCCCTACAAGTCGCTTCCGGACCTGGCCCCGCCCCCTTCAAGTCGCTTCCGGACCTGGCCCCGCCCCCTTCTAAGTCGCTTCCGGACCTGGCCACACCCCCTTCAAGTCGCTTCCGGACCTGGTCACGCCCCCTACAAGTCGCTTCCGGACCTAGCCCCCCCCCCTTCAAGTCGCTTCCGGACTTGGCCCCGCCCCCTTCAAGTCGCTTCCAGACCTGGCCCAAGTCACCCCTTCCAAGTCGCTTCCGGACCTGGCCCGCCCCCTCAAGTTGCTTCCGGACCTGGTCACGCCCCCTACAAGTCGCTTCCAGAGCTCACCCACGCCCCTTCAAGTCCTTCGGACCTGCCCCCCTTCAAGTCGCTTCCAGACCTGGCCCCGCCCTCTTCAAGTCGCTTCCGGACCTGGCCCCGCCCCCTTCAAGTCGCTTCCAGACCTGGTCACGCCCCCTACAAGTCGCTTCCGGACCTGGCCCCGCCCCCTTCAAGTCGCTTCCGGACCTGGCCCCGCCCCTTCAAGTCGCTTCCGGACCTGGCCCCACCCCCTTCAAGTCGCTTCCGGACCTGGCCGCCCCCTCAAGTCCCTGGCCCCCCCCTTCTAAGTCGCTTCCGGACCTGGCCCTGCCCCCTACAAGTTGCTTCCAGACCTGGCCCCGCCCCCCGCTTCCGGACCTGGCCCCCCCTACAAGTCGCTTCCGGACCTGGCCCCACCCCCTTCAAGTCGCTTCCGGACCTGGCCCCGCCCCCTACAAGTCGCTTCCGGACCTGGCCCCACCCCTTCAAGTCGCTTCCAGACCTGGCCCCGCCCCCTTCAAGTCGCTTCCGGAGCTCGCCCCGCCCCCTTCAAGTCGCTTCCAGACCTGCCCCCCCCTTCAAAGTCACTTCCGGACCTGGCCCTGCCCCCTACAAGTTGCTTCCGGACCTGGCCCCGCCCCTACAAGTCGCTTCCAGAGCTCACCCGCCCCCCTTCAAGTCGCTTCCAGACCTGGCCCTGCCCCTTCAAGTCGCTTCCAGACCTGGCCCGCCCCTTCAAGTCGTTTCTGGACCTGCCCACCCCCTACAAGTCGCTTCCGGACCTGGTCATGCCCCCTACAAGTCGCTTCCAGAGCTCACCCCGCCCCCTTCAAGTCGCTTCCGGAGCTCGCCCCGCCCCCTTCAAGTCGCTTCCAGACCTGGCCCCGTCCTCTTCCAAGTCGCTTCCGGACCTCGCCCCGCCCCCTTCAAAGTCACTTCCAGACCTGGTCACGCCCCCTACAAGTCGCTTCCGGACCTCACCCCGCCCCCTTCAAGTCGCTTCTGAGACCTGGCCCCACCCTTCAAGTCGCTTCCAGACCTGGCCCCCCCCTTCAAGTCGCTTCCAGACCTGGCCCCGCCCCCTTCAAGTCGCTTCCAGACCTGGCCCCGCCCCCTTCAAGTCGCTTCCAGACCTGGCCCCGCCCCCTACAAGTCGCTTCCGGACCTGGCCCCGCCCCTTCAAATCGTTTCCAGACCTGGCCCCCCCCCTACAAGTCGCTTCTGGACCTGCCCCCCCCCCTTCAGAGTCGCTTCCGGACCTGGCCCCGCCCCTTCAAGTCGCTTCCAGAGCTGGCCCCAGCCCCTTCAAGTCGCTTCTGGACCTGGCCCCGCCCCCTTCAAGTCGCTTCCAGACCTGGCCCCGCCCCCTTCAAGTCGCTTCCGGACCTGGCCCCACCCCCTTCAAGTCGCTTCCGGACCTGGCCCCGCCCCTTCAAGTCGCTTCCAGAAGTTGCTTCCTGACCCGCCCCTTCAAGTCGCTTCTGGACCTGCCCACCCCCCTTCAAGTCGCTTCCGAGACCTGGCCCTGCCCCTTCAAGTTGCTTCCAGACCTGGCCCCGCCCCCTACAAGTCGTTTCTGGACCTGCCCACACCCCCTTCAAGTCGCTTCCGAACCTGGCCCCGCCCCTCTGACCTGGCCCCGCCTCCTTCAAGTCACTTCCGGACCTGGCCCTGCCCCCTTCAAGTTGCTTCCAGACCTGGCCCCGCCCCCTACAAGTCGTTTCTGGACCTGCCCACACCCCCTTCAAGTCGCTTCCGGACCTGGCCCTGCCCCCTATAAGTTGCTTCCGGACCTGGCCCCACCCCCTTCAAGTCGCTTCCGGACCTGTTGTGGTTGCTGTGCGCCCCTGTTGTTACCTTCTTGCTGTCGAAGACCTTGCGGACGTAGATGGTGGCCTGGGCATACTCCCGCAGGTCCCGCTGCTGCTGGCACAGGAGCCCCTCCCGGCACTCCGGGCACAGCTCTGCAAGAGGGCACACGAGGGAGGGAGGGAAGGAGGGAGTCCCTGCCTTGGCCTTGCCGGGAAACCCTGCCCGACCAGAGCCCCCGAAAAGCACTGACCGGGTTCGGTGATGAAGAGCGAAGAAGGCGAGGGGGGCCCTTCCGCCCCCGGGGCCGCTCCCGCCCCTTCCTCCTGGGGGGCCGGCCGCCGCCGCAGCACCCGGATGGCCTGGTCCACCACAAAGAGGGTCCGGATCCGCTCCCATTCAGAGGGCCAGAGCAGAGCTACACTGTGCCGAGGAGGGAGAGGTCAGCAGGGGGAGGGGGGGACCGGGGGGCCTCTCGACCTCCCTCCCTCTATCGGAGGGATCGACTGCATGGCCTTCAGGGCTCCCTCCCAACCCCTGGAGGGGATGGTCTGGCCGGCTCTTGGGGGGCCTGTTCCTGGGGGTGAGTGACTCACAGCTTGGAGTCCTCCCTGGCCATGGAGGCGAAGGTGAACATGAGACCCCCGTGCGGACAGAGCAGCTCCCGGTTCCCCACCGAAGAGACCGGGCGGCAGCGGGTGGGGCGCCTGGGAAGGAAGGAGGGAAGGACACTCTGAGTCAACATCATAATCTATATCTATATCTATAAAAAGAGAGCTGCCATCCTAAGTAGCCTATAGACAGCAAAACCACACAAGGCAGACACACCAAATCAGCCCACATGCACACAAATCCCCACCAGGTATGTTTACCACCCAAAAAAAAAAAAATTAAGCAAGACGACCAAAAATACAAAAAAAACCATTGGACTACAACTCCCATGATCCCCCACGCCACCTCCCTCTGGCAGTTTAGAGTGTCGGAATGTTGGTGGTGCTGGCCAATTAGAGGCATTATGCAAATACTCCCTCAGTTAGAATGTAGAGGCTGGGAGCCACCCCCCTCTGGCAGTTTAGAGTGTTGGAATGCTGGTGGTGCTGGCCGATCAGAGGCGTTATGCAAATAATCCCACAGTGGCAACCAATCAGAAAGCTGGCACATATCCACATACATACAAACATTCACTTTGTTGCCCCAGGCCTGGGAATACAGTGGGACAGGACTACAACACAACAAAAGGAAGACACAAATCCCGACTCATCCTGAGCAAACGGCTAAAGGCCTCTTAATGTTATCAACAAGAGGCAAAATGGCCATCCGTCCAGAGTCCTTTGGTTGTGCTTTCCCACCATGTGGGGAGAAGGGGTCAGCCACAGACTATGGCACAGCAATGCGTGCACGGGTCAGCTAGTTATAATTAAGATAGCCGATGAATAATAATAGTAAATATAATATTAAAACAAAAAGATACTTGAGGAACAATAATAATAATTATTATTATCATTATTATTCAAGGGCGTAGAGGAGCTGGGAATGGGGCTGGCTGCTGGGGAAGAGCCACGCAACAACAACAACAACAACAAGAAGAGGGGCTGCTGTGGTTTCAGCTACATGAATTAGTAATATAATAATAATAATAATAATAATAATAATATAGTAATTCCAGGGCGTAGAGGAGCCGGGAATGGGGCTGGCTGCTGGGGAAGAGCCACGCAACAACAACAACAACAACAAGCCAGGGGCTGCTGTGGTTTCAGCTACATGAATTAGTAATATAATAATAATAATGATAATAATATAGTAATTCAAGGGCGTAGAGGAGCCGGGAATGGGGCTGGCTGCTGGGGAAGAGCTACACACAACAACAACAACAAGAAGCCAGGGCTGCTGTGGTTTCAGCTACATGAATTAGTAATATAATAATAATAATAATAATAATATAGTAATTCCAGGGCGCAGAGGAGCCGGGAATGGGGCTGGCTGCTGGGGAAGAGCCACACAACAACAACAACAACAACAAGCCAGGGGCTGCTGTGGTTTCAGCTACATGAATTAGTAATATAATAATAATAATAATAATAATAGTAATTCCAGGGCGCAGAGGAGCCGGGAATGGGGCTGGCTGCTGGGGAAGAGCTACAACAACAACAACAACAACAGAAGGGGCCAGGGGCTGCTGTGAATTAGTAATATAATAATTAGTAATATATAAATAATAATATAGTAATTCAGGGCGTAGAGAGGAGCCGGGAATGGGGCTGGCTGCTGGGGAAGAGCCACGCAACAACAACAACAACAACAAGCCAGGGGCTGCTGTGGTTTCAGCTACATGAATTAGTAATAATAATAATAATAATGATAATAATATAGTAATTCAAGGGCGCAGAGGAGCCGGGAATGGGGCTGGCTGCTGGGGAAGAGCCACACACAACAACAACAACAAATTAGTAAGCCAGGGGCTGCTGTGGTTTCAGCTACATGAATTATTAATATAATAATAATAATAATAATAATATAGTAATTCAGGGCGCAGAGGAGCCGGGAATGGGGCTGGCTGCTGGGGAAGAGCCACACAACAACAACAACAACAACAACAACAAGCCAGGGGCTGCTGTGGTTTCAGCTACATGAATTAGTAATATAATAATAATAATAACATAGTAATTCCAGGGCGTAGAGGAGCCGGGAATGGGGCTGGCTGCTGGGGAAGAGCCACACAACAACAACAACAACAACAACAACAACAACAAGCCAGGGGCTGCTGTGGTTTCAGCTACATGAATTAGTAATATAATAATAATAATAACATAGTAATTCCAGGGCGTAGAGGAGCCGGGATTGGGGCTGGCTGCTGGGGAAGATCCACACAACAACAACAACAACAACAACAACAAGTCAGGGGCTGCTGTGGTTTGAGCTACATGAATTAGTAACAATATAGTAATAATATAGTAAGAATAATATAGTAATCATTATTATTATTAATCATATGAAGTCATGATCGCGATTATTATTATTATGATTATGACGATGACCATTCGGGGTCAGAGGTCGCTCACCTGATGAACTTCCTCCATTCCTCGACGAAGAGCCGCGGGACGACGTAGAGCTCTCCTCCTTCCTGCAAACACAGATAGGAGGCTTTGTTTGTGGGTGCCTTCCCGGGGCCCCGATTCCTCCAAGGCAGGGGCCCTCAACCTGTGTGTCCCCCCCCCCCAGGTGTGTGGGCCTTGAACTCCCAGAAGCCCTGGCGCACTGGCTGGGACTTCCGGGCGTTGTAGGCCCAAAACCCCGGGGAAGGAGGCACAGGCGGAGGGGGAGGGGAGTCCTACCTGGGGCCAGGTGCTGAGGACGGGCCGGTTCTTGTCCTGGAAGAGGTTGGAGAGGCTGGCCTTCTGCTCGCCGGCCATCATCTTGTGCAGGGCCTCGTTCTCCGCCCCTTCCCGCTCCAGCAGCTGCGTCACAAAGGCAGGAGGGGCACATGCGCACCGTCTCTCAACTCATGGACCGGCCCCTCGGGGGGTTGCGACCCCCAGGTTGAGGACCGTTGGCTTAGAACAGGGGTCGGGAACCTACGGCTCGCGAGCCACGTGCGGCTCTTTTCACGATTGCATCCGGCTCTCCAGAGCAGCCCGGGCAGTGGGGAGGAGTCACGCAAATGCGCCGCGACTGCCGCTTCCGCACCACCATGGCCGCCTCTTCCTCATCCCCCGCTGCTCTTGGGGCCCTGCGCCCTCTTCACTGAGGATGGGGGCCCTCCTCTTCATCCCCCCTCTTCCTTCTTTCCACCGTTCTCCCTTCCTTCCTTCCTCCCCTTCACCCTCCTTCCTTTTCCCTCCCTCTCTCCCCTTCCTTCTTTCCTCCATTCTCCCTCCCTCCCTCCCTATTCCTCCCTCCCTATTCCTTCCTCCCTCTTCTTTTATTTCCCCCAAGTCTTTCTCTCCTTCCTTTTCCCTCCCTCTCCCCTTCCTTCTTTCCTTCATTCTCCCTCTTCCTTCCTTCCTCCCCTTCCCTTCCTTTTCCCTCCCTCTCTCCCCTTCCTTCTTTCCTCCATTCTCCCTCTTCCTTCCTTCCTTCCTCCCCTAAACCCTTTCCTTCTCCTTCCTTTCCCCTTCCTTCTTTCCTCCCTCTTCCTTCCTTCCTTTTCACTTCCCCCTCTCCCCTCTTTTCTTTTTTCCCTTCATTCTTTTTTTTTCCTTCATGATTTTACCCTTCCATTTCCCTCCTTCTCCCTTCCTTTCTCGCCTTCCTCCTTCCTCCATTCTCCCTCTTCCTTCCTTCTCTTCCTCTTTTCCCTCCCTCTCTCCTTCTTCCTTCTTTCCTCCATTCTCCCTCTTCCTTCCTTCCTTCCTCCCCCTACACCCTTTCCTTCTTCCTTTCCCTCTTCCTTCTTTCCTCCCTCTTCCTTCCTTTCTTTTCACTTCCCCTTCCCCTCTTTTCTTTTTTTCCCTTCATTCTTCCCTCACTCCCTTTCCTTTCCTCCCTTCCCATTTCCGTCTCCTTCTCTCCTTCCTTTTCCCCCCTCTCTCCCCTTCCTTCTTTCCTCCATTCTCCCTCTTCCTTTCTCCCCTTCACCCTTTCCTTCTTTTTCCTCTCTCTCCCCTTCCTCCTTTCCTCCATTCTCCCTCTTCCTTCCTTCTCCTTCTCTCCTTCCTTTTCCCTCCCCCTCTCCCCTTCCTTCTTTCCTCCCTTCTCCCTCCCTCCCTATTCCTTCCTCCCTCTTCTATTCTTTCCCCCAAGTCTTTCTTTCCTTCTCCTTTCTTTCTTTTCCCTTCTCCCTTCCTTCTTTCCTCCATTCTCCCTCTTCATTCCTTCCTTTCTTTCTCCCCTCTCCCCTTCTTTCTCCATTCTCCTCTTCCTTTCTTCCCTTCACCCTTTCCTTCTTTTTCACTCCATCTCTCCCCTTCCGCCTTTCCTCCTTCTCCCTCTTCCTTCCTCTCCCTCTCCTTCCTTTTCCCTCCCTCTCTCCCCTTCCTTCTTTCCTCCATTCTCCCCCTTTTTCCTTCCTCCCTCTTCTATTCTTTCCCCCAAGTCTTTCTTTCCTTCTCCTCTCCTTCATTTTCCCTCCCTCTCCCCTTCCTTCTTTCCTCCATTCTCCCTCTTCATTCCTTCCTTTCTTTCTCCCCTTTTCCTTCCTTCTTTCCTCCATTCTCCCTCTTCCTTTCTCCCCTTCACCCTTTCCTTCTTTTTCCTCTCTCTCCCCTTCCTCCTTTCCTCCATTCTCCCTCTTCCTTCCTTCTCCTTCTCTCCTTCCTTTTCCCTCCCCCTCTCCCCTTCCTTCTTTCCTCCCTATTCCTTCCTCCCTATTCCTTCCTCCCTCTTCTATTCTTTCCCCGAAGTCTTTCTTTCCTTCTCCTCTCCTTCCTTTTCCCTCCCTCTCCCCTTCCTTCTTTCCTCCATTCTCCCTCTTCATTCCTTCCTTTCTTTCTCCCCTTTCCCTTCCTTCTTTCCTCCATTCTCCCTTCCTCTTCTATTCTTTCTCCCCAAGTCTTCCTTCTCCTTCCTTTCTTTTCACTTCCCCCTCTCCCCCTTCTTTCTTTTCTTCTTTTCCCCTCATTATTTTACTTTTTCCTCACTCCCTTTCCTTTCTTTTCCCCACCCTTCCCATTTCCTTCTTCCTTTTCCCCTCCTTGCCTCTCTCCTGCTTTTCTTTTCTTCCTTTTCCATGGTTTGTTCTTTTCTTTCTTCCTCTCCCCCTCCCTCCTTTATTTCCTTTGTCTTCCTTCCTTCCCAGAGTCCTGAGCGTGCCTTTTGCAGAGCCAGGTCTGAAGTGCCCGTCATTCTGCCTTTTGGGGAATCCTTTTCCCATCGTATGTACGTATAGACTCACATTTAGTTGAATTTAGTCTTGACATATTATTATTAATTATTATTATAAATATTGTATTATTAATTTATTAATGTTTTATTAATAATAATAATTAATAAATTTAATATATATATTATTAAATATTAATATTATATATATATATATATATATATATACATATTCTATGGCTCTCACTGAAATAAATTCCCAAATATTTTGCTTTCATGGCTCTCTGAGTCCAAAAGGTTCGCGACCCCTGGCTGGGCCACTCCAGCATGGGCTTTCCTTGTCCACAGGCCGAACGCAGCCCCGCGAGAGGCGTCTCACCTTGCACTGGGCGCAGGGCTCCCTGCTGCTGGGGAACTCCGGGGCGCTGGGGAAGTAGCGCCGCAGCGTCTCCCAGGCTTCCTGCGAGACGACCCTCCGCTCGCCTTCCGAGGTGCAGAGGTTGCCTGCCGGGGAGAGAGCGAGAGATGCTGGGCACACTCCGAAGAGCGGAGGAAGGGGACCGACCGCCAAGAGGGAGGGGCCACCCGGGCTGACCGTGAGGGCAGACGATGTCCTCGTTGAACCGCAGCCCCTCGTCCTCACGCTTCTCGGCGTCGCATTCGTCTGGAGAGAGAAAGAGAGGACGCGCCTCAGGTCGCGGAGGGAGAGAGACGTCCATTCCGGAGTGACCACACGACGATCGTGAACAGGACCAGGGAGGTGACCTCGACACCTTCTGTATCTATATCTACTTCTTCTCTATCTACACCAGGGATGCCCAGGAAGTCGATGGCGATCGACCAGTCTATCGCGGGACCGAAGGGTCTATCGCAGCCGGATGCGGCGCTTCTCAGAGGGGGCGGAGCCAGGCCGCACCAAGCCCCGCCCCCTCCCCCGGCTTCGGCACTCCCAGCAGCTGCTCCAGCCTTGAGGAGGGCAAGGCCAAGCCAGCCTTGTGCTAGCTATGCCACCACTGCCTTGGCCCTGCCCTCCTTAAGGCTGAAGCAGCTGCTGGTAGAGCTGAAGCCAAGGGAGGGGGCAGGACTTGGCACAGCCTGGCTCCGCTTCCTCTGCCTTCAACTCTACCAGCAGCTGCTCCAGCGTTAAGGAGGGCAGGGCCAAGCCCGTGGTGGCATAGCTAGCACAAGGCTGGCTTGGCATTGCCCTCCTCAAGGCTGGAGAAGCTGCTGGTAGAGCTGAAGCCGGTTGAGGGCGGGGCTTGGCACGGCCTGACTCCGCCCACCTCTGGCTTCAGCTCTACCGGCAGCTTCTCCAGGCTTGAGGATGGCAGGGCCAAGCCAGTGGTGGCATAGCTAGCACAAGGCTGGCTTGGTCCTGCCCTCCTCAAGGCTAGAGCAGCTGCTGGTAGAGCTGAAGCCAGGTGAGGGGGCGGGGCTTGGCACGACCTGGCTCCGCCCACTCTGGCTACAGCTCTACCAGCAGCTGCTCTAGCCTTGAGGAGGGCAATGCCAAGCCAGTGGTGGCATAGCTAGCATAAGTATGGCTTGGCTCCGCCCTCCTCAAGGCTGGAGCAGCTGCTGGTAGAGCTGAAGCCAGAGGGGGTGGAGCCAGGCCATGCCAAGCCCCGCCCCCCGCTTCAGCTTTACCAGCAGCTGCTCCAGCCTTGAGGAGGGCAGGGATAAGCCAGCCTTGTGCTAGCTATGCCACCACTGGCTTGGCCCTGCTTTCCTTCCCTTCCTGTTTGTTACGAGGCCAAAAACCTTTGAACGTTTCCCCCTTGTCTGATCAACTTCCACTTCGAGGCACTGTTCTCTTTCCCTCTCTCATCGTGGCCGATTTCGTAGCTGAGTCCCTTCGCAATATGTGGGAGCATGGAGGTGCCCGGCCTCTATGGTGAGCGGAGTGACGGGAAGGTACCTTTGCCCTCGGCAGCTTCTCCGTTCATCTTGCCGTTGCTGCGGGCCTGGTTTTCCTGGGGGGCCTCCACCTGCTCCAGGGCTAGTTGCCGCCAGCTCCGCAGGGAGGGCTTCCCCACCCAGAAGCCCTCGTCGTTCCTGCGGGGAAGGAAAGAACGCCGTCGCTGAGCTCGGGGTCTTCCTCGCTGACCCCTTCCCATTCCCGTACAACACCCTTTACTTACTGACCCTTTGGGGTTGGCCTTGAGCAGGTTGGAGACGGCCTTGTGGTCCTCGTTGAGCTGGTTCTTCAGCCGCAGGATCCGGCAGCGCTCCACCACACACTCCCGGCAGAGGGCCTTCTCTGCGGGAAGAGAGGGAGGCGAGCCTGAAGGGACCAAACTGGAAAGGCACAGTCTACACACTAACTAAGCAACAACACAGCAACTATCGGACATTCCAGGTTTAGAAACTCCGTTGGTAGCATTTAAACGAACACGCAACCTCAAAGACGTTTTAGTACACATTTGACAGTAGACCAATTACTAGCTCCATTACTCCGGGTGAATGTGAGCATTGTAGTGCATGTTCCCATGTATGTAGAGATATGATTATTACCAATGTACATAGTAATCAATTACTAAATGTTAAATGTTTTTCCACTTGTTCCACCTCCCAGGTTGTGTACGCGCTACGGTGTTCATGCTTACGTGTTTACATTGGCCAGACGAGTCGGCCTTTAAGGGTGAGATTTCTGGAACATAGGAGTAAAATTAGAACGGTCTGCCAGGATTCAATTTTGTACATGCACTGTAAAGATAACCACCACCGTCCTGAGGAAATTGTTTTCATGGGTCTAGAAAGGGTTAATGCTGCTCCACATGCGCATCTCCATCAGGCGTTAATTAGAAGTGAGAACAAATGGATTTCAGCACTAAATACGGAATTTCCTTCCGGTCTCAATGGAACGCCCTCCCGGCATGCCAGGACTCGCTCATTAGGACTGGATAATCTGGACTTTTTTTGAACTTCGGTGTGAGTAACTCTGAGTATCTTCCACAATCGTTACCGTGTTATACGTATTTCTGGCGCCAGGATACGCTTGCTATTTCATCGTGAATATATAGAGCCTGAAGGGACCCCCAAAGGCCACCCAGTTCAATCCCTTTCTGCCAAAATCAAAGCACACCGGACAGCCACTGCTCAAAAGCCTCCAAAGAAGGAGCTTCCACTTAACTCCGAGGCAGAGGGTTCCACTGCTGAACAGCTCCTCTTCGTGTCAGGAAAGTGTGTTGTCAAAGGTTTTCATGGCAGGAACCATGTTGAAACTGAGAACTAACCATCCCTGGCGGGAGTATGACAAGAGTTAACTACTTTTGAAAGGCGGCAGAAGACAGGATCTGCCTTCATAGACCTGTCAGCAGCTTGCGATACTGGAAATCATCACCTTCTCCTGAGATAAACTTATAGTATCACAAAGGACGGCCACCTCACCCACTTCATAGGAAACCTGCTACAGAACAGGAGCTTTTTTGTTGAGTTCCAGGACCAGAGAAGCAGACGGCGAAATCGGAACGGCCTGCCTCAGGGGAGCGTGCTCGCTCCATCCATGTTTAACATCGACACAAATGATCAGCCACTGCCAGACGGGACTGAGAGTTTCATCTATGGCGATCGAGCCATCACCGCCCAAGCAGGGAGCTTTATAATGGTCGAACACAAGCTGACCGGCACAAACTTTGCCTCGGAAGACCCTCCCCTAATGACCCAAGATGGCCCAGGACTAAGGAGGGAAACCATGGCAATGGTGACCGCGTCTTCACTGACCCGTCAGCCGAGGCCCGCCCCCGTAGCGCTGGTAGAAGTAGTCGGCCACAGTGGCGGAGACCCTCTTGACGGCGGGGACCTTGTCCGGGTGCAGCTTCCCGTGGGGACACAAGCAGGGCTGGTTGTCGACGGGCTTCGGGGCGGCGGCCTCGTCCAGCCACTGCTGCAGCCACTCCAGGGACACAAAGTCGTAAGGGTCGCCTGAGGAGGAGTAAAGAGAGGTTGGGGAGGAGCGCCGGGACCTCGCACGGGCCCCATGCCCCGGAGTCCGGCCCGCTTCCTTTCTTCCTTCCTTTTCAGGATCCAATGTTTTTATTAAGACAGATTAACACAAAACCTACAACAAAAAGACAACGTTGACAACAACACAAGATTGAAAATAGAGATTCTCTTTTTCTCTTTCCTGTGTCCCAGTCTATATATATATGTTTTGTCTGTGTATGTATGTATATATATGGATTTGTGTCTATGTGTGTATATGTGTGTGTACTTACAGTATGTATATGTGTTTGTATATGTATATGTGTAGATGTGTGTATGTGTATATTTCAGTGCATATATATGTGTGCATGTCTATATGTACATACGTGTGTGCATGTGGCGAAGACCAAAAGTAACATCCCTTCCTGCCTTTTATACTTCCTTTCTTCCCTCTCCCCCTCATCCCTCAGCTTTTCTCTTCTCTCTGTCCTCCTCCCTCTTCTCCCTCCCTCCCTCACCACCAACATTCCGACACTCTAAACTGCCAGAGGGGGGTGGCTCCCAGCCTCTACATTCTGAGGGAGTATTTGCATAATGCCTCTTATTGGCCAGCACCACCAACATCCCGACACTCTAAACTGCCAGAGGGTGGCTCCCGGCCTCTACATTCTGAGGGAGTATTTGCATAATGCCTCTTATTGGCCAGCACCACCAACATCCCGACACTCTAAACTGCCAGAGGGGGTGGCTCCCGGCCTCTACATTCTGAGGGAGTATTTGCATAATGCCTCTTATTGGCCAGCACCACCAACATCCCGACACTC
Source organism: Anolis apletophallus (assembly GCA_030556195.1). NCBI lineage: Eukaryota > Metazoa > Chordata > Lepidosauria > Squamata > Anolidae > Anolis > Anolis apletophallus. The sequence continues at coordinate 17,168,873 of JARBWK010000017.1, read as the reverse complement.
TAAACTGCCAGAGGGGGTGGCTCCCGGCCTCTACATTCTGAGGGAGTATTTGCATAATGCCTCTTATTGGCCAGCACCACCAACATCCCGACACTCTAAACTGCCAGAGGGGGTGGCTCCCGGCCTCTACATTCTGAGGGAGTATTTGCATAATGCCTCTTATTGGCCAGCACCACCAACATCCCGACACTCTAAACTGCCAGAGGGGGTGGCTCCCGGCCTCTACATTCTGAGGAGTATTTGCATAATGCCTCTTATTGGCCAGCACCACCAACATTCCGACACTCTAAACTGCCAGAGGGGGGTGGCTCCCAGGCTCTACATTTTAACTGAGGGAGTATTTGCATAATGCCTCTTATTGGCCAGCACCACCAACATCCCGACACTCTAAACTGCCAGAGGGGGTGGCTCCCGGCCTCTACATTCTGAGGGAGTATTTGCATAATGCCTCTTATTGGCCAGCACCACCAACATCCCGACACTCTAAACTGCCAGAGGGTGGCTCCCGGCCTCTACATTCTGAGGGAGTATTTGCATAATGCCTCTTATTGGCCAGCACCACCAATATCCCGACACTCTAAACTGCCAGAGGGGGGTGGCTCCCAGCCTCTACATTCTAACTGAGGGAGTATTTGCATAATGCCTCTAATTGGCCAGCACCAGCAACATTCCGACACTCTAAACTGCCAGAGGGGGTGGCGTGGGGGAACATGGGAGTTGTAGTCCAATGGTTTTTTTGTATTTTTGGTCGTGTTGTTTATTTTTTTAATTTGGGGGGTGGGGGTGGTGGTAAACATACCTCGTGGGGTTTTGTGTGTATGTGGCCTGATTTGGTGTGTCTGTCTAGTGTGGTTTTGCTGTCTATAAGCCTGTCAGGATGACATGAAGGATTTTATATATATAGATAATAATAATAATACAATGTATTGCTTCCTAGACTTGACTTGTCTCTCCCATTCCTCTCAATGTCTAAATATGGAAGAAGATGAATAACAGTAGAAATAGTAATAATAATAATAATACAATGTATTGCTTCCTGGACCTGACTTGTCTCTCCCATTCCTTTCAATGTCTAAATATGCAATAATAATAATAATAGTAGTAGTAATAATAATAATAATAAAAATCAACACATTGTTTCCTGGAACTGACTTGTCTCTTCTATTCCCCTCAATGTCTAAATATGCAATAATAATAGTAGTAATAATAACATCAACAACACAACACATGGCTTCCTGGACCTGACTTGTCTCTCCCATTCCCAATATCTGAATATGCAATAATAATAATAATAGTAGTAATAATAACAATAACAAATCAACACATTGCTTCCTGGACCTGACTTGTTTCTCCCATTCCCCTGAGTGTATAGTAATAATAATAATAACAACAACAATTTGTAACGTACTGTAGTACATCCTGGATTAACAACAATAACAATAACGCCATGTACAGGCGGTCCCCAAGTTACGAACAAAAGAGATTCTGTAGGTTTGCTCTTAAGTTGAATTTGTTTGCAAGTTGGAACACGGGGATTTTTAAGTGTAACTCCAACCAAATCTATACACTTGACAAATCTATAGACATTGAACGAAGAGAACTCAATGAGGACCACTGTCTTGGAGCACCTGAAGGATCTCAACGGCTTCCTCCTTCCTCCCGCCTCCATCGCACATACCCTCCCGTAATTACCCATTTCTACCCCCCCCATCCCATGCGCGCCCCCCAAAAAGAGTACAAAGGGAAGAGCTTACAGACCAGCCTTAGCGGGCAACTTCTCGTAGAGCTCCTTCACCTCCTCGTGCTTGACTTTGCCCCGGGCCACGCTCTGCTGGCGCATCTCCGCCATCTCCGCGCACCACTCCTCGAACTTGCTGTTGTCCCGCTCCACCAGGTCTCTCAGGAAAGCTGGAAGGGAGAGAGGCGGGCGGGCGGAGGGCGCGTTGAGAAGGAAGGCGGGCGACAAGGAGCACGGAACGGGACACGGGTCACAGGCTTACAAACTAACGTGGAAGTGCTGAACGTGCCCCATGGAAACTCATAAGGGACCCTAGAACCCACCTGCTTGGCATACCTAGCTCACTATAGGTGGAAAGAGGTGAAGGTTTCCCATGGACGCTCAACAAGGGACTCTAGAACCCACCTGCTTGGCATACCTAGCTCACTATAGGTGGAAAGGGGTGAACGTTTCCCATGGACGCTCAACAAGGGACTCTAGAACCCACCTGCTTGGCATACCTAGCTCACTATAGGTGGAAAGAGGTGAAGGTTTCCCATGGACGCTCAACAAGGGACTCTAGAACCCAACTGCTTGGCATACCTAGCTCACTATAGGTGGAAAGGGGTGAACGTTTCCCACGGGTTTCCCACGGACGCTCAACAAGGGACTCTAGAACCCACCTGCTTGGCATACCTAGCTCACTATAGGTGGAAAGGGGTGAAACAAGGGACTCTAGAACCCATGGGCGCTCACTATAGGTGGACAAGGGACTCTAGAACCCAACTGAACCCACCTTGGCATACCTAGCTCACTATAGGTGGAAAGGGGTGAAGGTTTCCCATGGACGCTCAACAAGGGACTCTAGAACCCACCTGCTTGGCATACCTAGCTCACTATAGCTCACTTTCCCATAGGTGGAAACCTGGGCATGAAGGTTTCCCATGGACGCTCAACAAGGGACTCTAGAACCCAACTGCTTGGCATAGCTAGCTCACTATAGGTGGAGAAAGGACGCTCAACAAGGGACTCTAGAACCCACCTGCTTGGCATACCTAGCTCACTATAGGTGGAAAGGGGTGAAGGTTTCCCATGGACGCTCAACAAGGGACTCTAGAACCCAACTGCTTGGCATACCTAGCTCACTATAGGTGGAAAGGGTGAAGGTTTCCCATGGACGCTCAACAAGGGACTCTAGAACCCACCTGCTTGGCATACCTAGCTCACTATAGGTGGAAAGGGGTGAAGGTTTCCCATGGACGCTCAACAAGGGACTCTAGAACCCACCTGCTTGGCATACCTAGCTCACTATAGGTGGAAATGGGTGAACGTTTCCCATGGACGCTCAACAAGGGACTCTAGAACCCACCTGCTTGGCATACCTAGCTCACTATAGGTGGAAAGGGGTGAACGTTTCCCACGGACGCTCAACAAGGGACTCTAGAACCCACCTGCTTGGCATACCTAGCTCACTATAGGTGGAAAGGGGTGAAGGTTTCCCATGGACGCTCAACAAGGGACTCTAGAACCCACCTGCTTGGCATACCTAGCTCACTATAGGTGGAAAGGGGTGAACGTTTCCCATGGACGCTCAACAAGGGACTCTAGAACCCACCTGCTTGGCA
>JARBWK010000017.1:17030984-17165431 GCA_030556195.1 Anolis apletophallus | reverse complement strand
AGCTCACTATAGGTGGAAAGGGGTGAAGATTTCCCATGGACGCTCAACAAGGGACTCTAGAACCCACCTGCTTGGCATACCTAGCTCACTATAGGTGGAAAGGGGTGAAGATTTCCCATGGACGCTCAACAAGGGACTCTAGAACCCACCTGCTTGGCATACCTAGCTCACTATAGGTGGAAAGGGGTGAAGGTTTCCCATGGACGCTCAACAAGGGACTCTAGAACCCACCTGCTTGGCATACCTAGCTCACTATAGGTGGAAAGGGGTGAAGGTTTCCCATGGACGCTCAACAAGGGACTCTAGAACCCACCTGCTTGGCATACCTAGCTCACTATAGGTGGAAAGGGGTGAAGGTTCCCATGGACGCTCAACAAGGGACTCTAGAACCCACCTGCTTGGCATACCTAGCTCACTATAGGTGGAAAGGGGTGAAGGTTTCCCATGGACGCTCAACAAGGGACTCTAGAACCCACCTGCTTGGCATACCTAGCTCACTATAGGTGGAAAGGGGTGAACGTTTCCCATGGACGCTCAACAAGGGACTCTAGAACCCACCTGCTTGGCATACCTAGCTCACTATAGGTGGAAAGGGGTGAACGTTTCCCACGGACGCTCAACAAAAGACTCTAGAACCCACCTGCTTGGCATACCTAGCTCACTATAGGTGGAAAGGGGTGAAGGTTTCCCAAACAAGGGACTCTAGAACCCACCTGCTTGGCATACCTAGCTCACTATAGGTGGAAAGGGGTGAACGTTTCCCATGGTTTAGAACCCACCTGGGCATACCTAGCTCACTATAGGTGGAAAGGGTGTACGTTTCCCATGGACGCTCAACAACGGACTCTAGAACCCACCTGCTTGGCATACCTAGCTCACTATAGGAGGAAAGGGGTGAAGGTTTCCCAGGGACGCTCAACAAGGGACTCTAGAACCCAACTGCTTGGCATACCTAGCTCACTATAGGTGGAAAGGGGTGAAGGTTTCCCATGGACGCTCAACAAGGGACTCTAGAACCCACCTGCTTGGCATACCTAGCTCACTATAGGTGGAAAGGGGTGAACGTTTCCCATGGACGCTCAACAAGGGACTCTAGAACCCACCTGCTTGGCATACCTAGCTCACTATAGGTGGAAAGGGTGAAGGTTTACCATGGACGCTCAACAAGGGACTCTAGAACCCACTGCTTGGCATACCTAGCTCACTATAGGTGGAAAGGGGTGAAGGTTTCCCAACAAGGACGCTCAACAAGGGACTCTAGAACCCACCTGCTTGGCATACCTAGCTCACTATAGGTGGAAAGGGGTGAAGGTTTCCCATGGACGCTCAACAAGGGACTCTAGAACCCACCTGCTTGGCATACCTAGCTCACTATAGGTGGAAAGGGGTGAAGGTTTCCCATGGACGCTCAACAAGGGACTCTAGAACCCGACTGCTTGGCATACCTAGCTCACTATAGGTGGAAAGGGGTGAAGGTTTCCCAGGGACGCTCAACAAGGGACTCTAGAACCCACCTGCTTGGCATACCTAGCTCACTATAGGTGGAAAGGGTGAAGGTTTCCCATGGACGCTCAACAAGGGACTCTAGAACCCGACTGCTTGGCATACCTAGCTCACTATAGGTGGAAAGGGGTGAAGGTTTCCCATGGTCGCTCAACAAGGGACTGTAGAACCCAGCTGATTGGCATGGAGACCCAGACCCGCCTCACCTGGGATGTCCGTGGTCAGAGTCTTGGCCCGCGACTGCAGCCTGTAGACCAGCATGTAGGCGTTCCGGGAGCGGTAGACCCCCTTCCCGCCCTTGGGTTTCCGGGCCTGCGACTTGGAAGGCTCTGCAAGAGGAGGAAGCAAAGCAGGCTGGGAAACGGACCCCACGCTCCTGCGTTGACAACCACGTCCACCCCTTTCCCATGTGACCCAAAGCTTGTCTCATTATTATTATTATTATCATCTTCTTTCCATTTCTGTTGTTATTGTTGTCGTCCCTTCCCTTACCCAGGTCTTCCTCGGCTCCCAGCTGAAGCTTCTTCCCCTCCATCTTCTCGATCTCTTCGTCGTTGAAGCGGTACCACTCCGCCGTCTGGGGGTCCTTGACGTGGGCGATGTAGTGGCCGGAGTAGGCGCTCACCCCGCGGTGGATCAGGATGGCGCTCAGCTCGTAGGCCAAGCCGCGGCCTGGAAAGGCGGACGAGGGGCCGTTAAAACGTAGCCGACACCACCAAGCGAGACCCCCCGTTTCGCTCAACTCTATATCTAGATCTTTCCATGTCGGGTCTGGTGCACCCCCCCCCTCACTTTGCAACCCAACTCAACCCAATGGTGAGGATGCCTTCCCACGATGGAGAAAGGAAGCCCACCTTTGTCCTCCATGAACGGCTCCATCTCGAGCAGGTCCGAGAACTCGATGTACGTGTTCAACTTCTTCTTGTGGCCTGTCGGCCTGGAAATAACGTCAGAATTATATTATCATTAACACGAATATTAATATGCTATAATAATCTATTATATAAAGGAACAGTCGTCATGTGAAGACTACCTCAAACAGAGAAACCTTACAACGCAGAAACACCAACCTTGCCAACAGAAATAGGCCTCAAGCAAGGTACGTTTGTAGCAAAGAAACGTCCCCCCCAAAAAACCTAAAAGGACCCCAAAACAACGAGTAAAAAAAACTACATTTCCCAGCATCCTCGGCGGCTGCCAGCAAATGCCATTGGCCGACATCGGCCCACACAAAATGCAGAGAGGAAGAGTAACCATAGCAACGCTGGCAGGAGCCATCCAAGGCTAGGATAGAATGCTGAGAGATTTCAGTTGGTGTTTGAGGGTTAAACTGCCAAAACCAAACTCTGAGGGAGCAATTCTCCAGCAAATTCCTACCCACACAACACAACACAACTTCCAATCACAACCCATCCCACCAAGTGGTCGGACCACTGTGCCCTAAGGATCCGGGTTGAGCAACCGCCCCCTCCATGCAAGGGCGCCGAACAGATTTTGGTTCGCCCGAAGAGACTTATGGAACCCGAAAGGTTCCTGAATGCTCTGAGGGATCTGGAGTCTATCAGCGTCTCTGTCGACGAGCAGGTTCAAGCCTGGAACACCTCGTTCGCCAGAGCTCTCGACGAGAGTGCCCCTAGGCGTCCTCTCCCCCCCCGCAACCATCGATCCCCCTGGTATACAGAGGACCTCAGGTCGATGAAGCGGGAGAGGAGACGGCTAGAGCGCGTGTGGAGGAACCTCCGTGACGGAGCCTCAGTATCAGCTTATAAGCTATTTAAAGATACTTATGAGCGTGCTGTCAAGGCAGCCAAAAATGTGTACTTTTCTGCCTTGATAGCGTCTGCTAGCTCACGCCCGGCTCAATTGTTTAAGGTAATTTGGTCTTTGACGACGGTCCCTACTGTCCCAAAAAGCAGCGATCAGACCCCTACCGCCGGTGCTTTCCAGAGCTATTTCACAGACAAGATTCTGAATCTCCGCCGGACCTTCCTGCCACAATTGATACAGTAAGAGAACTTGAGACCCCGTGGCCCTCCGCCGGGCCCACCCTCGACCGGTTTCGCCACTGGGCGCAGATGCTGTTGAGAAGATTGTGGCTGCAACCAGGCCTACCACCTGCTCCCTCGACCCGTGCCCCTCCTGGCTGGTTAGATCCTGCCTGGAGGGGTTACGTGGGCCTCTGTTGAACATCGTAAATACCTCCCTTGAGCAAGGAGTCTTCCCAGAGTGCTTTAAAGAGGCGGTGGTAGCTCCATTACTGAAGAAACCGTCACTAGATCCTGCAGTTCCTCCAACTACCGACCAGTGTCGAACCTCTCGTACCTGGGGAAGGTAGTTGAGAGGGCAGTAATGGAGCAGTTGCAGTCCTTCTTAGATGATGCAACATGGCTGGACCCCTTCCAGTCTGGCTTCCGTTCGGGGCATGGGACGGAGATGGTCCTGGTCTCCATCACAGATCAACTCCGCTGCCAGCTCGACCAAGGCGGGTCTGCTCTGCTCGTGTTATTGGACCTCACGGCAGCGTTTGACACGGTCGACCACAATCTACTGATCCACCGCCTGGCCATGGCTGGAGTGAGGGGACTGTTCTTAAATGGCTGACCTCCTTCCTCCACCAGCGGTCTCAGCGTGTGAGGAGGGGCGAGGTGGTCTCCGAGGGCTCCTCATTAGTTTGTGGAGTTCCGCAAGGGGCCATTCTCTCCCCTCTGTTATTCAACATCTACATGCAGCCGCTTGCACAGCTGGTGCGGAGTTATGGGCTGGTCTGCCACCAGTACGCTGACGACACCCAGCTCATTCTGAGGATGGAGGGCAGGCCGGAGTCCATCCCGATAATTTCCAGCACTGCCTCGAGGCCGTTACTGGATGGCTGCGAGCCAGTAGGTTGAGGGTGAATCCGGCGAAGACGGAGATCTTGTGGTCGGGCCGCTCGGGTGGTGGGGATGTCCAGCTTCCGACCCTGGACGGTGTGGCGCTATGCCCATCGCCTTCCGTTAAGAGCCTGGGGGTCCATCTGGACTCCCAGCTGACCATGGAGGCCCAGGTCTCCGCGGTCAGCAAGGTTGCTTTTTTTCATCTGCGACAGGCTCGGAGGCTGGCCCCCTATCTCTCCCGGAATGACCTGGCCACGGTGATCCAAGCTACGGTCATCTCAAGGCTGGATTACTGTAACGCGCTCTACGTTGGCCTTCCTCTGTCGCTCCCGTTGAGACGCGCCTGCAAAACTTATTTGTTTAAGCAGGCCTTCGGTGAGTAGGTCCTGCCCATGTTCCGCTTTAGCCGCTGTCCTGGGGTGTCACGCTGTCTAATCTCTGAACTGTACCTGGGGGTTTCGTATTTTGCTGTTTTAACTGTTTAATTGTCTTAGATGTTTTATCGCATTGCTTGTGTGTAGTTGTACCTTCGGTTCCTGTGAGCCGCCGCGAGCCTCAGGGAGTCGGCGGCATAGAAACCCGAATAATAATAATAATAATAATAACCTTACGGGACCCCGTACACACAACACCTACCACCACCACAAACTAAAACCATTCCTTCCTTCCACACAGACATAAACTGACCCAAAAGACAAGCCATGCCTTCTAAAAATAACAGCATCGGACGACACACTCACAACGGTACATACATCAAACAAAAAAGGGCAGAACAAACGCCAGAACAGAAACACACTGCGCAGCAGAGACACAGGCAACAGGTCACTGCACGACGCACAGCTGAGAACCAAATGCAAAGGACTGCACGACAAGAAGAAGCGCGCAGCCAGGAACAACACAGACGCAGAAATGCAACACAACAGCAGCGCGCAAGGAGCGCAGAAACACGACGTCGCAACACAGAAAACAAACTTCAAAAACACCACAACCAATTCCACTGCCTAGCCTTCAGATACAACGCTGCAGAAGACTACAGCATGGCGCCAGAGGCCGACATTGGCACCCTAACGCACATCTGCACACACTGCAAAGCCCTGAAATACCCAGCAGAAACACCGGGAATGTGCTGCCTAGCCGGCAAAGTCTCTCTACCACCACTTGCCACTCCTCCACAACCACCACAGACTTTGCTGAGTGGAGACACTCCAGAATCAAAACACTTCCTCCGCTATAGAAGACAATACAACTCATGCTTCCAGATGACATCATTTGGAGCACACATAGAAAGTGCGCAATTCATGCCTACATGACCCCACCAAGACCGTAAGTGACATCATTTCCAACCCTTACATACTCAGACTTTCTCGCATCTCCTAAATAGGGCACAGCAACGTCTGCCGGGTACAGCTAGTATAGTATATATTAATGCACTATATCAGGGCTGTCCAACTTCTGGCGGGTCCAGGGCCGGATAAGAAATCACTGATGACCGGCGGGCCCCCAGCCCCTTTCCCCAGGCCCCCCCCCCTCCTTTAATAAACCGAAAAAATAGGAAAATACATTAAATAATAAGAGCAGCGTCACAGGCCTGTCGTGGGTTCCCCTTGGCACCGCCTCCTTCTCACGAAACCCTCCCTTTCAGGCCGGGGAACTCCGAAAGGGCAGAAGGCTGAAACGGCAGCGCGTCACAGGCCTGGCGTGTCTCGCGATAATTAATACAGTTGCTGAAATCTCGGCGCCCCAGTGGCTTCTTGGCCGGGGAGCCCATATAAGGCCAGGCGAGGCGGTGTCAAGAGCAGCGCCTGGCCTGGCCTGTGACCTGGCCTGCTGCTCAGCGCCAGCGAGGCTGCCCTTTCCCTTCCTGCAGTTCCCCGCCACCTAGGTAGGGACCCCTTCCCGCCCGCAAAGAGGCAGGCTAGCGCTCTTCCTCCTCCCTGCCCCGCCTCCCCTCCCCCTCAGGGGTTGGGAGGGTTCGCCATTTTTTTTTAAATTTAAAAATGGCCTCCCTGGCTGAGGGGCGGAGGTGGGGCCGTGTCCAGAGGCAGACCCTTTGGCCCCCTCAGGTGATCAGTGACCGGCCCCACAGGTCCGCCAGTTGGACAGCCCTGCACTATATTATTATATCCCTTTTCATTACTATTAATTTGCTCCTTTTCCATTATTATTATTATTATTAATTTATTTTAACTATTTATTTACGACCTTTATATGCCGCCCGCTTCTCACCCCGAAAGGGACTCAGAGCGGCTTACAAGTTATACGTAAATACAATCTATCTATGTATATAATAAAAGTCAGTGTTTGCAGGCGGAGGTGCGGAGGAATATGTGCCAGCTTTTCGATTGGCTGCCACTGCGGGATTATTTGCATCAAGGACTCTGATTGGCCAGTCTCATAACTCCAACACTCTAAGGCACCGGACAGAAGGGGTTGGTTGCCAACTGAGGGAGTATTTGCATAAAGGTCTCTGATTGGCCAGCCTCAGAACTCCAACATTCTAAGGCACCAGACAGAGAAGATTGGTTGCCACTGAGGGAGTATTTGCTTAAAGGACTCTGATTGGCCAGCATCCAAGACTCCAAGACTCTACATTCAAACAACATAATTGGTTGACACTGAGGGGGAATTTGCAAAACCGGCTCTGATTGGCCAGCATTCCTACATCCCAAATCTCAAAGGTGCCAGAGAGAGTACTTCACAAAAAGGATTCCTTTAGCTGATTTTACAAACTAGGCCTCAGCCTGAATTGACAGTAAGGCTTCCTCTACTTGATTCTCCTGGCTAGGCCTCAGCTCATGGGACATTGTGTATGGCCCTACAAATCACAAACCAGGCCCAAAATGTACAGTACGGCTTCATTAACTTGATTTCCCTGACTAGGCCTCAGCTCATGGGACATTGTGTATGGCCTGAATTAACAGTAACCAACCTTGGCATACAGAGCCCCTACGACCCATGCTACATTCTACTGCAGTTTGGAGGAGAGTGGACCATGGATGATGGGTCTTGAAGTACCTCCACGGATTATGGGATTTGTAGTACTTTCACACCCTTCATTCCCCACAGGCCACTGCGGCCCTGAACAGAGACCCATAAAGACTACACTTGGCACACAGTGCCCCCATTACCCAATCTACATCCTACTGCAGTTTAGAGGAGGGCGGACCATGGATGATGGGATTTCAAGTACCTCCACTCACTTCCCGAGCCCACTGCGACCCTCATCCAGTGACTGATCTAAGACCAAACTTGGCACACAAAGCCCCCATGACCCACTTAACATCCTGGTGAAGTTCGGAGGAGGGTGGGTCACGCATGATGGGACTTGAAGTACCTTTACTCATTTCCCGAGCCCACTGCGACCCTCATCCCATGACTGGTGAAGACCAAACTTGGCACACGGAGCCCCCGTGACCCACTCTACATTCTACTGACGTTTGGAGGATAGTGGACCATGGATGGGACTTGAGGTACCTCCATGGTTTATGGGATTTGTAGTACTTTCAAAGCCTTCATTTCCCACAGAGCACTGCAGCCCTGAGCAGAGACATATAAAGACTACACTTGGCACCCTGTGGCCCATGACCCACTCTCCATACTACTGCAGTTTAGAGGAGGGCAGACCATGGATGATGGGACTTCAAGTACCTCTTCTCATTGCCCAAGACTGCTGCGGACCCCAACAAAGACCGATAAAGACCATACTTGGCACACAGAGCCCCCAGGACCCTCTCTGTCTTCTACTTCAGTTTGGAGGAGGGTGGACCATGGAGGATGGGACTTGAAGTACCAAAGACCAACTTTGGCTCACAATGCCCTTCTCAAATAACCCAGGCACCGCCGGGTCCCCAAGCTAGTATAATATAATACTATAATACAGCGGATGTTTCTAATACTGTAATATCATAGTATTACCAGCTGAACCCGGCACGCGTTGCTGTGCCCTATGTTGGTGATGTGAGGAAGTCTGGGTATGTAAGTTGTGGGAATGATGTGAGCATGTTTGTTGTGTGTAGATGTGTGTGTGTGTTTATAGTTGTATGTGTGTGTTGTTTTTTTGGGTGTATGTGTGTGTGTATTTGTGTGTGTGTGTATATAGGTTTTGGTATGTGTATATATGTGTGTGTATTTATCTGTGGGTTTTTTGTGCTTGATTACGTGTGTATATATGTGTGTTTGTGTATGTATGTGTATATATGGAGATGTGATGATATGTGTGTGTATATATGTGTATGTATTAGTGTGGATGTGTATGTATAGGTGTGTAGATATATGTGTTTTTGTATGTGGTTGTGTATTTGTATGTGTTGTTATGTTTGTGTGTATATGTTGTAGTGTATGTATGTGTGTGTGTATTTGTGTAGAGGAGGAGGCCGAAGAGGAGGGCGAAGGGCAGCCGCTCGTTCTCCTTCCCCTGCGGCCCTCTCCTCGGGCAGCGGAGGAGAGGTGGCAGAGGGCTCTCCTACGGCGTCCGCCCCCTCCCTTCCGCTGTCCGAAGAGGAGGCCGTAGGGAGAGAGACGGCGCGGCTTCTCCCCCGGCCCCATCCCCGGGCAGCGGAAGGGAGGCGGTGGGCGGCGGAGGAGAGGCCTCTGCTGCCTCTCTTCCGGTGGCCGAAGAGGAGGTCGAAGGGGAACCGGGTGCTCTCTCTTTCCCTGCGGCCTCCTCCCCGGCCAGCGGAAGAGAGGGGGCGGAGGAGAGCGATATGGGGGCGGAAGAGCCGGGCACAGCGCCGTCGCCGGCAGGGTAATGGAGGCTCACCCCTTGTCCCCGCCTCCCAGAAGGCTCCGCCCGGCTACTCTGGCCTATTTCCGGTCCTGTCTCCGCCCTTCCTCCGAGTGAGCCACGTGGAGCCTTCTGGGAATTGTAGTCCCGTGGCTGCGGCGTTGTCCTTCGCCGTTTTGCTTGCTCTCCTGGTGGAGGGGCGTGCGGGCGGCACCGTGGCGGTGTCCTCCCGGGATGTGGGTGTTGGTTAGCATGCGGGAAGCGGCGTGGAGGCGTCGAAGGAGGCTGTGAAGGTAGCGGTGGTGGTGTGCTCGGTGGCGGTGGCACGGGGCCGGTCGGATGTTGCGCATGCTCGGTATGGTGATGTGTTCATGGCAGCCATTTTGTGTGTCGGGTGTTTGCGCATGCGTAGTAATGTTGTTTTTTGGGGGATGTTTTGGGGTGTTGTGTGGTGTTTCGGGTGTTTTAGTGGGTGGGTGATGTACCTCGGGGTGGGGATGAGTGGCCCTGGGTTTTGTTGTGTGTGTGGGAAATGTAGTTTTGGCGTGCATTTGCCCCGTTGCACGACCACTTCCCTTTTATATATATAGATAATGTAAGTGGTGGGACTTGCCTGTCGAAGACGAAGCGCATGAGCTGGAGGTTGAGGGTGCAAGGCAGGCTGAGCAGCCGGATGCGGCGCGTGGCGTTCTGTTTGCTCTGGCAGGTCTCGCAGAAGTAGCGGTTGTCGCCCTCCAGCTTCTCTTCCTGCCCGAGAGAGGAAGGAGGGGAAAAATAAACAGACCACCCTCGAGTTACAAACACCCGGCTCCTTTCCCATTATCTATATATATAAAATGAGTGCTGTCGTGGTGAGTAGCCTACAGACAGCAAAACCGCTGAACCCACAAACACCAAACCGAGCCACAAAAATACCCACGCAACAAGGTATGTTTACCACCAACCCCCCCCCCCCCCCAAAAAGGTAAAAACCGCAAAAACCCAAGGGGACTACAACACCCAGAATCCCCTGCGGCAAAAACAGACGACACACATGCGGTACTCATTACCGTGCGTGCAACCCCCTTCTCCCTCTTCCCCCCCGGCTGGGACGGAGAAAAGAAGAAGGCCCGCCATCTTACTTGTCTTCTGGGGCCACGGGGGAATGGCTGGCAGCGGCGGCGCCTGCTAAAGACGTAAAAGGAGGAAGGGGGCCCGCTGTCTTCGCCGAAGCCTCGATTGGCGCCACGGAGGCCTCCAGAGCCCAAGCCGCGACACCAACCGAGGCCCCGGCTTCGGCGAAGACAGCGGGCCCCCTTCCTCCTTTTAGCTCTTCATCAGCCAGCACCGCCACCGGGGAAGGAAGGTAAGAAAGAAGGAGGAAGACAGGGAAGGAAGGACGGAAAGAAAGAAGGAAAGAGGTCACGCAGGAAGGAAGAAGAGAAAACAAACAGGTAAGAAAAGGCAATACAAGAGGGAGAAGCGGAGAAGGGACACACGGAGGAAGGAGAGAAGAAAGGAGGGAAGGACAAAGGGAAGGAATGAACGATAGAAAGTGGGGAGGAAGGAAGGAGAGAGAAGGAGGGAGGGAAGGAAGAATAGAAAGTAGGAAGAAAAGACAAGAAGGAGAAAGGACACGAAGGAAGGAGATATGACAGGTGGAAGGTATAGAGAGGGAAAGTGGGGAGGAAGGAGAGAGAGAAGGAGGGAGGAAAGGAAGGAAGGAAGAATAGAAAGTAGGAAGGAAAGGCAAGAAGGAGAAGGGACAGGGAGGAAGGAGAGAAGAAAGGAGGGAAGGACAAAGGGAAGGAATGAACGATAGAAAGTGGGGAGGAAGGAAGGAGAGAGAAGGAGGGAGGGAAGGAAGAATAGAAAGTAGGAAGGAAAGACAAGAAGGAGAAAGGACATAAAGGAAGGAGATATGACAGGAGGAAGGAACAGAGAGGGAAAGTGGGGAGGAAGGAGAGAAAGAAGGAGGGAGGAAAGGAAGGAAGGAGGGAAGGTAGAATAGAAAGTAGGAAGGAAACGCAAGAAGAAGGGACACGGAGGAAGGAGAGAAGAAAGGAGGGAAGGACAAAGGGAAGGAATGAACGATAGAAAGTGGGGAGGAAGGAGGGAGAGAGAAGGAGGGAAGGAAGGAAAGAAAAAGGAAAGACAGGAAAGAGACAAAGAAGGCAGGAAGGAGAACCGACACAAAGGAAGGAGAGAAGTAAGGAGGGAGGGATAAAGACGTAAAGGGTGCGGGGAGGGAAGAAAGGAGGAGGGAGGGAAGGAAAAGGAAACAGGAAATAAAAAGAGAGAAAGGGATAGAAAGGGAAGGAGAGGAAGGATGGAAAAAGGAGAATGGAATAATGGAAGAAAGGGAAAGAGGGAAACCTCTTGCATTATTATTATTATTATTATCCGGGTCTGCTCAAGGTGGGGCGCAGTCTAATCAAACAAACATCGCCCTAAAATACGGGCGGCGACCCGGAAGGGCTCTTCGAGGGAACCCGGCCTCGACTCCTTTGCCAAAAGGAAAGGGAGTTGTCGTCGTTGTCGTCGTTACCTTTAGGAACTCAGTGACGCAGTCCGAGAGCTGCTTGTGACCCTGGATGTTCAATTCGAGCTCATAAAACTTCGAGATCAGCTTGGACTCCCGGCCGCACTGGTTGCAACTGAAAGGGGAAGCACAACGACTTCATGTCAATGCACGCAGACCTTGGGAAGGAAGGAAGGAAGGAAGGAAGGAAGGAAGGAAGGAAGGAAGGAAGGAAGGAAGGGAAAAGCGCCGGCTTACACAGTCACGTAGGCGTATTCTCCGCAAAACTGCTTCTGGACAATGTCCCGAACTTCCGGGTTCTTTTGGGAGGAGAGCGTGTCTTCCAAGAGCGACATGAACAGCTTGGAAAACTCCTGCGCATCCTACGGCAAGAAGGAAGGGATTGGGGCCATGTCATGCAGGCACGGGCAAACTTCGGCCCTCCCTCCAGGCGTGTTTTGGACTTCCTGACATCCGGCGTCTCCAAATCCAGAGAGAAGAAAGCCCGGGGTAAGGTATCTCCAGGTCGACCCCTCTTCCTTCCCCGGGAAATGGGAAGCCCTTTGTTGTGGGCCAGCCAATGGCTGGGGATTGTTCCGATGCTTCGGGGCAGGAGGGAATGGATGGGATTCGTGAGCAGAGAACACGGCAGGCCGCGGAGGCCGTTGTTTGGGATACCGGTTATTGTTCCCAGGCAACAGAAAGTTAAGGTGTCGGGTTCCTTGTGAAACGGCTTTAGGAGTTTTCCCGAGAAGCCAGATTAGGCCAGAGAACGGAGGGAGTCGAGAATAGATTGCGATATTCGGAGAGAATCCTTATTTACTATTTCATTCTATTTACTATAATTACATTTCCATTATTTTACTCTATCATTATTGCATTTATTATTTACTCTATTTATTGTTGTTATTAGATTTATTATTTTATTCTATTATTACTTACAAGCTTAAATTACTGTATATTCTCGAGTATAAGCCTAGTTTTTCCGCCCCTTTCTTTAGAATGAAAAATCTCCCCTCGGCTTATACTCGAGTCAAGGTTATTTACTATTTTATTCTATTTTATTATAATTACATTTCCATTATTTTACTCTATTATTATTACATTTATTTTTTACTCTATTTATTATTGTTATTATTACATTTATTAATTTATTCTATTATTGCATTTCCATTATTTTACTCTATTATTTTTATTACATTTATTATTTTACTCTATTATTATTACATTTATTATTTTATTCTATTATTACTGTTATTACATTTCCATTATTTTACTCTATTATAATTACATTTATAATTTTTTCTATTTCTATTTTGTTATTATTACATTTCCATTATTTTACTCTATTATAATTACATTTATAATTTTTTCTATTTCTATTTTGTTATTATTACATTTATTATTTTATTCTATTATTACTGTTATTACATTTCCATTTTTTCACTTTATTATTTTTATTACATTTATTATTTTACTCTATTATTATTGGAAGGATATATGCATATTTACAGTGAAGAAGGTTAGAATACACTGAAGGTGGTTAGAGTTTTCCCGAGAAGCCAGATTAGGTCTGAGAACGGAGGGAGTCGAGAATAGGTTGAGATATTCGGAGAGAATCTTTGAGAAATCCTCGAAGCCCAGGTGTGTTCGGCATGACCTCACTGCTTCTTGGGTCAAGCTTAAATTACTGTATATTCTCGAGTATAAGCCTAGTTTTTCAGCCCCCTTTTTAAGAATGAAAAATTTCCCCATGGCTTATACTCGAGTCAAGGTTATTTACTATTTTATTCTATTTATTACAATTACATTTCCATTATTTTAATGTATTATTATTACATTTATTAGTTTACTCTATTTATTATTGTTATTACATTTATTATTTTATTCTATTATTACTGTTATTGCATCTCCATTAGTTTACTCTATTATTTTTATTACATTTATTATTTTACTCTATTATTATTGGAGGGATACATATGCATATTGACACTGAAGAAGGTTAGAGTTTTCCCGAGAAGCCAGGTTAGGTCCGAGAACGAAGGGAGTCGAGAATAGATTGAGATATTCTTTAAAAAGGGGCTGAAATACTTGAGAATATACAGTAGTTTAAGCTTGACCAAGAAGCAGTGAGGTCATGCCGAACACACCTGGGCTTCGAGGATTTCTCAAGGATTCTCCCCGAATATCTCAATCTATTCTCGACTCCCTGTGTTCTCGGACCTAATCTGGCTTTTCGGGAAAACTCCCCATTGGCCTAAAGCCATTTCACAAGGAAACTGACATCTTCGCTTTCTGTTGCCTGGGAACAATGACCAAGCAACGGCCTCCTCGGCCTGCCATGTTCCCTGCTCACGAGCAGACTCTTCCCTTTGAAACCCATCCATTCCCTCATGCCCCGAAGCATCAGAACAAACCCCAGCCATTGGCTGACCCACAACAGGGGCTTCCTATTTCCCAGAGAAGGAAGAGGGGTTGACCTAGAGGTATTCTACGCCGGGCTTCCTTCTTAAGCCTGTTGCCTGAAACCCAGGTCTCCTCTAAAGGCTTTAGGCTGATGGGGAGTTTTCCCGAGAAGCCAGATCAGGTCTGAGAACGGAGGGAGTCGAGAATAGATCGAGACATTCTGAGAGGTTCACAGAAAGGGGGGATACCTTAAGCCCGTGCCCAAAAAATCACATAAGTTCCCCGTGGCCCCCAATGGGCCAGATCAAAAACTAATCTTTCAGTTGCTATAAGGGAAAACAGATTCTCGCCCTGCCGAATTCCGGAAGCTCCTGAAAACAGACCGGGGGCCAGCGCTGAAATTTGGGGCACTGAAAACAGATCGGGGTGTAACCAAAACACATATTTTTTATTATTATATATATGCAGCTTTTCTCCCGTGGGTAGGATGATTCAGAGCGGCGTACCAAAAATTACATAACGTAAACAATTCAACATATATAACAAACTAGCTGATCCCGGCACGCGTTGCTGTGCCCTATGTAGTAGATGTGGAAAAGTATGTAAGGGTTTGAAATGATGTGTGTGTTGTGTGTGTGTACATATGTGTATGCTTGTGTGTAGGTATGGCTGTATGTGTGTTTAATATTTGTGTGCGTGTTTGTTTTTGTGTCTGTGTATAGGTGGGGGTGTTTGTGTGTCTGTGGGTTTGGGTGTGAATGTATGGGTTTGTGTATATATGTGTATGTGTGTATATGTTGTTTTGTGTGTGTATATATTTTTGTGTGTGTGTATATATATGTATGTGTGTTTGTGGTAATGTTTGTGTGTGTGTGTATGTTTATGTATATACAGTATATGTGTGTCTATGTATGTGTATATTTGTGTAGGTTTGTGTTCTTTTGTGCAGTATATTGTGTGTTTTATCCATTTGTGTTTGTGTTTGCTTGCCTGTGTCTTCCTTGTCCATCTGTTCTGGTTCCTGTTGTCCGCCTCCTCGCTGTCCTCCGGTGCCTCTCTTCCGTTCCCAGAAGAGGAGGGGAAGGGAGAGACCCCGTGCGGGCCCCTTTCGTAGGAGGAGGTGGAGGACGTGGGCCCGACCACAGCCCTCCTCCCTGCGAAGGTTGCTCTTTGGCCCACCCTGTGGCAGGGAAGTGGCGAAGGGGGCGATGGCGGCGGCGCCATGGCCAGCCTTCGGGGCCCTTTGCGCTCTCCTCCGCCGGTTCCGTGGTGCTTCCTGAAGAGGACGAAAGGGGGCCCCGCGCGGTCTCTCTCCCTTTCCCCTCATCTTCTAGGAGTGGAAGGGAGGCGGTGGAGGAGAGCGAGAAGGGGGTGGAAGAGGCAGCCCGGGCGCCCGACGGTATCGCTCCCTCTGCGTCGCTTCCCTGTCGAAGGGTGCGCTCTCCTCTGCCGCCTCTCTTCCGCTCCCAGGAGAAAAGGGCGAAGGGAGAGAGATCACGCGGGGGCCCCTTTCGTTCTTCTCGTCAGGGAGCAGCACGGAGGTGGCGGAGGAGAGCGCAAAGGGGCCGGAAGAACGGCCACGGCGCCGCCGTCATCGCTCCCCCTTCGCCACTTCCCTGCCACAGGGTGGGCAAGAGCGGCCTCGCAGGGAGGAGTGCTGCGTTGGAGAACGTTGCTGTGGGCGGGCCCACGTCCTCCACCTCCTCCTGCGAAAGGGGCCGGTCCCCCTCCCTTCCCTCCTCTGCTGGGAGCGGAAGAGAAGCAGCGCAGGAGAGCGAGAAGGCTATGCACTTCCTGTTAGTGTGTGAGGTATGTGTTTCCCGCCGGGTTTGGTTTTTGTGAGGGACAACTTCCGGGGGAGTGTTTTTTGCGGGACAGGAAGTGGTTGTAGCGCCATTTTGTTTGTAGTTTTTGTGGGTTCCGGATGCCTCCATAGGTTTCCATGGGGATTTTGGGGGGCCGGTTTTAGGGGTCTTCGGAGGTATGTTTTGGGGTTTTTTTTGTGCCACGGTTGTTGGTGTTGGTTCGTGGAAATGTGTGGGGTGGGTTTTGAGGGTCTGGGTGTTATGGTGTGTCCGTGCATAAGCGTCAAAAACGGACTCTCTCTTTTTATATATATAGATTACGATTTTATACCATTAAAAATTCCTTACGAGTAATAGTAATAATAATAATAACGTATGGATGGCGCGCCTCTCCCGGAACGTTACCTGCTGCTGACCTGTGTCCAAGCCCAGCGCCTTCACGAAGCCCGAGGGGTCGATGTACCGCCGCCGGCTGCTCTGCAGCAAGGCAAACAAGTACTGCAGGTGCTCGCAGATGCTCTGCGGCTCGTAATCTGCGAGGAGGAGGACAAGGTATTCTCTTGGAGCGGCGTACAGGAAGCCACGATCCAAGCCCTCCCAACAGATGGCCACCCAAGCTCTAACAGAATGCACCATACTATCTATAGAGAATGATAGAGTTGCAAGGGACCCCAAAGAGGGCCATCCAGACCGCCCCCCTTCTGCCACAAAGAAAGCACCCTCCGACCCCTCCCGGCAGATGGCCCTCCCACCCCGGACCGACCTGCGCCGACGGAGGGCCCCTCTGCGGCCGTGGGCCCGCGGGGGCGAGGGCTGGGGCAGAGGTAGAGCGCCTGCCGCAGCTCCAGGTTCAGGAACCACATCTGGAGGAAGGTGTTGACGTAGCAGGTGGCGCCCAGGTTGGTGAGGCCCACAAAGGCATTCTGGGAAGGGAAGGGAAGAGAAGGCGGGGCCACAGGTAAGGGGGGGGGGGACGGCACGGGATCGCACAGCATCACACCGACACCCAAGGAAAGCAAAGGCAAGGGATACTTCCATCGCGAGAGACCCCTGATTACTCCATTTCAATCCTCGGGAGTCAAAGGGTACATCTGCACTAAATAATTAATGCGGTTTGGCCCCACGTTAACCACCAAGGCTCAAGTCTATAGGGATGTGGGAGCTATTACTAGATTCATCGATACCCTGCTTTGTCTGCTACGTCTTCCATATTTACATGTATATCTAGGTCTTCCATATCTACATCTCCAATTCCCGCATCTACAACTTCTGTATCAACACATTGTATACGCGTATCGACATACTGCACATGCGTATCGACATAATGTACACGCGTATCTACATCTTGTATACGCGTATGGCAAACTGTACACGCATATCTACATCTTGTATATGCGTATCAACATCTTGTACACACGTATCGACATCTTGTACACGCGTATCGACATCTTGTATCTACATCTTGTATACCTGCATTTACATCTTCTGTACCGACATCTTGTATACACGTATGACATACTGTACACGCGTATCTACATCTTGTATATGTGTATCTACATCTTGTATCTACATCTTTTATACCTGCATTTACATCTTCTGTACCGACATCTTGTATACACGTATGACACACTGTACACGTGTATCTACATCGTGTATACCAGTATGACATACTGTACATGTATATCTACATCTTGTACACGCGTTCGACATTTTGTACACGCTTATCTACATCTTGTACACGCGTATCGACATCTTGTACACGCGTATCGACATCTTGTACACGCGTATCGACATCTTGTACACGCGTATCAACATCTTGTATCTACATCTTGTATACCTGCATTTACATCTTCTGTACCGACATCTTGTATACACGTATGACATACTGTACACGCGTATCTACATCTTGTATATGTGTATCTACATCTTGTATCTACATCTTGTATACCTGCATTTACATCTTCTGTACCGACATCTTGTATACACGTATGACATACTGTACACGCGTATCTACATCTTGTATATGTGTATCTACATCTTGTATCTACATCTTGTATACCTGCATTTACATCTTCTGTACCGACATCTTGTATACACGTATGACACACTGTACATGTGTATCTACATCTTGTATATGTGTATCTACATCTTGTATACCTGCATTTACATCTTCTGTACCGACATCTTGTATACACGTATGACACACTGTACACGCGTATCTACATCGTGTATACCAGTATGACATACTGTACATGTATATCTACATCTTGTACACGCGTTTCGACATTTTGTACACGCGTATCGACATCTTGTACACGCGTATCGACATCTTGTACACGCGTATCGACATCTTGTACACGCGTATCGACATCTTGTATCTACATCTTTTATACCTGCATTTACATCTTCTGTACCGACATCTTGTATACACGTATGACATACTGTACACGCATATCTACATCTTGTATATGTGTATCTACATCTTGTATCTACATCTTGTATACCTGCATTTACATCTTCTGTACCGACATCTTGTATGCACGTATGACACACTGTACACGTGTATCTACATTGTGTATACCAGTATGACATACTGTACATGTATATCTACATCTTGTACACGCGTTTCGACATTTTGTACACGCGTATCGACATCTTGTACACGCTGCGTATCGACATCTTGTACACGCGTATCGACATCTTGTACACGCGTATCAACATCTTGTATCTACATCTTGTATACCTGCATTTACATCTTCTGTACCGACATCTTGTATACACGTATGACATACTGTACACGCGTATCGACATCTTGTATATGTGTATCTACATCTTGTATCTACATCTTTTATACCTGCATTTACATCTTCTGTACCAACATCTTGTATACACGTATGACACTGTACACGCGTATCTACATCGTGTATACCAGTATGACATCTTGTACACGCGTATCTACATCATGTATACCCGTATGACATACTGTACATGCGTATCTACATCTTGTATATGCATATCGACATCTTGTATACGCGTATGACATACTGTACACACGTATCTACATCTTGTATGTGCGTATCTGCCTCTTGTATCTACATCTTGTATGCGCGTATCTGCCTCTTGTATCTACCTCTTGTATACCCGCATCTACATCTTCTGTATCTACACCTTGTATGCGCGTATTGACATCTTGCATACCCACATCGACATATTGTACATGCGTATCTGCATCTCGTATCTACATCTTGTATACCCGTATCTACATCTTCTGTATCCACATCTTCTAGATCTGTAACTGCACCTTCTGCATATCTGTACATCTACATCTTCCATACGCGTATCTACCTCTTCTATGCCCGTATCCACACCTTCTATATCCGTATCGAAATCTTCTATATCAATATCTACATCTTCTAGGTCCGTAAGTAAATCTTCTCTATCTCCATCTTCCATGTGTGTATCTACATCTTCTATACCAGGGGTCCTCAAACTAAGGTAATTTACCCGGCCCTTTCTCAGGGTCAACCTAAGTCTGAAACAACTTGAAAGCACACAACAACAACAACGACAACAACCCTATCTCATCAGCTAAAAGCAGGCCCACACTTCCCATTGAAATACTAATAAGTTTATATTTGTTACAATTGTTTAATTATGGTATTGTCTTAATTATTGCCGGGAAAAGATAGCTCTTCGGTAGCAGCGAACGTCAGACTTTGGGTCTATTGTCAAACCCTACTGTCCATAACTCGGAGATCTACCTTTCAACAACAGAGACCCTTCAAGCAGATACAACCCCCCCCCCCGGCACGCCCCGGGGTGAGCAGCAACCTTTTTCCGTCTCTCGGCGTTTGGGTCCTCGATGTTGTGGAAGGCGTCCTCGTCGATCTCTCCCAGCCAGGCCTGCTCCCCGATGCCCACCAAGCAGTTGGGGTTCCCCCGGCAGTTCCTCCTGCAAGGAAACCAAGCCAAGTCAGGGCTCGCAAGAGGATTTTGCTTTGTTTTCACATAAACCAATGTATTATTATTGCAGTTGTTATTATTTATATCAGTGGACGGAAATTCAAACCCAAGGAGGGAGAGAAAAATAATTATAATAAAATATAATTATACACACACACACACAACACTAACAACCATAATAATATATAATATTATAATAATAAAACAATACTAATAGCAACAATAACATTATCGTAACAATAAGGCTAA
This sequence comes from Anolis apletophallus, assembly GCA_030556195.1. Lineage (NCBI taxonomy): Eukaryota > Metazoa > Chordata > Lepidosauria > Squamata > Anolidae > Anolis > Anolis apletophallus. Next base: position 17,145,409 of record JARBWK010000017.1, on the reverse strand, counting down.
AAAAGGACATCCAAGGAGGGAGAGAAAAATAATTATAATAAAATATAATTACACACACACACAAAACGCTAACAACCATAATAATATATAATTAAATATATTATAAGATTACAATAATAATATAATACTAATAGCAACAATAACATTATAATAATGACAAGACTAAAAAAGGACATCCAAGGAGGGAGAGAAAAATAATTATACTAAAATCTAATTATACACACACACACACACACACAAAGCACTAACAACCATAATAATATATAAATAATACATACTATTACAATAATATAATACTAATAGCAACAATAACAATATAATAAATACTGTATATAATATTACAATAATAATAGAATACTAATAGCAACGATAACATTATAATAATAGTAAGGCTAAAAAAGGACGTCCAAGGAGGGAGAGAAAAATAATATTATAATCTTATTAAACACACACACACAAACACTAACCATCATAATAATATATAATTAAATAAATATTTCAATAATAATATAATATTAATAGCAACAATAACATTATATTAATGACAAGGCTAAAAAAGGACATCCAAGGAGGGAGAGAAACATAATTATATAATAAAATATAATTATATATATACACACACACACATTATTTATTTATGACATATAGATAGATAGATAAATTTTATTATGGTGGAGAGACCCTTATTTTATTGCTTCTCGGCCTTTTACCGAAGATCAGCTTTGACTACGCTCCCTTGCCCTGGTGAAGGGAGTTGGAGTGGGTGGCCTCAAGCGTTTTCAGTTGGTCACGGGGGTTCTGTGTTTGCCGCAATTCCGTTGTTGGTGGAGTTCAGAATGCCCTTTGATTGTAGGCGAACTATAAATCCCAGCAACCACAACTCCCAAATGCCAAGGTCTATTTCCCCTGGAACTCCACCGGTGCCCACGTTGGAGCGTACAGAGTATTTCTGCCAATAAGTGAGTATTTGTGGCAACGATGGAATACTGAGTTGTCTGAGTCCACAGTGCTCTCTGGGTGTAGGTGAACTACAACTCCCAAACTCAAGGTCAATGCCCAGCAAACCCTTCTAGTGTTTTCTGTACGGTAGTCCATGCTCTGGTTACATCCCGTATAGATTACTGCAACGCTCTCTACGTGGGGCTGCCTTTGAAGACTGTTCGGAAGCTTCAACTGGTCCAACGGTTGGTAACAGGTTGGTAACAGGAGCGGCACTCAGGGAGCGCACAACTCCCCTGCTGGGCCAGCCCCACTGGCTGCCAGTTTGCTACCGGGCACAATTCAAAGTGCTGGTTTGGGTCTTTAAAGCCCTAAACGGTTCTGGCCCAACTTACCTGTCCGAACGCATCTCTCCCTATGAACCATCGAGGTGTTTAAGGTCATCCGGAGCGGCCCTGCTCTCCGTCCCGCCTGGTGGGGACGAGAGACAGGGCCTTCTCAGTGGTGGCTCCTCGGCTTTGTCCCTAGTGACATCAGATTGGCGGCGTAGAAGGATAGTACAGCGATAGTAAATCAATACCTTGGTCATTCCTGGGAGTTCTCTGTGAGCCAAGTTTGGTTCAATTCCACCATTGGTGTTGAGGGTGCCCTTTGATTGTGGGTGAACTATACCTCCCAGCAACCACAACTCCCAAATGCCAAGGTCGCTTTCCCCCAAACTCCGCCAGTGTTCGCATCTCATGCATATTCCAGGTACTAATCATTCCCTACAGCAGTGTTTCTCAACCTGGGGGTCGGGACCCCCAGGGGGGTCACGAGAGGGTTTCAGAGGGGTCGCCAAAGGCCATCAGAAAACATATATTTCTGATGGTCTGAGGAAGCCCTTTGGCAGAGAAGGCTGGAGATCTCTCCACTTGTCCTTCTCTTTCTTTTTGGAAACAGACCTAAAGCTCTTCTTTGCTGTGATTGGCAGGCCTACCAGCCAAGGGGAGGGCTGTTTCTGAGACTCCAAGCAGGGAGGGGAGAGCAGGCATGGCAGCATTATGCGCATGTGTGGGTGAGGGAGTGTGAGAGGTCGGGTGGAGGCTCACGCCTGCTAGTCCCTTCAAGGCACGAGGGTTTTGTGTAGGAAGTTTGACCCAATTCTATCATAGGTGGGGTGCAAGGGGCTCTTTGATTGTAGGTGAACTATAAATTCCAGCAACTACAACTCCCAATTGTCAAGATCTATTCTCCCCAAACTCCACCAGTGTTTACATTTGGGTATATTGAGGATTCGTGTCAAGTGTGGTCCAGATCCATCCTTGTTGAGTCTATAGTGCTCTTTGGATGTAGGTGAACTACAACTCCCAAACTCAAGGCCAATGCCCACCAAACCCTTCCAGTATTTGCTGTTGGTCATGGGAGTTTTGAGTGCCAAGTTTGTTTCAATTCCATTGTTGGTTAGTTCAGAACGCTCTTTGATTGTAAGTGAACTATAAATACCAGAAACTACAACTTCCAAATGACAAAATCACACCACCCCCCCACACACACAAATACAGTTATGAAGTAGCAATGAAAATAATGTTATGGTTAGGGGTCACCACAGCATAAGGAACTGTATTAAGGGGTCGCAGCATTAGGAAGGCTGAGAAACACTGCCCTACAGCAATAGACAGGGCCCCCTCACTTATTGCGGGTCCAGGGCCTGCCTCCCCTCCCCTTCCGCGATAAGTGGGGGCCGCGAAGGAGGGCCGCTCTGTTTATTTGTAATATTTATCATATTAATAGTTTAATATTTATTATTAATATTTTTAATATTTTAAATTAGTATTTCTTATTTTATAAAAAAATCCGCGAAGTGGCGAGGCCGCGAAAGGCGAGGGAGGCCGCGAAGTGTCGAGGGCGGAGAGGGAGCAGGCCTCACTCGCTCACTCACTCACCGGCATGCGGCGCGGAGGCAGGCGGCGAGGGCGACGCGGTAGGCGGCCTCGACGTGCTGCTGGGCCACGGCCTCCGGGGCCACCTCCTCCGCCCAGCGCCAGGCCGCCTTCTCCAGCTGCAGCCGCGGAGCCATCGCCTCGGCGCCGGGGAGCGGAAGCGGAAGAGGGACTGAGGCGCCGCCCTCCGCGCCCGAGGGGCCTGCGTCGCGCGTCACGGCTCCAAGCCGATTGGTTCGTTCGACGGCGCCTCCTGCGCCTGACGTCACCGCCCGAAGCGGATTGGTCCGTTCGGAGCTCGCTCTTTCGTGTACGCCACGCCCCTTGAAGCTGATTGGTCCGCTCGGCGCAAAAGGCCGTTAAAGACCTACATAAGGAAACGCTTGAAGCTGATTGGTCCCCGCGCTAAATAGACCGCGCCCCGAAAGCGTCACAATTCATTCGCCCCGCCCCGTTTTTCAATTCGTGCTTTGAGGCCACGTGGGGACGTCGCGACGCGAAGCCGATTGGTCCCCGCGCTACATAGACCACGCCCCGAAAGCGTCACGTCGCGCTTCGTGCTTTTAGGCCACGCCCCCTACTTGCTACACGAAGCCGATTGGTCCCCGCGCTACATAGACCACGCCCTGATAGCGTCACGTGCCATACGCCCCGCCCAACCCTTCAATTCGTGCTTTTAGGCCACGTGGGGACGTCGCAACGTGAAGCCGATTGGTCCCCGCGCTAAATAGACCCCGCCCTGTGAGCGTCACAAGTTATACGCCCCGCCCCGTTTTTCAATTCGTGCTGTTAGGCCACGTGGGGACGTCGCGACGCGAAGCCGATTGGTCTGTTCGACGCTGAGAGGGTGTCACGTCATTGGCCCCGCCCCTTACTTCTAACCACATGCTATGACGTCACCGCCCGAGGCGAATTGCTCCGCCTCCTCCCCTGACTCCGCCCACAAAAGGCTTCTGCGCCTTCCCCTGGGAGACTGACTCCGCCCTGCATTCCACTCCACAGAATATGAATGTAAATAATATATACATTTATTATTGTTATTATTATATGTTATTAGGCATGAGGAAATGTAAACAATAGTTTTAATATATTGTAAAATATTTTGCATTAAATACATATATTTACTATATTATATATCTTTATTTTATATTATTTATTTACCATATTTTATATATTATTTACCATATTTTCCTATATTAATTTTATTTACCATATTTTCCTATATTAATTTACCATATTTTTATATATTATTTATTTACCATATTTTCCTATATTAATTTACCATATTTTTATATATTATTTATTTACCATATTTTCCTATATTAATTTACCATATTTTTATATATTATTTATTTACCATATTTTCCTATATTAATTTACCATATTTTTATATATTATTTATTTACCATATTTTTCCTATATTAATTTACCATATTTTTATATATTATTTATTTACCATATTTTCTATATATTATTTATTTACCATATTTTCCTATATTTAATTTACCATATTTTCCTATTAATTTACCATATTTTCCTATATTATTTATTTACCATATTTTCATATTTTTTTTAATTTACTATATTTTTAATTTACTATATTTTCCTATTTATTTATTTACCATATATTTTTACCATATTTTCCTATATTAATTTACCATATTTTCCTATATTATTTATTTACCATATTTTCCTATATTAATTTACCATATTTTCCTATATTATTTATTTACCATATTTTCCTATATTAATTTACCATATTTTTATATATTATTTATTTACCATATTTTCCTATATTATTTATTTACCCTATTTTCCTATATTAATTTACCATATTTTCCTATATTATTTATTTACCATATTTTCCTATATTAATTTACCATATTTTTATATATTATTTATTTACCATATTTTCCTATATTATTTATTTACCATATTTTCCTATATTAATTTACCATATTTTCCTATATTATTTATTTACCACATTTAAATATATTAATTTACCATATTTTTATATATTATTTATTTACCATATTTTCCTATATTATTTATTTACCATATTTTCCTATATTAATTTACCATATTTTCCTATATTATTTATTTACCATATTTTCTATTTTCCATATTTTACTATATTAATTTACCATATTTTTATATTATTTATTTACCCATATTTTCCTATATTATTTATTTACCATATTTTCCTATATTAATTTACCATATTTTCTATTTATTTATTTACCACATTTAAATATATTAATTTACCATATTTTATATATTATTTATTTACCATATTTTCCTATATTGTTTTTACCATATTTTCTATATTAATTTACCATATTTTATTTACCATATTTTCCTATATTATTTATTTACCATATTTTATTTTACTATAATTTACCATATTTTTATATATTATTTACCATATTTTCATATGTATTAATTTACCATATTTTTATATATTATTTACCATATTTTTATATATTATTTACCATATTTTTATATATTATTTACCATATTTTTATATATTATTTACCATATTTTCCTATATTATTTATTTACCACATTTAAATATATTAATTTACCATATTTTTATATATTATTTATTTACCATATTTTCCTATATTATTTATTTACCATATTTTCCTATATTAATTTACCATATTTTCCTATATTATTTATTTACCCTATTTTCCTATATTAATTTACCATATTTTCCTATATTATTTACCATATTTTATATATTATATTTACCATATTTTCCTATATTATTTATTTACCATATTTTCCTATATTATTTACCATATTTTATATATTATATACCATATTTTCCTATATTATTTATTTACCATATTTTCCTATATTATTTACCATATTTTATATATTATATATTTTTATATTTTCCTATATTAATTTACCATATTTAAATATATTATTTATTTACCATATTTTCCTATATTATTTACCATATTTTATATATTATATACCATATTTTCCTATATTAATTTACCATATTTAAATATATTATTTATTTACCATATTTTACTATATTATTTACCATATTTTATATATTATATACCATATTTTCCTATATTATTTATTTACCATATTTTCCTATATTATTTACCATATTTTATATATTATATACCATATTTTCCTATATTAATTTACCATATTTAAATATATTATTTATTTACCATATTTTCCTATATTATTTACCATATTTTTATATATTATTTATTTACCATATTTTCCTATATTAATTTACCATATTTAAATATATTATTTATTTACCATATTTTTATATATTATTTATTTACCATATTTTCCTATATTAATTTACCATATTTTCCTATATTATTTTTTTACCACATTTAAATATATTAATTTACCATATTTTTATATATTATTTATTTACCATATTTTCCTATATTAATTTACCATATTTTCCTATATTATTTATTTACCACATTTAAATATATTAATTTACCATATTTTTATATATTAATTTACCATATTTTCCTATATTATTTATTTACCATATTTTCCTATATTATTTATTTACCATATTTTCCTATATTATTTATTTACCATATTTTCCTATATTATTTATTTACCATATTTTCCTATATTAACAATATTTTCCTATATTATTTACCATATTTTATATATTATATACCAATTTTCCTATATTATTTATTTACCATATTTTCCTATATTATTTACCATATTTTATATATTATATACCAATTTTCCTATATTATTTATTTACCATATTTTCCTATATTATTTATTTACCATATTTTCCTATATTATATACCATATTTTATAAATTATTTCTTTACCATATTATTATATATTATAAAATATTATTTATTTGCTAAATTGTTATATATCATTATTATATATTATTTATTTACTATATATGAATATTTATCTAAAGCTGAATATGTTTATATTATATTAAAACCACATTGTTTATATTTTATTAATATATATACATATTCTATTTTAAAATATATATTATTTTTTATATATATATATATATATATATATATATATACATACAATATTAGCATAGCTCCATATCAGTATTATGTATTACTATATGGCACTATATCATTATACTGTAATATTATTAGTAATATTAAATGTAATATAAAACATATAATTATAATATCGTATTATTAGGATTATATCATATTATAATATTTATAATGGATTTGTTGAGCCTTTAAGTGTAACTATATATATATATATAGGATTTGCATGATAATAGATAATCTAACAAAAGAGAACGGACAGAGAGTTTCCTCTATGCTGACGATACTGTCATCACCGCCCAAGCAGGGAGCTTTGACAGGTTGAAGCACTTACTTCCTTAGAGCACTGCGGCCCACACCAATGACGGATCAGGACTACACTTGGCACACAGAGGCCCAATGGACCACTTTACAACCTGATGCAGTTTAGGGCAGGATGGGCCACAAATGATGGGATTTGCAGTACCTTCACCCAATTCACTTCCCACAGAACACTGTCGCCCCTATACATCACAGGCCAGGCCCAAACTTGGCACACAGAGTACTCATGACCCACTCTACATCTTGGTGCAGTTTGAAAGAAGATGGACCATGGATGATGGGACTTGCAGTACCTTCCCTCACTTTCCAAGACTGCTGCGAACCTAATCCAATGACTGATCAAGACCAAACTTGGCACACAGAGCCCCCGTGACCCACTCTACATCCTGGTGCAGTTTTGTGTGGGACGGACCAAGGATGATGGGACTTGAAGTACCTTCACTCACTTTCTGAAGACTGCGCGAACCTAATCCAATGACTGATCAAGACCAAACTTGGCACACAGAGCCCCCATGACCCACTCTACATCCTGGTGCAGTTTCAAAGAGGATGGACCATGGATGATGGGACTTGAAGTACCATCACTCACTTTCCAAGACTGCTGCGAACCTAATCCAATGACTGATCAAGACCAAACTTGGCATACAGAGCCCCCATGACCCACTCTACATCCTGGTGCAGTTTCAAAGAGGATGGACCATGGATGATGGGACTTGCAGTACCTTCACTCACTTCCTGAAAACAACGTGACCCTCATCCAATGACCAATACAGACCAAACTTGGCACCCAGAGCCCCCATGACCCACTCTACATCCTGGAGCAGTTAGAAGAATGGAACACGGATGATGGGACTTGAAGTACCTTCACTCACGACCACGTGATTGGTCGGGAAATCACAAATCGTTTCCCGCGACAGGTTACGGGTCCCGCGGGAAGGCTTTGGAAGAAGGAAACGAGAGGACGGCTCGGAGAAGGAAGCTCGGACGCGTCCCCAGCTCTCGGGGTTCAGCACCATTTATTTAAGAAAAGAGAATACGAATAAAAGGGGGGCCGGGGACGCCGGGGACGAGGGCAGTGCGGCAGCGGCGACGGCGGCGGATTCTGACCCTCGCAAGGAAGCCGGAGGAGCAGACGGAGGCTCGCGTTCCGAGTCCAAACCAGCCAGAGACCGGCACGATGGTTCGGTGGAGAAGGCTTCCTTCGGGCATCTTTGGAACCGCCGTCCTGCTCTTTGGCCGAAGCGGGAGGAGAGGAAGGTCAAGGCGAGCCCGCCCTCAGTGCAGGCGGGATCGGCGGAGGGGAAGAGTCCGCGGGCGCAGCGCGAGCCGTAAGACTGCGCCTACAGAAGCCCCGTGCGCCCGTCTTCTTCCTCGTAAGGCACTGGCGGAGGAGTCGGGGAAGCGTCAAGGCAGTGGTTAGCCCTCCGGGTCTCGGGAACACGGCTGCGTCTTTGCTTTGGAAGCGTTCCCAGAGTCCAGGAAACTAACAGGAGGTTCGGGTACTAACCCAGGAAGCTCCCGATTCCGCTTAGCGGCGGACCTCTGCACGGAGGGAGTGCGTCGAAGCCCGTCGGAGCCTCCTCGGACGCTCTCCTCCTCGCAAGGGGAGCCCGTGTTGGCCATAGACACGAAACACACATCCGTCCCCCCCCCCGCCTCCCCCGTATTTTTTTGGTAGCAGCAAAAGCACCTTTTTTGTGTGTTTCTCTCTGTTAAAAAAAATCATCATCATAAAATAATAATAATAGAAGTCCTCTCGGTCGGAAAAATAATAATAACAACAATAATAAAAGGCATCCCGGAGAGTGGCGGTGGTGGTGGTGCCCCCCCATTACGAGGCGCACTCCTGGACATTGGAGCCAGCCTCCGCCTGGTGATGGAGGTCGACCGGTGCCTGTGGCTGGTGGCCGGGCCTCTCGTTGCGCAGCAACACGTTCTTGACACACCCCGAGATCCCCGAGGTGTACTTGCCGGCCGTCAGGGCTTGTGGGTCGGGGGCACCGCCTGCGGAAAGGGGGGGAAAGGCATCATCGCTGTTGGATATAGCAACATACTTCAAGCCTTCACTAGTAATTTCTTTGTATATGTTTCTGGTTGCTTACTGTATTGTTTATGTATGTTTTGATATGCAGCTTTCCCTTTACTCTATGTTTCTTGAGGTTGTGGGTGGGGCTGCAGAGCACACGATCAGATCTGGGACTACTCTGAGCTTAGACTCCATTATATATATATATATATATATATATATATATATATATCAGAAATATCCTAAAAAATATCATTAATATATATATATAATTTAATAATAATATAGTATTTAATATTTTAATATTTAAATCATATTTAAATATTATAATGTTATTATATAATAATATTCAAAAAATATAATCAATACATATAGTTAATAATATAAATCGACTACATTCTTAAAATATCATTAATAATATATATAATTTTATAATAATATAGTATTTAATTTTTTAATAATATTTTAATATTATGTTATATAATAATATTTAAAGAATGTAATCAAGATATATATTTAATAGTATTTTATTTAATAATATATATCTTTATATTATAAAAATATTATATATATAATTTAATAATACTATAGTATTTAATATTTTAATATTTTTAATTGTATTTAATATTATAATGTTATTATATAATAATATTTAAAGAATATAATCAAGATATATATTATATCTTAAAATAGCATTAATTATACATATATAATTTAATAATAATATAGTATTTAATATTTTAATATTTTTATTTTAATACTATAATGTTATTTAATATTTATAATGTTATTAAAATATAATAATATTTAAAATAATAATATAATATTTTAATACAATCATATATATATTATTATATTAAAAGAATAGCATATAATTATTAATTATATATAATTTAATAATAATATAGTATTTAATATTTTAATACTTTAATCATATTTTAATACTATAATGTTATTATATAATATTTAAAGAATACAAGCAAGACAGATATCTTAAAATATTAATTATATATAATTTAATAATAATATAGTATTTAATATTTTAATACTATTTTAATCATATTTTAATAAATGTTATTATATAATATTTACAGAATATAATCAAGATATATTATTATCTTAAAATATCATTAATTATATATATATATAATTTAATCATAATATGGTATTTAATATTTTAATATTTTAATCATATTTAAATATTATAATGTTATTATATAATAACATTTAAAGAATATAATCAATATATATATATTTAAGATAATATAACTGCAATACTATTAACGTTTTTGGGAGACGGAGAAGACACCTACCGATGTAAAGGCGTCCTTTGGCGTTGACCATGACGTGCTTTCCCGAGGATTCCCCCGTCACGGCTTCCTCGCCGTCCACTTGGAGGGACCCCTTCTTCCCTTCCCTGGAGGAGATCGGAGCGAGATCAGGAAGGATCCCAAGAGCGGGATCGGGAAAGAATTAACGCCCCCGGACACGATCCCACTACGATGGTATCACTTACCGAACGGCGGTCACTCGGTGCCACTCGCCGTCATCCACCGGGTCTTCGGAGAGGATGTTGGCTTCTCCGCTCCCCAGCTGGAAACTGCAAGAGACAACACGCCTTGTTGTTGTTGTTTATACTTCAAACTTCCGGACCGCCACTCCCCGAGGGCTCGGAGCGGCACACTTTTCACATTGACAAAATCCTGGGGCACACCACCAACCAAAACGACACTCTATCGACACTCTAACACAGTAATACATATAGTTAAAATGTTTTTAAATGTATTTATACACTCAGTGTGAAACCTGGGCCTGTTTCGATGAACACAACATATATTTACAAAATCCTGGGGCACACCACCAACCAAAATGACACTCTATCGACACTCTATCACAGTAATACATATAGTTAAAATGTTTTTAAATGTATTTATACACTCAGTGTGAAACCTGGGCCTGTTTCGATGAACACAACATATATTTACAAAATCCTGGGGCACACCACCAACCAAAACGACACTCTATCGACACTCTAACACAGTAATACATATAGTTTATATGTTTTTGAATGTATTTATACGCTCAGTGTGAAACCTGGGCCTGTTTCGATGAACACAACATATATTTACACAATCCTGGGGCACACCACCAACCAAAATGACACTCTAGCGACACTCTTAACACAGTAATACATATAGTTTATATGTTTTTGAATGTATTTATACGCTCAGTGTGAAACCTGGGCATGTTTCCATGAACACAACATAGATATCCTGGCAGGAATGGTAAAAAGACACAAACTTCCCACACAGAACTCCCATAACCAAGAGAAAATGCTATAAGAGTTTGGTGGGCATTGACCTTGGGTTTTGGAGTTGTAGTTCACCGATATCCAGGGACTCAAACAATGTTGGATCAGGACCAAACTTGGCATAAATACTCAATATGCCCAAATGTGAACACAGGTGGAGTTTGGGGAAAATAGACCTTGCCATTTGGGAGTTACAGTTTCTGGGATTTATAGTTCACGTACCATCAAAGAGCATTCTGAACCCCACCAATGATAGAACTGGGCCAAACTTCCCACACAGAACCCCCAGGAGGCAAGAGGAGGTCTCTACTTGGGGAAAGGGAGGCGGGCCTTCCCAATGCATGGAGAGGGAGAGACCAAGTAGACAACGGGTGGGGAGGGGGGGTTGTCATTTTGTGCCTTTATCGAGGTAGGTTTCTTAGGGGTTTTATACTTCAACTCACTAGACTCCCCCCCCCCCCCTTCCTGGAGGTTCCAATTTCTCACGGCACACCTGATGATCACCCACGGCACACTAGTGTGCCCCGGTACCCTGGTTGGGAAACACTGGTCTAAGGGACTCCTTAGGAACGTCGGACTCTTGGAAGTTTGCGGTCCCCAGATAGTCCACTGACGGACCGGAAGTTGGGTGTTCCTTCGGTTTCTTCCTCCGGCGCCTGAGCCTTCGTCTCTTCCGGTCCGGGTCCAAGAAGGAGGAAGAAGACCACCTCCCCTCGGTGTCCTCAAGGCCACCCACCATGTTGCTCAGCCCCCCCGAGCTCCCGACTCGCCACCACCACGTCAGGGTCTCTGAGCACAGGCTAGGACCTCAGTAACGTCCAAAGGCGTCGGGTCTCTCCAGAGGCATCCTGCCGGCGCCTGTGCCTTCGTCTCTTCCGGGCCGGGTCCAAGGAGGAGGAGGAAGACCGCCTCCTCTCGGCGTCCTCAAGGCCATCCGCCATGTTCCTCAGCCCCCCGAGCTCCCGACTCGCCGCCACCAGCCGGCCACGACGTCGGGGTCGGGGTCTCTGAGCACAGGCTAGGACCTCAGTAACGTCCAAAGGCGCCGGGTCTCTCCAGAGGCATCCTGCCGGCGCCGGGCAGCTGGGCCGATCAACATCACTCCCGACCGACCATGGACCACCAGCCATCGCCTCAGCACCCCCATCAGGGTTGGACGCGACACGAGGATAACACGATTCCCAGGGATCCGCCGCCGGGGCCGAGGGTCCGGGTCCGACCATGGGCTCTCTGTCCTCCCCGGACTCTAGGCCCCGTTCTCGCTCGGTGTCCTCCTTCTCGGCCGCCCTCATGACAACATCGTCCGAGGGAGCTGTAAGTTGCTCATCCGAGCCTCCCGGCTCCTCTTCGACGGATTCCCTCTGCGATTTCCACCCTCCTCTTCCGCACCTGGGCACTTCCTGCTGGGCCATCTAGCCCCGGGGCGTTGCCTTGCCTGAACTGTGAGTATTCTAGGTGTCTAGCGCCACGTCGGGCGGGGAACAGTAGGAGACGCCGTATTATCCGACATATTCATTTATCCGACATTTATTTTTATTTATTTATTTTTATTTATTATGTCGGATAAGCGAGATTCTTTTGCAATAATAATAATAATAATAATAATAGTAATGGTGGTTTCGCTCACCTGAACAACAAGTGCCCGTCTTTGAGGCCGAGGCTGATGAAGTCCTTGCCTTTCCCGCTGCCTCCTTCCTCCTGCAAGAGAGAGGGCGGCATTCCGTGAGGGCCTGGCCCACCCAGACAGCGCCGGGAAGCCGGGCGCCTGTGGAAGCGGGCATGGAAACACCCCCAGCACAGAGTACGGGGTTCCTGCAAGCACCTAATGCCCCAAATGCACCTAATGCCCCAAATGCAGGCACAAACAATAAATACCTCATTGGCAACATGCTGCTTGTTGTCTGCCGCGCCGGTCGCCTGGAAAAGAGGGAGAAGAAGGCACAAGCCATGCAACGTTGGCCAAGCAGCGGCAACGGCACAGTCGGCGGAAGCGAAGCTACGTCGACCCTATTCACGCAAATCTAATGCTCACCTCAAAATAATAATTTTTATTATTAAAATATCGTTCTTAAAATAATATTAAGACAATAAGATTATTAAAATATATTGTTATTATTAAAATAATATTTATTAATAATATTAATTAACTAATCAAATATTATTAATTAATAATATTAATTATTAAAATAATATTATTAATCGATATCTATCTATATAATAAAGCGGAATGTTTGTATGTTTGTATGTATGTATGTATGTGGCAGCGTTCTGATTGGCTCCTGGCCTCTACATTCTGACAACGTGATTGGTTGCCAGTGAGGGAGTATTTGCATAACACCTCTAATTGGCCAGCCAACACGAACATTCCGACACTCTAAACTGCCAGAGTGGGGATAAGGCAAAGGCCTGAGGCAGTCAGTCGCGACACGAACATTCCGACACTCTAAACTGCCAGAGGCGAAATAAGGCAAAGGCCCGAGGCAGTTGCCAACACGAACATTCCGACACTCTAAACTGCCAGAGGGGAAATAAGGCAAAGGCCTGAGGCAGTCGCCAACACGAACATTCCGACACTCTAAACTGCCAGAGGGGATAAGGCAAAGGCCTGAGGCAGTCAGTCTAAACTTCCGACACTCTAAACTGCCAGAGGGGAGATAAGGCAAAGGCCTGCCAGGACACTCTAAACTGCCAGAGGGGAAATAAGGCCAACAACACGAACATTCCGACACTCTAAACTGCCAGAGTGGGGATAAGGCAAAGGCCTGAGGCAGTCAGTCACCAACATGAACATTCCGACACTCTAAACTGCCAGAGTGGGGATAAGGCAAAGGCCTGAGGCAGTCAGTCGCCAACACGAACATTCCGACACTCTAAACTGCCAGAGTGGGGATAAGGCAAAGGCCTGAGGCAGTCAGTCGCCAACACGAACATTCCGACACTCTAAACTGCCAGAGGGGGATAAGGCAAAGGCCTGAGGCAGTCACCAACACAAACATTCCGACACTCTAAACTGCCAGAGGGGGATAAGGCAAAGGCCTGAGGCAGTTCCGAGTCAAACTGCCAGAGGCGAAATACAAACATTCCGACACTCTAAACTGCCAGAGGGGGATAAGGCAAAGGCCTGAGGCAGTCACAAACACAAACATTCCAACACTCTAAACTGCCAGAGGGGATAAGAAAGGCCTGAGGCAGGCAACACGGCCTGCCAGGGGGAGATAAGGCAGTCGCCAACACGAACATTCCAACACTCTAAACTGCCAGAGTGGGGATAAGGCAAAGGCCTGAGGCAGTCAGTCGCCAACACGAACATTCCGACACTCTAAACTGCCAGAGTGGGGATAAGGCAAAGGCCTGAGGCAGTCGCCAACACGAATATTCCGACACTCTAAACTGCCAGAGGGGAGATAAGGCAAAGGCCTGAGGCAGTCAGCCATGGTGGGAGTTTCAGACCAAAACACTTTGTGGCTCCCAACAATGACAGAACAAGACCAAACTTGGCACACAGAACCCCCAAGACCCACTTTACATCCTGGTGCGGTTTGGAGGAGGGCAGACCATGGATGATGGGACTTTAAGTACCTCCAATCACTTCCCCAGACTGCTGCAACCCTCATCCACTGACTGATCAAGACCAAACTTGGCACACAGAGTCCCAATGATCCACTTTACAACCTGGAGCAGTTTAGGGCAGGATGGGCCACAAATGATGGGATTTGCAGTACCTTCACCCAATTTACTTCCCACAGAACACTAGCCCCTACAAATCACAGATCAGGCCCACACTTGCCACACAGAGTACTCATGACCCACTCTACATCCTACTGCAGTTCTAGGGGGGGGTGGATCATGGATGATGGGACTTGCAGTACCTTCACTCACTTACTGAAACCACTGCGACCCTCATCCACTGACCAGTGCAGACCAAACTTGGCACACAGAGACCCCATGACCCACTCTACGTCCTGGTGCTGTTTGGAGGAGGGTGGGCCACAGATGATGGGACTTGCAGTACCTTCAGTAATTTCATGATACCACTGCAACCCCCAATAATGGTGGATCAAGGCCAAACTTGGCAGTCAGAGCCTCCATGGCCCACTCTACATCCTGGTGCTGTTTGGAGGAGGGTGGACCGTGGACGATGGGACTCGCAGTGCCTTCACTAACTTCCTGACACTACTGTGAGCCACATAAATAACTGCTAAAGGCCAACTTATAGGTTTCTCAAATAACCCGGGCAGGGCCGGGTCCCCAAGCTAGTAAATAATAATTTTTTTTGGCCAAATGACAAAGACGTCACTTTTCGCCGCTGCACATGACGTTCGGCAGCACATACTTTTTAGTGGTTTCGGGGCTTTGAAAACTGAGGTGCGCTTCAGATTCGATGGAGCATGAGACTCGGGCCAAGACGGGTCTATCCTCAGCAATGCGTGTGCGGCAAGGCCGGCGACTCGAAAGCATGCAACGCGAAGGAAGGCATGCAGCGGCAAAAGGCCTTCGTGCAATGGGGCAGCCCAATCACTGCAAGTCCCATCCTGGTGTGTGGACGCTCAGTGACTCACCACGCCTTGCCACAAGAGGAGCCCGTTGGCGGAACTGGTGCGCACCTCCATCTCGATCGTCTCGGGCTCGTCGGGGAGGCTGCAACGCAAAAAAAGAAGCCACGATGAGACAAGAAGAGCGCCCTCTCCTCCTTCCTTGGGCAGACCCGTCACTGTCCTGCCATGACGAGAACTAGTGATGGCCATAGACGAATGGTGAACTGCGGTGGAAAACAACATGTTCACATTACCGGAGACGATGGCTCTTTTGAGTAAGGAGCGAACACAATGGTTCTTTATGGCGAGATAATAAGTTTGCACTATTCACAAGAGCAAGGTTTCCGTGACACACACAAAGTTCTTTGCACTTCCTTCTTTGCTTACACGCTGGGCTTCTTTCTCAAGCTTTGCTCGCACACAGCCTCTTCTCACACTAAACTTACACAGGAGCTTCACACAGGAGCCTTTTACACACCGCAGCCTTCACACTGGAGCTTTACACACGAGGCCTTCGGCCTGGGGCTCATCTCACCGAAGTCTTCTCACACACTGAGGCCAATTAACCTACTAACCTCTCACACACTGAGGCCTACCTCACACTGAGGCCTACCGCACACTGAGGCCTACTAACACTGAGGCCTACCTCACACTGAGGCCTACTAAAACTGAGGCCTACCTCACACTGACGCCTACTAACACTGAGGCCTACCTCACACTGATGCCTACTTCACACTGAAGCCTACCTCACACTGAAGCTTACCTCACCCTGAGGCCTACTAACACTGAGGCCTACCTCAAACTGAGGCCTACTAACACTGAGGCCTACCTCACACTGACGCCTACTAACACTGAGGCCTACCTCACACTGAGGCCTACCTCACACTGATGCCTACTTCACACTGAAGCCTACCTCACACTGAGGCTTACCTCACACTGAGGCCTACTAACACTGAGGCCTACCTCACACTGAGGCCTACTAACACTGAGGTCTACCTCACACTGAGGTTTACCTCACACTGAGGCCTACTAACACTGAGGTCTGCCTCACACTGAGGCCTACTAACACTGAGGTTTACCTCACACTGAGGCCTACCTCACACTGATGCCTACTAACACTGAGGTCTACCTCACACTGAGGCCTACCTCACATTGAGGCCCATTAACATTGAGGTCTACCTCACACTGAGGCCTACTAACACTGAGGCCTACCTCACACTGAGGCCTACTAACACTGAGGCCTACTAACACTGAGGCCTACTAACACTGAGGCCTACCTCACACTGAGGCCTACTAACACTGAGGCCTACCTAACACTGAGACCTACTAACACTGAGGCCTACCTCACACTGAGGCCTACCTCACACTGAGGCCTCTCTCAGACTTCATATTGAGGGCAACTGAGGCGTACTGCCTGGGTGGGGTGGGGGCGCAAATCGCCCTCCTGATCGAGAGAGTGTCAGTGTGCCCTGCCTGCCGCCATCCATGGCTCACCGGAAGTCCAACTCACACTGAGGCGTACTGAGCTACAAGCACACCTACTTATATTGAATTGCAGCATTTGTTGAGTCGTTGAATCCATGTAACCCTTTCGGTGGTTAGTTAATTTTGTAATATTTCTGACACGAATGTGTATATGTGTGTGAATGTTGCGTGAAATGTACATTACCCTTTGTTTGTGTACCCAATGTCGTAACTATAGAGCCTGGGCGCCTAATTTCTTTTTCTGCCTTGCTCTGTGGTATACTCGGTCTCAATGTGAATGAAATAAATGACCCCTAGTCTGTTCGGGGCCACTGAGGGACCGCCCACAGCGAAGCCTCACCTCCTGGGGAAGGCATGCGGAGGAAGGGCCACGTAGCCGCCATCGTGGAAGTAGGCGCCGTACTGACCGGGAGCGTCTGGAGAAAAAAAACAGGAAGCAGACTGGAAAACGCCTTCAGAACTAATTCGGTCAGACTTGTGCCGAACCCAGCCTCTTATGCGACCCTCCTCGAGATGCCGGACGATGACTCCCGCGTTCCTCATTGCCAGGCATCAAAAATAAATAAATAAATACAGATAAACAAAGGACGACGTTTCGCGTGTGCTGTGGAGCGGAAGGAAGTGGGGGACCCAAAGGAAGAGAGAGAAAACAAAGGCAAAGTCCACAGAAGCTTGTGCACGCGTGCTCAAAAAATGCTCAAGTTTTGGACGATAAAGCTAAGCAGGGTGTCTTGGCCAAATAAACCAATTGAACTCGATCTCCTTGCGCCTAGAGGCCCGATGTGTGGTAACTGAGCCTATGGCTCAGGTTACACCTCGGAGTAGTGAGACTGCTTCAGCGTCTGACGTCAGCCCAGCCTCAGCCGACAGTGATTTTAGTAATGATTCAGCGTCCGAAATGGAGATGGGAGGGGCTGAGTAGAAAACGAGCTGCATGTGGCTCAAGGGGTCTTTGCACCGTAAAAGAATCCGGCAAGGACTTAGGGAAAACTCTGACAGTGATACTTCAGAGGAAGGGTTGGACTGGACTAATGTAGAGGGAGTACAAAATGTATGTGAAGCACCAACGTCTTCAGACAGCTTTTTCGGGTTCAGCAGTGATACTGAGTGGCCTGAGGCAGTGGTTCCCAACCAGTGTGCCGGGGCACACTAGTGTGCCGTGAGCGATCATCAGGTGAGCCGTGGGAAATCAGAACCTCCAGGAAGGGGGGGGGGGGGGGAGAGAATTTAGTGTGTTGAAGTATAAAAACCCTAAGAAACGTACCTCGATAAAAACACAAAATTACAACCACCCCCCTCCCCACCCGTTGCCTACTTGGTCTCTCCTTCTCCATGCATTGGGAAGGCCCGCCTCCCTTTCCCCAAGTAGAGACCTCCTCTTGCCTCCTGGGGGTTCTGTGTGGGACGTTTGGCCCAGTTCTATCATTGGTGGGGTTCAGAATGCTCTTTGATTGTAGGGGAACTATAAATCCTAGCAACTACAACTCCCAAATGTCAAGGCCTATTTCCCCTGAACTCCATCTGCGTTCATATTTGGGCATATTGAGTATTCATGCCAAGTTTGGTCCTGATCCAACATTGTTTGAGTCCACAGTGCTCTCTGGATATAGGTGAACTACAACTCCAAAACCCAAGTTCAATGCCCAGCAAACTCTTATAGCATTTTCTCTTGGTTCTGGGAGTTCTGTGTGGGAAGTTTGTGTCTTTCTGCCATTTCTGCCAGGATATCTATGTTGTGTTCATCGAAACAGGCCAGATTTCACACTGAGTGTATAAATACATTTCAAAACATATTAACTATATGTATTACTGTGTTAGAGTGTCATTAGAGTGTCATTTTGGTTGGTGGTGTGCCCAGGATTGACACTGACATAGAGGTTTCACACCGAGTGTATAAATACATTTACAAACATATTAACTATATGTATTACTGTGTTAGAGTGTCGTTTTGTTGGTGGGTGGTGTGCCCAGGATTGACACTGACATAGAGGTTTCACACCGAGTGTATAAATACATTTACAAACATATTAACTATATGTATTACTGTGTTAGAGTGTCATTAGAGTGTCATTTTGGTTGGTGGTGTGCCCAGGATTGACACTGACATAGAGATTTCACACCGAGTGTATAAATACATTTCAAAACATATTAACTATATGTATTACTGTGTTAGAGTGTCATTAGAGTGTCATTTTGGTTGGTGGTGTGCCCAGGATTGACACTGACATAGAGGTTTCACACCAAGTGTATAAATACATTTCAAAACATATTAACTATATGTATGACTGTGTTAGAGTGTCATTAGAGTGTCATTTTGGTTGGTGGTGTGCCCAGGATTGACACTTTACTGTGTTAGAGTGTCATTAGAGTGTCATTTTGGTTGGTGGTGTGCCCAGGATTGACACTGACATAGAGGTTTCACACCGAGTGTATAAATACATTTACAAACATATTAACTATATGTATTACTGTGTTAGAGTGTCGTTTTGTGTCATTTTGGTTGGTGGTGTGACCCGGGATTGTGTCAATGTAAAAAAATGTGCCGCGGCTCAAAGAAGGTTGAAAAACACTCAGTTAGTGGGTTTTGGGTGTCAATTGACGAAGATCTGGGTTTCTTTTCTCCAGGATTTGGAACTTTTATGTGTTAACGCTGACTTTAAGCATTGTTTCTGTTCTGCTTTTGGGCCTTGCAGGCACAGAAGGGTTGTAAATAAACTTGTTTATTGCTTTTCATCTGGCTTGGCTTCTTTGAGTGGCATCTGATCGCGACACGACGGGTTTTGTAGTTGCCTTATTAAAGGGACTGATTGCGAGACAAGGCCTGTGGGGAGGACGCCTGACCTGGATATGCCCTTTCACCTTTGCCCTCAATCTCAGAACCCCGAGAGATGTCCGGTCGCCATTCCCATTCTCTCCCAAAGTGACGGAAGTTGTGATCTGTACCACCCAGGGAACCAACAAGCTAAAGAGCGCCGACCGCTATGTGGAAAAACAACGTTTAGCCGGCTCTCCGTCGCCACAGATTCTCCCTCCGTGGATTCAGGGGCCCTTATTTGAAGACAACCGTAACCAGAGCCCGGCATGCGCCGGACCTACCGTTGCCTCCGCTGCCCTCGGGCGTCCACTCGGCGTTGAAGGGCCGCTGCGATTCTGCAAAGGAAACAAGCACATCTACCCGTATATCTATATCCATCTTCTATATCGATATAATACAAGCCAATGTTTTGTTTGTATGTATCTATCAGGCATGGTTCAGAACCCAAAAATAGGGAATCGAAAATCTAATTGGGGGGGATTTTTTTGATTAGGAATAGAAAGACTTACAAAAAAATTCCCAAAATTTCTAAAATGTAACGTAATTACTAATGAAATTCGTTAGTAGTTCTAAAGTAGGCAAATCAGGGAAACAGGACTGATACTGTTTTAAGCACAGGCAAATCAAGGGGCAACATTTCCCTTGGTTTCCTTGCAGGGGGACATAATGCATTAATATATTATTATTAATATTATTAAATAAAATAGTTATTATAAAAGGACAGGGTTTCTTTGCAATATATTAATATTATTAAAAATAGTTGCCAATGCCCCCTCTGGTGTAGGCCTTGCTAATCTGTAGAGTTCTCCTCACTCCAGCTTTTCCCCATTCAGTTTTACCATAGCACTCTAGGATCTCCGTTTGAACTCTATGGCTTTTCTTGATTCTGAACTCTTCCTTCTCCTCTCCGTGCTCTTTTCACTCCTGCTGCCCTTCTCTCAGCAGTTCTTATGTCCTTCTGCTCTGTCCTTCTATCTAAACACCCTTCCTGGGTGTTTAAATCGCTTTTTTCGTCAGTCCTCCAGCCCCTCTAGGAGTCCCGATCTGGATCTCTCTATCGTTTCCGGCTCCTTTTTCACTTCCTGGAGGAGGCCTTTCACTCTAATTAGGCTCCAAGCATGGAAAGGCCCCGATTTGACTGTGAGTTATGTCTGCAAAGCTATTTTGGAGGGGGAAATTTTCCTGTTGGGTGGGCATCCGAAATATTTACTAATCTAACGAAAATTTGGGCCCAGGGGGTGCGGAAAAGAAAGTCCACTTCTGGGATTGGCCCTGCGATGCGTATAAACTTGAAAGTCCCATACATATGAATCCCTACCGATTTCTTTTAATTTTCATAACTTTTTTCTCATGCCTAGTATCTATGTATGTATTTCCAAGAGCACTGTAAGTCCCGTCAACTCCTGAGTAACTCCCGAGTAAACTCAAAGGAGTTTGATTGAAAGCCAGAGCTCAAGCTGGTGAGCTACTATACAAGGTCAGAGGCTACAAAATCTCTGATAACTGATAACCAAGACTCTGCCTTTGTCTAGCTGGAGGGGGCCACAATAGGATTGGAATCATACCCCTACCTAGCAGGGATGTTGCGCGTGTTTTGTATTCTTCTTCTCGTCGTCCACTGCCGCTAACATATCTTACCAAATTACCTATCGTGGGCGTGACTGGGTAACGAAGCTCGTGCTCTATAAAGCGCAAAGCGTGGTGTGAGCAGGGCCGTGTCCCTTGGGCAGAAGAAGGGATTGCGCAAATCGGCGTGGCGGGGAAGGTGTGTCCTTACCGTGCTCGCAATACAGTCCCAGGAATCCCGGGGCGCAGGCGCAGGTGGTGTCCCGGCAGGTGCCGCCGTTGAGGCAGGGAAGCTGGAGCCGGCACTGGACCTCGGAGACCTCGCAGCGCTCCCCTGCGGGAAGAGTACGATGGAGTATTTGCATAAAGGACTCTCATTGGCCAGCACCCAAGAATCCCAGCCTCTTCATTCAAACAACATGACTGGTTGCCACTGAGGGAGCGTTTGCAAAACCGGCTCTGATTGGCCAGCTTCTAGATCCCAACATTCTAAGGTGACGCAGAGGGAAAAGGAAAGGCCCCAGGCAGGCAGTCACTGCGGCCCACAGCAATGACGGATCAGGACCAAACTTGGCACACAGGGGCCCAATGGCCCACTTCACAACCTGGTGTGGTTTAGGGCAGGATGGGCCATGAATGATGGGATTTGCAGTACCTGCACCTGATTCACTTCCCAAACAATGACCCACTCTCCATCCTACTGCAGTTTAGAGGAGGGCGGACCATGGATGATGGGACTTGAAGTACCTCTACTCATTCCCCATAACCGCAGCACCCCCCAACAAAGACTGATAAAAACCATATTTGGTACACAGAGCCCCCATGACCCACTCTACATTCCACTGCAGTATGGAGGAGGGTGGACCATGGATGATGGGACTTGAAGTACCTCCACGCACTTCTCAAGTGTGCTGCGACCCTCATCCAATGACTGCTCAAGACCAAACTTGGCACACATAACCCCCATTACCCCCTTAACATCCTGGAGAGGTTTAGGGGAGGTGGACCACGGATTATGGGATTTGTAGTACTTTCAAATGCTTTTGTTCCAACAGACCACTGTGGCCCCCAACAAAGAACAATAAAGACCCAACTTGGCACACAGAGCCCCCATGACCCACTCTATCTTCTATTGCAGTTTGGAGGAGGGTGGACCATGGATGATGGGACTTGAAGTACCAAAGATCTCCTTGCTTCCAATGTTTGTTTGGATTAAAAGACCCTGGATGTGTTTGGACCACTTGGGAAGAAAGGGACAGGGCAGCGTCCCAACACCCGCACGCGCCACAGCTCAGCCTCACCTCTGTAGCCCTCCTGGCACAGGCACTGGAACTCATATTCGCCGGTGACAAGGCACTTGCCGCCATGTTGGCAGGGCCTGCGGTCACAAGGAGAGCCGTCCACGCACTGAGAGATGCCCCGGCTCTCCAGGAAGCTGTAGGAGATGTCCACTTTCTTCCCGTTGATCGAGACCTAGAGGAGCCAAACAATATGCTACTAGGGGTCGTTGTAGGTGTCCTCACCCCACACTGGAAAGAGACAGCAACACCGCATCGTTGGCATAGGACATAATTGCGAGCGGACTATTTCCAAGACTTGGAGGATGCACACTCTCTTTTCCGATCCTTCCCACTAGTATAGGAAAAATGGGTGCAAGGATACATCCTTGCTTCACCCCATTGTGCCCACTTGGTTACCTGAATGCCACGGCCCCTGGCTCTGACAAAGATTATGCCAACAAGAACCACTTGTAATGAGCCGAAATCTCTCCCATTAGGTCGTTTCTCTTGCACCTGCTCTCCTTATCTCAAAGTCACTTAGAGAAGTTAGTCCCAGGGCCAGTTTAACCATTACGCCGACTATGCAGCCGCGTAGGGCATCGTCACCTGGGAGGGGCGTCGCCACCTGGGAGGGGCGCCACCCCGCCGGCCCCGCCCCACCCCGCCGCCCACGCTGCGCTGCCCTGCGGTTGTGCCGACCGAGCCTCCGCAGCTGGCCCCGTGGCCGCGCCGCCCTGCCGCGCCAGCCGGGCCTGTCCCAGCCGGCCCCGCTGCGCTGCGACGCCTGTAGGAGCTGCTGCGCATGCGCGAAAATCTCCGCGCATGCGTACTGGTTCCAGAGCGCGCCTCCCGCTTTGGAGCCAGTGCGCATGCACGCAGTAGTACGCATGCGTGAAGATTGGCGCATGCGCACTGGGCTCCAAAGCGGGAGGTGCGCTCTAGACCCAGTGCGCATGAGCAGAGAGTGGCGCATGCACACTGGTCTCCAGAGCATAACTCGCACTCAGGAGCCACTGGGGGGGTGACAATTTTTTTCCGCTTACCCCCCCAGAATAGGTAGGTCCGCCCCTGGTGAGTCCTTAATTGCAGGCACTGTTGTCTCAGTTCCACTGCAAGCCACACAAACATCTAGTAGGAACCAACCTTGGCGCACAATGCCTTCCTCAAATAACCCGGGCACCGCCCGGTCACCAAGCTAGTAATAAATAAAATTCAGGGCCTTAGTGCGACACCTCGTCTGGGAGCATTACAACGACATTCGTTCATTCAAGTATTGCTTGGGATGCAGAACGTTCCCCTTGACCGCCAGCAACCCCCTTCTCAAGAGACAAGGAAGGTCGTCGTGGTCTTGCTCCTCTCCCGCGCACGGCCACTTGCCTCCCCGATGCAGCCGTAGAAGTGGCTGGAGACGTTGGCCGCAGGGGGCAGCCGCAGCGCGTCGTCCACACCGCCCAGGAACATGGCGGTGCGCAGATTGAGGCCTTGGCTCTTCCCGGGGGAGGACCGCTTGACCGGTCGCTCCTCGTCCACTTGCAGCGAGCCGTCTTTGTTCAGGCGCTCGGCCGTCGCCCGGTGCCACTGGCCCAGCTCCAGCGGCTTGGGGCTCCGCAGCACCGCCGGGCCTAGAAGGGGAGGGACACAAGCCACACGACGTCAAGCGTGAGGACGGCTTTTCGGAGTCGGGCACAATTCTCGGGCATGCCAGAGTTTTAGAGACCGGGGTTAGTTTCCCAGCTACGGAGGAGAAAGGCCGTCGTTCTCACCGGATCCCAGCTCATAGCGGAACTCCAGGTACCCGTTGACCATGTTGAGCGAGACGAAGTCGGCCACCGGGCTCCCGTCTCCGCCGCTGAAGAGGACCAGGCCGTCCGGGGACAAGGGCTTGAACTCGGCGTCCACTCGCAGCTCGTAGTGGATGTTGGTCAGCGGCGGGTAGGAGACGAAGGCGTTGCCACCGTGGAAATAAGGGGTGGTCACCGTGGCGCCTGGACAGAGAGAAAGAGAGAGATGGGCCCAGGTGGGATGGGGCCGTACCCACCGCGAGCCCCCTTCCCACCGTCTTGTCACTCACCCGCCATGCACTTCTCGCCGTATTTGCCCAGGAGGCAGCGGCAGGTGTAGCCGGGCCCCGTCGGCCGGTTGATGCAAGTGGCGTCGGGACCGCAGGCCTCTGCAGGGAGAGAGAAGAGAGTCGGCACAGGAGGCGGTCAAGGCCCCACACCGCAAGCGGCCAGGTCAAGTCCGAGCTTGCTCTTTGAAGGAGAAGCCGAACAAAGACAACTTGTTCCCCTCCCACGTCACTCGTTCCATGCGCGAGCGGAGTTCTTATGGCAGCCGGTCTCCAACGCCATGAGAAGAACGGAGGGAGAATGAATAAATAGATGGATGGATGGAAGGAAGGAAGGAAGAAGGGAGGGAGGGAGGGAGGAAGACTGGATGGATGCAGGGATGGAAGGAAGACACAGAGGAAGGGAGGGAGGAAAGAAAACTGGATGGGTGGATGGAAGGAAGGAGGCAGGAAGAACGGAGGGAGGAAGATTGGAAGGATGGACGGAAGGACGAAGGAAGAAGGGAGGGAGGGAGGGAGGAAGAAGGGAGAGAGGAAGGAAGACTGGATGGATGGATAAAGGGATGGAAGGAAGGAGGAAGGAAGGCTGGAAGGAAGGAAGAAGGGAGGGAGGGGGAGGGAGGAAGACTGGATGGATGGATAAAGGGATGGAAGGAAGGAGGAAGAAAGAAAGGAAGGAAGGAGGGAGGGAGGAAGACTGGATGGATGGACAGAAGGAGGGAGGAAGAAGGGAGGGAGAATGGATGGATGGAAGGAAGGCACAGAGGAAGGAAGGGAGGAAGGAAGAAAGGAGGGAGGGAGGGAGGAAGGAAGACTGGATGGAAGGGAGGGAGGGAGGATGGGAGGAAGGGAGAATGGAGGGATGGAGGGATGGAAAGAAGGAAGGAGGCAAGAAGAAGGGAGGGAGGGAGGAAGACTGGATGGATGGAGGGATGGATGGAGGGATGGAAGGAAGGCACAGAGGAAGGGAGGGAGGAAGACTGGATGGATAGATGAATGGAAGGAAGCAAGGGAGGAAGCGATGGAGGTAGGTAGGAAGGAAGGATAGATGGGTGGAAGGAAGGAAGGAAGGAAGGAAGGAGGGAGGGAGGGAGGAAGCCTCCATCTCCTGCCACTGGGGGCGGCTGACCTGGGTGGCACCGCAAGGCCTGGGGGTGTTCACAGTTGCTCCCAGCAAAGCCTTGGGGACACTCGCAGACGTAGCTGCTGCTCTCTGAGTCCCGGCAGACGCCTCCGTTCTAGCGACGCAGAAGGGAAAGACACGGGGTGAGGGGTTGCCCTCCTTTGTGGGCACTCCACCACATCCTGCATAGCTTTGTAGTCCTCAGCGAGGAAGTAGACAGACAGGGGAAAGCCCCCCCCCTCCTTGCCCTTTTAGCCTATCTCTAGTCCCAGCCTGTTAGACTGACACATTGCCATTTTCTCAAGTTTCAGCCTCACGGGTCCCCCATGTTTGTCTTTTTCAGGGGCCGACCTGGCAGGGCTGGTCCTGGCAGGTGGGGCAGTTGGAGACGCCGTGGGCCCGCAGGTCCAGGTCCTTGAAGATCACCTCCTTGCCTTGGATGATCAGCTGCCGCACGCATCCTGGGGAGAGCATAAACAGTGAAAAAAAGAGCATGGGTTACACAATTTTTCTCTAGCACTCCTGGTAGTCATACCCACGTAGATCAAGGGGCAACTGCATGAAATCGCATATGTGACGTAGGATGACGCACACGTAGCGAAACATCTAATGTCAAATAGTCTATTTCTAGATGGACTGAAAAAGTGTCTCTGTTTGTATAATACTCATGTGATATATTGTGTGTGATTAAACCTGGAATAAATTTATATATTGATTATAGTGACATTTTGATACATTGATTTGTTGCTTCATGGTTGTTTTGCGAAGATCAGAAACAGTCACTCCTACATAATAGTCGCAGCCATATATTTCTGTTCCTCGTGTAATAGTCGCACTCTCTTTTTCGACCCCAAAAAGGGATAGAAAAGTGTGACTATTATGGGATGAAATACGGTCAACCCCTCACCAATGAAGCTGCTGCTGAGGCCCGTCTTGGCGATGGCAGCATAGTTGGGGTACCCGCCTAAGTACAGCCCCTCGTTGAGGTCCAGGCCTTGGAATTTTCCCTGGAAAGAGAGCAGAGGGGTGAGTGCGGAGCCCCGAAAGCACAGACGCCCTCTCCGGGGAATCATGCACGAGGTCTGTTCCGAATTGTGTTTCCGTGCGAGGTGTGATACAATGCTCACCTGAGAGGTGCCGTTCACCGGCGGGTGGTCGTCCAGCACCAGGGAGCCCTGGGTGAGGTTGCGGTAGAGCCGCACGGTGTGGAACTCGCCCAGTTTGATGATGGAGGGGTGGCGGATGGTGGCCATGCCGGAGCCCGCGTCAAACCTGCAATTCCAGGCAGTCGAGAAGGAGCGGCGGCTTGACCCGTTCCCTCCCCGATCCCCTTCCGGCAACGGAATTTGAGAGCTCTCCAGCCAGAAGCTTAACTATCACCCCAATGGGGCCCGCACCCAATATTGCCTCCTAGAATGCGTCACCTGAGCTCTGGACGGCCACCCCACCAGTCCGAAGGACACGAAGCCGGTGCCGAAATCCAAGGTGGCGAGGCTGGGGTCGGGGATCTGCAGGGGCTCCTCTCCGTGTTATGCCTTTCCTTCCTTGCCCACTCCAAAAGCTGTCGGCGGAGGATGCTGGCGGGACGGCCAAAGCGGACGCCATTTCCTCCAGCCCGCTTTGGCCGCCCTGCCAGCATCCTCCGCCGACACCCTTTGCAACGGGCAAGGAAGGAAAGGCAAAGCACGGAGAGGAGCCTCTACAGATCCCCAGCCTCGCCGCCCGCGGCTCCCGCGCCTTCCTCCTCCTCGGATTTTGGTTTAACAGGACGAAGAGTGGCGGCTCGGTCTGAGGCCAGGCGCGTGGGTGAGTGGGCTCCTTTCCTGCCTTTTGCTGCCTCCTCAGTGGAGAGAGAGATCTTTCTCTCTCCTGCCCCAGGCTGCCGCCGGGCCCTCTCCCCCGTCCAGGTGAAGGAGGCCTCCCTCTGGGGCAGGCGCCTGCAGCGGGCGCGTTCTCCTCCGCCGGCGCCCGTCTGGGAGGGAGACCTCGCTGGAGGTTTCCTCCCAGAAGCACGCTCTCCTGACATTTCGCCTTCAGGGGTGGGCTGAGACAACATTTTTTTGGAGGGGGGTCCGTTATCTGAATCCCTTCGGCTTGCGCCCCTAGGCCATTTCCTAGGGTGGCCTTATGGGTAAACCGGGCCTGCTCCAGCCAGAAGCTTAACTACCACCTCAATGGGGCCCGCGGCCAAGATTGCATCCTAGAATGTCTCACCTGAGCTCTGGGCGGCCCCCCACCAGTCCGAAGGACACGAAGTCGGTGTCGGTTGTCTTCTTCTGCCCGTTGTAGACCAGCAACCCTGCCAAAAAACATAGCAGCAAGGCAATGGGAGCGACTGAGCCGCTCCGAAGCCAATCCAACCAAACTCCCAGTTTACCCACTCAGCCGGATACCCGGGAGGAACAGAAGCAGAGCGGATCCACCCGGGTTTCCTTCCACCTGTGAGACCGCACCGTGATGATGTCACTTCCCTTTGGGCAAGGACCCAATGGAGGTTAGGCATAGCCAAGAAAACCAAAACAACATTTCGGCCCAAGGAGGAGTTAGGCGGGGAAGACGGAGAAAAGAAGCCACGGCAGAGAAAAAGGACTTACCTGAGAAAAGGATAATGGCTGGAGAGGATGAAGGGAAGAGAGAGGAAGGAAGGAAGGAAGGAAGGAAGGAAGGAAGGAAGGAAGGAAGGAAGGAAGGAAGGAAGGAAGGAAGGAAGGAAGGAAGGAAAGGAGGGGAAGGTGGGAAGATCAGAAAGAGAGAAAAAAGACGAAAGTAAAAGTAAGAGGGAGAGTCAAAGGAAAACGGAAGATTGGCTACTTTGCCGGTGAGGCGTTCCAGAGTGGGAGGACGGGACTTTCGGGATTTCACGTGCTCGGATTTGCCCCCCAAAACTTTCATAACGTCTCGTGCTCGGATTCCCCACCCCCCAAAAGTGACATTCCCCAGCTCTGGAACTTGGGAACCATAGAGCTCTGTTTCCTGAGGAATGCTACCATGCCCACGGAGGATGTCAAACTATTTACTTTGCCGGTGAGGCATTCCAGAGTGGGAGGACGTGACCTTCAGGACTTCTCGTGCTCGGATTTGCCCCCCAAAGCTTTCGGAACTTCTCGTGCTTGGATTTCCCCCCAAAAAATGACATTCCCCAGCTCTGGAACTTGGGAATTATAGAGCTCTGTTTCCTGAGGAATGCTACATATCCATGGAGGGTGTCAAACTATTTACTTTGCCGGTGAGGTGTTCCGGAGTGGGAGGACGTGACTTTCGGGACTTCTCGTGCTCGGATCACCCCCCCCCCCAAACTTTCGGAACTTCTCGTGCTTGGATTCCCCTCCCAAAAAACTTTTGGGACTTCTCGTGCTCGGATCCCCCAACTTTCGGGACTTCTCGTGCTCGGATTCCCCCAAAAAAAAAACTTCGGGACTTCTCGTGCTCGGATCCCCCCAAACTTTCGGGACTTCTCATGCTCAGATTCCCCCTCCAAAAACTTTCGAACTTCTTGTGCTCGGATCCCCCCAACTTTCGGGACTTCTCGTGCTCAGATCCCCCCCAACTTTCAGGACTTCTCGTGCTCGGATTCCCCCCCAAAAAAAAAAACTTTCGGGACTTCTCGTGCTCAGATCCCTCCCCCAAAACTTCGGGACTTCTCGTGCTCAGATTCCCCCTCCAAAAACTTTTGGAACTTCTTGTGCTCGGATCCCCCAACTTTCGGGACTTCTCGTGCTCAGATCCCCCCCCAACTTTTGGGAATTCTCGTGCTCGGATCCCCCCAAGCTTTCAGGACTTTTGTGCTCGGATTCCCCCACCCCCATAAAAACTTTCAGAACTTCTCGTGCTCGGATTCCCCCAAGTGACATTCCCCAGCTCTGGAACTTGGGAATCATAGAGCTCTGTTTCCTGAGGAATGCTACCATGCCCACGGAGGATGGCAAACTCTTGACAAGCGCCACTGTGCCCCTGTGTTTCCTCCTACCATCGGGCGTGTCCGGCCGGAAGGTGATCTCGATGGCGAAGGTCTTGTAGGCGTCCTTCATGGTGGGCAGGACGAGGAAGGACTGCGAGTCCTGGGTGAAGTAGGGCACTACTCGCTCTGCAACCAAAGGGAGGGTGGAGTGAAAACCGGCCTCTGATGGGTCTGCTCCCGGCCCTGTCGTTTTGAGAATGCGCAGACCTCACCTCGCACTTTGAGCATGGAGAACGCGGTCACTTTCCCTTGGCGGTTGGAGGCAGTGCAGACGTAGACGCCGGTGTCTTCCGGCCGGGCCGCAGGGAGGCTCAGGACGTGGCCTTCGACGCGGGCATTCGCGGGGAGCTCCCCTTCCAGCTGCAACACAGAGACGATTCCTCAAGACTCGCTTCTCGCTACCTCTCGAGTCCCGCTCCCCCCCCTCTCTCCCACTCCGCAAGCTACCTTTGTCCAGGCAATGTCCGGCATGGGGAAGCCGGACGCCAAGCACGGGAAGGACACCGCCGACCCTGCAGAGACCTCTTTGACTTCGGGCTGTGCGGCAATGTGAGGGACGGCTGCCGGGGAAAAGACGGTCAAGGGGAGAGTCTTGCAGACGGGGGAAAAAAGGCAACCCACCGAGGAAATGCCAGGGGGCACCCATTTCTTACTCATCATCATCATCATCTAGAGCAGTGTTCCTCAACCTTTTTTGAGCCGCGGCACACTTTTTACATTTCCAAAATCCTGGGGCACACCCCCAACCAAAATGACACAAAACGACACTCTAACACAGTAATACATATAGTTAATATGTCTTTAAATGTATTTATACACTCAGTGTGAAACCTGGGCCTGTTTCGACGAACACAACATAGATATCCTGGCACAAAACATACTAATCCTAACCCAAGGAGGGACCATCAGTCAAAAAACTGATTTTGTCATTTGGGAGTTGTAGTTGCTGGGAGTTATAGTTCACCCGCAATCAAAGAGCACTCTGAACTCCACCAATGATGGAACGGAATCAAACTTCCCACACAGAACTCCCATAACCAAGAGAAAATACTATAAGAGTTTGGTGGGCATTGACCTTGAGTTTTGGAGTTGTAGTTCACCTATATCCAGAGAGCACTGTGGATTCAAAAAATGAACTACAACTCCCAAACTCAAGGTCAATTCCCAAGCAAACCCTTC
Source organism: Anolis apletophallus (assembly GCA_030556195.1). Taxonomy (NCBI): domain Eukaryota; kingdom Metazoa; phylum Chordata; class Lepidosauria; order Squamata; family Anolidae; genus Anolis; species Anolis apletophallus. The sequence continues at coordinate 17,113,838 of JARBWK010000017.1, read as the reverse complement.
CAGTACTTTCTGTTGGTAATGAGAGTTCAATATGCCAAGTTTGGTTCAATTCCATTGTTGCAAGAGTTCAGGATGCTCTTTGATTGCGTGTTAACTATAAATCCCAGAAACTGTAACTCCCAAATGTCAAGGTCTATTTTCCCCAAACTCCATCTGTGTTCGCATTTGGGCATATTGAGTATTCATGCCAAGTTTGGTCCTGATCCAGCATTGTTTCAGTCCACGGTGCTCTCTGGATATAGGTGAACTACAACTCCAATACTCAAGGTCAATGCCCACCAAACTCTTATAGCATTTTCTCTTGGTTATGGGAGTTCTGTGCGGGAAGTTTGTGTCTTTCCGCCATTCCTGCCAGGATCTCTATGATGTGTTCATCGAAACAGGCCCAGGTTTCACACTGAGTGTATAAATACATTCAAAAACATATTAACTGTATGTATGACTGTGTTAGAGTGTCGTTTTGTGTCGTTGTGGTTGGTGGTGTTCCCCGGGATTTTGTGAATGTAAAAAATGTGCCGCGGCTCAAAACTGGTTGGGGAACACTTATCTATGTTGTGTTTGTCGAAACAGGCCCAGGTTACACACTGAGTGTACAAATACATTCAAAAACATATTAACTGTATGTATGACTGTGTTAGAGTGTCGTTTTGTGTCGTTTTGGTTGGTGGTGTTCCCCGGGATTTTGTGAATGTAAAAAGTGTGCCGTGGCTCAAAAAAGGTTGGGAAACACTTATCTATGTTGTGTTTGTCGAAACAGGCCCAGGTTACACACTGAGTGTACAAATACATTCAAAAACATATTAACTATATGTATTACTGTGTTAGAGTGTCGTTTTGGTTGTTGGTGTGCCCCAGGATTTGGTACATGTAAAAAGTGTGCCGCGGCTGAAAAAAAAAGTTGGGAAACACTGCTCTAGAGGACAATATTTTTATAATCATTATGCCAGGGGGCATATTATTATTAGTATTATTAGTATCATCATCATCATCATCATTTGCCAACCCACCCAAGGAACCTCCCTTACACTGGACGTGGAGGATGACGTGGGACTGGACGGTGCCCACGTTGTTGGTGGCGGTGCAGCGGTACTGCCCAGCGTCGCTCTGCTCCACCCGGTGGATGGTGACCGTCCCGCCGCTGACCGCCACCCCCGGCCGCATCCGGCCCCCGACTTTGCTCCAGGCGATCTCCGGCTTGGGATCCCCAAAGGCCAGGCACTCAAACTCCACCGCGCTCCCGGCCAGCACCGTCTGCACCGAGGTCCGGATGTTGATCATCACTTTGGGAAGGGCTGAGCGCAGGAAGGAAGGGAGAGCACATAGATATCTCTATCTCTATATATAATAAAGCGGAATGTTTGTTTGTGTGTGTGTGTGTATGTGCCAGCGTTCTGATTGGCTGCCACTTTCACAGGCCACAGCGACCAGCGCGGGTGAGGGACCTGCACCAAACTTGGGACACATAACCCCCCTGACACCCTTTACGTCCTGGTGCGGTTTGGGGGACATGGACCATGGATTATGGGATTTGTAGTACATTCAAACACTTTGGTTCCCACAGACCACTGCGGCCACCTGAAAAGACCAAAACAGACCACACTTGCCACACACATCCCCCATGACCCACTCTACGTCCTGGTGCAGTTCGGAGGAGGGTGGACCATGGATGATGGGACTTGAAGTACCTCTACTCACTTCCCAAGTCCGCTGCGACTCTCATCCAATTACTGAACGAGACCACACTTGGCACACATAACCCCTATGACTGCCTTCACGTCCTGGTGAGGTTGGGGGGGGGGGGGCTGCCAATGGACGATGGGATTTGTAGTACTTTCACACCCCTCTACTACCACAGACCACTGCGGCCCCCAACAAACACCGATAAAGACCACATTTGGCACGCAGAGCCCCAGTGACCTGCTGTACATCCTACTGCAGTTTACAGTAGGGCAGACCATGGATGATGGGACTTGCAGTACCTTCCCTCACTTTCCAAGCCTGCTGTAAACTTAATCCAATGACTGATCAACACCAGACCTGGCACACAGAGCCCTCATGACCCACTCTACATCCTGGTGCAGTTTTGTATCAAACGGACCACGGATGATGGGACTTGAAGTACCTTCACTCGCTTCCTACAAACAATACAACCCTCATCCATTCACCAATACAGACCAAACTTGGCACACACAGCCCCCATGACCCAATCTACATCTTACTGCAATTTGGGGGAGGCAGGACCACAGATGATGGGACTTTCAGTACCTTCAGAAATTTCATGATACCACTACAACTCCCAATAATGATGGACCAAGACTACACTGGGCACACAGAGCCCCCATGACCCACTCTACATCCTCCTGCAGTTTGGAGGACAACAGACCATGGATGATGGGACTTGCAGTACCTTCCCTCACTTTCCCAGACTGCTGCAAACCTAATCCAAAGACCGATCAACACCAAACCTGCCACACGGAGCCCTTATGGCCCACTCTACATCATGGTGCAGTTTGGAGAACAACAGACCATGGATGATGGGACTTGCAGTACCTTCCCTCACTTTCCAAGACTGCTGCAAACCTAATCCAATGATTGATCAACACCAAACCTGGCACACAGAGCCCTCATGGCCCACTCTACATCCTGGTGCAGTTTGGTGTGAGACGGACCACGGATGATGGGACTTGAAGTACCTTCACTCACTTCCAGAAAACAATGCAGCCCTCATCCATTCGCCAATACAGACCACATTTGGCACACAGAGCCCCCATGACCCACTCTACACCCTACTGCAATTTGGAGGAGGGTACACCATGGATAATGGGACTCGCAGTACCTTCACTAACTTCCTGAAACCACTTTGAGCCACGTACACTTATGATAAGGACCAACCTTGACACACAATGGCTTTCTCAAATGACCCGGGCACCGCCGGGTCCCCAAGCTAGTGTGTGTATATATATATATATATATGCGCTAATGCAAAAGAAACCCTATTAAAACAACCCTGAAAGTCCGTCCTCCCGTACCAACCTTGGACCACCAACCGGACCCTCTCCTGGGCCTGTCCGGAGGGGCCACTCGCTCGGCACACGTAGACGCCTTGGCAGCTTCGGTCCAACTTCTCGATTCTGCAAGAGATAAAATGGCAAGGGGGGGGGGTCGATGAGTGAAGTGGCCAGACCTTCCCACAATGCCTTGCTCTCTCTCTCCCTCCGCCATACCGGAGCACGCCGCTGCTGACGCTGTGTTGGGGGGGCATCTCCCCGTCTTCCTTTAGCCACTCAATCTGGGCCCGGGGGTCTCCGGACACGGAGCAGGAGAACTCCGCCGTGGCCCCGACGGCCTTAGTGTCGCTCTGCGGGGACACTTCCACCGACAAGGGCCCTTCGGGGGAACCTGCGGGGAGGGAGGAAGGAAGGAGAAGCGTCTTTCGTTTGGTGTATCCGTGGCCCTGGCAAGAGGCTCCGGTCAGCCCTCCAAAGTGGAGGTTGGATCTGAACTAGTATTTAGTTGCAGCAGAATAGATTATCACCTTGCACTCGGACCTGGGACAGGGCCTCGGCCTCGCCCACCCGGTTGCGGACGCTGCAGCGGTAGGCTCCCGAGTCGCGGGGGACGACAGGCCCCAGGTGCAGGACCCCCTCTCGCGCCACGGCGTGTTCCGGGAGCCGGCCGTCGTCAGCCTTGCTCCACCGGTAGTGCAGGGGCGGCGTGCCGTGAGCCAGGCATTGAAGCTGCACCATGTCGCCGGCCCGCACCGAGGCCGCGTCCGGGAGGATGGTGGCGTACGGTGGAGCTGGGAGAGCGAAGGAGGAGGAAAAGGCTGTTTCCGAGTTACAAACACCCTGCTTACAAAAGACTCACAGTTAAGAATGGGACCGAGACAACAGGAAGTGAGAGGAGTCTTATACTATTATCGTTAGAATCATTATTATGATATTATATCTATTATATAAAGGAGGTCCCGTCGTCGAACGACTGACAGAGACAGAGAAACCTTCCAAGGCAGAGACACCAAACTTGCCAACACAAATAGGCCTCAGGCAAGGAAGGTTTTTAGCAAAGAAACTTTCCCCCCCAAAAACCTAGAAGGCCCCCAAAACAACGATACAAAAAAAACTACATTTCCCAGCATCCTCTGCGGCAGCCAGCGAAGCCCATTGGCCAACATCGGCCCACACAAAATGCAGGGAGGCTGAGTAACCATAGTAACGCTTGGCACAGCCAGCCAAGGCTAGGATAGAATGCTGAGTGATTTGAGTTCAGTCAGTTGGTGTTTGAGGGTTAAACTGACAAAACCAAACTCTATGAGGGAGCAATTCTCCAGCAATTCCTACCCACACAACTTCCTATCACAACCCATCCCCCCAACCTTACGGGACCCCACGCACACAACACCTACCACCACCACAAACAAAAACCAACTCCACCTATACTCCAACCACAACACAACACAACACTGCACTGATACTCTACAAACACACACAAACACCCAAAACACCCCACCCACACAAGCATTCCACAACATACTACCACCCACAATGCCACCACACACCCACTAACTCACCAAAAAAAGTAATACCTACACACAACACAATACGCACATAAGACAACCTTGCGTCTGCTGCTCAACCCATTTGTATGCCATTCCTTCCTTCCACACAGGCATAAGCCGACCCAAAAGACAAGCCATGCCTCCTAAAAAGAACAGCATCGGACGACACACTCGCAACGCTACAGACATCACACAAAAAAGGGCAGAACAAACGCCAGAACAGAAACACACTGCGCAGCAGAGACACAGACAACAGGTCACTGCACGAACACCAGGAACACCACACACCGAAAACTCCCCAGGACTTCAACATCCCACCCATCAGAACAACCCACAACGACACAGCCATGACCCCACCAAAACCATAAGTAACATCAATTCCAACCCTTACATACTCAGACTTTCTCGCATCTCCTAAATAGGGCACACCTATTTGTGCCGGTTACAGCTAGTATTATTATATGATAGGTAGGTAGGTAGGTAGGTAGGTAGTAAGCCTGGGTAATCATGGTTCTAAATGGTTCTAAAGTACTTACAAAACTAAAGTTCTGGTGGCGAACACTAGGTGGCGCTGGTGCTATGCTTCTACAGTGTTGCTAACTAGGTGTTCACCACCAGAACTTTAGCAACACTGCAGGAGCAAAACTCCAGCGCCACCTAGAGTTCACCACCAGAACTTTAGCAACACTGTAGAAGCAAAGCACCAGCGCCACCTAGTGTTCACCACCAGAACTTTAGCAACACTGTAGAGGTAAAGCACAAGCGCCACCTAGTGTTCACCAAGAGAGCTTTAGCAACACTGTAGAAGCAAAGCACCAGCGCCACCTAGTGTTCACCACCAGAACTTTAGTTGTATTTTAATGTATTTTAATGTATTTTAATTGTTGAAGTGTTTTGGGGTTTATATTGTTATTATGTGGGCATCGAATTGTACCGTACTGTAAGCCGCTCTGAGTCCCCCCTTGGGGGTTGAGAAAAGCGGGGTAAAATCCCGAAATAAATAAACTTTAGCAACATTGTAGAAGCAAAGCACCAGCGCCACCTAGTGTTCACCACCAGAACTTTAGCGACGCTGTAGAAGCAAAGCACCAGCGCCACCTAGTGTTCACCACCAGAACTTGAGCAACACTGTAGAAGCAAAGCACCAGCGCCACCTAGTGTTCACCACCAGAACTTTAGCGACGCTGTAGAAGCAAAGCACCAGCGCCACCTAGTGTTATGTTAGGCATGTATTGAGGCCATGTCCTTGCATGCTTCCCGGAGCGCTTACTCTCCACGTCCAGCACGATGAAGGCCTCGGTGGACCCGGCGGCGTTGGTGGCGTTGCAGATGTACTGCCCGGAGTCCTGCTGGGCCGCCCGGGGGATGACCAGGGTCTCGTTCACAATCCGGTGCTGCCAGGGCAAGGGGGCCCTCAGCTTGGACCAGTGGATGGTCGGAGGGGGGTGGCCTGCACGCGAGAGAAGAGGAAGGAAAGAAGGGAGGAAGAGAGAGACAGGGTGGAAGGGCAGAAGGAAAGAAGGAAGAGAGAAAGAAAGAGGAAGGGAGTAAAGATGGACAGAAGGAAGGAAGTATAATGGAGGGAAGGTGGAAGGGCATAAAGAAGGAAGGAAGGAAGGAAGGAAGGAAGGAAGGAAGGAAGGAAGGAAGGAGAAGGGGAAAGTTGAACAGAAGAAAGAAGGAAGGAAGGAAGGAAGGGAGGGAGGCAGGAAGAGAAGGAGAGAGAGACAAAGAAAGAAAAAAGGAAGAGGGAGGAAAGATGGACAAAATGGTGGAAGGAAGGAAGGGGGAGAGAGGAAGGAAGGAAAGAATGAAGGAAGAGGGAGAGAGGGTGGAAGAGCAGAAGGAAAGAAGGAAGAGAGAAAGAAAGAGCAAGGAAGTAAAGATGGACAGAAGGACGGAAGGAAAGAAGGATAATGGAGGGAAGGTGGAAGGGCATAATGAAGGAAGGAAGGAAGGAAGGAAGGAAGGAAGGAAGGAAGGAAGGGAAGGAAGGAGATGGGGAAAGTTGAACAGAAGAAAGAATGAAGAAAAGAAGGAAGGAAGGAAGGAAGGAAGGAGGGTGGAAGGAGGATAGGGCAGGTGGAAGAAAAGAAGGAAGGAAGAGGGAGAGAGGAAAGATGGACAGAATGAAACAATGCAGGAAGGACAGAAGAAAGAAAGATAGAAGAAAGAGGGTGAAACGAATGAAGGAGAGAAAGAAGGAGAGAGGGGGGGTTGTAAGGAAAGGATCGGGAAAGGAAGGATGGAAGGAAAGAGAGCAAGGAATGGAAGGAGAAAAAGAAGGGGGGAAGGAAAAGGAAGAGAGAGAGAGGGATACAGGTGCGAAGGAAGGAAGAAAGGAAGGAGACGGGGAAAGTTGAACAGAAGAATGAAGGAAAGAAGGATGGAAGGAAGAGGGAAGGAGGACGGAAGGATGGATAGAAGGGCAGGTGGAAGAAAAGAAGGAAGGAAGAGGGAGAGAGGGAGGGAGGAAAGATGGACAGAACGAAACAATGCAGAAAGAAAGAAAGAAAGAAAGAAAGAAAGAAGGTGAAACGAATGAAGGAGAGAAGGACGGAGAGAGAGAGAGAGGGTTGTAAGGAAAGGATCGGGAAAGGAAGGAAGGAAGGAAAGAGGGCAGGGAAATGGAAGGAGACAAAGAAGAGAGGAAGGAAAAGGAAGAGAGGGAGGGAGGGAGACAAGTGCGAAGGAAGGAAGGAAGGAAGGAAGGAAGGAAGGAAGGAAGGAAGGAAGGGTGCTTGAAACCGGAACTTAGCCAACCCTGCGGCAACCTTGGAGGGGGGCCCTTCCCTTGCGCCCCTCACCTGTGGCGGGGCAGCGGAGCCTGGCCGTCTGTCCGGCCACCACGGTCTGTGTGGGGCTGGCCTGGATTTCGGGGGCGCCGGGCCTCCGGTGTGCGGCGTCCTCCACGCTCACCTCCACCTGGGCCTCCGCCGTCCCCAGGCTGTTCTGGGCCAGGCAGACATAGGTGCCGGCGTCCTCCGGCTTGACCGACGACAGCTGGGGAGCGAGGGAGAGAAGCAGGGCGACGGTGAGAACCCTCCTCGGGCTTGGGCCGGCACTCCCACCGCTCTCCCCTCCTTGCTATCAGACTCACCCGCAGCACGGCCCGGCTCTCCAGCGGCAGGACGCTCTGGTGCTCCACCTTCTGCCGGACGCCCACCCGGCTCCAGCGCACCAGGGACCGGGGCTCGCCCGAGCCCAAGCAGTCCAGGCTCAGCGACTGGCCGGCCGTCATCCGAATGGGGCCCTGCGGCATCACCGAGACCGTGGGGGGCCCTGCCGGGAGCAGACGGTCAGAAGGAAAGAAGAGGAGCCTCATCAGTTGCACCAAGGCCATAAATACATCATCGGCATCATTATTATTACTGCCATAGATCCAAAGAGATATTATTATTATTATTGTTATTGCTATTATCATTATTATTATTACTGCCACAGATCCAAATTCGTATTACTAATTAACTTTCCTTAAGTCACACAGGGAGGCAAGCCATAAATACATTATTATTATTACAGATTCAAATACACATTTATTATTATTGTTGTTGTTGATGATGATGTTGGTGTTGTTGCCACAGATCCAAATACAAACGATGTATTATCCCACCTTGAGCCACAAGGAGAGACAGGTCATAAACACGTTATTATTATTATTATTATTATTATTATTATTATTATTGCCATAGATCAAAATACATATTATTATTGCCATGTATCCAAATTCTAATTTATTATGAATATTATTATTATTATTACTGCCATAGATCAAAATACATATTATTATTTATTATTATTATTATTGCCATGGATCCAAATTCTAATTTATTATTAATATTATTATTATTATTACTGCCATGGATCAAAATACACTTTTTTATACCGCCGTGACTTGCAAGGAGACGCAGGCCATAAATATATTGTTGTTGTTGTTGATGATGATGTTGGTGTTGTTGTTGCCACAGATCCAAATACAAATGATGTATTATCCCACCTTGAGCCACAAGGAGAGACAGGTCATAATTATGTTGTTGTTATTATTATTATTATTATTGCCATAGATCAAAATACATATTATTATTGCCATGTATCCAAATTCTAATTTATTATGAATATTATTATTATTACTGCCATAGATCAAAATACATATTATTATTATTTATTATTATTATTGCCATAAATCCAAATTCTAATTTATTATTAATATTATTATTATTATTACTGCCATGGCTCAAAATACACTTTATTATCCTGCCGTGAGTTGTAAGGAGAGGCAGGCCATAAAGACGTTGTTGTTGTTGTTATTGCCATAGATCCAAATACACACCATCATTGTTGTTGTTGCTATTATTATTGCCATAGATCCACATACACATTATTTATTTACTGTTGTTGTTATTATTATTATTACATCTAAATACACATTATTTATTACCCCATCTTGAGAAACACGGAGAAGCAGGCTATAAATACAATGTTGTTGTTGTTGTCATCGTCGTTACTGCCACAGGTCCAAATGCACATTATTTATTACGTTATTACTATTACTGGTATTATTATTATTACTAGTACTACTGCAGTGTCATTATTATTATTTGATACACAACAAGATAGCTGGCTTTTGTATTTGATCGTATGTCTGACACTTACCAAGTGTCTAGGACTGTGTGATATATCATCACCATCACCATCATGATCACCATCATCACCACCATCATGATCACCATCACCATCATCATTGCCACTGATCCAAATACACAGGAAGACCACAGAAGGGGATCTAGTGATAAACTGTTGTTGTTTTTGGCCCAGATGCAAATACAGGTGGAAGGGCGCCTCACCTTGCACCATGAGGTTGACCACGCTGTTGGCGATCCCGAAGCGGTTGGAGGCGATGCAGCGGTAGGCACCCTGGTTCTCCGTCCGGGCCTTGGAGACGGTGATCACGGAGCCGTTTGGGCTGATCTTCACGTTCTCTGCACAGAAAGGTCAGGCGTTCTCTCAGGCGGCCCATTACGCCTTCGGAAGGGCTACCGCGAGAGAGCCCGAAGGATGGGATTTGGAGTTTCCCCCCGAGCCTCACCTTGCAGCTGGTCGCTGGGCATCTTCCAGGTGATCTCGATGGGCTGGGCGCCGTCGTGGACGCGGCACTTGAAGGAGACGTCAGACCCTTTGCGCACGGCGGTGCTGTGCGGGTCGATGGAGATGATGGGGCTCTTGAAACCTGTGTGGGACCGAGGTGCGCATTAGATTCGAAGGAGCATGGGACTCAATACAGGGCAAGTTCATTTGAAGCCACAGAGGTGCGCATTAGATTCAAAGGCGCATGGGACTCAATATAGGGCAAGTCCATTTGAAGCCAATACTATGCCAATATTGTAAACAAATACTGGCCACTGGTTTCCCATAAAAATGGACTGCAAAACAAACCTCTAATAGCTTATAAAAGAACAAATAACCTCCGGAATTATTTAGTACACTCTGACTGCCAGCCACCCATCCACCACAGTAGTCCGACAACGGGGACCCAGCTTTGCGGCCATTGCTCTGTGTGTTCCAATATATCATCGGATAACACCATTTGGAGCCCCTCCAGAAACAAGACCTTTAACATCAGAACTTCTGCTACCTGTGCCTCCAAAATGGTTGTGTACGCTATCTCCTGCGAGTGTCCCAAAATGTACGTGGGGCAAACGAAAAGAGAAGTCCGAACCAGATTTGTGAAGCATTGTTCCAGAATCCTTAGAGGATCCACGGACTCTGCCTTTTACACCCATTGTCAGGAATGTAAACATGATCTTTCCTCTTTAAAACTCAGAGTGCTGGAGAAAATCTTCCCCGACCACACTCAGACGTCACCAATCAACTAATTAATCTCGAAAATAAATGGATTATTCTCCTGGACTGTGAGTGGCCATGTGGTCTCAATGACCCTATCTCCACCAACTTCTTAATATAAATACCCCACGTTTTACTTTCGAATTCACCTTTGGGTCACCTCTCTCAGAATGGGAGTGAAGTTATGTCTGTTGGGATACTTACCCTGGTATGTATTTAACCTACCTGGCTTTTTGGTGTATTTATCCATATCTTCGCCTACTATACTCTGTCTATTTATCTTGCAGATATAAGACATCTATGTAACTTATATTGTGCCTTGAAAAAGTGAGCCGTGAAATGGTTTGGCCACTTAATACAACATCAGCATGCCGTTGGCCGTTTCTACCACCTCGCATTCGCCTTGGAGACGCTAGACGAGCGACTCCGACGCCTTTCTCTGGCATCGGCTATTGGATTTACAAATTTATTTTTGGCATCGGCAAGTGGATTTTCAATATTAGTTGGACTCTGGGTTGTTATATAGGCGACCTTCCACAGCTAGCAGGGAACCCTTGGATTATATTTGTACTACCCATGCCGGAAGCTTATCTTTTTGAAACTTTCACCTTTTGGACGACCACATTTGAGACTATTGGGGCTTATTACCTCTCGAACTTTGGAACCATTGTGTTGTCTGTATATTTCTTCTGTCACATATGTATGATAAGCGGTCCGGAACATCTATATGCTTTATTATATAAATATACTAAGCTAGCACTCTATTGTTATACTTACACCGCGTTATTTCCTGTTGTTGTTCTAGCCTGCTCTGTTTATCTTGCAAGTCCATTTGAAGCCACAGAGGTGCGCATTAGATTCGAAGGCGCATGGGACTCAATATGGGGCAAGTCCATTTGAAGCCACAGAGCAAGCAACGAATGCAGAAGGTGTGGAGGGGACGTCCCACCCCACAGACCCAGAAAACTCCGGTCAACACTATGGGGAAACCCGTTCCTCCCGCCCTCTCTACGGCCCGTAAAACCTACGTGATACTGCGCTGCCGCTAGTCGAGACAGAGACCAAGAAGGATGCCATCTGCGCCGGGCCGGACCCGGTGCTCACACGGCAGACGTATTCGCCGGAGTCCGATGGGGTCAGCTGGACGAGCCGCAAGCGCGCACCGGACACCTGCAAGCGCAAGAGAAGGATCTTTGCATTTACTCAAATCAAATGCGCACATTTTTTGGCTTAAATAATAGTAATGTGCATTATATCTAACTAGCTTGGGGAGCCGGCAGTGCCCGGGTTATTTGAGAAACGTATTAGTTGGTCTGTAGGAATTATTTATGTGGCTCGCAGTGGTGTCAGGAAGTTAGTGAAGGCACTGCGAGGCCCATTATCCATGGTGTACCCTCCTCCAAAGTGCAGCATGATGTAGAGTGGGTCATGTAGGCTCTGTCTGCCAAGTTTGGCCTGGATCCATCAGTATTGGGAGTTGCAGTGGTATCATGAAATTACTGAAGGTACTACAAGTCCCATCATCTGTGTGCCACCCTCCTCCAAACTGCAGCAGGATGTAGAGTGGGTCATGGGGGCTCTGTGCGCCAAGTGTGGTTTTTATGGGTGTTTGTTGGGGGCCGGAGTGGTCTGTGGCAGCAGAGGGATGTGAAAGTACTACAAATCCCATCATCCATTGTGCCCCCCCCTCCCCCCGAATCTCACTAGGACATGAAGGCAGTCATGGGGGTTATGTGTGCCAAGTGTGGTCTCGATCAGTAATTGGATGAGGGTCGCAGCGAACTTGGGAAGTGGGTAGAGGTACTTCAAGTCCCATAATCCATGGTCCGCCCTCCTCCAAACTGCACCAGGACGTAGAGTGGGTAATGGGGGCTGTGTGTGCCAAGTGTGGTCTGTATTGGTCCTTTTTGGTGGCCGCAGTGGTCTGTGGGAACCAAAGTGTTTGAAAGTACTACAAATCCCATAATCCATTGTCCATCTCCCCCAAACCGCTCCAGGACGTAAAGGGGGTCAGGGAGGTTATGTATACCAGGTTTGGCACAGGTCCATCACCCGCGCTGGTCACTGTGGCCTGTGAAAGTGGCAGCCAATCAGAACGCTGCCACATACATACATACATACAAACCCACAAACATACATACAAACATTCCCTTTTATTATATTTACAATGAATATAATAAATATAATATAATATATATATAATATATGATATATTATAATATTATATATATATAATATATATAGAGAGAGATCTCTTGATTCCTTGGGCTCTCCCGTGCCTCCAAGTTGCATTTCCTCCTTTCCTCCCTTACCCGAAGACGTCAGAGACGGCGAGGCATGACCCACAATGGACCCTCAGGGCGCTTGCTCACCTGATGACCGGCAGGTAGGGCCCCTTCCCGGCGATACCAGGTGAACGTGGCGTGCGGCTGTCCTGGGGCCACGCAGGTGAGGTCCAGGGACTGCCCTTCCTCAACGGAGGGTGACGAGGGCTCGATCCGTGGAACGGGGGTTCGATCCATGTCGGAAGGTGCTGTGGGCGAGGAAGGGGAAGCAAGAAGAGGGCTTAGAGAACAGGAAGTGAGAGAAAGCACCCCCTCGGAAGGAAGGGAAATCCATTTCCGGAAGAGTTATCATCATCATGGGGGATGATGCTGTTCGTAACTTGGGGAACGCCTGTCGCCCCGTCCCTTCCCCTCTTGCCGCATCCTTGGGACTCACGAGGCAAAGGTCTCTGGCCGTCCTGGATGGTGACCACCAGCGTGGCCTCCTGGGTGACAGAGGGGCCGCTGACCCGGCAGACGTACTCTCCCGAATTAGCTGAGGAGACCTGTGGGATGCGCAGGCGGTGGCCGGAGACCTGCAGCCAAAACGGGAACCAGTTCTCAACGCAAACACGAGACAGACCAATCCAACGAAGCCCTTTGCCCGCCCTCTCGGAAAGGATCTGAAATCAGATCCGGTGACGTTCTCCCAGCCCTCCAGCATGTTGTGTAGATAACGCTGTATTCGATAGAAATGCCCTGCCTATAACTTGTGTGCGAGAAATACAGTTCTAATGGACATGTGGTCACAGCGCATTCCACTGAAGGGTTAAGCCAGTGTTTCCCAACCGCTGTGACGCGGCACACTAGTGTTCCATGAGAGATCAGCTGGTGTGCCGCTGATCTCTCTCCCCCCCTAACCTCTCTCCCCCTTTCTTCCCCCTCCTGCTGAGAGAGGTTTTCCTGCAGCACACTAGCTGTTGGGAAACACGACCCTCTCTAGGACCTAGAGAGGCAGGGGAGGCTCAGGAGGGGAGGGGCCGAGCAATGGTCTCCTCCTGCTCTGGAAGTGAGCCCACAGGGTAGTCTATCCTGTGGGATCACTTCCAGAGGAGGAGGAGGTGGGAACCTGGGCACCTTGGGGAGCCTTTCTCCAGGTTCGCGGCTCTGCTGAGCCCGGCAGAACCGCGAACCGGGAGAAAGGCTCCCCACAGGGCCCGCCGGACCCAGGCCCTGCTTGGGAGCCCGGTTTGTCCAGCTAGCGTCTTCTGGCGAGCCCGGCGGGAGACGCTAGCCGGCCAAACCCGGTTTCCCGCAAGGCCCAGGCCCTCCTTGGGAGCCCGGTTTTGTCCGGCTCGCATCTTCCGGCGAGCCCGGCAGGAGACGCTAGCCAGCCAAACCCGGTTTCCCGCAGGACCCAGGCCCTGCTTGGGAGCCGGGTTTGTCCGGCTAGCGTCTTCCGGCGAGCGTGGTGAGAGATGCTAGCCGGCCAAACCGGTTTCCGCAGGACCCAGGCCCTGCTCCTGGGGAGCCGGGTTTGTCCGGCTAGCGCGTCTTCCGGCGAGCGTGGTGAGATGCTAGCCGGCCAAACCCGGTTTTCCTTCGCAGGACCCAGGCCCTGCTTGGGAGCCGGGTTTGTCCCCAGGCCTGAGAGCGTGGTGAGAGATGCTAGCCGCCAAACCCGGTTTCCGCAGGGCCCAGGCCCTTGCTCTTTGTCCGGCCGGCTAGCGTCTTTCAGCAGCGTGGTGAGAGAGATGCTCCGGCCAAACCGAGCGGCCCTGGTGAGAGATGCTAGCCGGCCAAACCCGGTTTCCCACAGGGCCCAGGCCCTGCTTGGGAGCCGGGTTTGTCCGCTAGCGTCTTCCGCGAGCGTGGTGAGAGATGCCCCGGCCAAACCCGGTTTCCCACAGGGCCCAGGCCCTGCTTGGGAGCGGGTTTGTCCGGCTAGCGTCTTCGGCGGCGTGGTGAGATGCTAGCCGGCCAAACCCGGTTTCCCACAGGGCCCCTGCTTGGCCCGAGCGTGGTGAGATGCCAGCCGGCCAAACCCGGTTTCCCACAGGGCCCAGGCCCTGCTTGGGAGCCGGGTTTGTCCGCTAGCGCCTTCCGGCGAGCGTGGTGAGAGATGCTAGCCGGCCAAACCGCTTCCCACAGGGCCCAGGCCCTGCTTGGGAGCCGGGTTTGTCCCCAGGCCAAACCCGGTTTCTAGCCTTTTGTCCGGCGCGTCTTCAGGCGAGCGTGGTGAGAGATGCTAGGCCCTGCTTGGGAGCCCGGTTTGTCCGCTAGCCGGCCAAACTTCCCGTTTGGTGAGAGATGCCCAGGAGGGCCCAGGCCCTGCTTGGGAGCCGGGTTTGTCCGGCTAAACCCGGTTTCCCACAGGGCCCAGGCCTGCTTGGGAGCCGGGTTTGTCCGAGCGTGGTGGTGAGATGCTAGCCGGCCAAACCCGGTTTCCCACAGGGCCCAGGCCCTGCTTGGGAGCCCGGTTTGTCCGGCTAGCGTCTTCCGGCGAGCGTGGTGAGAGATGCTAGCCGGCCAAACCCGGTTTCCCGCAGGACCCAGGCCCTGCTTGGGAGCCGGGTTTGTCCGGCTAGCGTCTTCCGGCGAGCGTGGTGAGAGATGCTAGCCGGCCAATCCCTGCTTCCCACAGGGCCCAGGCCCTGCTTGGGAGCCGGGTTTGTCCGGCTAGCGTCTTCCGCGAGCGTGGTGAGAGATGCTAGCCGGCCAAACCCGGTTTCCCACAGGGCCCAGGCCCTGCTTGGGAGCCCGGTTTGTCCGGCTAGCGTCTTCCGGCGAGCGTGGTGAGAGATGCTAGCCGGCCAAACCCGGTTTCCCGCAGGACCCAGGCCCTGGGAGCCGGGTTTGTCCGGCTAGCGTCTTCCGGCGAGCGTGGTGAGAGATGCTAGCCGGCCAAACCCGGTTTCCCACAGGGCCCAGGCCCTGCTTGGGAGCCGGGTTTGTCCGGCTAGCGTCTTCCGGCGAGCGTGGTGAGAGATGCTAGCCGGCCAAACCCGGTTTCCCCACAGGGCCCAGGCCCTGCTTGGGAGCCGGGTTTGTCCGGCTAGCGTCTTCCGCGGCGAGCGTGGTGAGAGATGCTAGCCGGCCAAACCCCAGGGGCCCACAGGGCCCAGGCCCTGCTTGGGAGCCGGGTTTGTCCGGGCTCGTCTTCCGGCGAGCGTGGTGAGATGCTAGCCGGCCAAACCTCGGTTTCCCAGGGCCCAGGGCCCAGGCCCTGCTTGGGAGCCGGTTTGTCCGGCTAGCGTCTTCCGGCGAGCGTGGTGAGAGATGCTAGCCGGCCAAACCGGTTTCCCACAGGGCCCAGGCCCCAGGCCCTGCTTTGGGAGCCCGGTTTGTCCGGCTAGCGTCTTCCGGGCGAGCGTGGTGGTGAGAGATGCTAGCCGGCCAAACCCGGTTTCCCACAGGGCCCAGGCCCTGCTTGGGAGCCGGGTTTGTCCGGCTAGCGTCTTCCGGCGAGCGTGGTGAGAGATGCTAGCCGGCCAAACCCGGTTTCCCACAGGGCCCAGGCCCTGCTTGGGAGCCCGGTTTGTCCGGCTAGCGTCTTCCGCGAGCGTGGTGAGAGATGCTAGCCGGCCAAACCGGTTTCCCACCCGGCCCACGCCCTGCTTGGGAGCCCGGTTTGTCCGGCTAGCGTCTTCCGGCAAGCGTGGTGAGAGATGCTAGCCGGCCAAACCCGGTTTCCCACAGGGCCCAGGCCCTGCTTGGGAGCCGGGTTTGTCCGGCTAGCGTCTTCCAGCGAGCGGGGTGAGAGAGGCTAGCCGCCCAAACCCGGGTTCCCGCAGGGCCCAGGCCCTGCTTGGGAGCCCGGTTTGTCCGGCTAGCGTCTTCCGGCGAGCGTGGTGAGAGATGCTAGCCGGCCAAACCCGGTTTCCCGCAGGGCCCAGGCCCTGCTTGGGAGCCCGGTTTGTCCGGCTAGCGTCTTCCGGCGAGCCCGGCTGGAGACGCTAGCTGGCCAAACCCGGTTTCCCGCGGGACCCAGGCCCTGCTTCGGAGCTGGGTTTGTCCGGCTAGCATCTTCCGGTGAGCTCGGGGGAAGACGCGAGCCGGCCAAACCTGGCTTCCTGCAGGGCCTGTTTCTTGCGGGGAGCCTTTCTCCTGGTTTGCGGCTTTGCCAAGCCGGGCGGAGCCGCGTAGCGGGAGAACGGCTCCCCGTAGGGCCCCGCCCCTCCCTCTTCCCCGGTGCGTGGGAAACCGCTCTCGGCCTCTTTCCGGCTCCCTGTCCGCTGCAGCAGCGCCTTCCTTCCTGCCTGCTTCGCCGGTCCCGAGTCCACAGTGCTCTCTGGATGTAGGTGAACTAGAACTCCAAAACTCAAGGTAAATTCCTATTACCTGTATGTATTACTATGTTAGGGTGTCATTTTGCTTGGTGGTGTGCCCCCGGACTTTGAAAATGTAAAAAGTGTGCCGCGGCTCGAAAAAGGTTGGGAAACACTGGGTTAAGCAAGCGGAGATATGGACCTAGAGCAGACATGGGCCAACTTTGGCCCTCCAAATGTGGGAGTCCCAAATATCTGGAGGGCCAAAGTTCGCCCACGCCTGACCTAGAGAGACAGCCAAGTCATGGCCATTTGACAGGCATGACCAGAATTGTAGGGAATGATTCACGTACCTACCTATTTATCCCGACACAGCAAACGCAACTCTACGGGTATAAAAGGGAGTGGCAAGCATGTTCAATCTCTCTAGGTGTGATCTCTTGCCATGTTGCCTTGCTCAGGGTCTGCATTGTTGTGAGTCTATCTCTGTATATACCGATAGCAAACCTGATGTAAATAGTTGTACATATTTATACCAATGAGTGAAAAATAAAGTCGCCAAAAGGAGTCTGGATGAAAACCCGGAGCTCAAGTGCCTTATTCGAGTGGTGAGTGACAAACAAAGTCAGAGTCGATGCTATAAATCTCTGCTAACTACCGACAAAGACTCTGCAGGCATTCAGTTCAATGTGCAGCTGCTCAGGGAGGATGTGAAATCAGAAGGTAATTCACGTACCTACCCAGGAGGTGGTTTTTTTGTCTATTTACCCTGGCACGGCACCCACAACTCTATGGGGAAATGGTTTTCACTCCACATGCTTCTCTTCTGTACCTGGTGGTTGGGCGGGAGGGGCTCCCCTCGCTTGAACCAGGTGATGGTGGCTTGTGGTTGCCCTTCCACGACGCAGCTCAGCTCCAGCACCTGTCCCTCCGCCAGCGTCGCGGATGAGGACTCGATCCGCACTGGAGGGACGATCCCATGCGCTGCGGGAGAAAGAGGAGGGTGAGGTATTTCTTTTGCTAAGTCACGGCAACCTATTGCAACCACCGCACCCCGAGAGAGGCAGGTAAGCGGCTAAGCCGTGCCCGTGGGAGAGGCACCTGGAAGTGTCCCATCCCTGCTGGGGATATTGACGACAACGGAGGCCTCCAGCGGCGTGGCCCCATCGCTGACGTAGCAGACATATTCGCCCGAATCGGCCGCCGTGACTTGGAGTATCCGGAGGCGGGATCCCAGGACCTGCGGGAAGAGATTAGAGATGAGAGACTATTTTTTATGCCCATGCGACCCCTAAGGCCTTTCTCCACCCATCCCTGACCAGGCTTGTCTGGTCTCTTTGGCGACCCATTCCTCCCGCTGACCTGGCTGTTGACCGGCAGGGCGCCCCCTCGCTTGTACCAACGAGTCCTGGCCTGGGATTGACCGGACACCAGGCAGTTCAGGTCCAGGGTCTGGCCCTCCACGACGGAGGCGGAGGAAGTCTCGATGCGGATCGGAGGGGTGACGCCCACCGCTGGGAAGGATGGAAGCGAAGAGGAAGAAAGAGGCAGGGAGAGACAGGGGCATTACACGGGAACGGGGAAGGCTGTTCCTACAGGTGATACCCAAATCTCTTCGCTCCCAGACCAGGTTTTGCAGGTTTAGATCTAGAAAAGCCTGGAACTGTTCCTGCTGGGAATACCCTTTCCTTTTACTAGATGGAAGAGGAACAACACCACCACCAACAACACCCACCACCAACAACACCAACACCAACAACAACACCAACGACAACACCAACAACTCCAACAACATCACCAACAACACCACCACCAACAACAACACCAACAACACCAACAACAACACCAACAACAACACCAACACCACTACCAACAACAACAACGACGGGGGAGTTTGGGAGATAGCTGAGATGGTGAAGTGGTTAGAATGCTGAACACTGGTAATAGTATTAGTAGTAGTAGTAGTAATAATAATAAAAATAATAATAATAATAATGAGAGTTTGGGTATCCCCACCATACAATAATAATGCTGCTGATGATAATAATAGTAATAATAACAATAACATAAGGAGAGTTTGGGGAACAGGAGAGTCCCTTAGGTATCATAACAACAACAACAACAACAATGTAAGGGAAGTTCAGAGGACAGAAGAGTCCCTCCATGTAGGAGCAATAATAACAATAATATAAGGGAAGTTTGTGGGACAGGAGAGTCCCTCCATATAGTAATAATAATAACAATAATATAAGGGGAGTTCAGGAGACAGGAGCGTCCCTCCATGTAGTAACAATCATAACAATATCATAAGGGGAGATCAGGGGACAGGAGAGTCCCTCCATGTAGTAACAATAATACCAATAATATGAGGGGGTTCAGGGGACAGGAGAGTCCCTCCATGTAGTAACAATAATAACAATAGAAGGGAAGTTTGTGGGACAGGAGAGTCCCTCCATATAGTAACAATAATAACAATAATATAAGGGGAATTCAGGGGACAGGAGAGTCCCTCCATGTAGTAACAATAATAATAGAAGGGAAGTTTGTGGGACAGGAGAGTCCCTCCATATAGTAACAATAATAACAATAATATAAGTGGAATTCAGGGGACAGGAGAGTCCCTCCATGTAGTAACAATAATAACAATAGAAAGGAAGTTTGTGGGACAGGAGAGTCCCTCCATTTAGTAACAATAATAACAATAATATAAGGGGAGTTCAGGGGACAGGAGAGTCCCTCCATGTAGTAACAATAATAACAATAGAAAGGAAGTTTGTGGGACAGGAGAGTCCCTCCATTTAGTAACAATAATAACAATAATATAAGGGGCTCCATGTAGTAACAATAATAACAATAGAAAGGAAGTTTGTGGGACAGGAGAGTCCCTCCATTTAGTAACAATAATAACAATAATATAAGGGGAGTTCAGGGGACAGGAGAGTCCCATCCATATAATGATGATGATGATGATGATATTGTCCTGTCCTCCCCACAACAAACCTTTCCTATGGGGCAGGGACTTACAGTAGGAGGAGTCCGTCCCGCTCTGAATGGTGACGATCAGGGAGGCCTCATGGGTGGCAGTGCCATTGCTGACGTGGCAAACGTATTCCCCGGAGTCGGCCGCTGAGGCCTGCGGGATGCGCAGCAGGGAGCCCGAGACCTGTGGGAGACGGGAATCAGTTGAGATGAGTCCAAGAGGGGGGCGAGTGCCTCTGCCCACTCTCTTTGTTATGGCCCGGGGGGGGGGTCCTTACCTGATGGCCGGCGGGAAGTGTCCCACCTCGCTTGAACCACGTCAGCCTGGATTGCGAAAGGGGCCCGGCCACGATGCACTTCAGGTCCAGTGTGTGGCCCTCAGCCGGAGAAGTCGAGGAGGACTCGATCCGCACCGGTGGAGTCACTCCGGACGCTGCGAGACCCACAAAAAAGGAAGGAAAGGTTGTAAAGAGATACTATGACCGCTCCCCCCGCCCCCGCCCCCCCGCGCAAGAATTCAAGACTTTGCTCGGACCGCGTTTAGTCTCCAAGACTTCGAATGAGAGGTGAGCGGGCGACTTACGGAAAGTATTGGCGGCGCCGTGATGGATGGTGACAAATACAGAGGCTTCCTGAGTGGTCGTGGCGTCGAAGGAGACACGGCAAATGTATTCCCCTGAATCGGCCGCCGTGACACGGACCAAGCGCAGGCGGGACCCGAAGGCCTGGAGGTGGGACCCCACTGTGGTTACAACACCGAAACCTTACCCGTCGGACTTTACATCTGAGGCTCACTCAGTTCCTCGACACTATTCTCATACCTGGTGGTGGGTGGGCAGAGGGGCCCCTCGCCGGGACCAAGAGACGGAGGCCTGCACGTTGCGGGCAGTGAGGCAGTCCAGCTCCAGCGTCTTCCCTTCAGCCACGTGCGGGGAGGAGGCCTCGATCCGCAGGGAAGGGGTGATGCTCAAGGCTGGAGGCAGACAGGACGAGAAGGAGGAACAGATAAGCCAAGGGAGCTGGACGATCAGCGCCCGGAAGGCTGTGTTTCGGGGCAAGGCTCACCGGGTGAAGAACCAGCGGTGGAGACAAGGACGGAGACCTCCCGAACAATGGAGTCCACGCTCACACGGCAGATATACTCGCCCGAGTCCGAGAGGGAGGCCTGCGGGATGCGGAGGCGGGAGCCAGAGACCTGTGGCCGACGAATGGAGGAACCTTTGAGCATGTCACTAGTTACAGATTGTATCAATATGCTCGCATTAAATTTCTCCGGCATGGCCCTGTTATGATCATTACACAGGCCAGGATTACCCATGAGGTCAAACTAGGCCATGGCCTAGGGGTGCAAACCGAGGGAGGGCGCAGATCACGAACCAAAAAAATATATGCTGAAACAAATAAAAACGCAACGCGCATGGAGATGAGGAAGGAAGGATACCGGAAGTCCTCCTTTTTGGTGGCGCCCCTGCCCCTTCCTAAATACCAGCTGCTGCCTCTGCTATTGTTGCGCAAACAGCATATGCGCAGGGGCTCTCGACACTGGCGTCGACGTCGGAACAATTAACTCCCTCGATGCAGACAGCATCCACTTGCTGGCTCCAGTGCAAGTACAGGAAACTCTATTGTGCAGCCTGCGCATGCCCTAACACCAGGAAAGCTGGTATTCCTCCGCCAACACAAGGAGGAGACTCCACCTTACTGGAGAGAGAAGCGCAACTGCCGGCTATGGCACATGCGCAACCCCCCGTACAGGAGAGAAGCCCAACGCACAAGCCCTGGTATCGGGAGAAGCGCGGCATCGGTACAGCTGCTGACTACAACGGATGCGCAATCCCCGATACCGGGTAGGAGCCAAGTGCCTCAAGCCCCGGCATCGGGGAGGAGGCTCCTCCCCCCATGCCTGCATCCATAGTGCCTGCCGAGAGGGAAACTCCTGTGGCGGACCTAGTGGGGCCACACCGGGAGAGCTGGATGCGGGGCCCTAAGGGGGGGAGCGGATTAAAGGATGGGGGGGGGGGGTTTGCGGTAGAGGTTGTCTTAAAGGGGGCGTAATTCCAAAGTGTGGGCTAGGGCGCAAAAAGGTGTTAATCCAGGCCTGTCATTACATACAGGCTGTCCCTGAGTTACAAACACCCGACTCACATAGTTAAGAATGAGTGAGATAAATCTTAGATTACTGTACATAGAATTAGCATTATTAGTATGATATTATTGCGGCTAGAAACAGTCTCCTGGAATCTGGCCGGATCGGAAAACAAAGTGGCAGATCGGGAATTTATCGGTACTCTACAGAAATGTGACATAATCATCCTGCAAGAGACCCATAGATTAGAGAAGAGGTATCATATTATATATTATTAGTATTTTTCTATTATATATAGATGGAAACATCTAGCTCACTTTGGAAAGAGCTGGAGATAAATAATAATTAACAATAAATAATAATAATTAATAATTAACAATAAATAATAATTAATAATTAACAATAATTAATAATACAAAAATTAGCTCACAATAAATAGATAATAATTAATAATAAAAATAATAAACATAATAAATAATAATTAATAATAATTTAAAAAAACCCAAGCTCACTTTGTAGATTATATATATATATAGTATATGTATAGTAGTTCTGCTCAAGCAAATCTGGCCGGATCGGAAAACAAAGTGGCAGATTGGGATAATCGGTAAACAGAAATGTGACATAATCATCCTGCAAGACCCATAGATTAGAGAAGAGGTATCATATTATATATTATTAGTATTTTTCTAATTATATAGATGGAAACATCTAGCTCACTTTGGAAAGAGCTGGAGATAAATATTAATTAACAATAAATAATAATTATTAATTAACAATAAATAATAATTAATAATTAACAATAATTAATAATACAAAACATCCAGCTCACTTTGCGAAGTACTGTAGATAATAATTAACAATAATAAAAATAATAAACATAATAAGTAATAATTAATAATAATAAAAAAACATCCAGCTCACTTTGTGATATATATATATCTATATCTATATATAATAATAATAATAATAATACTTTAATATTTGTGAGTCGCCCTCCACCGGCGGTGCTCCGGGCGACTTACAACAGTTAAAACCCTAGGGTGAACAATGTACAACAGTTTAAAAACATGGAATATGAACAGGAGGGGTGGCTCAGGTAGTCCAGGGTACCGAGCCAGTCCCGAACGCTAGGCGGAAGAGCCAGGTCTTCAAGGCTGGCCGGAATCCAGATAGAGTCGGAGAGGCTCTGAGGGTGGGCGGCAGTGAGTTCCAAGTCGAAGGTAGTGTCCGAGTTACAAACAACTCCTAGTTAAGAAAGGGGCTGAGACAACAGGAATGGAGTGGAATCTTATATTATTATCACACCCCAGGCCTGAAGCCACCAAGATTTGAAACAAGAACTAGAGAACTCAGGCCTAGCTGTACTTGAAAGCCACGTTGCCTGAACTGAACTCTTACATATATTAGCAGTATTAGTATTATAATATTATTTTATTACATCGTATATATTATTAGTATGACGTTTTCTCAGTGGCTTGTGTACCTGGTGCCCAGGAGGGAGGGCCCCTCTCGTGGCTTGTGTACCTGGTGCGTGGGAGGGCCCCTCGGCCTCCGACTGACAGATGCCTCCGACTGTCCGGCCACCACGCAGTTGAGCTCCATGGCCTGGCCTTCCATGACGGAGGGCGAGGAGGACTCGATCCGCAGCGGGGGAGTGACGCCCGAGGCTGGAAGGACAGTATCCAAACAGTAGATAGCACAAACCAGACCCATTTACATCCCAGGCTCACTCAGTGCCAAAGCCTGTGGTTATGTTGCGCAGAAAGCAGCCATTTCCGCACCATATAAATTATTCTTAAAATGTAAACAATTGAAAGATTTTAAACTGTATTGAATTGTTTTTAATGTAAGCCGCTTTAAGTCTCCTTGTGGTGAGAAAAAGTGGGGTCTAAATAAACATAATAATTAATAATTAATATAATAATAAATATTATTGATAATAATAATTAACAATAATGATAACAACAACAATACAAAATGACCATCTGACTTTGGGAAGTGCTATAGATAATAGTAATTAACAAAAGATAATAATAATTATATATTCAATATTCTAATCTATATATATAAAAAGAGAGCTGTCATCCTAAGTAGCCTATAGACAGCAAAACCACACAAGGCAGACACACAAAAACAGCTCACATACACACAAAACCCCACTTGGTATGTCTACCACTCCCCCCAAAAATAAAAAAATTAAACAACACAACCAAAAATACAAAAAACCCACTGGACTACAACTCCCATGATCACCCACGCCACACTCCTCTGACAGTTTAGAGTGTCGGAATGTTGGCGGTGCTGGCCAATTAGAGGCATTAGGCAAATACTCCCTCAGATAGAATGTAGGGTCTGGGAGCCACCCCTCCCTCTGGCAGTTTAGAGTGTCGGAATGTTGGTGGTGCTGGCCAATCAGAGGCATTATGCAAATACTCCCTCAGATAGAATGTAGAGTCTGGGAGCCACCCCTCCCTCTGGCAGTTTAGAGTGTTGGAATGTTGGTGGTGCTGGCCAATTAGAGGCATTATGCAAATACTCCCTCAGAATGTAGGCTGGGAGCCACCCCCCTCTGGCAGTTTAGAGTGTCGGAGTGTTGGTGGTGCTGGCCAATTAGAGGCATTATGCAAATACTCCCTCAGATAGTATGTAGAGTCTGGGAGCTACCCCCCTCTGGCAGTTTAGAGTGTCGGAATGTTGGTGGTGCTGGCCAATTAGAGGAGATTATGCAAAGAGGCAGGAGGACAGAGAGAAGAGAAAAGCTGAGGGATGAGGGGGAGAGGGAAGAAAGGAAGTATAAAAGGCAGGAAGGGGTGTTACTGTTGGTCTTCGCCACATGCACACACGTATGTACATATAGACATGCACACATACACACATATATACACGCACTGAAATATACACATGCACACATACATACACACATCTGTACTTACACACATCTACACATATACACGCATATACATATACATATACACATATACATAAGTACACACACATATACACACACATATGTACACATAGACACAAATCCATATATATACATACATACACACACAAAACACACACATATATATAGACTGGGACACAGGAAAGAGAAAAAGCCACAGCAGCGCATGGCCAGGTTCAGATAGTAATTAATAATAATGTGAAACGTCCAGCTCACTTTGGGAAGTGCTGTAGACGGTGACCACAATCGAGGCCTCTTGAACCACGCCGTCGGCGCCGCTCGCCCGGCAGACGTATTCCCCTGAATCGGCCGCCGTGGCCCCTGGGATCCGCAGGTGGGAGCCCGAAATCTGAAACAGTGGCCGAGTGTCAACTGAGCAACCAGGTGGCGGTTTCTCCCAACGCAGGGCAAAAGGGGGTCGTGGTGGGCGTCCGTACCTTGTGGTTGGGCGGGAGCGACCCCCCGCGCTTGTACCAGGCCACCCGGGGCCGCGACTGCCCGGCCACCAGGCAATTCAGGTCCAAGGCTTGTCCTTCGGTGATGGACGGCGAAGCGGATTCGATCCTGACCGGAGGGTTGCTTGCTACGAAGGGGAGAGGGGTCAAGGCCCACTTCTCGGGAAGCCCCCCATGCCCCGCCCCTCGCAAATGCTGGCTCCGCTTCCTTACTTTGCACGGAAGAGCGCCCAGGCTGCACGATAACGGTGATCGAGGCTTCCCTGGGACCCGCTCCGTTGCCGACGCGGCAGACGTATTCGCCCGAATCGGAGGCGGAGACCTCCACGATCCTCAGGACGGGGCCGTAGACCTGGACGCATTGGGGAGAAGGGGGGACGGCCATTTGTGGTCAGCATCCATGCATCCATCTGAGGGTTGGACTTGATGCCCTTTGGGATCTCTACCAACCAGTGTTCTATAGTTCAATCATCTATCTTTCAATCAATCAATCTATCTATCTATCTATCTTAGCATTGGACTAGATGGCCCTTTGGGTCTCTACCAACCCTAGGATTCGATCATCTGTCTGTCTGTCTGTCTGTCTATCTATCTATCTATCATAGGGTTGGACTGGATGGCCCTTGTAGTCTTTAGGATGCTACATCCATCCATCTATCATAGGGTTGGACTGGATGGCCCTTGTAGTCCCTTCCAACTCTAGGATTCTATGCTTTGACCATCTATCTAACATAGGGTTGGACTGGATGGCCTTCGGAGTCTTTAGGATTCTATGATTCAACCATCCATCCATCCATCTATCTTCTGGCCCTCATAGTCCCTTCCATGTCTAGGATTCTATCTGTCCGTCCGTCCGTCCATCCATCTATCTATCTATGAAAGGGTTGGACTAGATGGCCTTTGAGGTCTTTAGGATTCTATGATCCGACTGTCCATCCATCCATCTATCTATCTTCTGGCCCTCATAGTCCCTTCCATGTCTAGGATTCTATCTGTCTATCTGTCTGTCTGTCTGTCTGTCTGTCTGTCCGTCCGTCCGTTCGTCCGTCCGTCCAGCCATCCATCCAGCCAGCCATCCATCCATCCAGCCATCCATCCATCTATCTATCTATCTATCTATCTATCTATCTATCTATCTATCTATCTATCTTAGTGTTGGACTAGATGGCCCTTGGGGTCTCTACCAACTCTAGGATTCAATCATCTATCTGTCTGTCTAGCTAACATAGAGTTGGACTAGATGGCCTTTGGAGTCTTTAGGATTCTATGATTCGATCATCTACCTTCAGGAGGTGGACTGGATGGCCCCCGCGGCCCTATGATTCTATTATCTATCTATCATAAGGTTGGACTACATGGCCTTTGGGGTGTCCATCAACACTAGGAATCCATGTTTTGAGGTCTTTAGGATTCTATGATTCAACTATCCATCCATCCACCCATCTATCTTCTAGCCCTCGTAGTCCCATGTCTAGGATTCTACCTGTCTGTCTGTCCATCCATCCGTCCGTCCATCCATCCATCCATCCATCTATGAAAGGGTTAGACTAGATGGCCTTTGAGGTCTTTAGGATTCTATGATTCGACTGTCCATCCACCCATCCATCCATCCACCCATCCGTCTATCTATCTTCTGGCCCTCGTAGTCCCTTCCATGTCTAGGATTCTCTCTCTCTCTCTCTCTCTCTCTCTCTCTCTCATAGGGTTGGACTAGATGGCCTCTGGGGTCCCTTCCATCCCTAGCATTCTATAATTTGATCATCTCTCTGTTTTTCCATCTATCTTTTCATCTATTTATCTCAGGGTTAGACTGGATGGCCCTTGGGGCCTCTATCTATCTCTATCTATCTATCTATCATAGGGTTGGACTAGATGGCCTCTGGGGTCCCTTCCACCTCCAGGATGCTATGATTCCACCTCTCTCTGTTGCGATGATGGGGCCTGTAGCCGTGTACCTGGTGGTTGGCGGGCAGGGCGGCCCCTCTGCGGTACCAGGTGACGGGGGCCGCGCCCTGTCCTGACACAACGCAGTTCAGGTCCAGGGTCTGACCTTCCACCACCGAGGAGGACGAAGAGTCGATCTTGACCGTCGGGGACATCCCGGCCGCTGCGCAAGGAAAGGGAAGGAAGGAAGGAAGGAGAACACAAGGGTGAACAAAAACATTGTGATACTACGGTCGGATTGAACTTCAAGCTAAACAAGTTGTTGTTGTTGTTGTTGTTGTTACCTCGCTGGACCACCACCTCGATCCTGGCCCGTCCGACCCCGGCGGGGCTGCTCCCGACACACAAGTAGACCCCTCCGTCGGCAACAGTCATGGAAGGGATGACCAGGGTGGCAATGTCTGTCCTCTCTGCGCGCGACTGCAGACACAAGGGACAAAAGAATATTATAGACTAGCTGAGGACCCGGCGGTGCCCGGGTTATTTGAGGAAGGCGTTGTGTGCCAAGGTTGGTTCCTATTAGCTGTGTATGTGGCTTGCAGTGGTCTCAGAACTTAGTGAAGGTACTGCGAGTCCCATTGGCCGTGGTCCACCCCCCTCCAAACAGCACCAGGATGTAGAGTGGATCATGGGGGCTCTGTGTGTCACATTTGGTCTTGATCATTCCCTGGATGAGGGTTGCAGCAGTCTCTGGAAGTGAGGGAAGGTACTGGAAGTCCCATCCTCCATGGTCCCCCGTTTTCCAAACTGCACCAGGATGTAGAGTGGGTCATGGGGGCTCCGTGTGCCAAGTGTGGTCTTGATCAGTCATTGGATGAGGGTCGCAGCGGTCTCAGAAAGTGTGTAAAGGTACTTCAACTCCCATCATCCATGGTCCGTCCCACTCAAAACTGCACCAGGATGTAGAGTGATCATGAGTAGTCTGTGTGGCAAGTTTGGGCCTGTTCTGTGATTTGTAAGGGCTAAAATGTTCCGAGGGAATTGAATTGGTTGACGGTACTGCAAATCCCATCATTTGTGGCCCATCCTACCCTAAAGTGCTCCAGGTTGTAAAGTGGCCCACGGGGCCTCTGTGTGCCAAGTTTGGTCCTGATCCATCATTGGTGTGGGCCACAGTGCTCTAAGCAAGTGAATTAAAGTACTGCAACTCCCATCATCCATGGTCCATCCCCCCTCAAACTGCACCAGGATGTAGAGTGGGTCTTGGGGGTTCTGTGTGCCAAGTATGGTCTTGTTCTGTCTTTGTTGGGGGCTGCTAAGTGTTTTAGCTTTAAACTCCCACCACGCCTGACTTCCTCAGGCCTTTTCCTCCCCCCCCCCCCTCCCGGCCACTTTAGAGTGTCGGAATGTTGGTGGTGCTGGCCAATCAGAGGCGTTATGCAAATACTCCCTCAGTGGCAACCAATGGAAACTCTGGCACATATTCCTCCCACCGCACCGCCGCAAACACTGACTTTTATTATATACATAGATTATTATTATATTATTATTATATATATATATATGCAGGCATTCCCCGAGTTACAAACGTCCGACTTACAATCGACTCCTAGTTAGGAACGGGGCTGAGACAACAGGGAGAGGAATCCTATATTATATATAATTAGTATTTTATATTATTATTATATTATTATTAGTATTATTGTATTATCTGCCTATCAGATGCCCAACTTTCTCCAACAGTTGACAGGTTGGAACACCGCTGAGCGAAAGCATATTGTTACAAGAGACACACAGAGCAAGAAGCCCAAAAACGAAAACGAAAACACAATCCGTTGTGGCAGGCACGCTCCTCGGGGAGACGTCGGGAGAATCACAGAAGGAGGAAGAGACGGAGAAGGACAGGCAAAGGGTGCTGGGAGGGCGAGCCCGGCTTTGCGGAGAATACCTGCGGGATCTGCTGGATCTGCTGGATCCGCTGCCGGAGAGCCTCCAAGCTAAGCTCTTGGAAGTGGAAGAAGCCAAAGACAGGGAGAGCCTGGCCAAGGAAGGGAGGAAGTGAAGAAGGGAGGGAGGGAGGGAGGGAGGGAGGGGAGGGAGGAAAGAAAGAAAGAAAGAAGGGAGGAAGGAAGGAAAGAAAGAAGGGAGGAAGAAAAGGAGGGAAGAGAAGGAGAAGAAGGAAGGGAGGAAAGAAGGAAGGAAAGAAGGGAGGAAGAAAAGGAGGGAAGAGAAGGAGAAGAAGGGAGGAAAGAAGGAAGGAAAGAAGGGAGGAAGAAAAGGAGGGAAGAGAAGGAGAAGAAGGGAGGAAAGAAGGAAGGAAAGAAGGGAGGAAGAAAAGGAGGGAAGAGAAGGAGAAGAAGGTAAGAAAGAAGGAAGGAATAAAAAGAGGGAAGGAGAAGGAAGGAAAGAAGGAAGGAAAGAGGAAGAAGGAATGAAAGCAGGAAGAGAAGAGGAAGAAAGATGGGAGAGAGGAAAGAAAGAAGAGAGGAAGGGAGGAAAGAAAGAAGGTAAGAAGAGAGGGAGGGAGGGGGGAAGAAAGGGAGGGGTGGAAAGAAAAAAGGGAGGGAGGAAGGAAAGAAGGAAGGAAGAAGGAAGGAAGAAGGAATGAAGAAAAGAAGAGAAAGGAAGAAAGAAGGAAGGAAAGAAGGAAGGAAGGAAAGAGGAAGAAGGAATGAAAGCAGGGAAAGAAGAGAAAAGGAAGAAAGATGGGAGAGAGGAAAGAAAGAAGAGAGGGAGGGAGGAAAGAAATAAGGTAAGAAGAGAGGAAGAGAAGGAGGAAGAAAGTGAATGGGTGGAAAGAAAGAAGGGAGGAAGGAAGGAAAGAAGGGAGGAAGAAAAGGAGGGAAGAGAAGGAGAAGAAGGAAGGAAAGAAGGAAGGAAAGGGGAAGAAGGAATAAAAGCAGGGAGGGAAGAGAAGAGGAAGAAAGACGGGAGAGAGGAAAGAAAGAAGGTAAGAAGAGAGGGAGGGAGGGAGGGGTGGAAAGAAAGGAGGGAGGAAGGGAGGAAAGAAGAAAAGGAGGGAAGAGAAGGAGAAGAAGGAAGGAAAGGAAGAAGGAATGAAAGCAGGGAGGGAAGAGAAGAGGAAGAAAGACAGGAGAGAGGAAAGAAAGGAGGGAGGGAGGAAAGAAGGGAGGGAGGAAGGAAAGAAGGAAGGAAGAGGAAGAAGGAAAGAAGAGAAGGGAGGGAAGTGAAAAGGAAGAAGGGAGGGAGGGAGAAAAGAAAGAAGGGAGGAAAGAAGGAAGGGAAGGACGACAAGAGGAAGAAGGAAGGGAGAGAGGGAAGAAGGAAGGAAGGAAATAGGAAGGGAATGGAAGGAAGGAAGGGAAGGAAGAGTGGTAGGAATAGAGGAAGGGAGGGAATGGAAAGAGAGAGAAGAGTGTTGGACTCCGGGGCAAGAAGAGGAGGAGCAGGAAAGGAGGAAAAGGGACGCCCCAACTCCAAGAGGGACATCCCTGAAATGACCCTGCGTGCCTCCAATGTTTACTTCCCCGGCTTGAATCCCTTCATAGAGTTGGAAGAGACCCCGTGGGCCATCTAGTCGCACTCTCTGCCTCGGAGTGGGGTGGAGGCTGGGTGGCCACCTTGGGGGGGCGGCTTTGACGGTGCCTTTCCTGCATGAAGGCCGAAGGGGCTTGGACTGGGTGGCCCGTAGGGTCTCTCTCTTCCAACTCGAGGGGTCTATGTTCCTTTGAGGGTCAATCTGGAGGGTCAACCTGGTGGTGGCCGGAATTGGGCCCAGTGGGATCTCAGGTGAGGGGCTCCTGGCCTTACCTGGGGAGGCAGGCTGCCCCCTTGCTTCTCCCAGGTGATGGTGGCGGCGGGGGAGCCGGCGGCCCGGCAGTAGAGCCTCACGGTGCTGCCCTCCTGGACCTCCGTCCGCTCCGGACTCACCTGGACCTGCGGGATGGTGGCGCCTGCAAAGCAAAGGGCAGGGAGAGCGGTCAGTAGAGGTGTGCGATTTGGCCCTTTCGCGGTCCGTTTTCGGTCCACCCCCAACCGCAAGGGCCTCATTGGGTCGGCCCCAAGGATCGAAAGGCATCTCTCCCATTTCGGGGAAAGGACTCTCTCAAGACGGACCGGGACGTACTGTGTACTTGCAGGAAGGCCCGGGCCACATGCTGACCGGCGCTGTTGCGCACGCGGCACAAGTACTGGGACTCGTCGGAGGCTTCGGCCGCCGGGAAGCGTAGGATCCCACCTCGGATGACGGCCCTGGGAGGAATGACACCGCCCGGCCCCCCTGCAGGAGGAAGGAAGGAAGGATTATTATTATTATTATTATTATTATTATTACACTGTGAGACCCCTTCTTCTTCTACTTCTTCTTTTCCCATGAGACTTTGACCCTGAGAGGAACGTGAGGGAGGTGGAAGACACCAGGTTGTTGCCGGCAACTCAGTGTCTTCAGTTACAAGATAGTGCCAAGCAGAGGCAATTACGGTTTTCTCAGCGTTTGAAAGGTAAACAGAGAGATTTCAGGTGTTAGTTCGATGGTGCTTCCATGGGAACCCATTCGGTTTCTGGAGGTCTCTTCTTTGGTTCTTTGGTGTGAGTCCAACATTGTGCTTCCACACCTTTCCCTTGCCATGTTTTCATGTCATGCTTTTCTGTTTGTGAGTGGGGAAACTCAGTTTTTTGTTTCACTTTTGGGGAGCCTGGCTTTGTTCTCAGTGCCAAGACTTTGTTTATTGCTACATCAAAGAATACTAGGATTTTGGGCTATATTTTGGCATGGCTTTTGAATCCTGTCCTTTGGATGTACTTTCGTTTTGATCTACAACGTATACCTTAGAACAGTGTTTCCCAACCAGTGTGCCGTGAGCGATCATCAGGTGTGCCGTGGGAAATGGGAACCTCCAACACCCTTTCTTCCCCCTCCTGCCGAACACTTTTTCTTCTCCCCTCGGGCTCCCTTCTTCCCAGCCTCGCTCTGCTCGCTTTGCCTCACTTTGCTCTGGGGCGAGTCTGCGCAGTAGCGCCCACGCGGGTCACGCCTCCCTCCCCCCTCCCCTCCTGAACACGCTCAGCTGCCCCTCGGATCAAAATGGCGGCAGAAGCGGCAGTGGAGAAGGAAACGTAAGTGTTGGGCAGGAGGGGAAGAAAGGCGCGAAGGGGGAGGGGGAGGTCTCTGTCGAAAGCTGGCATGGGCAAACTTGGACCTTCCAGGTGTTTTGGACTCCAACTCCCACCATTCCTAGCAGCCTCAGGCCCTTCTCCTTCCCCCCTCAGCCAGTTAAGCAGGAAAGGGCTTCAGGCTGTTAGGAATGGTGGGAGTTGGAGTCCAAAGCACCCAGAGGGCTGAAGTTTCCCCATGCCTGTTTGAGTGACCTTAAAGTGGTGGGCCTCCTTCCAACATTGGGATTCTGGATAGAAAACAAACAACAACACAACATTGTTTGAGTCCACAGTGCTCTCTGGGTGTAGGTGAACTACAACTCCCAAACTCAAGGTCAATTCCCAAGCAAACCCTTCCAGTACTTTCTGTTGGTAATGAAAGTTCAATGTGCCAAGTTTGGTTCAATTCCATTGTTGCAAGAGTTCAGGATGCTCTTTGAGTGTGGGTTAACTATAAATTCCTGCAACTACAATTCCCAATAGTCAAGCTCTATTTCCCCTGAACTCCACCAGTGTTCACATTTGGGCATATTCAGTATTCATGCCAAGTTTGATCCTGATCCAACATTGCTTGAGTCCACAGTACTCTCTGGATTTAGGTGAACTACAACTCCAAAACTCAAGGTCAATTCCCAAGCAAACCCTTTCAGTACTTTCTGTTGGTAATGAGAGTTCAATAGGCCAAGTTTGGTTCAATTCCATTGTTCCTGGATTTCAGGATGCTCTTTGATTGTGGGTTAACTATAAATCCCAGAAACTGTAACTCCCAAATGTCAGGGTCTATTTCCCCCAAACTCCATCTGTGTTCACATTTGGGCATATTGAGTATTCATGCCAAGTTTGGTCCTGATCCAACATTGTTTGGGTCCGCAGTGCTCTCTGGATATAGGTGAACTACAACTCCAAAACCCAAGGTCAATGCCCACCAAACTCTTATAGTATTTTTTCTTTGTTAATGGGAGTTCTGTGTGGGAAGTTTGTGTCTTTCTGCCATTCCTGCCAGGATGTCTATGTTGTGTTCATGGAAACAGGCCCAGGTTTCACACTGAGTGTACAAATACATTCAAAAACATATTAACTATATGTATGACTGTGTTAGAGTGTCATTTTGTATACGGAGTGTATAAATACATTCAAAAACATATTAACTATATGCATTACTGTGCTAGAGTGTCATTTTGTATACGGAGTGTATAAATACATTCAAAAACATATTAACTATATGTATGACTGTGTTAGAGTGTCATTGTGTGTCATTTTGGTGGGTGGTCTGCCCCAGGATTGATAATGATAATTTGAAAAACCTACCGATCCATTCCAGGGAGGGTTCTGGGCTTCCGGTGGCAATGCAGCGGAACTCGGCCGCCTGCCCCGGCTGGACGCTCAGCTGCAAGGGCTCAATGGTGGCCATCGGTGGTACGGCCGCTGCGGCTGTCGAGGGAGAGGAAGGGATCAGAAGGATTCGAGGCAAAGGGACGGGTGCAGGGGGGCGACCGTGCTTGGCATGCAAGTGCAAATGGAGGAGAGTAAACATGTCGGTGGCCCTAGAACAGCGGTGGCCCCACAGCATGCTGGGAGAGTACGGCAAGGACACATCCGCATGCCAGGGGAACCCTAGAAGAGCATAAGGAAAGGCCCCGAGGACGCCAGGTCTCTCGAGGAATGATTCGGGGGCGGACGGACATGCGTCGGGAGGCCAAGCCGACTTACAGGGCCGGTGGCCTTCCACCACTTCTACGGGTCCATAGAACATCTGGGTCTTGGATGGCGCTGGAAACAAGCGGCAGCGTGTGAGAGAGAACGGGGTGAGGAAGCAAAGAAGGGAAGCTTCCTCCGAAACATTAGAAGCCCTCTCGAGCCACAGGGAGAGGCGGTGTTAAATATTATTATTACTGCTACTGATAATAATAATAATTTATATTATATATATTGCTTAAATATTCCTAATTATGCTATAATAATTTATTTACGTATTACTTATATATGTGTATGTATATTAATTTATTACACGTGTATATTAATTTATATTATACATATTTATATATGTGTGTATATATATTTATTATATATATACACATACATATATAGAATTAAGAATACATACATTAATATTACAATTAATTAATTATACATATAATAAATCAATATATAAAATATTACATATACACATATATGTACAAAATTAATAACACAGAAATTAACATAATAATTAATTATTAATCATATACATAAAATTAATTAATATATATGACATATTTAATTTACGTATTACTTATATATGTGTATGTATATTAATTTATTACACGTGTATATTAATTAATATTATACATAACTTATGTATTATTTATATATGTGTATATATATTAATGTTATATATACACACACATATATAATTAAGAATACATACATTAATATTACAATTAATTAATTATACATATATATAATAAATTAATATATAAAATATTACATATTCACATATATGTAAAAAAAATAAAAACAGAAATTAATATAATTATTAGTTATTAATCATATACATATAATTAATTAATATATAAATTAATTCATTTAATTTTAATCAATAATAATAATAAATAATAATAATAAATTAATATATATAATAATATAATTAATATATAAAATTCACACAGAGGATGAAAGTGAATGGCCAGAAGAGACCTTTAGTCCGAACTGCTTTCAAACCCACGTTCCCGTTCCAAGGCCGAACTAGGAATCCCAACCCCAGACTCTCTGCAGAGAAGCGTGTCGTGAAAGCATCCTGGTGCCCGCGTGTGTGCCCGTCAGGCGTGAGCCTCGGCCCGAAAGGGACAGACGGACGGATGGTCCTTCCTTTGGTTGCTCCTACCTTGGACGTAGAGGGTGGCCACCCCTTCATCCATGTCGAACATGTTGGAGCCCGTGCAGATGTACATCCCGGCGTCCTCCGGCTGGACGTTGCGGAGGGTCAAGATGCCGTTGAAGTCCATGGCCCGGCTGGGCAGCTTCCCGTTGTTTGGCCGCGTCCAGACCAGTGTGTAGGCCGGCGACTAGCGGGAAAGGAGGAGGAAGGGAACGTTCAGGGACGGTGGGTCAGTTTCCAAACAAGCCCAGCGGTTCTTCCGCATTGGACACTCACCT
The DNA here is from genome assembly GCA_030556195.1 of Anolis apletophallus. NCBI lineage: Eukaryota > Metazoa > Chordata > Lepidosauria > Squamata > Anolidae > Anolis > Anolis apletophallus. Next base: position 17,078,303 of record JARBWK010000017.1, on the reverse strand, counting down.
TGCTCTTCGCGGTGCAGACAAAGGTCACGTCCGCTCCGGCCTTGACGCTCTGCACTTTCTGCTCCTCGACCGTCACCGTGATGGGTTTGCTGGGAGATTCTGCATCGTCCGCAAAGAGACAGAAAAACCGTGACCTCCGGAAAGCTCTGTAGCTCAGGCATAACGCACGAGCCATTCCGATCCATCGCTCGGCTCACCTGTGACAACCACCTCGGCCCGGCTGGTGTTGGAGTACTGCGGGTTGCGGCAGGTGCAGACGTAGACGCCGGCTTCGGAGGGTTGGATGCTGGGGAAGTAGAGCTCCATACCTGGACAATGGGATGGGGACACATGCACCGCTGAGCCAGGACTACCTTCACCCAGAGTAGTGTCACGAGGGGTCAAGTGCAAGCAGACCAGTAGACCGGGCAGGGAGCTTCCACTGACTTTGATTCCTATCAGCTTGACTTCCCCCGACATTGACTTTGACTTTCCCAAACATCGGCTTCAATTGATTTCACTCAACATTCAGATTAACGTTGACTTCCCTCAACACTGACTTCAGATTGACTTCACTTGGCATTGACTTCAGATTGACTTCACTTGGCATTGACTTCAGATTGACCTCTATCAACACTGACTTCAGATTGACTTCACTTGGCATTGACTTCAGATTGAGCTCCCTCAACACTGACTTCAGATTGACTTCACTTGGCATTGACCTCAGATTGAACTCCCTCAACACTGACTTCAGATTGACTTCACTTGGCATTGACCTCAGATTGACTTCACTTGGCATTGACTTCAGATTGACCTCTATCAACACTGACTTCAGATTGACTTCACTTGGCATTGACTTCAGATTGAACTCCCTCAACACTGACTTCAGATTGACTTCACTTGGAATTGACCTCAGATTGATCTCCCTCAATACTGACTTCAGATTGACTTCACTTGGCATTGACCTCAGATTGACCTCCATCACCACTGACTTCAGATTGACTTCCCTCAACACTGACTTCAGGTTGACTTCACTCGGCATTGACTTGGGATTGACTTCTCTCAACACTGACTTCAGGTTGACTTCACTTGGCATTGATTTGGGATTGACTTCTCTCAACACTGACTTCAGGTTGACTTCACTCGGCATTGACTTGGGATTGACTTCTCTCAACACTGACTTCAGGTTGATGTCACTCTGTATGGACTACAGGTTGACTTCCCTCAACACTGACTTCAGATTGACTTCACTTGGCATTGACTTCAGATTGAGCTCCCTCAATACTGACTTCAGATTGACTTCACTCAGCATTGACCTCAGATTGACTTCACTTGGCATTGACTTCAGATTGACTTTACTTGAAATTGACTTCAGATTGACCTCCCTTAACACTGACTTCAGATTGTCTTTCCTCAACACTAACTTCAGAGTGACTTCACTTGGCATTGACCTCCGATTGACTTCCCTCAACACTGACATCAGATTGACTTCACTCAGCATTGACTTTAACACTTCAGATTGACCACGTGGCACTGACGTCAATCAGCATTGATTTCAGATTGACTTTACTTGGAATTGACTTCAGATTGACCTCCCTCAACACTGACTTCAGATTGTCTTTCCTCAACACTAACTTCAGATTGACTTCACTTGGCATTGACTTCAGATTGGCTTCCCTCAACACTGACTTCAGGTTGACTTCACTCTGTACTAGCTTCAGATTGACTTCACTTGACATTGACTGCAGATTGACCTCCCTTAATACTGACTTCAGATTGACTTCACTTGGCATTGACCTCAGATTGACTTTCCTCAACACTGACATCAGATTGACTTCACTCAGCATTGACTTTAACACTTCAGATTGACCACGTGGCACTGACTTCAATCAGCACTGACTTCAGATTGACTTCCCTCAACACTGATTTCACTCATCATTGACTTCCAACTGACTTGGGACTCCCATTAACCAACCAGCCTTTGCTTTGCCTTTTGACTTGGCATCTGCATACCTGTGTTTTGGCTGGTGATTTCTGAAGTGGGAAGCTCACCTTGATGCTTGCGTTGAGCAGTGCCTGGCACAGGGCGCCCGTCCTCCCGGGACCAATAGAAATAATGGGGAGGGGCCCCACTGACGTGGCAACGGAGGGACACCACACTGCCTTGAGAGACAGCGGTCCGTGGGGGGTGGACCTGCACAACGAGTGGAGGCTGGCCAGGTCGACCTGAAGGAAGCCGGGAGAGAGAGGGTCAGCCCCACACTTGGAAGATGAAAGGAGGTGCAACCATTTACTATTAATGATGCCACATGGTTCTCACTCACCCAGGGGCACACACTTCTGCCCACGGATGTTGGGGTTGCCCACATAACCTGCTGCACACCTAAGGAAATAAAAAGGGTAAGTCATTTATTCCCTCAACACTAACATTCGGCTTCATTCGGTATTGACTTCAGATTGACTTCACTTGGCATTGACTTCAGATCGACTTCCCTCAACACTAACATCAGATTGGCTTCATTCGGTATTGACTTTAGATTGACTTCTCTCAACAGACTTCAGGTAGACGTCACTCTGTACTGACTTCAGATTGACTTCCCTCAACACTGACTTCAGGTTGACTTCACTCGGCATTGACTTCAGATTGACTTCCCTCAACATTGATTTCAGATGGACTTCCATCAACACTGACTTCAGGTTGACTTCACTCTGTACTGACTTCAGGTTGACTTCCCTCAGCATTGACTTCAGATTGACTTCACTCTGTACTGACTTCAGATTGACTTCCCTCAACACTGACTTCAGTTTGACTTCACTCGGCATTGACTTCAGGTTGATGTCACTCTGTACTGACTTCAGGTTGACTTCACTCAGCATTGACTTCAGATTGACCTCACTCTGTACTGACTTCAGATTGACTTCCCTCAACACTGACTTCAGGTTGACTTCACTCTACTGACTTCAGGTTGACTTCACTCTGTACTGACTTCAGGTTGACTTCCCTCAACACTGACTTCAGCTTGATGTCACTCTGTAATGACTTCAGGTTGACTTCACTCGACATTGACTTCAGATTGACTTCCCTCAACACTGACTTCAAGTTGACTTCACTCTGTACTGACTTCAGGTTGACTTCCCTCAACACTGACTTCAGATTGACGTCACTCAACATTGATTTCAGATGGACTTCCATCAACACTGACTTCAGGTTGACTTCACTCGACATTGACTTCAGATTGACTTCCCTCAACACTGACTTCAGGTTGACTTCACTCTGTACTGACTTCAGATTGACTTCCCTCAACACTGACTTCAGATTGACTTCACTCGGCATTGACTTCAGATTGACTTCACTCTGTACTGACTTCAGGTTGACTTCCCTCAACATTGATTTCAGATTGACTTTCCTCAACTCCGATTTCAACTTGGCCACTCAGCATTGATTTCAATTGGCATTGACTTCAGATTGCCTTCCCTCAGCGCTGACTTCAGGTTGACAGAGCTTGGTGAGAGCTAACAGTCTTTGACGGGAGTTGGACTTCCCCTTGACAAGAGTTAACTATTCTCTGTTCCTGGGTCTGGACTGTGACTTCCCGAATGCTGTGGGAGGCCAAAAACTTATCTTCCCCAAACCTCCCCAATAATGGCATGGGCATATCTGGCAGGATTAATTCCATGGGAGGCAAGTTTCCCACTGTAACTAGGGCCAACACTGACAGATGGCAACCATGAGCTGTGATTCCAGATGAACACACTTACTGTTCACAATACTGCCCTGTGTATCCCGGTTCGCAGGCGGTGCAGCGGTACCCTCCGCCTTCGAGGCTCTCGCAGGTCCGGGAGAACCTGGAGGGAGAAAGCAATACCTCAATTGAGTCCTTACCCAACGCAAGGTCCCAACATCACCCATCTAACTGAACCCCCCTTGGCTTTCTTGAAGGGCTGTTGTTTTGGGGACTAAAGTGAGACACTGGGCTTACTGGTTCTCTGGATCGGGCAGTGGGCAGGCGCAAGTCTGGCAGTCCTCGGGGGTCCCGGCGGTGGCGTCTCCGTAAAAACCGGGGGCACACCGCTCGCAGAATTCGCCGTCTGCATGGTGCAAGCAGCTCTGTAAGGAGCAGAAACAGATTATTTCACGCAAGGGACATTGTTTGAGAAGACCGATGGCACCTTGTCAACCAAGGTTGGAAGGCGTCCTTTGATGGCAGATGATTTGCTCACCGAACAGGCCCCAGTCTCTGGGTGGCACGAATCGGAGTGTCCATTGCATTCACACAGCGCACAATGGCCCAGGTAGAGACCTCCACCGGTGCGCGTATATCCAGGGGCACAGTCCTGCAGGGGAGGAAGGGGAGAGGGTTCCTTCCACCTTGCTGACTCACCTTTTGTTGCCGCCCAGCCACCTGTTTGATCCCCCTTTCACCCAAACACCACACAGATCAACAATAAGTTTATTAAAGTTTATTAGCCAGCTGTCAGCCGGTTTTAAGACTCTGCTCTGTGAGAGAGTAGAAGAAAAGCAGTGTCTGAACTGCTAGGAAAGCAGTTGGGTTTAAAGACAAGCAGTTAGTTGAAAGACTGCTGAGCTATTGGTTCTGGGAGTGCAGCTATATAGTATCAAGTTGTATCTCCATAGTTAGTGTACTGTAACCTTAAGATACGTGCTCTAAGAAGATACTGTAACCACCTAAGCTTTGAACTCTGAAACCTCCACGCTTAGAACATTGTTTGAATAAACTTTACAGTTCTTTAACACCCCCCCCCCCCAAAAAAAACCCAATAAGTTTATTTAAAAGGGCTAACTAATACAAAAACACTATCAAAATAGGGTTCAAAATAAGCAGGCTAAGCATTCACTAAAGTACCAACTCCAAGACGAGAACGCCTAGCTCGGAGCTCCCAAGACAGGCAACTTGACGCATGAAAATCCAACATTGATCTCCCCACCAAACATTGACTCCCATTCCTTAAGAATCCTCTGCTTGCCCATGACATTACCCTTCCTCACATCCGGGTTCCCTTGGATTATGTTCCAGCCTCTGGGAACAACTAGTTTGTCTCTTCACAGACCTCAACATCTTTGGCCTCTGCCCAGCCGACTCGACTCACCTGGCAGGAGAGGCCCTGGTACCCAGGTGGGCAGCGGCACTCCTCCACCTCCAGAGCCCGAGGGAGGCTGGTGTAAGTGGGCACGGCCGTCTCCATGGAGACGCCCGCAATGCCTGCCGAGATCATGTCGGTGGAGTAGGTGGCCCGGAGGAGGACTTCGTCCAGGTCAGCCAGGGCCATCATCAGGTGTTCCCGGGTGGCCGGCTGACCATCAGGCCGCTTCCAGAATTGCTGGGGGGGAACAATGAGAAGAAGGGTCAGTGGAGAGCAGAGCCAAGGCGGGTCAAGAAGAGGGGGATCCATCCCTCCGGGAGCTTTGTCTGAACTTTCGATCGCAATCACCTCCCGGAAGACGACCTCGAAGCTCTTGCGTTCGCGGGGCCTCAGCTCAGATAAGTACGCCACCAAAGTGATGTCATTCCCCTGGAGGAACATTAGCGGAGAAATAGAATCAGAATAATAATAATAATCAGTAGTACAATAAAAAATAATGTATATATATACATTACATTACAATACAGGTAGTCCCTAGGCTGAGCAACAGCTCTTAACTCAATACTCTCTTAAGTTGGGGTGCTCATAAATTGAGGTTCTACTGTACTATAAGATTTCTCTCACTCCTTTATGTCTCAGTCCTATATGTAAACAATAATATTGATATAATATAATAATACTACTAATAATATAACATATAATAAAAATAATATATAATTGCTACAATAATAATAATATACTAATCTATATCTATATCTATCTATATATACATAATAAAAGAGAATGTTTGTTTGTATGTGTGTTTGGATATGTGCCTGCTTTCTGATTGGTTGCCACTGTGGGATTATTTGCATAACGCCTCCGATTGGCCAGCACCATTAACATTCCGACACTCTAAAGTGGAAGAGGGGGGGGGGGGGTAAGGAAAAGGCCTGAGGCAGCCAGACATGGTGGGAGTTTAAGGCCAAAACACTTTGCCACCCCGAACAATGACAGAACAAAACCACACTTGGCACACAAAACCCCCCAGACCCACTCTACATCCTGCTGCCTTTGGAGGAGGGTGGACCACAGATGATGGGACTTGCAGTACCTTCAGTAATTTCATGACACCACTGCCACTCCCAATAATGATGGATCAGGGCTAAATTTGCCACACAGAGCCCCCGTGACCCACTCTACATCCTGGTGCACTTTGCAGGAGGGCAGAAAATGGACGATGGGACTCGCAGTGCCTTCACTAACTTCCTGACACCACTGTGAGCCACATAAATAACTGCTAAAGACCAACTAATACATTTCTCAAATAAACCGGGCACCGCCGGGTCTCCAAGCTAGTAATATATAAGATTCCTCTTACTTCCTGTTATCTGAGCCCCATTCTTACATAGGAGTCATTTGTAAGTCAGATGTCCGTAATTCGAGGACTGCCTGTATAATATTACTACTACTACTAATAATAATAATAATAATATAATGCTAATAACATATATATATATAATGTTATTAGCATTATATTATTAGTAGTAGTTATATAGTAGTAATTATTATATTATATATATATGTTATTAGCATTATATTATTATTAGTAGTAGTAATATAGTAGTAATAGTAGTAATATAGTAGTAATTATATATATAATGTTATTAGCATTATATTATTAGTAGTAGTAGTAATATAGTAGTAATTATATATATAATGTTATTAGCATTATATTATTATTAGTAGTAATATAGTAGTAATTATTATATACAGTATATATATATGTTATTAGCATTATATTATTAGTAGTAGTAATATAGTAGTAATTATTATATTATATATATATAATGTTATTAGCATTATATTATTATTATTAGTAATATAGTAGTAATAGTAGTAATATAGTAGTAATTATATATATAATGTTATTATCATTATATTAGTAGTAGTAGTAATATAGTAGTAATAGTAGTAATATAGTAGTAATTATTATATATATATGTTATTAGCATTATATTATTATTAGTAGTAGTAATATAGTAGTAATAGTAGTAATATAGTAGTAATTATTATAATATATATATAATGTTATTAGCATTATATTATTATTATTAGTAGTAATATAGTAGTAATAGTAGTAATATAGTAGTACTTATTATATATATATATATACACACACACACACAGTATATATATATTTCCTTTTGGATTGGAACACAATCTAGTTAAATATTCAACATTCAAGAATAGACTGTTCCTGTCAAATTGGATCAAAGTTAGAGGGAAATATGTGTTTGGGGAGGAATACTATAGCTAAACAGTGTTGTTGTTTTTGTTGTTGTGTGCCTTTGAGGCATCGCCAACATATAGGGTTTTCTTGGGAAGATGTGTTCCATCCTCTGAGAGTGTGACTTTCTTGCCACAGCTTTCCCACCGCCAAACGAGGGGTTCGAACCCCGCCACTACACCATTAACCCTCAACACGTTAGGGCCGTGAATCCTCTCTGTGTTTTGGGATCACTTTATCCAAGCTCCGTGTTGAGGCCTGGTGTGAGGAGGAGGAGGGGGGGGGACCCTTGGGTGAGGCCTTGTGCTCCTGAATTGGAGCCCGCCACTTCTGAGGTGCCTCAGGGCAGGCCCGGATTACCCATAAGGCCACACTAGGCCATGGCCTACGGGCGCAGGCCTAGGAGGGCGCCAGATCAAGGACCAAAAAAAAAAGTTCAAACAAAACCGCAGCGTTTGGCATGATGACTCTCTCGGGGGAGCGCGGGGGGAGAGCGCTGTGCCATCGCCCCGCCCCCTTGTCAAGGAAGGAGGGCGCGAGGAGGATGAGGTGGTTGGGAAGCCCCGCCCCCGGGGCCGCTGCCGCGCATGCCCAGCCACAGCTCCGGGGCCGGGACTTCCAAAGTGAGGCCTAGGGCGCCAAAAGGAGTTAATCCGGGCCTGCCTCAGGGAGAAAACAGTTCTTCCCTGGATGGTGCAAATAGCTTTACAGACAGATCTGCTTTTAGTGAGAATGTTTCACATGAAATGCAGCCTGAGGTTCTGCTTCCAGAGACTCTCGCTGCCCCGGGGAAAGATGTGAGGGGGGTGGTAGACGCTCGATTGTTGCCCATCACTCAGCAAATTCAGTTACAGCGAGATAGTGCTAAGCAGCGGCAATTACAGTTTTCTCAGCATTTGAAAGATAGGCAGAGGGATTCCAGGTGTTTGTTAGATACTGTCTGCGTGGGAACCAATTTGGTGAAACGGAGTCTGCAAGGCCTGAGTAATGGTTGCAAATGACACCCCCCCCCAAAGAGGAGAGACACCCCCAAATGATATGTGTCCCTCTTCTTCCTTACTGTGATTTGCACATCGGCATCCGGCAACGGCGTTCCTCTCCCCCCCGCAGTGTAGGACAGAGTGTAGCGAAGGCGCCCGCCGTAGGATCCGACCTGCGAAAGGATGTAGTAAATAAATAAATACGATGTATGATTTCCTCTGCTGTTGTTAACAGTAAACAAACAGTTCTGTTTTCTTTCCATTTCTGTTGTGGATTCAGGAAAAGTTACCTTGTCCCCCAGGAAGGCTTTGGGCAGCTGCCAGTAGAAAGTAACTTCCGGAAGGAGAGAGAAGCCCTTGTAGAAGAGCCAGCGCTGGCACAGAGAAGAGGCGAGAGGGGAGTGGGAGTGGAAAGCAGGAGGAAGACCACCCACAAGAGAAATGAGAGTTCCATTCTGCCCCAAAGACCCCTCCGACAACGGGTTTGCCATCGCTCGGGGGCACCTCTTGCCCCGCCCACTTTACTCGGGGGCACCTCTTGCCCCGCCCACGCCACCCCCAATACGCATGCAACCGCAGGCACAGGGGTACCTTGGAGGGGCCCCCCAAAGGGTCCTGGGGGGAAGCAAGCAGGTTGGTGGAGGGGTCCATGGCCCGGCTCACGGAGAGGCCTTGCCGGTGGGTCTTGAGACGAGAGAAGAAGAGGAAGAAGACGGGAAGTCAAGGCAGAGGAAGGAGGGGAAGAGGAAGAGGAAGGCAGGGAAGGAAGGAAGGAGGAAGGTGGAAGAGGGAAGGATGGGAGGCAGGAGAGGTTGGGAAGAAGGCAAGAAAGGGGGAAATTGTGAAAAGAAAGAAGGAAGGAAGGAAGGACGGAAGAAAGGAAGGAATGAAGGAAGAAGAGGTTGGAAAGGATGCAAGAAAGGAGCAGACTGAGGAAGGAAGGAAGGGAGGGAGGAAGGAAGGAAGGAAGTGTCTGGGAGGGGGGATTGAGGAAGGAAGGGAGGATAGTGCAGATTGAGGAAGGAAAGAAGGAAGGAAGGAAGGAAGGAAGGAAGGAAGGAAGGAAGGAAAGAAGGAATGAAGAAGGAAGGAAGGAAGGAAGGAAGGAAGGAAGGAAGGAAGGAAGGAAGGAAGGAAGGAAGGAAGGAAGGAAGGAAGGAAGGAAAGAAGGATGGAAGGAAGGATGGAAGGAAAGAAGGAAGGAAGGAAAGAAGGAAGGGAGGATAGTGCAGATTGAGGAAGGAAAGAAGGAAGGAAGGAAGGAAGGAAAGAAGGAAGGAAGGAAGGAAAGAAGGAAGGAAAGAAGGAAGGAAGGAAGGAAAGAAGGAAGGGAGGATAGTGCAGATTGAGGAAGGAAAGAAGGAAGGAAGGAAGGAAGGAAGGAAAGAAGGAAGGAAAGAAGGAAGGAAAGAAAGAAGGAAGGAAGGAAGGAAAAGAAGGAAGGAAAGAAGGAAGGAAGGAAGGAAGGAAGGAAGGAAGGAAGGAAAGAAGGAAGGAAGGAAAGAAGGAAGGAAGGAAGGAAGGAAGGAAGGAAGGAAGGAAGGAAGGAAAGAAGGAAGGAAGGAAAGAAGGAAGGAAGGAAAGAAGGAAGGAAGGAAGAAGGAAGGAAAGAAGGAAGGAAGGGAAGAAGGAAGGGAAGAAGGAAGGAAGGAAGGAAAGAAGGAAGGAAGGAAAGAAGGAAGGAAGGAAAGAAAGAAAGAAAGAAGGAAGGAAGGAAAGAAGGAAGGAAGGAAGGAAGGAAGGAAAGAAGGAAGGAAAGAAGGAAGGAAGAAAGAAAGGAAGGAAGGAAAGAAGGAAGGTGGAAGTGTCTGGGAGGGGGGATTGAGGAAGGAAGGGAGGACAGTGCAGATTGAGGAAGGAAGGAAGGAAGGAAGGAAGGAAGGAAGGAAGGAAGGAAGGAAGGAAGGAGGAAGAGAGGCAGGCACAGTACCTGGGGTCGCCATGAGCCCGGAGCAGCGGCCAGAGCGGGCGGGGGCCTGACCGCTTGTGCCGCGGGGGCCAGAGAGTGTGGGGGAGCGGGAGGCAGGGGCCCAGGGGGCGAGGAGGAGCGATTTGGGGGCCTGCCCTCCTTGTGGGGAGAAGCCGCTCTCCCTTGGGCAAAGCTGGAGAGCATCTCCCAAACCACCGCGTCCTGCTTCCTTTGGGTTTCCCGGTCCTGAAGAAGGAGAAGAGAGGAAGAGAAAGAGAGGCACCAGAGGGGAGAGAGGAAGGAGAGGAAGAGCTCGAGAGGCCCCACAAAGAGGAAGAGGGCAAGGGAGGGGGGACCACACCCGACACGAGGCCCGTGGCCCTACCTGCGTGGCCCGCCGGGCCCTGCTCGGGCCACCCTCGGAGCCGGGGATGCGGCCGGCTGCAACGTCCTTCCGCAGCTGCTCCTCCGTGAAGGAGGTGGAGTTCTGCGGGACATAACCGTGGGGTCGGCGCACTGGGAACGGCCAGACCCCAAAAGCAAGGCGGGCACCCCTTTCCTCCCCCCCCCTGCACTATTCCAGAACATTCCAGGAAGAATCCCCAAAACGCAGCCACGATGCAAGACGCCCCGTGCCTTTCCTACAGACGGATGTGCAACAACAACAACAACACCAAAAGGGATGCAGATGCAAGTGCGGGCAGTGCCCAAAAGCAAGATGGGAAAAATACAGTTCTAATGCACATGTGTTCACAGCACAGTCCACTCTATGGATTAAGAACGTAGAAATGTGATCCTAGAGGGACGGCCGAGCCATTTCCTGTCCTCCCTGGAGCAAAGAAGGGAAGCGGCTTGTATGTGAACGTCCTCTTGCGTGCCTATTAAAGATGGCGAGCTACTCCGCAAGGTCAGAGCCTGTGATATGAAATCTCTGCTGTGACCAAGACTCTGCAGTATTTCCCATCATCCATGGTCCATCCTCCCTCAAACTGCGCCAGGATGTAGGGTGAGCCTTGGGGGGGTCTGTGTGCCAAGTTTGGTCTTGTTCTGTCATTGTTGGGGGCCTAGTCAGGGAAATCAAGTTAAGGAAGCCTTGCTGTCGATTTTGGGCCTGGTCTGTGATTTATAGGGGCTACAGTGTTGTTTGGGAAGTGAATGAGGTGAAGGTACTGCAAATCCCATCATTCGTGGCCCATCCTGCCCTAAACCACACCAGGTTGTGAAGTGGACCATTGGGCCTCTGTGTGCCAAGTTTGGTCCTGATCCGTCATTCCTGTGGGCCGCAGTGAGTGACTGCCTGAGGCCTTTCCTTTTCCCTCTGAGTCACCTTAGAATGTTGGAATGTAAATGGCCAATCAGAGTCCTTTATGCAAATACTCCCTCAGGGGCAACCAATCCCCTCTGTCTGGGGCCGTAGAATGTTGCAGTTCTGAGGCTGACCAATCAGAGTCCCTTATGCAAATAATCCCGCGGTGGCAACCAATTGAAACGCTGCCACATATTCCTCCGCACCTCCGCCCGCAAACACTGACTTTTATTATATACATAGATAGATAATAATATATAATATAATAGTATAATACAATATAATAATGCATAATTGTTGTAGCTTGGCAACAGTCACAGCAGCCAGGTCAATGCGGCTTTGTGGGAAGTGGAAATTTCAGGGCAGACATCATGATTTCATGTCTGTTTATTACGCGCGAATGGACACTCAGTTCAGGCAACGTGGCTTTCAAGTACAGCTCGGCCCGAGTTCTCTCGTTCTTGTTTCTGGATTTTGGATTTAAGTATTCTGGGAATTCTCTGTTGCCTCAGCCCCATTCTTAACTAGGAGTCGTTTGTAATCTGGGTGTTTGTAACTTGGGGACGGCCTGTACGTAGGGGAAACAGAGGCATCGGGAGTTGTAACAACTAGCCTTCCAGATCGTCCAAAGCAAAAGGCCAACTTTTTCTCATCTTGTCCATTCGGAAACACACACCGACGCGCACGGCCACAACATGGAGGTTGGGTTCATGCATCCCCCTCCTGCGTACCTTGTGTGCCCGTCGCATTCGGGCGAAATAGGTCTCCTTCTGCCCAAAAGCCCAGGCGGAAGAGAAAGGAGGAAGGAAGGAAAGAGTGAGGAAACAGAGGGGAAATTGGCACAGGAAGAGATCCCTGGCAACGACGCTTCTGGGGATAAAGATGGAGGAGAACTCTTTTGCGGACAGATCCTCCTTTCGTCATATATATCTATATATATAAAATGAGAGCTGTCGTGTTTAGTAGCTTATAAACAGCAAAACCACACAACGCAGACACACCAAACCAGGCCACATACACACACAACCCAACGAGGTATGTTTACCAAAAATAAAAACCCCATTTTTTTTAAAAAAACCCTGTCAAACACACAAAAAAACAAGAGGACTACAACACCCAGAATCCCCCGTGGCAAAGACAGACAGCGCAAGCGCAGACATACTGCTTAGGCCCCGCCCCCAGAGGAAGTGACATCGCTCGGGCCCGGCCCCCGGAGGGAGTGACGTCGCTCAGGCTTCACCCCCGGAGGGAGTGGTCGCTCGGGCCACACCCTCGGAGGGAGTGACGTCACTCGGGCCACGCCCCCGGAGGGAGTGACATCGCTTGGGCCCCGCCCCTGGGGAGTGACGTCGCTCAGGCTTCACCCCGGAGGGAGTAATGTTGCTCAGGCCACGCCCGGAGGAGTGACGTCGCTGAGGCTTCACCCCCGGAGGGAGTGACGTCACTCGGGCCACGCCCCCGGAGGGAGTGACATCGCTTGGGCCCCGCCCCCCGGATGGAGTGACGTCACTCGGGCCACGCCCCCGGAGGGTGTGACATCGCTTGGGCCCCGCCCCCGGAGGAGTGACGTCGCTCAGGCTTCACCCCCGAGGGAGTGACGCCACTGGGCCCCGCCCCCGAGGGTGTGACATCACCCCAGAGGCCCCAGGCCACACCCTGGAGGGAGTGACGTCACTCGGGCCACGCCCCCGGAGGGTGTGACATCGCTTGGGCCCCGCTCCCTGGAGGGAGTGACGTCGCTCAGGCTTCACCCCCGGAGGGAGTGACGTCACTCGGGCCACGCCCCCGGAGGGTGTGACATCGCTTGGGCCCCGCTCCCTGGAGGGAGTGACGTTGCTCGGGCCACACCCCCGGAGGGAGTGACATCGCTTGGGCCCCGCCCCCGGCGGGAGCGACATCGCTCAGGCCACACCCGGGAGGGAGTGACGTCGCTCAGGCTTCACCCCCCCCTGGAGGGAGTGACGTCGCTCAGGCTTCACCCCCGGAGGGAGTGACGTCGCTCAGGCCACACCCTCGGAGGGAGTGACGTCACTCGGGCCACGCCCCCGGAGGGAGTGACATCGCTTGGGCCCCGCCCCCCGGAAGGAGTGACGTCGCTCAGGCTTCACCTCCGGAGGGAGTAATGTTGCTCGGGCCCGGCCCCCGGAGGGAGTGACGTCGCTCGGGCCACACCCTCGGAGGGAGTGACATCGCTTGGGCCCCACCCCCGGAGGGAGCGACGTCGCTCGGGCTGCACTCCTCCTCCCTCCCTCCTTCTGAGGACACGCCGAGTTGTCCGCTGGGACAACTCGGCGTGAGTCATCACCATTTTTTTTTGGCCTTGATCTGGCGCCCCCCTCGGCTTATGCCCATAGGCCACGCCCTTGCTGCCCTAAATGATAATCCGGGCCTGACCACCACACAACGCCACAGCAGCGCGTGGCCGGGTACAGCTAGTGTATATATATATATATATATATATAGGAAGATGTTTGTATACGTATGTGTGTGTGTATACTTCTTCCTGACCCTGTTTTACCTCCACTGATTTTGGGGAAAGGGCTTCCCGCTCACCTTGTCCCCCAGGTAGGCGTCCGGCAGCTGCCAGTAATAGGCCTCCTGGCCCAGTTGCCCGAAGCGGCCGAAGGAGAGCTGCGGCCCTTCGGGGGCCATCTCCACGGTGAAGCCGGTCTGGACGCGGGCGCTGTGCTGCCGGTTGACCAGCGCAAAGCCCTGGAAGTTCCCTGGGAAGAAGGGAGTGCTGACCTGGATGGGAGGAGAAGAGGAAGGAGGTGAAGGAGGACAATTATTCAGTTAGTTTCCTGGACGTCTCGGTTTTGGTTCAAAACGGACAATTAAAAACTAAGAACTACCACAAACATGTTAATAAAGACATCTATCTACACTTCAAAAGCCCCCATACCCACTCCCTCAAACAGAATTTACCGTATACTCAATTAAAGGACTAACAATCTCCGTAATTACTTAGTCCACTCTGATTGCTTTAATCCACAAAACAAAAGTTCCCTTTCTGCAGGCACAAGGCCTTGCGCACATTGCTCCGTATGCTCCAATAGAACCACGGATAAAGAAATATGGAGCCCATCTAGAGATAAAACCTTTAAGATCAAAGCATTCACCACCTGCACATCCAAAATGGTCATTTACGCCATTTCTTACGATTGCTCCTGGATTTACGTGGGCCAGACCAAGAGGGAACTCCGGACTAGATTTAATGAGCCTCGGTACATACGAGGCTCAACGGATTCTGCTTTTTACACTCATTGCAAAGATAGTAAACATGACACTTCCACCTTAAAGTTAAGAGTACTAGAAGAAATTCTTCCTAAACCCCATACAGACGTCTCGAATCAACTAATCAAACTTGAAAATAAATGGATCGTTCTCCTCGATACCGAATGGCCACGTGGTCTCAACGACCCAATCAGCATTAACTTAATGTTAGTTTAAAAGGGCTTACATCTGTTGTTATCTTACCTTTGGGTCACCTCACTCCTCCCTTGAGTGAGGTTATGCCTACGGAAATACATTACATGGTATGTATTATTTTAGGCTATTGGGTGTATGTATTTATTATACCGCCTTCCCGACATAGTATATTGTTATAGAAGAAGATGAAGAAAGAAGAAGAAGAAGAAGTGGAGGACGGTGAGGAAGAAGAAGGCTAAGAAGAAGGTGAAAAAGAGATTAAGAAGAGGAAGAAGGTGAAGAAGGGGAAGGTGGAGAGGAAGAGGAAGAAGGTGAAGAAGAAGAGAAAGGAGAAGAGGAGGAAGAAGGTGAAAAGTGGATTAAGATTAAGAAGAATAGGACAAAGGTGAAGAAAAGGAGGAGGAAGAAGGTGAGGAAGAAGACAAAGAAGAGGAAGAAGGTGAGGAAGAAGACAAAGAAGAGGAAGATTGTGAAGGAGGAGGTGAAGAAAATAAGAAGGGAAAAGTGAATAAGAAGAGGAAAAAGAAGAAGGTGAAGAAGATGAGGAAGAAGGTGAAGAGGAAGAGGAGGAAGTAGAAGAAGATGAAGAAGAAGTGGAGGAGGAGGAGGAAGAAGAAGGCCAAGAAGAAGGTGAAAAAGAGATTAAGAAGAGGAAGAAGGTGAAGAAGAGGAAGGTGGAGAGGAAGAGGAAGAAGGTGAAGAAGAAGAGAAAGGAGAAGAGGAGGAAGAAGGTGAAAAGTGGATGAAGATTAAGAAGAATAGGACAAAGGTGAAGAAAAGGAGGAGGAAGAAGGTGAGGAAGAAGACAAAGAAGAGGAAGATTGTGAAGGAGGAGGTGAAGAAAAGAAGAAGGGAAAAAGTGAATAAGAAGAGGAAAAAGAAGGTGAAGAAGATGAGGAAGAAGGTGAAGAGGAAGAGGAGGAAGTAGAAGAAGATGAAGAAGAAGTGGAGGAGGAGGAGGAAGAAGAAGGCCAAGAAGAAGGTGAAAAAGAGATTAAGAAGAGGAAGAAGGTGAAGAAGAGGAAGTAGAGGAGGAAGACGAAGAAGCAGAAGGTTAAGAAGAAGGCGAAGAAGAAGATTAAGAAGAAGAGGAAGAAGCTAAACAGAAGAGGAGGAGGAAGAAGGTGAAGAAGGTGAGGAAGAAGGGGCTGAGGAGAGATTCAGAGGGAACACGGCCGCGGAGGGGACTCACCGTGTCGCGGTGGTAGGAGGAGCTGGTGCACTGCTGGGTGACCCCCATGCAGAAGCAGGGCAGGCAGCCCTCTCGGTTCTCGGCGCTCAGGTGGAAGTGGTGCGGGCGGCAGGAGTCGCACTGGGGGCCCTCCACGCTGGCCTGAGAGGACGACAAGAACGTCGTCCTTAGCACCACCATTGGGGCCCTTCTTCCCCACCTCGCTGCCCATGGGATTCCCCCCTCCTCACCTTGCACTGGCATTGCCCATTGGCGTCACATTGGCTGCTGAGGCTGCCTTGAGGGTCGCAGTTGCACCTCGAACCCGAACCTGGGGGAAGGAAAAGGAAACAAAACAATAATAATAATAATAACAATAATTTTGGATTCAATGTCGAGGGAAGTCAAAGTCAATTTGAAGTTATTATTATTATTATTATTATTTTGAGGTCAATGATGAGGGAGGTCAAAGTCAATATGAAGTCAAAATAATAATAATGATAATAATAATTGTAAAAATGTAAGTGCAATAATAATTAATAGATGTAATAATAATAATAGAGTAAAATAATAAATGTAATAATAATAATAAAGTAATAAATGTAATAATAATAATAAAGTAAAATAATAAATAATAAATGTAATAATAATAGATGAAAATAATAAATGTAATAATAATAATAGAGTAAAGTAATAAATGTAATAATAATAATAGAGGAAAATAATAAATAATAAATGTAATAATAATAGAGGAAAATAATAAATGTAATAATAATAGAGGTAAAGTAATAAATGTAATAATAATAATAAAGTAAAATAATAAATGTAATAATAATAGAGCAAAATAATAAATGTAATAATAATAAAAATGTAAGTGCAATAATAATAATAAATAGATGCAATAAAAATTTAAAATATAATAATAGAGTAAAATAATAAATGTAATAATAATAATAGAGTAAAATAATAAATGTAATAATAGAGTAAAATAATAAATGTAATAATAAATAGAGTAAAATAATAAATGTAATAATAATAATTGTGTAAAAATGTAAGTGCAATAATAATAATAAATAGATGCAATAAAAATTTAAAATATAATAATAATAGAGTAAAATAATGAATGTAATAATAATAGAGGAAAATAATAAATGTAATAATAATAATTGTGTAAAAATGTAAGTGCAATAATAATAATAAATAGATGCAATAAAAATTTAAAATATAATAATAGAGTAAAATAATAAATGTAATAATAGAGTAAAATAATAAATGTAATAATAGAGTAAAATAATAAATGTAATAATAGAGTAAAATAATAAATGTAATAATAATAATTGTGTAAAAATGTAAGTGCAATAATAAATAGATGCAATAAAAATTTAAAATATAATAATAATAGAGTAAAATAATAAATGTAATAATAATAGAGGAAAATAATAAATGTAATAATAATAATAATGGAGAGTAAAATAATAAATGTAATAATAACAATTGTGTAAAGATGTAAGTGCAATAATAATAATAATAAATAGATGCAATAAAAATTAAAAATATAATAATAGAGTAAAATAATAAATGTAATAATAATAATGGAGGAAAATAATAAATGTAATAATAATAATAATAATGGAGAGGAAAATAATAAATAACTTTGTCAGACCTCGAAAATGCCCTCTGTTGTGGATAAAGGAAACTGCGGATACAAGTCCCAAGGGGACAGAGGTCACACTATATGTGGGGGTGGGCCTGGCCTTCGGGGACCCCCACCATTTTTCCCTGCTCCAAACATGGAACTCACCTGAACGGGTGCACGGATAACCCCGGCTGGGGTCCCCCGTGTAACCTGGAGCACACCTGTATCGAGAGAAGAGGGTCAAGTTGAAGAGACACCCCCAGGACCAGTGACAACGCCGGCAAAGGGTCTCAGGAGGGGATCCTAGAGGTCACGGAGTCCACCCAAGGGGTCTCTCCTACCGTTCGCACTGCCGGCCGTGGGATCCCGTGGCGCAGGCGTCGCAGGTGGGCTGCCCGTCCGAGTCCAGGAAGCAGGTCTTGGCCTCCCTGGGAGAGAGCAAAGCCAGGGGTCAAGGCCAAAGTGGGCGGGCAAGGGGGCAAGGGGGCAAAGGGCAGGGGAGGGGCACCTACTGGCCAGGAGGGACGGCTCCGTGGCAAGGGCAGGGCTGGCAGGACCCTTGTCGGGCATCGCCAAAGAAACCCTGCCGGCAGCGGTCGCAGCGGGGACCCTCCGTGTTGTGCTGGCAGTTCTGCAGAGGAAGGAAAAGAGGAAGGAAGGAAGGAAGGAAGGAAGGAAGGAAGGAAGGAAGGAAGGGGGAAAGAAGTTAAAAGAAAAGAAAGGGAAGGAAAAGAGGAAGGAAGGAAGGAAGAAAAGACAGAAGGAAGGAAGGAAGGAAGGGGAAGGAGAAGGAAAAGAGAAAGGGAAGAGAAAAGAAGAAGAAGGAAAAGGAAGGGAAAAAAGAAGATAAAAGAAAAGAAAGGGAAGGAAAAAAGGAAGTAAGGAAGGAAGGAAGAAAAGGAAAGGGGAAGGCAAAGAGAAAGGGAAGAGAAGAGAGAAGAAAAGGAAGGGGGAAGGGAAGATAAAATAAAGGGAAGGAAAGGGGAAGGATTGGGAAAAAGAAGAAGAGGGAAGGGGAAGAAGAAAAGGAATGGGGAAAGAGAAGAGTGGAGAAAAGAAAAGGAAAAGGAAAGGGAAAGAGAAAGGAAGGAAGGAAGGAAGGAAGGAAGGAAGGAAGGAAGGAAGGGGAAAACGAAAAAGAATGGTCCAGGGAAGATAAAAGAAAAGAAAGAGAAGGGGAAAGGAAAGGCAGGAAGGACGAAAGGGGGAAAGAAGGGAAGGGAAGGGAAAGGGAAAAAGAAAAGGAAAGGGGAAGAAGCAAAGAGAAGAGAAAAGGGGGAGAGAAGAAGGAAGGAGGGAAGGTGGAGGAAATATAAAAGAACAGAATAGGAAGGAAAGGGAAAGAGGAAGGAAATAAGGAAGGAGAAGAAGAAAAGGAAGAAGAGAAGAGAAAGGAAAAGGTAAAATGGAAGGAGGGAGGAAATATAAAAGAAAAGAGTAAAAGAAAGGGAAGGGGAAGTGAAAGAGGAAGGAAGGAAGAAAAGAAAAGGAGAGAAGGGAGGAAAATAAAAAAGGAACGGGGAAGAGAAGAGGACAGAAAAGGGGACGAAGGAAGGAGGAAGGTAATAGAAAAGAGAAAGAAGAGATAAGAGAAAAGGGAAAAGGGAAGGGAAAAAGGAAGGAAGGAAGATCCAATATCAAAAAGGTTTCCAATAGGTAAAAACCAAAACACTGTCCGGTTTCCAGAAGGGCCAACCCATTCCCGACCGAAAGGGGCTCAGTCTGGGCCAGGCACGGGCAAATTTCGACCCTCCGAGTGTTTTGGACTTCGATTCCCAGAATTCCTAGCAGCCGGGCCACGCTTTCTCTCTCTCTCTCTCTCACCTGGCACTCCCCGGTCTCCGGGTCGCATTCGGTGGCGTGTCCCCCGCAGTCGCAAGGCTCGCAAGTGCCCAGGTAGAGCCCACTCGTGGTCCGGGTGTAGCCTACATCGCAGTCCTGAAAACGGGAGCGACGCAAGCGAGTGTTTCCCGTTGCCTTTCTACGAGATCAGACGAGACCCCCCCAAGGCGTGCAGGACTTCCTCAGGGACTTGAGCCCGGGTCGAAAGGGTCAACGGCTCACCTGGCAGGAAGGTCCGCGGTATCCAGCGGGGCAGGTGCATTCTTCCACTTCCACGGCGGGGTCCCGGCCGGTGGGGTGCGGCACCGCCACGTCCAGCTGGATGCCGGAGATCCTGAAGGGAAGGAGACGGAAACGTTGACCAAGGAGAACAGCTCCCGCGTTTGCCTCCCTCCTCCTTTCCCTTTCCCGCCGCTGACCTGCTCTCCGAGGGCCGCTCCGAGTACGAGGCCCGGATCATGAGGAGGTCGATGCCGGCCAGAGCCATCAGGAGGTGTTCGCGGGTGGCGTCCTGCCCGTCGGCGCGGCGCCAGGCTTGCTGAAAGGGCGAGAAAGGGGTGAATTCACATTCGCAGTTGTGCCATTGGGGATGATCACTATTCCCCAAATCTTTTTTTTTGCATGGGGGGGGGGCTCACCTCCCGGAAGGGCACGGCAAAGGTCATGGGTGTCCCTGGGAGAGGGGTGGCGTCGGCCTTGTGTTCTAAGAAAATGCCGTTCCCTTGAAGGAGGACGTCCGGCCGGCCCCGCAGGAGAGGGGATCCCGGGAAAGCCTCGTGGGCAATGGTGTAGCGCAGCTCCCCGCCGTAAGAGGTCACCTGGGGAGGAAGAGGGAAGCATTATTTAGACGTGGCACAGCCCTTGAAGAAGCTGACTCCGAAATGTGTGGGCCCGTACCCCATTGTGCAGGTGGTCAACTCCATGACAGTTTGGCTACTATTCAGGCCCGGATTACCCATAAGGCCAACATAGGCCATGGCCTAGGGGCACAGGCCGAGGGGGGCGCAGATCACGGACCCTGAGGGCGAAACGTCAGGAGGAAACGAGGCCAGGCGGCCACAGGGAGAGACCCCGCGGCCCACAGGGAGACCCCGCCGCCCGGGAGGACCATCTTTCCACGCAGGGAGAGGGGGGGAGGGAGTTGCCCATGCGAGAAGCTGTGGCCGGCAGAGGAGAAGGGGAGGGGGCGGCCCTGCGGGGATCCTCTTCTCCCCCACCCCCCACAGTCCGTCCTTCCCAGGCCCCGCCCTCCATTCCACCCTCAGAAAAATATTTCCTGTATTATATATAAAATAAAAATATTTCCTGTATCTGTATATATAATAAAGCGGAATGTTTGTATGTACAGTATGTATGTGTGCGGAGGGCGGAAGGGCAATAAAATAAAAATATTTCCCGTATTATATATAAAATAAAACTCACCTTGTCTCCCTTGAAGCGCTCCGGCAGCACCCAGAAGTAGACGTCCGGCGCCAGCGAGTGGAAGGAGGAGAAAGTGAGTTCGGAGGGCCCGGAGAAGCGGAGCCCCTCGCTGACTGTCCGAGTGCCGGCCGCGTTGGAGAGGCTGAAGTGGGGTCCTCCGGTCTCCTCATAGGCCACACGCACCTAGGACAAAGGAGAGGAACTGCCATTAGGAGCTGTGCAGGGGGAAGTTCACCTGACCTCTCTAATATACACATGAAATCATGCCTTTTCCCATGACTTCCTGATACGGGTCTCTTCTCTAACAAGCACTGTGACCTTCGGAGATTCTGTTGAGCAGCACAACGTTTATGAAAACTGTGTCTCCTATCAACCAGCTCATTATCTTGCAACTCATTCGTCTCTCCACCTGGGATTTCAGGCTGTGAATATAGGGTCGTGGGCAAGGACAACACAAAGCATAAATCACGTGGGATGTCGCGCAAGTGGTGAAGCACCTTATATTCCGAGTTATATTTCGATGTACAGCGTGGGGATTCTGAGGGGATTCTCGGAATATAAGGTGTTTCACCGCTTGCGCGACATCCCACGTGATTTATGTTTTGTGATGTCCTTGCCCACGACCCTATATTTACATCGGCCAGACGAGAAGAGTCTTGAGAACGAGGGTGATTGAACATAAATCCAAAATACGCTCTGGAAGTCTTCCAGAGCGTATTTTGGATTCCATATTATATTCCCATTATACAGAATTGCAACATCATCCTGAAGGTCTTCTATTTCAGCCTCTGAACCCGTTTCCCTAGGGGCCAGCTCCTGTGCACCATCTTGGAAACTCTCTGGAATGTGACCTTCGCTAACGGCTGGAGACACCGACCGATCACTTTCAGGACTTAGAATCTCATGTTGGCTCTCAGGCCCAGCGTTCACATCATCCGCTTCCCCTTCTATATAGGCCCAGATTAACCCATTTTGGCGCCCTAGGACAGTCTTTGGAATTACGCCCCCACACACCAACCTCTACCGCACCCCCCACCTCCTTCTGCTCTCGAGGCGCGCGCACCCTCCTTCCTTGAGTCAAGGAAGGAGGCCGCGCAAGAAGGAGGAAGGAAGGGAAGCCCCGTCCCCGGTGCCGGCATCAGCCCCAGGGGCGGGGCTTCCCTCCACCTCCTTTTATTCGCGGCGCGCCTCATGCCCTCCTTCTTTGACAAGGGGCCGGGGGCGATGGAGAGGGGGGGCCCACCATTCCCTCCTCCCCTGCCCACTCGCAGTGCTCTCCCCCACCCTCCCCCGAGAGAGAGAGAGAGAGGTTGCGTTGCGGTTTCGTGTTTTTTTGGGTCCGTGTGAATTGCGCCCCCCCCCCCCTAGGCCATGTCCTAGGGTGACCTTATGGGTAATCCGGGCCTGCTTCTATATCGGTATCAGCCACAACCATGGGCTGAACGGCAACATCCTCGTACCTTTGTATTCAAAGTTATAGGGAAGAAGTAAAGAAAAGCGACGCGTATCGTTCGCCATTTGGTAGAGAAAGCCGGGTCTGAATCCCCGAGTGCGGTGCGTACCTGGTCCCTGCTCCAGGAGGAGCTGGCGCACTGCCGGGAGACGCCCATGCAGAAGCAGCGCAGGCAGCCCTCCGGGTTGTGCTGGCTGAGGTGGAAGGTCCCCGTGGCGCATTCGTTGCAGAAGCGGCCCATGACGTTGGGCTGCCAAATGACAAAAGAAGAACGTTGGCGATCCCAGTGACCGCAGAACCCAGAGTTTTGGATTCGTGTCCTAAGCGGTCGCCCTGCTCACCTTGCACCGGCAAGCGCCGTCCGAAACCTCGCTGCTGCCCCGCGTTAGAGGGATGGAAGGGGAGAAAGAGAAGGAGGAGATGGAGAAGGAGAAGGCAACGGGCGACCACTTGCTCTGAGAAGGAAAAAGAAGAGGAAGAAGTTTGAGGAGAAAAGAGAAAAGGTTGGGAGAGGGAAAGGTCTGCGTGGTTGCTATCCGGTTGAAACGTTAGAGGGATGGAAGGGGAGAAAGAGAAGGAGGAGAAAAGGACGAGAAGAGGAGAAAGACAAAAAGAAAAAGAGAAGGAGGGGAGAAAGAGAAGAAGGAAAAGAGAAGGAGAAAGAGAAGGAGAAAAGGCAGGGAAGATGAGAAGAAAAAGAAGAATTAAAAGAGGAGAAAGAGAAGAAGAAGAGGAGAAGAAAGAGAAGAAGCAGAAAATGACAGAGAAGGAGAAAGAGCAGAAGAGGAGGAGGGGAGAAAGAGAAGAAGGAAAAGAGAAGGAGAAAGAGGAGAAAAGGCAGAGAAGATGAGAAGGAAAAGAAGAGGAGGAAGAAGTAAAAGAGGAGAAAGAGAAGAAGAGGAGGAGAAAGAGAAGAAGCAGAAAATGGCAGAGAAGAGAAAGAGAAGGAGAAAGAGAAGAGGAGGAGTCGGACGGGAAAGATAGAAGAAGGAAAAGAGGAGGAGAAAGAGAAGAATGAGAAGAAGGGGAGAAGGGAGAAAAAGGAAAAGAGAAGAGGAGGATAAAAAGGAGGGAGAGAGGAGAAGAAGAAAGAACATGGAGATGAAGAGGAGAAAGAAAAAGAAGGAGAAAAAGACAGAGAGGAGGAGAAAGGAAGAGACGGAGAATAAGAGGAGAAGGAGAGGAAAAAGAAAAGAAGGAGGAGAAGGAGGAGAAAAAGAAAGAAAGAGCAGCAGCAGAAGAAACAGAAGTTGGGGAGGAGAAGGAGAAGAAGGGGAAAGGCAGAGAAGAAGGAGTGGAGAAGAAGGGGAGAAAGAGAAGAAGGAGAAGAGGATAAAAAGGAGAAATATGATAAGAAGAAGGAGATGGTGGAGAAGAAGAGGAGAAAGAAAAGGAGAAAAAGGCAGAGAGGAGGAGAAGAAAGAGGTGGAGAGGAAAAAAGAGAAGAAGAGGAGGAGCAAAAGAAGACGGAGCAGAAGAAAAAGAAGTTGGAGGAGAAGGAGAAAAGGCAGAGAAGAAGGAGAAGGAGAAAAAAGTAGAAGAGGAGAAAGAGAAGAAGGAGGAAAAGAAGGAGGAGAGGAAGGAACTACGATTCCGAGGGCCTTCCACTCACCGGGCGCCTTGATGCACTTCCCGCCAGGTTGGACGGGGTTCCCTTCATAGCCAGTAGCACACCTGGAGAGCGACAGGGGAGAAGCAGGTGAGTGGCCCAAGGGGTCTCCTTCCATGGTCCTTAGAGAGCCCCGTGGGCCACAACCAAGAGCGGGGGGTGTCCCACTTGCCTCTCGCAGCGCCGCCCGGTGTACCCCACGGCGCACGCGTCGCAAGTGGCCTGCCCGTCCGTGTCCAAGAAGCAAGTGCTGGAAAACCTCCGGGGGGCTTCGGTGTAGGGGCACGGGCAAGGCAGGCACGCCGTGGGGCCGCCCTTGGAGGCGTCCCCAAAGAAGCCCGGCTTGCACTTGTTGCATTGGGGTCCCTCGGTGTTGTGCTGGCAGTTCTGTGGGCAAAAAGAGAGGGTGGGGTGAGCGGGGACCCCACCATTCCCCCCTCAAAACAGGAAGAACACACTCCTGAAAAGCCTTGCTGAGAAAAGATAGCTCTCTGGTCGCAACTAGCGCTGTACTTTGGGCCTCGGATCAAACCGACACTTGGGGGCTGCCATAATAATAACAAAGCTCTATACCAGTGTTTCCAACCCTTTTTTTGAGCCCTGGAGGTTTCAGAGTTCAAAGCTTAGGTGGTTACGGTATCTTCTTAGAGACACGTATCTTAAGGTTACAATACACTAACTATGGAGATGCAACTTGATACTATATAGCCGTACCCCCAGAACCAATAGCTTAGCAGTCTTTAAACTAACTGCTTGTCCTTTAAACCAGTATTTCCCAACTTTTTTTGAGCCGCGACACATTTTTTTACATTTCCAAAATCCCGGGGCACACCACTGACCAAAATGACACAAAATGACACACTAACACGGTAATACGTATAGTTAATATGTTTTTGAATGTATTTATACACTCACTCAGTGTGAAACCTGGGCCTGTTTCGATGAACACAACAGAGATATCCTGGCAGGAAAGGCAGAAAGACACAAACTTCCCGCACAGAACTCCCATAACCAAGAGGAAATGCGATAAGAGTTTGGTGGACGTTGACCTTGGGTTTTGGAGTTGTAGTTCACCTATACCCAGAGAGCACTGTGGACTCAAACAATGTTGGATCAGGACCAAACCTGGCATGAATACTCAATATGCCCAAATGTGAACACAGATGGGGTTTGGGGAAAACAGACCTTGACATTTGGGAGGAAGGCTGGTGAGGGAGTCCCAGGTGAGCTGCTTCTGGAGGCGCCCCAGCTCGACCCTGCTATGTCCCAGGTGAGGGGCCGGGCCGAGGGGAAGGGTGCCCCGGGGCCTCACCTGGGACACAACAGGGCCGAGCTGGGGCGCCTCCAGAAGTACCTGGCTCCTTCGCTTCCTTCACTGCCGTGGGAAGCGAAGGAGCCAGCTGCTTCCGGAGGCGCCCTGGCTCGGCCCTGCTGCGTCCCAGGTGAGGGGCCGGGCCGAGGGGAAGGATTACCCGGGCCTCACCTGGGACACAACAGGGCCAAGCAGGGTGCCTCAGAATTACCTGGCTCCTTCGCTTCCTTCACTGCCGCAGGAAGCGAAGGAGCCAGCTGCTTCCGGAGGCGCCCCAGCTCGGCCCTGCTGCGTCCCAGGTGAGGGGCCGGGCCGAGGGGAAGGGCGCCCTGGGGCCTCACCTGGGACACAACAGGGCTGAGCCGGGGCACCTCCAGAAGTATCTGGCTCCTTCGCTTCCTTCACTGCCGTGGGAAGCGAAGGAGCCAGCTGCTTCCGGAGGCGCCCGCCTCAGCCCTGCTGCGCCCAGGTGAGGGGCCGGGCCGAGGGGAAGGATGCCCGGGCCTCACCTGGGACGCAGCAGGGCTGAGCTGGGGCGTCTCTGGAAGTACCTGGCTCCTTCGCTTCCTTCACTGCCGTGGGAAGCGAAGGAGCCAGCTGCTTCGGAGGCGCCCGGCTCAGCCCTGCTGCGTCCCAGGTGAGGGGCCGGGCCGAGGGAAGGGCGCCCTGGGGCCTCACCTGGGACACAACAGGGGGGCGAGCTGGGGTCCTCTGGAAGCAGCTGGCTCCTTCACTTCCTTCACTGCCACAGGAAATGAAGGAGCCAGCTGCTTCCGAGGCGCCCCAGCTTGGCCCTGCTTCGTCCCAGATGAGGGGTTGGGCCGAGGGAAGAGCGCCCCGGGACCTCACCTGGGACACAGCAGGGCCGAGCTGGGGCGTCTCTGGAAGTACCTGGCTCCTTCGCTTCCTTCACTGCCGTGGGAAGCGAAGGAGCCAGCTGCTTCCGAAGGCGCCCCGCCTCGGCCCTGCTGCGTCCCAGGTGAGGGGCCGGGCCGAGGGGAAGGATGCCCAGGAGCCTCACCTGGGACGCAGCAGGGCCGAGCTGGGGCGTCTCTGAAGTACCTGGCTCCTTCGCTTCCTTCACTGCCGCGGAAGCGAAGGAGCCAGCTGCTTCGGAGGCGCCCGCCTCAGCCCTGCTGCGTCCCCAGATTAGGGGCCGGGCCGAGGAAGGGCGCCCGGGCTTCACCTAGGATGCAGCAGAGCTGAGCCGGGGCTCCTCCGGGAGCAGCTGGCTTCTTTGGTTCCCAGGTCTCCCTCACAAGCGGAGGGAGACCTGGGGAAACAGAGGAGAGGTCTCTCGGGCCCTGGCTGCTTCCAAACTGAGATTTCCTCCGTTTCCCCAGGTCTCCCTCATGAGCGGAGGGAGAGCCTGGGGAACAGGCCCTGCCTGGGAGCCGGGTTTGGCTGGTTCGCGTCTTCCGCCGGGCTCCCCGAGGTTCCCAGGTTCCTGCCTCCTCCTCCGGAAGTGAGCTCACAGGATAGACTCTATCCTGTGGGCTCACTTCGGGAGGAGGAGTAGAGTGTCGCCCGGCCCCTCCTTTCCTGAGCCTCCCCTGCCTCTCTAGGCCCTAGAGAGGGTCGTCTTTCCCAACCGCTGTTCCGCGATCAGCTGGTGTGCCGCGGGAAAACCTCGGAGGGGGAAGAAAGGGTGGGGAGAGAGGTTTTCCCGCGGCACACCAACCGATCGCTCACGGCACCCTAGTGTGCCGCGGCACAGCGGTTGGGAAACACTGCTCTATACAACTTGGATTGATTACGAAAAAGCATTTGACGGACTGCCCGCATTGTTGGATCATCAAATGTCTAGATGTCATCGGGGTTTGTGAAAATATTAGGAAGTTCACCGAAATTGCAATGAAACAATGGAAAACGGAGTTGTTCGTGGGCAACGAGAGCTATGGAACTGTCAACGTCAAGAGAGGAGTTTTCCAGGGTGACTCGCTGTCACCTGTTCGTCATGGTCATGATCCGCCTGTCAGTCATTCTACAGAAAACAAACCTGGGCTACCAAACAGCAAGAAATTACCAAAATTTTCCACTTGTTGTACATGGATGACCTGAAGCTTTACGGAAAATTAGAAACAGAAATCCAGTCACTGGGTGGCCATTGCGGTCTCTTCCATTATTATTATTATTATTATGTCCCTTCCCGCAGAGCTTACCAGGCAGTATCCGGAGACCGGGTCACAGGCGCCGGAGTGGCTGTGGCAGCTGCACCCGGAGCAGGTGCCCAAGTACGGAGCGCCGGGGAGGCGCTTGAAATGCGGAGCACACCGCTCGCAGGAGAGGCCGGCGTATCCCACGGGGCACCTGCCGAAAAGAAGAGCCCACCTCAACGTTAGGAAGAATTTCCTGGCCCTCAAAGCTGTTCGGCGGGGGAATATCCTGCCTTGGGAGGTTACCGCTCTGGATAATTTTTAAAGCAGAGGCTAGATGGCCATCTGGCGGGAGAGATTCAATTGTGTGGACGGCTTTTCGGGTCCGTTCCAACTCTAGTTCTATTATTCAATCATCCATCCATCTATTTATCTGTCTTCTGGGCTTGGACTCAATGGCCCTTGGGGCCCCTTCCAACTAGGATTCAATTGTCTATTCAACTATCTATCTATCCAGCTATCCATCTATCTACCTACCTACCCATCCACCGACCCACCCATCCACCTACCCATCCACCCACCTACCTATCCACCACCTACCTAGCTATCCATCCATCCATCCATCCACCTACCTATCAATCCATCCACCCACCCATCCATTTACCTACCTATCCATCCATCCACCCACCCACCTACCTACCTATCCATCCACCCACCCATCCACCCACCTACCTATCCACCCATCCACCCACCTACCTATCCACCCACCCATCCATTTACCTACCTATCTACCCATCCATCCATCCATCCACCCTCCCACCTACCTACCCATACCCATCCACCCACCCATCCACCCACCTACCTATCCACCCACCCACCCATCCATCTACCTACCCATCCATCCACCCACCTACCCATCCATCCATCCACCACGCACCCACCTACCTCCACCCATCCATCCATCCACCCACCCATCCATCCCACCCATCCATCCACCTACCTATCAATCCATCCACCCACCCATCCATTTACCTACCTATCCATCCATCCACCCTCCCACCTACCTATCCATCCATCCATCCACCTACCTATCAATCCATCCACCCACCCATCCATCTACCTACCTACCCATCCATCCACCCACCTACCCATCCATCCATCCACCTACCCATCCATCCATCCATCCATCCACCCATCTACCTATCAATCCATCCACCCATCCATCTACCTACCTATCCATCCATCCATATCCATCCATCCACCCACCCACTTACCTATCCATCCATCCATCCACCCACCCATCTACCCACCTACCTACCTATCCATCCACCTATCCATCTATCTATCTCCCTATCCATCCATCCATCCATCCATCTATCCATCTAGCCACCCACCCACCCACCCACCCTAGGGTAGGACTGAGTGGCCCTTGGGATCCCTTCCAGCTCCAGGATTCTATGATCCATCCATCCAAGTCCTAACCTGACTTGCCCGAGGTCACTTCCATGGCAAGGCCGAAGCAAAGTCCCTGCCCCTTGAAGGGACGCCAGGCCCCGCTCACCTGCACTCCTCAACCCCTTGGGCCACTCCCAGGCCAGTGACCTCGGTGGTGGTGGTGTCCATGGCCACGTCGCTGAGCCCCACGCTGGCCATGCGGTTGTCGTACACCGTCTGCACCAGGATGGCCTCCAGGTTCTGCAGGACCAGCAGCAGCTCCTCTCGGCTCACGGCCGAACCCGACTCCGTCTCCCAGTTCTCCTGCAAAAGTGGCATTGAACTGCATTAAATCTCCTGTACAGATGCACCCAAAGGAAACAGGACATCCACCCACCCACCCACCCACCCATCTATCTATCTTCAGGGGTATATTCTACCTCTAGGATTCTATTATTCAATCATCTATCTATCTATCAATCAATCTATCTATCTATTGAATATTACCAAAGGAGTGTTTCCAGAGGGATTGAAAGAGGCAGTGGTCACTCCAATGCTGAAGAAGCCGAGTTTAGACCCTTCGGTCCCTTCCAACTACCGCCCGGTGTCGAATTTGTCGTTCCTGGGCAAGGTGGTTGAAATTACCAGTAATTTCTGTTGGTAATGAGAGTTCAATAGGCCAAGTTTGGTTCAATTCCATTGTTGCAAGAGTTCAGGATGCTCTTTGATTGTGTGTGAACTACAAATCCCAGAAACTGTAACTCCCAAATGTCAAGGTCTATTTTCCCCCAAACTCCATCTGTGTTCACATTTGGGCATATTGAGTATTCATGCCAAGTTTGGTCCTGATCCAACATTGTTTGAGTCCACAGTGCTCTCTGGATATAGGTGAACTACAACTCCAAAACTCAAGGTCAATGCCCATCAAACTCTTATAGTATTTTCTCTTGGTTGTGGGAGTTCTGTGTGGGAAGTTTGTGTCTTTCTGCCATTCCTGCCAGGAGATCTACGTTGTGTTCATCGAAATAGGCCCAGGTTTCACACAGAGTGTACAAATACATTCAAAAACATATTAACTATATGTATTACTGTGTTAGAGTGTCGTTTTGTGCCATTTTGGTGGTGTGCCCCAGGATTGTGTAAGTGTAAAAAATGTGCCGCGGCTCAAAAAAGGTTGGGAAACACTGCTTTAAACAATTACTTGTTCCAATGACTTATTTCCTTGTTCGGAAACCATTAGTTCTCACTCCTGGCGACTTCTCATTGTGTCTCTCCCGAAAACATGCCAAACAGGAAACCGGAGCGGCCTTGGGAGCAGGACCGGACGGGAATGGCCTCCAAACACATGAAACAACCCCGAAACGGGAAACCTCCCTGAAACGACTGCAAAATAACCCTTTGTCCTGGCTTTGCAGCCACAACCCTGGAAACTGTTCCTTCTAATAATAACCCTATTTTCCCCAAAGTCAATCCCCGGGCAGGAAGTGACACCCCGCTCCAGGATGCGGGGAGTTCCGGGATTCAGGAAATGACATCACGTCACCTCCTTTCGCAACAGCAGAGTGCGGCGGATGCCCACCGAAGACCTGAACCCTGATCGGGCAGATGCGATACATAGTCCTTCAGATTGAGAGAGAGAGATATAGATACGTGCTTAGGTTCCCGGCGATGCCCGAATGACAAATATTAGGAGCAGATTACAAATAGAGTAAACTAGACTTTTCCAGTATCAAAAATACCATGTATTCAGTTCAACACATATAGTTAGTTCAACACAAAACTCCCAAACATAGGGCACCAAGGGGCGTTCTGCGAGGGAGGTTGCCTACAGCTGGAGCTCTCTCCGGAGCCGGCAACGGATTGTTTCGTCTCTCTCTGAGACTTCCCCGGGGCCTGCGTTCCATAAGAAGTGTCATCCTCAAAGGTAAACAATCCAAGGATTTATAAACTTGCCGCCCTCTGTTTGGGACTTTTGTTTACCTCCAAGACTCTTTTTCTGGATCAGATTGTTTACCTTTCAGGATGACACTTCTTATGGAACGCAGGCCCTGAGGAAGTCTCGGAGAGAGAGACGCGGCCCGCCGGCTCGAGAGAGCTCCAGCCGTAGGCAACTTCCCTCGGGAGTTTTGTGTCGTGGAACCGTATGGAGGTAAACAAAACTCCCAACTGAAGGGCGCCAAGGGACGTTCTGCGAGGGAGTTTGCCTACGGCTGGAGCTCTCTCCGAAGCTGGCAACGGGTTGTTTCGTCTCTCTGAGACTTCCTCAGGGCCTGCGTTCCATAAGAAGTGTCGCCCTCAAAGGTAAACAATCTTATAACAACTTAATGGTCACTCTGCTCATAAAGACTCATTTTCTGGATCAGATTGTTTACCTTTGAGGACGACACTTCTTATGGAACGCAGGCCCTGAGGAAGTCTCGGAGACGAAAACGGCCGTTCTGCCGGCTCGAGAGAGCTCCAGCCGTAGGCAACCTCCCTCACGGAACTGTATGGAGGTAAACAAAACTCCCAAACGGAGGGCGCCAAGGGCGTTCCACGAGGGAGGTTGCCTACAGCTGGAGCTCTCTCCGAAGCTGGCAACGGGTTGTTTCGTCTCTCTGAGACTTCCTCAGGGCCTGCGTTCCATAAGAAGTGTCGTCCTCAAAGGTAAACAATCCAAGGATTGATAAACTTGCCGCCCTCTGTTTGGGAGTTTTGTTTACCTCCCTGCGGTTCCCCTGGAACGGTCCATAGGAGGAATATACTCAATAAGAGTCACAAAGAAATGTGGACTCTGTTATGAAGAACTAGATGTGTTGAACTTTATGTGTTGAACTCCATGTGTTGGACTCAATGTGTAGAAGTCTCAATTGATACTTAATGTGTTGAACTAACTATATGTGTTGAACTGAATATATGGTATTTTTGATACTGGAAAAGTCTAGTTTACTCTATTTGTAACCTCTTGGTTTATTGTGTTAGCATTACACGGTATTGCCCCCTGTCTTTAATAAATATTAGAAGCAACCCTGGTCATGAACTGTGCCAAGTTTGGTCCAGATCCGTAGTCAATGGGATTCACAGGGCTCTCTGGAAGTGGGAACTAATTGGAAAACGCCCACAAGCCTACATACACTCACCGCTACCAACTTATATACGTAGACGATCTCATGATATGCGACAAAAGCACTGACCTCGGTGAACCGGACCTCCCGCTGGTTGACCACGTTGGGCTGGGTGGGCACCATGGCCCGGTAGAGGAGATGTTGCCCATTGCCCACAAGGACCACGCTGGGCTTCCGGAGGGGCTCCGAATGGCCCCGGCCCAAGACGTAGCGCACCTTGAAGTGCAGGGAGCCGCCGTAGGAGTCCACCTGGAGCCCGAAAAGACAGGAGACAAAAGAGATGAACGGCAGTCCCCAAGTTGGTGGGGAGAAAGTTCCGGAGACCCCTACAAACCCCCGATCGACCCACTCGTCCTTTGTCCGTGATTTTCCAAACTTTCCTTCCACTGGAATTCCCACTTAGAAGGCGGTCTCAAGAATGGCTTGAAGGCACACAACAATGCCCGGCTCTCGACCCCGCCGGCCTCACCTTGTTGCCCAGGAACTGCCCGGGAAGTGTCCAGAAGGAATCCTGGGCCAGGAAGCGGCGGCTGAGGTCCACCAGCTGGAACTCCTGCAGGTGAGGGTCGATCTGGAGCTGCGTGGAGGAGAGCGGGGGCGACCCGGGCTGGGAAGGAGTGGTCACGTTCACGCCTGAAGGACGTCAAGGGGAAGGAAGGAAGGTGATAAAACACCAGGCTATGAGTTTAACGAAATGGGAGTCTGTAGCAAAGCTCGGCTGCATTCCACGTCTAAATAGCGATATATCCCTCTGGTTATCAGATCATTTCATTTCAATCCATCCATCCCACCTTTGAAGTCGTCTGGGATGTCGAAACGCAGGCGGATCTGGTCCCGGTGGCGGCTAGTTGAGCGGCAGGCCTTGGCGATGCCGAAGCAGAAGCAGGGACGACACTGGCCGGTCAGCTCTGTGTGGAAGTGGCCTTCGGGACACGGGCCTGTGTTCGCAACAGGAAAAAGTCAGGAAACAGGAAAAAAGTCATTGGTTGCCAATGTGGGATTATTTACATAAAAATGACTCTGATTGGCCAGCCTCAGAACTCCAACATTCTAAGGCACCAGGCAGAGGGGATTGGTTGCCACTGAGGGAGTATTTGCATAAAGGACTCTGATTGGCCATCTACATTCCAACATTCTGAGGGTGACGCAGAGGGAAAAGGAAAGGCCTCAGGCAGTCAGTCACTGCGGTTCACAGCAATGACGGATCAGGACCACACTTGGCACACAGGGGCCCAATGGCCCACTTCACAACCTGGTGTGGTTTAGGGAATCCATCTTCCTCTCTCCTATGTGACTCAGTGTGAGTATCAGTGTGTTGTATGTGTTAGGCAGATAATGTAAGGAAAATACAGTTCTAATAGACATGTGGTCACATACATCCACTGAAACAATGGTTCTCAACCTGTTGGTCCCCAGGCGTTTTGGCCTACAATTCCCAGAAATCCCAGCCAGTTTGCCAGTTGCTACGATTTCTAGGAGTTGAAAGCCATAATCTGAAACATCAGACATAAAAAAACCCCTGCAGCTTGCTGAGTCGCAACACACTATAAATCACCCACCTACCCCGCTTTCGACATGTACCAGCACATCCCGTGTCAGGGATCTCCCTTGGCTCACCTGCGGTTGCTGGGGATGTGGCCCCAGTTCAGCCTCCAGGTGATGATGGGGGTGGGCACCCCGACCGCCACGCACGAGAACCGGACCGTGTCGCCTGGAGAGGCCTGGATCAGTTCCTCAGGTGGAGTGACCACCTGTGGAGGGACTGGGGCAAAAAAGGAGGAGGAGGAAAAGGCACTTTCAATCTATCACTCCCTAACAACAACAACTTTCTGTTGGTGATGAGAGTTCAATAGGCCAAGTTTGGTTCAATTCCATTGTTGCAAGAGTTCAGGATGCTCTTTGATTGTGTGTTAACTATAAATCCCAGAAACTGTAACTCCCAAATGTCAAGGTCTATTTCCCCTGAACTCCATCTGTGTTCACATTTGGGCATATTGAGTATTCATGCCAAGTTTGGGCCTGATCCAACATTGTTTGAGTCCACAGTGCTCTCTGGATGTCGGTGAACTACAACTCCAAAACACAAGGTCAATGCCTATCAAACTCTTATGGCATTTTCTCTTGGTTATGGGAGTTCGATGTTGTGTTCATCGAAACAGGCCCAGGTTTCACACTGAGTGTATAAATATATTTAAAAACATATTAACTATATGTATTACTGTGTTAGAGTGTCGTTTTGTGTCATTTTGGTTGGTGGTGTCCCCCAGGGTTTGGTAAATGTAAAAAGTGTGCAACGGCTCAAAAAAGGTTGGGAAACACTGCTCTACAGCTTGAGAATGCTAAAGGAAGATGGTTGATTGTGGCAAAGTCCTGAATTGGGAAATCGAAAACAGAAGTGACGGGGATATCAGAGCACAATCGATCCCTCTACAGCAGGGGTGCCCATCAAGTCGATGGCGATCGACCAGTCAATCGCGAAGATACAACTGGTCGATCGTGGCCAGGGTAGCCTGTAGGAGGAGGGCAGAGGGAAGGAGGAGGGGGTGAGGAGCGGTAATCAGCCAGCCGGTCGAGTTACCAAAGCGGCCAGGGCCCATTCCCACCAGTTGCTGCTAGGGGGGAGGCGGAGGTGGAGCTGGCTCTTCCGCCGCGTATGCGCAGTTGGTGCGGCGGCGGTGTGAGAGGCAGGAGACAAAGCCACAAGTGAGCTTGCACCAAGAGGCCGCCGTCCCCGCAGGCGGAGAGCGCAGCTGGAGCGAAGACCAGTAACCTCACCAGTGACCTCACCTGCTGCACCCCTTCTACCTTCAGGGCCGAGGCCTCCTCAAGCCCCGGGAAAAAGCCAGGCCCTGTGGCTGGGACTAGGACCCCCTCTCTCCCTCCCGCTTGCCCTTCACCTCGTTCTCAATGAGCTCCTCTGCGCGCGGTCTCCGTGGCGGAGCCTGGGGATAGGCCGCGTTTGGAAACTAGCGCCGGAGTTTGGGCACCCCTGCTCTACAGCTTGTTCTCCTACCGCATCATTAATTCCGTGCGAGTGTGGAGTCATGGCAGCTTATCTTTGCGATCTGATTAGTTTTGGTGACTGCAAGACGCAATGCGTTGGGAGCGAGACAGAACAACCCTTTGGACTCCGGATCCCAGAATTCTTGCATCCTCATCCCTTTGGGGGTGAAGATGCAGAGCTCTTGCTGTTTACGACATTTGGGGAAAGGGTGTTGCCGTGTTTCCGCCTCCTCCACCCAGCCATTCCTCTCCCAATGTTTCCCGGTTTCACTCACCGCATCCGATCTCGTCCGAACGGTCAGGGCAGTCGGGCTCTTCGTCGCACTGGTAGCTGGCCGGGATGCAGTCGCGGGTGGAGACGCAGACAAACTGCCCGGGGCCACAGGTATCTCCGGGGCCCTTCGTGGCTGCAGTGGGCAACACAGCCGAGTTAGTAAGAGCAAAACCCCCTGGTCGATATATCATTCCCTTAGGATCCCATTCTCCCCTGAAATTGGGCCACCAACAAAACCGTAGGACTACGGCAGGTGTGGGCACACTTTGTCCCTCCCTCCAGGTGTTTTGGACTTTTGTAGCCCAGCAAGCGGTAGAGGATATGAATGTTGTGTTCCTCGAAACAGGCCCAGGTTTCACACTGAGTGTATAAATACATTTAAAAACATATTAACTATATGTATGACTGTGTTAGCGTGTCATTTTGTATACGGAGTGTATAAATACATTCAAAAACATATTAACTATATGTATGACTGTGTTAGCGTGTCATTTTGTGTACGGAGTGTATAAATACATTCAAAAACATATTAACTATATGTATGACTGTGTTAGCGTGTCATTTTGTATACGGAGTGTATAAATACATTCAAAAACATATTAACTATATGTATGACTGTGTTAGCGTGTCATTTTGTGTACGGAGTGTATAAATACATTTAAAAACATATTAACGATATGTATTACTGTGTTAGCGTGTCATTTTGTATACGGAGTGTATAAATACATTCAAAAACATATTAACTATATGTATGACTGTGTTAGCGTGTCATTTTGTATACGGAGTGTATAAATACATTCAAAAACATATTAACTATATGTATGACTGTGTTAGCGTGTCATTTTGTATACGGAGTGTATAAATACATTCAAAAACATATTAACTATATGTATTACTGTGTTGGAGTGTCATTTTGTGTACGGAGTGTACAAATACATTTAAAAACATATTAACTATATGTATGACTGTGTTAGCGTGTCATTTTGTATACGGAGTGTATAAATACATTCAAAAACATATTAACTATATGTATTACTGTGTTGGAGTGTCATTTTGTATACAGAGTGTATAAATACATTTAAAAACATATTAACTATATGTATTACTGTGTTAGCGTGTCATTTTGTATACGGAGTGTATAAATACATTCAAAAACATATTAACTATATGTATTACTGTGTTGGAGTGTCATTTTGTATACGGAGTGTATAAATACATTCAAAAACATATTAACTATATGTATGACTGTGTTAGCGTGTCATTTTGTATACGGAGTGTATAAATACATTCAAAAACATATTAACTATATGTATTACTGTGTTGGGGTGTCATTTTGTGTACGGAGTGTACAAATACATTTAAAAACATATTAACTATATGTATGACTGTGTTGGAGTGTCATTTGTATACGGAGTGTATAAATACATTCAAAAACATATTAACTATATGTATTACTGTGTTGGAGTGTCATTTTGTATACGGAGTGTATAAATACATTTAAAAACATATTAACTATATGTATTACTGTGTTAGAGTGCCATTTTGTGTACGGAGTGTATAAATACATTTAAAAACATATTAACTATATGTATTACTGTGTTAGAGTGCCATTTTGTATACGGAGTGTATAAATACATTTAAAAACATATTAACTATATGTATTACTGTGTTGGAGTGTCATTTTGTATACGGAGTGTATAAATACATTTAAAAACATATTAACTATATGTATGACTGTGTTGGAGTGTCATTTTGTGTCATTTTGGTTGGTGGTGTGCCCCAGGATTTTGTACATGTAAAAAGTGTGCCGCAGCTCAAAAAAGGTTGGGAAACACTGATCTAAGGGATGGACTGGATGGGCTTTGGGATCCCTTCCAGGATCCCCTGATTCTTCAAATTCCTGTCACTTACGGCAATCCTGTTCATCCGACCCATCCATACAGTCGAAATCCCCATCACAGCGCCAGAGTTTGAGGGCGCAGTGGCCGTTTCGGCACTTGAACTCGTTTGGTTCGCAAGGCGTGGGTGTCCCTGTTTGGGGGAGACAATAAATGTTAACCTTCAGGAGCCATGTCTTTAATGCCAGTTTCGGCGCCCGTCTTGGAGGTTCCAGGGACTCACCGCAGTTGAGCTCGTCGCTGCCGTCGCGGCAGTCCCGCTCGCCGTCGCAAATGTACTCCCGGGGGATGCACTGCTTGTTATGGCAGATGGCCTCGTCTTTCCGGCAGGGGCGCAGCTCCGGGGATAGCGTGGGCTTGGGTGTCACCACCCGGACTGGGGGAGTCACCGGCGCCCGGCGGGTGGTTCCTGGAGATGCCGTGGTGGACGGGACCCGGGGAGTGACCGGTCGCGCAGGGAAGGACGGAGGCCGAGGGGTCGTCAGGTCTTTATGGAGGCAATAATAATAATAATATATGCAGAGAGAGAATTGTGGCCCTCAAAGTCCAAACCCTGAAGCCCAGGTGCGTTCGGCATGATCTCATGGCTACTTGGCCAGGCTTAAATTAGGTGGTGTTGGCTTGACGCTTCCCAGAGGAGACGATGTTGCCATAAGGGCCCAAGCTTGCCCATGCCTGGCTTAGACGGCATCCCCCTCCCTGGTAGAACACGGCAAACGGGTTGCAAACACCAGCCAAAGAAAGCAACACCCAGCAAGTCCATAGAGAGGGTCTGCTAGACTGGACATAGTACGCGTAGGGCTTCGGAAGGTTGTGATCCTGCCTCAGACCCAAGGGTCCAGGTGACCGGGAGCTGGTGTGAGTCTCCTTCAGGTGTGTCCAAAGGGGACAAAGAGGGACACAGGACTCACCGGGCTACGGCCAGAGGGGAGGTCAACTGGATGACCCCTGGGCGCCCTTTCCTTACCGCAGCCATCTTCGTCTGAGGCGTCCCCGCAGTCCGGCTGCCCATCGCAGCGGTACAATAGGCGGACGCACTCCCCGCTGTCGCAGGCAAACTCGTCCTCCTCGCACGTGGGCGGCGTCGGATCGGCTATAGAAACGGAAAGAGATGAGTGAAGTATGGACTCGGAAGAGCGGCTCATTTTTGGTACCGGTACGTTTATGTTGGACTAGCTTGGGGACCCGGTGATGAAGATGAGGATGTAGATTGGGTCATGGGGGCTCTGTGTGCCAAGTGTGGTCTGTATTGGTGAATGGATGAGGGTTGCATTGTTTTTAGGAAGTGAGTGAAACTACTTCAAGTCCCATCATCCGTGGTCCGTCTCACACAAAACTGCAGCAGGATGTAGAGTGGGCCATGAGGGCTCTGTGTGCCAGGTTTGGTGTTGATCAGTCATTGGATTAGGTTTGTAGCAGTCTTGGAAAGTGAAGGAAGGTACTGCAAGTCCCATCATCCATGTTCTGGCCCCCTCCAAACTTCAGTAGGATGTAGAGTCGGTCACTGGGACTTTGTGTGCCAAGTGTGGTCTTTATCGGTGTTTGTTGGGGGCTGCAGTGGTTTGTGGGAACAGAGGGGTGTGAAAGTACTACAAATCCCATCATCCATTGTCAGTCGTCCCCCGAACCTCACCAGGATGTGAAGGCAGTCATGGGGGTTATGTGTGCCAAGTTTGGTCTCAATCAGTAATTGGATGAGGGTCGCAGCGGACTTGGGAAGTGAGTAGAGGTACTTCAAGTCCCATCATCCAAGGTCCGCCCTCCTTCCAAGTGTTCCAGGACGTACAGTGGGTCATGGGGGCTGTGTGTGCCAAGTGTGGTCTGTATTGGTCATTTGAGGTAGCCGCAGTGGTCCGTGGGAACCAAAGTGTAGGAATGTACTACAAATCCCATA
Source organism: Anolis apletophallus (assembly GCA_030556195.1). Classification (NCBI taxonomy): domain Eukaryota; kingdom Metazoa; phylum Chordata; class Lepidosauria; order Squamata; family Anolidae; genus Anolis; species Anolis apletophallus. The sequence continues at coordinate 17,039,180 of JARBWK010000017.1, read as the reverse complement.
ATCCGTGGTCTATCTCCCCCTACATACATACAAACATTCCGCTTTATTATATATAGAGATAGAGAATCTGATTATCTGAGACTCGACCAATTCAATGTGGCTTGTGCCGCCAAAACAACACAATTAAACACAACCAGAAAGGGATCGCTATTCAAACGTAGGGACCTATGTAAGTCCGCAGGGGCCTCACCACAGTCGGTCTCGTCGGAGGCGTCGCGGCAGTCCGGCCGGCGGTCGCAGCGGAACTCCCTCGGGATGCATTCCCTGCTGCTGCGGCAGGTGAACTCTTCCGACGTGCAGGCCCGCAGGTCCGGGTGAACTGGGAAGAGGGAGAACTACGTCACTCATAGTAGTAATAATCATAATAAGACTTGGAAGGGGCCCCAAGAGGCCATCTAGTCCAACCATACTGTTGTAAGCCAGCCTGTTCAGCCTGAGATTGTGTCTGGTGCTCGTGATGGGAACGGGGACGAGGTTCCTGGCGGTGGGCCTGGGTCTCTTGGCATTGGGGGCGAGATTTGCCTGGGCGTGAGTTAAGCTCGGATCACAAGGCCACATTCCTCCAGAGGACAAGACACACACCTCCAGGTTGTGATTGGCGGATACGTCAAAACAACACACCAAACCTCACACGGAACACACGGCAAACGGGTTGCAAACACCAGCCAAAGAAAGCAACACCCAGCAAGTCCATAGAGAGGGTCTGCTAGACTGGACATAGTACGCGTAGGGCTTCGGTAGGTTGTGATCCTGCCTCCGACCCAAGGGTCCAGGTGACCGGGGGCTGGTGTGAGTCTCCTCCAGGTGTGTCCAAAGGGAACAAAGAGGGACACAGGACACACCGGGCTACGGCCAGAGGGGAGGTCAACAGTCAAGGCGCTCCGGCTGCTGGAGGAGACCGGAAGGGATGAAGGAATGAAGGATGGAACGAATGAAGGAAAGGAAGGAACAAGGAAGGAAAGAACCTACGAAGGAAGGAAGGATGGAACGAAGGAAGGAAAGAAGGAAGAGAATGAATGAACAAAAGGAGGAAGGAAGGAAAAAGGGTGGAAAGGAGGAACAAAAGAAGGGAATGAACGAAGGAATGAAAGAAAGAAAGAAGGAAGGAACAAGGAAGGAAAGAAGGAAGAGAATGAACAAATGAAAGGAGGGAGGAAGGAATGAAGGAAGGAAAAAAGTGGGGAAAGGAGGAACAAAAGAAGGGAATGAACGAACGAACGAAAGAAAGAAGGAACAAGGAAGGAAAGAAGGAAGAGAATGAACAAATGAAAGGAGGGAGGAAGGAATGAAGGAAGGAAAAAGGGTGGAAAGGAGGAACAAAAGAAGGGAATGAACGAATGAATGAAAGAAAGAAAGAAGGCTGGAACAAATGAAGGAAAGAAGGAAGGAACAAGGAAGGAAAGAAGGGATGAAGGAAGAAAGGAATGAAGGAAGGGACGGGAAGGGATGGGACGGGAAGGGATGGGACGGGACAGGACAAGAAGGGACGGGAAGGAATGGGACGGGAAGGGACGGAATGGGACGGGGCAGGAAGGGACAGGAAGGGGCGGGACAAGAAGGGACGGGAAGGAATGGGACGGGAAGGGACGGGAAGGGGTGGGACAAGAAGGGACGGGAGGGGAAGGGACAGGAAGGGACGGGAGGGGAAGGGACGGGACAGGACGGGAAGGAATGGGACGGGAAGGGACGGGAAGGGGCGGGACAAGAAGGGACGGGAAGGAATGGGACGGGAAGGGACAGGAAGGGGTGGGACAAGAAGGGACGGGAAGGAATGGGACGGGAAGGGACGGGAAGGGGCGGGACAAGAAGGGACGGGAAGGAATGGGACGGGAAGGGACAGGAAGGGTGGGACGGGAAGGGACAGGAAGGGGCGGGACAAGAAGGACGGGAAGAATGGACGGAAGGGACAGGAAGGGGCGGGACAAGAAGGGACGGGAAGGAATGGGACGGGAAGGGACGGGAAGGGGTGGGACAAGAAGGGACGGGAAGGAATGGGACAGGAAGGGACGGGAGGGGAAGGGGAAGAGACAGGTGACGGAAGGAATGGACGGAAGGGACGGAAGGGCGGGACAAGAAGGGACGGAAGGAATGGGACGGGAAGGGACAGGAAGGGGCGGGACAAGAAGGGATGGGAAGGAATGGGACAGGAAGGGACGGGAGGGGAAGGGACGGGACAGGACGGGAAGGAATGGGACGGGAAGGGACGGGAAGGGGCGGGACAAGAAGGGGTGGGACGGGAAGGGACAAGAAGGGATGGGACGAGAAGGGATGGGACGGGAAGGGACGGGAAGGGGCGGGACAAGAAGGGACGGGAAGGGACGGGAAGGGACAGGAAGGGGCGGGACAAGAAGGGACGGGAAGGAATGGGACGGGAAGGGACAGGAAGGGGTGGGACAAGAAGGGACGGGAAGGAATGGGACGGGAAGGGACGGGAAGGGGCGGGACAAGAAGGGACGGGAAGGAATGGGACGGGAAGGGACAGGAAGGGGCGGGACAAGAAGGGACGGGAAGGAATGGGACGGGAAGGGACGGGAAGGGGTGGGACAAGAAGGGACGGGAAGGAATGGGACAGGAAGGGACGGGAGGGGAAGGGACGGGACAGGACGGGAAGGAATGGGACGGGAAGGGACGGGAAGGGGCGGGACAAGAAGGGACGGGAAGGAATGGGACGGGAAGGGACGGGAAGGGGTGGGACAAGAAGGGATGGGAAGGAATGGGACAGGAAGGGACGGGAGGGGAAGGGACGGGACAGGACGGGAAGGAATGGGACGGGAAGGGACGGGAAGGGGCGGGACAAGAAGGGGACGGAAGGGAATGAAGGGGGGGGACAAGAAGAAAGGGACAGGAAGGAAGGGGACAAGAAGGGATGGGAAGGAATGGGACAGGAAGAATGGGGACGGACAGGAAGGAATGGGACGGGAAGGGAGCGGACAAGAAGGGGTGGACGGGGGACAAGGGACGGACGAAAGGATGGGACGGGAAGGGACGGAAGGGGCGGACAAGAAGGGACGGAAGGGACGGGAAGGACAGGAAGGGGCGAAGGGGACGGACAGGACAGGACAGGAAAGGGGGACAGGACGGACAAGAAGACAAGGGACAAGAAGGGACGGGACGGGACGGGATGGGACGGGAAGGGGCGGGACAAGAAGGGGTGGGAAGGGATGGGAGGGGAAGGGACGGGACAGGGACAAAGAATGGGACGAATGGGCGGACAAGAAGGGACGGGAATGGGACGGAAGGGAAGGGACAGGAGGGAAGGGACGGGACACGGGGACAAGAAGGGGGACGGAAGGGACAAGAAGGACGACAAGGATGGGACGGGAAGGGGCGGGACAAGAGGACAGGAAGGATGGGAAGGGATGGAAAGGACACGGGGCGGGAAGGAAGGCAGGCAGGCAGGCAAGCCTACAACGCCCGCTTCCTTGGATTTCTCGTCATCACTGCAAGGGGCGGAGTAGCATCCCCAGGCACGGGAGCACAAAGCGGCATTCACACACCTTGAAGCAGGTGGGCGCAAGGAGACCCGGGGGACCGCCTTCCTTGAACCGCCCCACTGCCCTTTCTTTTAATGTTGGCAAGCCCTGGCTAAATAAACAGCAGGGTCAAAACAACAACAACAACAATGTATATTATATTATTAATATTATTAATAATTATTATTATATAACCATAATTTTATATAAGACTCGTGGGGTCCTTCGGAAAGGTTTCTCACGCCAAGCGGCGTTTTGGGGGCATGTGTTTCGGAAGGGGATCTCCTCGTTGCAGATGGTGAAACCTCGAGCCCAGAAAGGAGGAGGCCGGGGTCATGTTTCTTCCGGCCCGGGATTCCAGCCGGAGCCAAGCCAAGGAGTTGCTGTGCATGTCTCTCTCGATGTAAACACTAGGATGTAGCAAGGGGAGAAATGCTCCCTGCTCTGCTCCGATGTGTAGTAGGGACGCTAAAGGTCATCTAGACCAGAGTTTCCCAACCGCTGTTCCGCGGCACACAAGTTTGTGTCTTTCTGCCATTCCTGCCAGGATATCTATGTTGTGTTCATCGAAACAGGCCCAGGCTTCACACTGAGTGTATAAATACATTCAGAAACATATTAACTATATGTATTACTGTGTTAGAGTGCCATTTTGTATACGGAGTGTATAAATACATTCAAAAACATATTAACTATATGTATTACTGTGTTAGAGTGTCATTTTGTATACGGAGTGTATAAATACATTCAGAAACATATTAACTATACGTATTACTGTGTTAGAGTGTCATTTTGTATACGGAGTGTATAAATACATTCAGAAACATATTAACTATACGTATTACTGTGTTAGAGTGCCATTTTGTATACGGAGTGTATAAATACATTCAGAAACATATTAACTATATGTATTACTGTGTTAGAGTGCCATTTTGTATACGGAGTGTATAAATACATTCAAAAACATATTAACTATATGTATTACTGTGTTAGAGTGCCATTTTGTATACGGAGTGTATAAATACATTCAGAAACATATTAACTATACGTATTACTGTGTTAGAGTGTCATTTTTGTATACGGAGTGTATAAATACATTCAGAAACATATTAACTATACGTATTACTGTGTTAGAGTGCCATTTTGTATACGGAGTGTATAAATACATTCAAAACATATTAACTATATGTATTACTGTGTTAGAGTGCCATTTTGTATACGGAGTGTATAAATACATTCAAAAAACATATTAACTATATGTATTACTGTGTTAGAGTGTCATTTTGTATACAGAGTGTATAAATACATTCAAAACATATTAACTATATGTATTACTGTGTTAGAGTGCCATTTGTATACGGAGTGTATAAATACATTCAGAAACATATTAACTATACGTATTACTGTGTTAGAGTGCCATTTTGTATAAGTGTATAAATACATTCAGAAACATATTAACTATATGTATTACTGTGTTAGAGTGCCATTTTGTATAAATACATTCAAAAACATATTAACTATATGTATTACTGAGTGTATAAATACATTCAAAAACATATTAACTATATGTATTACTGTGTTAGAGTGTCATTTTTGTATACGGGAGTGTATAAATACATTCAGAAACATATTAACTATATGTATTACTGTGTTAGAGTGCCATTTTGTATACGGAGTGTATAAATACATTTAAAAACATATTAACTATATGTATTACTGTGTTAGAGTGTCATTTTGTATACGGAGTGTATAAATACATTTAAAAACATATTAACTATATGTATTACTGTGTTAGAGTGTCATTTTGTATACGGAGTGTATAAATACATTCAAAAACATATTAACTATATGTATTACTGTGTTAGAGTGCCATTTTGTATACGGAGTGTATAAATACATTTAAAAACATATTAACTAGATGTATTACTGTGTTAGAGTGTCATTTGTATAATGAGTGTAAAATACATTAAAAAACATATTAACTATATGTATTACTGTGTTAGAGTGTCATTTTTGTATAGGAGTGTATAAATACATTCAAAACATATTAACTATACGATTACTGTGTTAGAGTGTCGTTTTGTTTACAGAGTGTATAAATACATTCAAAAACATATTAGCTATATGTATGACTGTGTTAGAGTGTCGTTTTGTATACGGAGTGTATAAATACATTCATAAACATATTAACTATATGTATTACTGTGTTAGAGTGTCATTAGGTTTGGGCTGAAATAAGGCAGAATTAGCTCCCCGCACAAAGGGGGGGAACTCGTCTCTGACACAACACAACCCATCCCCGACAATAAACACAATCATCCCCGACGCAGAATACAACCCATCCCCAGAAGTTGAACACAACCTATCCCCGACATTAACACAACCCGCCCCCCGACACAACACAACCAATACTCCCAGCACAACACAACCTATCCCAAAATGGCACAAATCTATCCTCGGACACAACAAAATCTATCTCCGAGCAGCCAACAGAGCCCATCCTTCACAACACAACCTATCCCCAACATTGGCACACCCAGCCCCCGACAGCACAACCTGCCCTGAAGGATAATACAATCTATATCCAAACAACACAACCCATCGCCGATAATAACACAACCTATCTCCGACTAATATTAGCCCATCCCCGACACTAACACAAACTTATCCCACAAACACAACCCATCCCGACAACACAACCATCCCCAACAAGCACACCCGCCGACACAACACAAGCCATCCAAAAACACATCGCAAACACAACCTGTCCGACCCCAACCCCCCCCACACAACCTCCGACACACAAACATCCGAAACACCCATCCGACACCAAATGCGTCTGGGTGACCTGTTCCCAGCCCAGGAATCTCGCGGAGGCGGGAGGCGATGGGCGCTGGATACGCCAGAGCACCTCGATCTGGCTCCTCGCCCTCGCCGCCCAGCTCCACAGACGCAATCTCCCGCCGCAAAAGGGGATAATGGCCCTCTACACGGAAGTCGTAGATTACGACGGCATACTTGATGAAGACCACGCGACCACTTGCTCCGGATCTTGTAGTATTGACTCAGCGAGAACGCATTGTATTATTACTATTGTATGGCGGGAGTGTAGAATTTCATAAGATTTATTGGGCATAGGTATGCTGTGTTAGAGTGTGTTAGTACTACGGAGTGTCAACCATTGTCATCCCCATCTTCACCAGAGTTACGTGTAAGGTCATGTGTGCATAAGGAGGTAAACATTCAAAACATTTTGGTTCATATCTGGAACATAGCAAAGAGGGTGGGGAGAGATGTCAGCCTTACCAATGTAGTTTTTTGGCCCACCCAGAGCATAAATGAGAAAATGTGAAGGGGAACCTCATTAGCTGCCCACACCTCTCCATCCCTGCACCTAAAAGGAGCAGGTCCTTGTTCATCCAGGGACAAGTGGAGCAAGACCACCTTTTGTTCTAGGCCTGGGTTATTTCCACGGCTTCCCCAAGACTTTGTTTGTTGCTGAATAATGTATCTTTGTAAATTATACTGCAGAAAAGCATCCTGGCCTCTTTGCTTTTGGGCCCAGCATCCTCCCCCGGGGCAATGGTAGAAAAGGGCCTCAAACAACTAAAATCCTGCAAAACTATTTCTGGCTACTAGTCAATTCCCATAATTGGCTATGGAGAACCTCTAGTCTGGAATGCACACTCAGGTGCAGCATGACTGATGCAGATCCCAGTTCTCAAGGTCTAAGTAGTTCAGCAGAAAATAAAGAAAATGAAAATGAACACGTGTGATCCACACAGCTATGAGAATAGTTCAAGCAATAGTAATGCAAGAAAATCCACTCCTTTTCCAGCTTTCAGCTGCCTATACCAATAACCCCACCAAATAATATTTGACCATAATGCAGACAAGAACTGCAAAGCCCATTTACCTTGTTGGCAGAAGTCCAGCACGCTAGACCTTGCAAGAATTTGAAGTTTGCCTCTAGCTATGGGAAAAGAGGGCGATCTCGCTCCAGGTGGATTGGGTCAGTCATGGAAGGAAAGCTACGGACACCCTGAGTTCAAAAGGCCAGAGCTGGGCAGTGAAGGCCTCTCATCCATAGGGTCAACATAAATCAAAGTTGTCTTGATGGAAAATAACAACTATTGCAAAGCTGTTGCATGGAGCAAAGAACATGGGTTGTGAAGAGCTGACCAGTAAATTACATCCATCCCAAAACTGGTGTGATGTCAGAGCAGCTTTTCTGTGCTGAGCTGGATGGAGGCCCTTGTGCTTTCCAATCACTACTAGCTGTGGTTTGGGACCAAGGTCGACAAAGAAGACTCATCTCCAGCCAGATGTCTTCGAAGAAAGGCAGGATGCAGTTTTCAAGTTGCCACTAAAACTAAGTTTGTCTGTGAATATGGGAGATTTCAAGATAGTTTTAACCCATTTCCCTAACAAGCGGGGATGGTTATGAAGCCTTTTAGATACGCATCTTGGCAGCTCAATTGTAGGGTCTGCACCAGCACAACGAACTCTGCATCCTGTCGCATAACAGCTGTAGGGGTGGCAGTCTTTCCTGCAGGGGCTGCAGGAAGGATGTTGGCTTCCTAGACTAGTGTTTCCCAACCAGTGTCAGGTGTGCCGTGGGAAATTGGCACTCTCATTCTCCCCGCTCCTAGCAGCCCCCTCACAGGNTTCCAAGAAACAAATTGAGCCTCTCCGGCTTGGAAATGTTTTGGTTTTTACTATT
>JARBWK010000017.1:16975158-17030884 GCA_030556195.1 Anolis apletophallus | reverse complement strand
TTGAGGAAGCCTTACTGTCAATACAGGCTGAGGCCTAGTTTGTAAAATCAGCTGAAGGAAGCCTTACTGTGAATTCAAGCTGAGGCCTAGTATCGAGAATCAAGTTGAGGAAGCCTTACTGTCAATACAGGCGGAGGCCTAGCGTAAAATCAGCTGAAGGACGACTTTTTGTAAAGAACTCTGTCTGGCACCTTTGAGATTTGGGATGTTGGGATGCTGGCCTATCCATGGCCCAGCCTCCTCAAACTGCACCAAGATGTAAAGTGGGTCTTGGGGGTTCTGTGTGCCAAGTTTGGTGTTGTTGTCTCATTGTTAGGGGCTGGGGGCTGCAAAGTGTTTTGGACTGAAACTCCCACCATGCCTGACTGCCTCGGGGCTTTTCCTGACCTCCCTCTGGCACTTTAGAGTCTCGGAATGTTCGTGGCTGGCCAATGGGAGTCGTTTATGCAAATATGCTGCCGCATATCCTTCCTGGCCTGTGAAAGTGGCTGCCACATACCCGCCCTCCGCATACACACATACCCGCATACACACATACAAACATTCCGTTTTATAAAGGTATACAGATACAGATAGAGATAGAGAATCTGATAATCTGAGACTCGACCAATTCAATGTGGCTTGTGCCTCCAAAACAACACAATTAAACACAACCAGAAAGGGATCGCTTATTCAAACGTTAGCCTATGTAAGTCCGCAGGGGCCTCACCACAGTCGGTCTCGTCGGAGGCGTCGCGGCAGTCCGGCCGGCGGTCGCAGCGGAACTCCCTCGGGATGCACTCCCTGCTGCTGCGGCAGGTGAACTCCTCTGAGGTGCAGGCCCGCAGGTCCGGGTGAACTGGGAAGAGGGAGAACTACGTCACTCATAGTAGTAATAACCATAATAAGACTTGCAGGGGCCCCAAGAGGCCATCTAGTCCAACCCTGGTGTTGTAAGCCAGCCTGTTCAGCCTGGGATTGTGTCTGGTGCTCGTGATGGGGACGGGGACGAGGTTCCTGGCGGTGGGCCTGGGTCTCTTGGCATTGGGGGCGAGGGCTTGCCTGGGCGTGAGTTAAGCTCGGATCACAAGGCCACATTCCTCCAGAGGACAAGATACACACCTCCAGGTTGTGATTGGCGGATACGTCAAAACAACACACCAAACCTCACACGGAACACACGGCAAACGGGTTGCAAACACCAGCCAAAGAAAGCAACACCCAGCAAGTCCATAGAGAGGGTCTGCTAGACTGGACACAGTACGCGTAGGGCTTCGGTAGGTTGCGATCCTGCCTCCGACCCAAGGGTCCAGGTGACCGGGAGCTGGTGTGAGTCTCCTCCAGGTGTGTCCAAAGGGGACAAAGAGGGACACAGGACACACCGGGCTACGGCCAGAGGGGAGGTCAACAGTCAAGGCGCTCATTCATGAAGGAATGAAGGAAAGGAAGGAACAAGGAAGGAAAGAACGTACGAAGGAAGGAAGGATGGAACGAAGGAAGTAAAGAAGGAAGGAACAAGGAAGGAAAGAAGGAAGAGAATGAACGAACAAAAGGAGGAAGGAAGGAAAAAAGGGTGGAAAGGAGGAACAAAAAAAGGGAATGAACGAATGAACGAATGAAAGAAAGAAAGAAGGAACAAGGAAGGAAAGAAGGAAGAGAATGAACAAATGAAAGGAGGAAGGAAGGAAAAAAGGGTGGAAAGGAGGAACAAAAGAAGGGAATGAACGAACGAATGAATGAATGAAAGAAAGAAGGAACAAGGAAGGAAAGAAGGAAGAGAATGAACGAACAAAAGGAGGAAGGAAGGAAAAAAGGGTGGAAAGGAGGAACAAAAGAAGGGAATGAACGAATGAAAGAAAGAAAGAAAGAAGGAACAAGGAAGGAAAGAAGGAAGAGAATGAACAAATGAAAGGAGGGAGGAAGGAATGAATGAAGGAAAAAAGGGTGGAAAGGAGGAACAAAAGAAGGGAATGAACGAACGAACGAATGAAAGAAAGAAAGAAAGAAGGAACAAGGAAGGAAAGAAGGAAGAGAATGAACAAATGAAAGGAGGAAGGAAGGAATGAAGGAAGGAAAAAGGGTGGAAAGGAGGAACAAAAGAAGGGAATGAACGAACGAATGAAAGAAGGAAAGAAGGATGGAACAAATGAAGGAAAGAAGGAAGGAACAAGGAAGGAAAGAAGGGATGAAGGAAGAAAGGAATGAAGGAAGGGACGGGGCGGGATGGGACGGGAAGGGATGGGAGGGACAGGACAAGAAGGGACAGGAAGGAATGGGACGGGAAGGGACGGGAAGGAATGGGACGGGAAGGGGCGGGACAAGAAGGGACGGGAAGGAATGGGACGGGAAGGGACAGGAAGGGAAGGGACGGGACAGGACGGGAAGGAATGGGACGGGAAGGGACAGGAAGGGGCGGGACAAGAAGGGACGGGACAGGAGGGGAAGGGACGGACAGGACGGGAAGGAATGGGACGGGAAGGGACGGAAGGGTCTGGACGGGGCGGGACAAGAAGGGACGGGACTGGACGGGAAGGGACGGGACAGGACGGGAAGGAATGGGACGGGAAGGGACGGGAAGGGACAGGAAGGGGCGGGACAAGAAGGGACGGGACAGGAGGGGAAGGGACGGGACGGGACAGGACGGGACAAGAAGGGGCGGGACGGGAAGGGACAAGAAGGGACGGGACAAGAAGGGATGGGATGGGATGGGAAGGGATGGGAGGGGAAGGGATGGGACAGGACAGGAAGGAATGGGACGGGAAGGGACAGGAAGGGGCGGGACAAGAAGGAACGGGACAGGAGGGGAAGGGACGGGACGGGACAAGAAGGGGCGGGACGAGAAGGGATGGAACGGGAAGGTACAGGAGGGGAAGGGACGGGACAGGAAGGAATGGGACGGGAAGGGACGGGACAAGAAGGGACGGGAAGGAATGGGACGGGAAGGGACGGGAAGGGACAGGAAGGGGCGGGACAAGAAGGGACGGGACAGGACGGGAAGGGACGGGACAGGACGGGAAGGAATGGGACGGGGACGGGAAGGGACGGGAAGGGGCGGGACAAGAAGGGACGGGACAGGAGGGGAAGGGACGGGACGGGACGGGACGGGACAAGAAGGGACGGGACAAGAAGGGATGGGATGGGATGGGAAGGGATGGGAGGGGAAGGGATGGGACAGGACAGGAAGGAATGGGACGGGAAGGGACAGGAAGGGGCGGGACAAGAAGGAACGGGACAGGAGGGGAAGGGACGGGACGGGACGGGACAAGAAGGGGCGGGACGAGAAGGGATGGAACGGGAAGGTACAGGAGGGGAAGGGACGGGACAGGAGGGGAAGGGACGGGACAGGACGGGAAGGAATGGGACGGGAAGGGACGGGAAGGGACAGGAAGGGGCGGGACAAGAAGGGACGGGACAGGACGGGAAGGGACGGGACAGGACGGGAAGGAATGGGACGGGAAGGGACGGGAAGGGACAGGAAGGGGCGGGACAAGAAGGGACGGGACAGGAGGGGAAGGGACGGGACGGGACAGGACGGGACAAGAAGGGGCGGGACAAGAAGGGAACGGGGATGGGATGGGATGGGAAGGGATGGGAGGGGAAGGGATGGGACAGGACAGGAAGGAATGGGACGGGAAGGGACAGGAAGGGGCGGGACAAGAAGGAACGACAGGAGGGAAGGGACGGACGGACGGGACAAGAAGGGGCGGGACGAGAAGGGGATGGAACGGGAAGGTACAGGAGGGGAAGGGACGGGACAGGACAGGAAGGAATGGGACGGGAAGGGACGGGACAAGAAGGGACGGAAGGAATGGGACGGGAAGGGACGGGAAGGGACAGGAAGGGGCGGGACAAGAAGGGACGGGACAGGACGGGAAGGGACGGGACAGGACGGGAAGGAATGGGACGGGAAGGGACGGGAAGGGACAGGAAGGGGCGGGACAAGAAGGAACGGGACAGGAGGGGAAGGGACGGGACGGGACAAGAAGGGGCGGGACGAGAAGGGATGGAACGGGAAGGTACAGGAGGGGAAGGGACGGGACAGGAAGGGATGGAACGGGAAGGTACAGGAGGGGAAGGGACGGGACAGGAGGGGAAGGGACGGGACAGGACGGGAAGGAATGGGACGGGAAGGGACGGGAAGGGACAGGAAGGGGCGGGACAAGAAGGGACGGGACAGGACGGGAAGGGACGGGACAGGACGGGAAGGAATGGGACGGGACGGGAGGGACAGGAAGGGGCGGGACAAGAAGGGACGGGACAGGAGGGGAAGGGACGGGACGGGACAGGACGGGAAGGGACGGGACGGGAAGGGACAAGAAGGGACGGGACAAGAAGGGATGGGATGGGATGGGAAGGGATGGGAGGGGAAGGGATGGGACAGGACAGGAAGGAATGGGACGGGAAGGGACAGGAAGGGAAGGGACAGGAACGGGACAGGACGGGAAGGACGGGGACAAGAAGGGGCGGGACGAGAGGGATGGAACGGGAAGGTACAGGAGGGGAAGGGACGGGACAGGAAGGAATGGGACGGGAAGGGACGGGACAAGAAGGGACGGGAAGGAATGGGACGGGAAGGGATGGGAAGGGACAGGAAGGGGCGGGACAAGAAGGGACGGGACAGGACGGGAAGGGACGGGAAGGACGGAAGGAAGGGGACGGAAGGGACGGAAGGGACAGGAAGGGGCGGGACAAGAAGGAACGGGACAGGAGGGGAAGGGACGGGACGGGACAAGAAGGGGCGGGACGAGAAGGGATGGAACGGGAAGGTACAGGAGGGGAAGGGACGGGACAGGAAGGGAAGGGACGGGACAAGAAGGGACGGGAAGGAATGGGACGGGAAGGGACGGGAAGGGACAGGAAGGGGCGGGACAAGAAGGGACGGGACTGGACGGGAAGGGACGGGACAGGACGGAAGGAATGGGACGGGAAGGGACGGGAAGGGACAGGAAGGGGCGGGACAAGAAGGGACGGGACAGGAGGGGAAGGGACGGGACGGGACAGGACGGGACAAGAAGGGGCGGGACGGGAAGGGACAAGAAGGGACGGGACAAGAAGGGATGGGATGGGATGGGAAGGGATGGGAGGGGAAGGGATGGGACAGGACAGGAAGGAATGGGACGGGAAGGGACAGGAAGGGGCGGGACAAGAAGGAACGGGACAGGAGGGGAAGGGACGGGACGGGACGGGACAAGAAGGGGCGGGACGAGAAGGGATGGAACGGAAGGTACAGGAGGGGAAGGACAGGACAGGAAGGGATGGGACGGGAAGGGACGGACAGGAAGGGACGGAAGGAATGGGACGGGAATGGACAGGAAGGGGCGGACAAGAAGGGACGGGAAGGAATGGGACGGGAAGGGAAGGGACAGGAGGGGAAGGGACGGGACACGACGGGACAAGAAGGGGCGGACGGGACAGGACAGGAAGGGATGGGAAGGGATGGAAAGGGACGGGACGGGGCGGGAAGGAAGGCAGGCAGGCAGGCAAGCCTACAACGTCCGTTTCCCTTGGATTTCTCGTCATCACTGCAAGGCCTAGTAGCATCCCCAGGCACGGGAGCACAAAGCGGGCATTCACACACCTTGCAAGCAGGTGGGCGCAAGGAGACCCGGGGGACCGCCCTTCCTTGAACCGCCCCACTGCCCTTTCTTTTAATGTTGGCAAGCCCTGGCTAAATAAACAGCAGGGTCAAAACAACAACAACAATGTATATTATATTATTAATATTATTAATAATTATTATATAACCATAATTTTATATAAGACTCGTGGAGTCCTTCGGTTTCTCACGCCAAGCGGCGTTTGGGGGGGGGGGCATGTGTTTCGGAAGGGGAATCTCCTCGTTGCAGATGGTGAAACCCGAGCCCAGAAAGGAGAGGCCGGGGGTCATGTTTCTTCCGGCCCGGGATTCCAGCCGGAGCCAAGCCAAGGAGTTGCTGTGCATGTCTCTCTCGATGTAAACACTAGGATGTAGCAAGGGGAGAAATGCTCCCTGCTCTGTCGATGTGTAGGGACGCTAAAGGTCATCTAGACCAGAGTTTCCCAACCGCTGTTCCGCGGCACACAAGTTTGTGTCTTTCTGCCATTCCTGCCAGGATATCTATGTCGTGTTCATCGAAACAGGCCCAGGCTTCACACTGAGTGTATAAATACATTCAAAAACATATTAACTATATGTATGACTGTGTTAGAGTCTCGTTTTGTATACGGAGTGTATAAATACATTCAAAAACATATTAACTATATGTATGACTGTGTTAGAGTCTCGTTTTGTATACGGAGTGTATAAATACATTCAAAAACATATTAACTATATGTATGACTGTGTTAGAGTGCCATTTTGTATACGGAGTGTATAAATACATTCAAAAACATATTAACTATATGTATTACTGTGTTAGAGTGTCATTTGTATACGGAGTGTATAAATACATTCAAAAACATATTAACTATATGTATTACTGTGTTAGAGTGTCATTTTGTATACGGAGTGTATAAATACATTCAAAAACATATTAGCTATATGTATGACTGTGTTAGAGTGTCATTTTGTATACAGAGTGTATAAATACATTCAAAAACATATTAGCTATATGTATGACTGTGTTAGAGTGCCATTTTGTATACGAGTGTATAAATACATTCAGAAACATATTAACTATATGTATTACTATGTTAGAGTGTCATTTTGTATACGGAGTGTATAAATACATTCAAAAACATATTAACTATATGTATTACTGTGTTAGAGTGTCATTTTGTATACGGAGTGTATAAATACATTCAGAAACATATTAACTATATGTATTACTGTGTTAGAGTGTCATTTTGTAAGTGTATAAATACATTCAAAAACATATTAACTATATGTATTACTGTGTTAGAGTGTCATTTTGTATACGAAGTGTATAAATACATTCAAAATCATATTAACTATATGTATTAATGTGTTAGAGTGTCATTTTGTATACGGAGTGTATAAATACATTCAAAAACATATTAACTATATGTATTACTGTGTTAGAGTGTCATTTTGTATACGGAGTGTATAAATACATTCAAAAACATATTAATATATGTATTACTGTGTTAGAGTGTCATTTTGTGTCGTTTTGGTTGGTGGTGTGCCCCAGGATTGTGTAAATGTAAAAAAGTGTGCTGCGGCTCAAAAAAGGTTGGGAAACAATGATCTAGGCCAACCCCCGGGCCCCCGGGTCTCCTTGGCGCCCCTCCACGCTGCCTTACTCACCCGAAACAGGGGGAGGAGGAGGGGTTTGGGCTGGAAATAAAGGCAGAATTAGCCCCGGCACAAGGGGGAACCCGTCCCTGACACAACACAACCCATCCCCGACACAACACAACCCATCCCCGACACAACACAACCCATCCCCGACACAACACAACCCATCCCCGACACAACACAACCCGTCCCCGACACAACACAACCCATCCCTGACACAACACAACCCATCCCCAACACAACACAACCCATCCCCGACACAACACAACCCGTCCCCGACACAACACAACCCGTCCCCGACACAACACAACCCGTCCCCGACACAACACAACCCATCCCTGACACAACACAACCCATCCCCAACACAACACAACCTGTCCCCGACACAACACAACCCATCCCCAACACAACACAACCCATCCCCGACCCATCCCCAACACAACACAACCTGTCCCCGACACAACACAACCCATCCCCAACACAACACAACCCATCCTCGACACAACACAACCCGTCCCCGACACAACACAACCCGTCCCCGACACAACACAACCCATCCCCGACACAACACAACCCATCCCCGACACAACACAACCCATCCCCGACACAACACAACCCATCCCCGACACAACACAACCCATCCCCGACACAACACAACCCATCCCCAACACAACACAACCCATCCCCGACACAACACAACCCATCCCCGACACAACACAACCCATCCCCGACACAACACAACCCGTCCCCGACACAACACAACCCATCCCCGACACACAACACAACCCGCCCCAACTCATCCCTGAACACAACCCATCTCCGACACAACGCAACCAATGCCGGTCTGTGGGCTGACCTGTTCCCAGCCTCCGGAAGTGGAATCCCTCGACGGCGGTGACGTAGGAGGCGATGGAGCCGCTGCGGATGACGCCGAAGAGCACCTCCCGGATCTGGCCCTCCTCCGCGTTGCCCTCGGAGCCCACGTCCAGCTCCACAAAGACGTCGCCGTCAATCTCCCTGCCGCAAAAAAAGGGGGGGGGGATAATAATGGCCCCGATCCTACCACGGAAGCTCGTAAAGGATTCCAACGGAAACGGCACTCACTTGATGAAGACCACGCTGACCACTTGCTCCCCGGGGATCTTGTAGTATTCGGACTCCAGCTGCGGAGGGAACGTCCATTGTATTATTACTATTATTATTATATTACATTATTATATTTTGGGGACATTTTTTGATTATATTGTGGCAAGGTTGGTCCTTATCAGATGTTTATGTGGCTTGTGGAAGAAGGGACTGCCCCATCGGCCATGGTCATTTGAGAAAGTTTGCAATCAGTAATTGGATGAGGGTCAGCACTTGGGAAGTTGGTCCTTCATCCCATCATCCATGGTCCACCCTTACTGCACCAGGACGAGTGGCATGAGGGCCCTGTGTGCCAGGCTGATCAGTCATTGATTAGGTTTGCAGCAGTCTTGGAAAGGAGAAGGTACTGCAAGTCCCATCATCCATGGTCTGCCCTCTTCCAAACTGCAGCAGGTTTGTAGAGTGGGTCACTGGGGCTCTGTGTGCCAAGTGTGGTTTTCATAGGTGTTTGTTGGGGGCCGTAGCGGTCTGTGGTAGTAGAGGGGTGTGAAAGTACTACAAATCCCATCATCCATTGTCAGTCCTCCCCGAACCTCACCAGGACGTGAAGGTAGTCATGGGGGTTATGTGTGCCAAGTTTGGTCTTGATCAGTAATTGGATGAGGGTCGCAGCGGACTTGGGAAGTGAGTAGAGGTACTTCAAGTCCCATCATCCGTGGTCCACCCTCCTCCGAACTGCACCAGGACGTAGAGTGGGTCATGGGGGTTGTGTGTGCCAAGTGTAGTCTGTATTGAACCGTTTTGGTGGCCTCAGTGGTCTGTGGGAACCAAAGTATTTGAAAGTACTACAAATCCCATAATCCGTGGGTCATGTCCCTCAAACCGCACCAGCACGTAAAGGGGGTCAGGGGGGGATATGTGTACCAAGTTTGGTCTTGATTCATCATTGCATGAGTGGAGCAGTGGTCTTAGGAAATGAGTAGAAGTACTTCAAGTCCCATCATCCATGGTCCCCCCCTGGAAACTGCAGCAGGATGTAGAGTTGGTCATGGGGGCTCTGTGTGCCAAGTTTGGTCTTGATCAGTCATTGGATGAGGGTCGCAGCGGCCTTGGGAAGTGAGTGTAGGGACTTCAAGTCCCATCATCCATGGTCCGGCCTCCTTCAAACTGCAGCAGGATGTAGAGTGGGTCATGGGGGCTTTGTGTGCCAAATTTGGTCTTGATCAGTCATTGGATGAGGGTCGCAGCGGCCTTGGGAAGTGAGTGTAGGGACTTCAAGTCCCATCATCCATGGTCCGGCCTCCTTCAAACTACAGCAGGATGCAGAGTGGGTCATGGGGGCTCTGTGCGCCAAGTTTGGTCTTTATCGGTCTTTGTTGGGGGCCGCAGTGGTCCGTGG
This sequence comes from Anolis apletophallus, assembly GCA_030556195.1. NCBI lineage: Eukaryota > Metazoa > Chordata > Lepidosauria > Squamata > Anolidae > Anolis > Anolis apletophallus. Next base: position 17,021,183 of record JARBWK010000017.1, on the reverse strand, counting down.
GAACCGAAGGGATTTAAAGTACTACAAATCCCATGATCCGTGGTCTATCTCCCCCAAATCGCACCAGGACGTAAAGGGGGTCAGGGGGGTTATATGTCCCAAGTTTGGTGCAGGTCCATCACCCGCGCTGGTCGCTGTAGCCTGTGAAAGTGGCAGCCAATCAGAACGCTGCCACATACACACACATATACACAAACATTCCGCTTTATTATATATAGAGATAGAGATAATATAATATAATGGAATATAATGGAATGTAATATAATAATAATAACTCAGTAAAATAATAATAATAACTCAGTAAAAATTAATAATAATAATAATAATAATAGCCGCCAAAAACCTACCGGCCGACCGTGTCCGTAGCGCAAGACGGGCTTACCGTGTCCACCACCGCTTCGGAGACATCCCGGAACTCTTCGGAGTTGACGTCGTCCAGCCGCGAGCTGTAGTCGATGGAGCGGGTGAAGTTCACCAGTGCCCGGAAGTAAACTGTGAAGGGAAAGGGTGAGTTCTTGCTATCCACCCTGCTAGGGCAATACGGGAGGACACTCCACCCGCTCCCCAGATTCGAAGCGCCGACCTTTCGGTCAGCAGTCCTTCGGGTGTGAGAGAACTGGCTGTCTGCAAGGACGTTGCCCAGGGGACGTTTGCCCAGATGTGTTACCATCCTGTGGAAGGCTTCTCTCACGTCTCTGCTTGGGAAGCTGGAGCTGCCAGATGGGAGCTCACCCCACAGTAAGAAATATTATATCATCATCACCTTCATCCCCAGGACCTGAGGTTCGCTCTGGATATATATGAGCCACAAGGAGAGGCAGTTATTATTATTATTATTATTTTACTGAGTTATTATTATTATTTTACTGAGTTATTATTATTTTACTGTATCATTATTATTTTACAGAAATGTTATTATTATTTTACTGAGTTATTATTATTATTTTACTGAGTTATTATTAATTTTTACTGAGTTATTATTATTATTTTACTGAGTTATTATTATACTGAGTTATTATTATTTTACTGAGTTATTATTATTATTATTTTACTGAGTTATTATTATTTTACTGAGTTATTATTATTATTTTACTGAGTTATTATTATTATTATTTACTGAGTTATTATTATTTTACTGAGTTATTATTATTTTATTGAGTTATTATTATTATTTTACCAAGTTGTTATTATTATTATTTTACCGACTTATTATTACTATTATTTTACCAAGTTATTATTATTATTTTACTGAGTTACTATTATTTTACTGAGTTATTATTATTATTATACTGAGTTATTATTATTTTACTGAGTTATTATTATTTTACTGAGTTATTATTATTATTTTACTGAGTTATTATTATTATTTTACCGAGTTATTATTATTTTACTGAGTTATTATTTTTATTTTTATTTTACTGAGTTATTATTATTATTTTTACTGAGTTATTATTATTATTATTATGTTCCTGAGTTATTATTATTTTACTGTTATTATTATTATTTTACCAAGTTGTTATTATTATTATTTTACCGACTTATTATTACTATTATTTTACTGAGTTATTATTATTTTACTGAGTTATTATTATTTTACGGAGTCATTATTATTATTTTACTGAGTTATTATTATTTTACTGAGTCATTATTATTATTTTACTGAGTTATTATTATTATTTTACTGAGTTATTATTATTATACTGAGTTATTATTATTATTTTACTGAGTTATTATTATTATTTTACTGAGTTAATATTATACTGATTATTATTATTTTACTGAGTTATTATTATTATTTTACTGAGTTATTATTATTATTATTCTGACACAAACACACAGTATGTCACAGCGGATCTATATGCTGGATTTCGTATCACAAAATCTAAGTCGAACACTTCCCAAGCGTCTAGGACTATGTGATGTATTTCCGAATTATATTATTATTATTATTGTATTATGACTATTATTATTATTTTTATTGTCTTTGGCCACAAATGAGCCTGGAAGAGTCACGCCTTCGACATACGTCGGCAACATAAAGAAATAATAAAATAATAATTAATAAATACACAATAAATAAATAATAAATAATAAATAAAGAGTATAATAAATAAATAATAAACAAACAAACATGGCCGGAGGAGTCCATTGGCCGGACCGGCTCTGGAAGGGCTTTGCATGGTTGGAGGGAATGGCTCCTCGGGCTTGCTTGCGTTGAGTGGGCCTCCTTTGCATTGGGACGTATGCGCATGCCATGCATACCAATGTTCCAATGAGGGGTGGGTAGGGTTCCCAAAGGAATCCCAAGCCATGAGGTCACCCCACCCTGAGAAGGAATGAATGAGCCAACCCAGCGGCCGGCTGACCGACCGACCAACCGACCGCCTCAATGGGGCATTCTTCCTCCTCCTCCTCCTCCTCCCTTGGACACTGGCCCTCCTTGCCCCATTCTTCCAGAGGGAGAGGCCTGCAAACAGGCCTGGCTTTTGCACATTGACTGTTTTCCCTTCTGTTTCCCACCCACAGGTTTCCCATAGGAAGCCTGCCAGCGATTGAGGGCCAGACGCTGCCGCAAATGCATTGACCCAAAGGGCTTGGGCCGGCTTTCTAGGGGCTGCGGGGGCTTCAGATCCCCCCAAAAGGGACCTCTATTGCTTATTTTTATATTTATTATTATATACTATATATCCATCATTATTGGGAGTTGCAGTGGTGCCATGACATTAGTGAAGGTACTGCAAGTCCCATCATCTGTGGTCCACCCTCCTCCAAAGTGCAGCAGGATGTAGAGTGGGTCATGGGGGCTCTGTGTGCCAAATTTGGTCTTGATTAGTCATTGGATGAAGGTCGCAGTGGTCTCGGAAAGTGAGTAGAGGTACTTCAACTCCCATCATCCATGGCCCATCCTCCTTCAAACTTCAGCAGGATGTAGAGTGGGTCATGGGGGCTCTGTGTGCCAAGTTTGGGCCTGGCCTCTGATTTGTAGGGGCTGCAATGTTCTGTGGGAAATGAATCGGGTGAAGGTACTGCAAATCCCATCATTCGTGGCCCTTCCTGCCCTTAACCATATTAAACCATATTATATTATTATGATTATTATTATATTATAGTATTGTTATCACATTATATTTTTATTATTTTATATTATTGTAGTATATTTTATATTTTATTATTATATATATTTATATTATTATTATAGTATTATATATTTATTATATATTTTATATTATTATATATTTATATTATTATTATAGTATTATTATAGAAAATATTTATTATTATATATTTTATTATTATATATTTTATATTATTATTATTATAGTATTATTATAGAAAATATTTATTATATATTTTATATTATTATATATTTATATATTATTATTATAGAAATTATATTTATCATTATATATTTTTATATTATTATTATAGTATTATTATAAAATATATTTTATTATTATATATTTTATATTTTATTATTATTATATATTTTATATTATTATTATAGTATTATAGAAAATATTTATTATTATATATTTTTATATTATTATTATAGTATTATTATAAAAATATTTATTATTATATATTTTATTATATATATATTTATATTATTATTATTATAGTATTATATAAAATATTTGTTATTATATTTTTTATTATTATATATATTTATTTTATTATTATTATTATTATTATTATTATTATTACCCTGAGACAAAGGCGGACACAAGGGCCCTTGTCGGTCGGGCTCCCACAAAGGACCCATTGAGATGACTGGCGTGGCCCCCCGTTTCCGGCCAAAGAGTCACCCCCCAAAGAATGCGTGACGTTCCGCAGGGATCAAACGGGCCTTTCTTTGGACTTGTTTGGACCAAAAAACCCAAAAAATAGCCTCGGGATGCCTATAGTGCTTAGTGTTTGGGGCGTGACAAAGGCCTCCTCTGTGCACGTGCCGAGTGCCGTACGACCCCCTCCACCAAGGATCGAGTGAGGAGAGGTTTGGGTCCAGCAGAGACCACACTTTCCTGAGTTGGAGTCCTGGAGGGAGACCAAGAGAACCAGGGCAAAGCTGGAGTCCTCCACCTGACCCACCTGGCCAGAGGTCGTGACCCTTCCCCGTTAGGAGGCTGTCTGGCTGTCTGTCTGTCTGGGGAAGGTTCTGGGGTCCCCCCAAGCGAAGGAGGAAGGGCCCCCCCCCGGGCACTTACTGAGCGGGGCGTCCTCGTCGGTCTCGGAGGTCATTCCGGCCGGAGGGAGAGGAGGAGGAGGAGGGAGAGAAGGGAGGAAGAGCGGAGGGTCTGCGGAAGAGAAAAGAAAGGGGGAAGGAAGGAAGGAAGGAAGGAAGGAAGGAAGGAAGGAAGGAAGGAATGTTGGAGAAGGAAGGGAAGGAAGGAAGGAAGGGGAAGGAAACAAAACAGGAAGGAATGTTGTTGGAAGGGAAGGAAGGAAGGAAGGAAGGAAACAAAAAAAGGAAGGAAGGAATGTTGGAGAAGGAAGGAAGGAAATGAAAAAAGGAAGGAAGGAATGTTGGAGAAGGAAGGAAGGAAACGAAAAAAGGAAGGAAATAAAAAAGGAAGGAAAGAAGGAATAAACGAATGAAAGAATGTTAGAGAAGAAAGGAAGGAAGGAATATTGGAGAAGGAAGGAAAGAATAAATGAATGAAGGAAGGAATATTGGAGAGAAGGAGGGAAAGAATAAGGACGGTTGAAGAAGGAAGGAAAGAATAAAAAAAGGAAGGAAGGAATGTTGGAGAAGGAAGGAAGGAAGGAAACGAAAAAAGGAAGGAAATGAAAAAAGGAAGGAAGGAAGGAATAAATGAAGGAAGGAATGTTGGAGAAGGAAGGAAGGAAAAACGAAAAAAAGAATGTTAGAGAAGGAAGGAAGGAATATTGAAAAAGGAAGGAAAGAATAAAAGGAATGAATGAAGGAACGTTGGAGAAGGAGGGGAAGGAAGGAAAAAAGGAAGGAAGGTGTGGAGAAGGAAGGAAGGAAGGAAGGAAGGAAAAAATGTTGGAGAGGAGGAAGGAAGGAAAAACGAATGAAAGAATGTTAGGAAGGAAGGAAGGAAGGAAGGAATATTGGAGAAGGAGGGAAAGAATAAATGAATGAATGAAGGAACGTCGGAGAAGGAGGGAAGGAAGGAGTAAACGAATGAAGGAAGGTTGGAGAAGGAAGGAAGGAATACATGAAGGAAGGAATGTTGGAGAGGGAGGGAAGGAAGGAATAAACGAATGAAAGAATGTTAGAGAAGGAAGGAAGGAAGGAAGGAATATTGGAGAAGGAGGGAAAGAATAAATGAATGAATGAAGGAACGTCGGAGAAGGAGGGAAGGAAGGAGTAAACGAATGAAGGAAGGTTGGAGAAGGAAGGAAGGAATACATGAAGGAATGGTGGACACAGAAGGAAGGAATGAAGGAATATTGGAGAGGGGTGAATGAAGGAAGGTTGGGAAAGGAAGGAAAGGAAGGAAGGAAGGAACAAGTGTTGGAGAAAGAAGGAAAGAAGGGATGTTGGGGAAGGGGGGAAAGAAGGGAGGAAGGAATAAATGAAGGAGTGTTGGACGAGGGAGGGAGGGAGGGAGGGAAGGAGGAATATTGGAGAAGGAAGGAATAAATGAATGGATTTTGGAGAAGGAAGGTTGGAAGAGGGAGGGAATGAAGGAATGAAGGAATGTTGAAGAAGGTAGGAAGGAAGGAATAGTGGAGAGGGAAGGAAGGAAGGAATAAATGAAGGAATGGTGGACACAGAAGGAAGGAAGGAAGGGTAGGGAAGAAGGGAGGAAAGGAATAAATGAACGAAGGAATGTTGGAGAAGGAAAGAAGGGAGGAAAGAAAGAATATTGGAGAGGGAAGGAAAGAAGGAAAAAATGAATTTTGAAGAAGGAAGGAAGGAAAGAATAGTGGAGAGGGAGGGAAGGAATAAATAAACGAATGGAGGAATGTTGGAGAAGGAAGTTCAGGAAGGAAGGCATAAACGAACAAGTGTTGGAGAGAGAAGGAAAGAAGGAAGGAAAGGATGTTGGAGAAGGAAGGAATGAATGAATAGATGTTGGAGAACGAAGGGAAGGAAAAGAAGGGATATTGGAGAGGAAGGGAGAAGCAAGGACGAGGGAGGAAAGGACAAAGATTGGGGACGCACGAAGGGTCAACAGAAGAGAAAGAAGGAAGGCGAGGGACGTGTACGGAAGGGGGGAAGGGGGAGAAGGAAGGAAGGAAGGAAGGAAGGAAGGAAGGAAGGGAAGAGCAGTTAGAGCAAAGTGAGAGGAGTCCAGAAGACAGAGAAGACCCCTTCCCCAATCCCTCCGGCGCTCTGGCCTGGGCCAAGGTTCCCCATGGTTGCCTAGGCCAGTGTTTCCCAACCAGTGTGCCGGGGCACACTAGTGTGCCGTGAGCGATCATCAGGTGTGCCGCGGGAAATTGTGACCCCCAATACCCTTCCTTCCCCCTCCTGCCGAACACTTTTTCTTCTCCACTCAGGCTCCCTTCTTCCCAGGTGAACTACAACTCCCAAACTCAAGGTCAGTTCCCAAGCAAACCCTTTCAGTACTTTCTGTGGGTAATGAGAGTTCAATAGGCCAAGTGTGGTTCCTCAAAAAAGGTTGGTAAACACTGGCCTAGGCGGTCCCTCTTCCTCGGGCATCACCAGGACACAATTGGCGGCAACGACAATGGACGACAACAACTGGCCTGGGTGGGGGGAGGCCAGGAACAGCTGCGGCCCTCCCCCTCCTCCTTGTCCTGGGGGTCTCGTTTGGGGCTAAGAATAGCCCGGGCCAATTGCCCGAAAGGAGTCCAGGACGGAGGGGAGGACAGGAGGGGGGCGCTCCTTTCCCTTCCCCACACCCAACCCAGGAGGGCAGCTCCGGCAGGACTCAAAGGGGTCTGTCTGTCTGTCTGTCTGTTGAGAGGAGCGTCTGGGACGGGGAGGAGGGGGCCTGGCTCTCGCCTCCCTCTGGCTTGGCCCCACCGAGGTCGGGGAAGCAGACCAGGCCGGCCTCGGCTGCTGCGCACCTTCCAAAACCCTCCCACAGCCCGCCGCACCTCGCCAGAGTCTCTCTCTCTGTCTCTGTCTCTCTCTGTGTATCTGCAGGAATGTGTTTGTATTCCTGCAGGAATATGCGTATTCATATACGTGTATGTATATATGTGCACTTGTTTATGCATACATGTCTATATGTATTTATGTGTGTATATATGAGTGTGCATGTGTATTTATGTGTGCATATATGTGTATATATGTTTATGTACCTATATGTGTGTGTGCCTTTACATATGTGTGCATATGTGTATGTGTGTGTTTATATATGTGCATATGTAAGTGTATGTATGTATATGTGTTTCCGAATGTATATACCTGTGTATGTGTGTAATATCTGTGCATATTTAAATGTGTGTGTATATATGTTTATGTACATATATGTGTGTATATACATATACATGTGTACGTTTATATGTGTATGTATATATAATGTATGGATGTATATATATTTATGTACGTATATATGTGTGTGCATGTGTATATATGTATAGTGTGTGTATGTATATGTGCATATGTGTATATGCATATATGTTTATGTACGTATGTATGTGTGTGCATGTGTATATATGTATAGTGTGTGTATGTATACAGTATGTGCATATGTGTATATGTATATATATTTATGTATATATATATGTGTGTGCATGTGTATATATGTATAGTGTGTGTAAGTATATGTGCATATGTATATATGTTTATGTTTATATATGTATGTATGTACATATACATGTGTATATTTATAGTGTGTTTATACAGTATACATATGTGTATATGTATATATATTTATGTATATATATATGTGTGTGCATGTGTATATATGTATAGTGTGTGTATGTATATGTGCATATGTGTATATGCATATATGTTTATGTACGTATGTATGTGTGTGCATATAAAATGTGTGGATGTATATATATTTATGTACGTATATATGTGTATATGTATATATATTTATGTATGTATATATGTGTGTGCATGTGTATATATGTATAGTGTATGTATATGTGCATATGTGTATATGCATTTATGTTTATGTACGTATGTGTGTGTGTGCATGTGCATATATGTTTAGTGTATGTACTGTATATGTGCATATGTGTATATACTGTATGTGGGTATGTATATATGTTTATCTACATATACGTGTGTAGATGTGTATGTATATATGTGTATATGTGTGTGTGAATGTATGGTTGTGTATGTATATATATATGTGTATGTTGGAAGAGGCCACTCTTGGCATGCATGTTGGGATCACGTCTGGACACGTTTGGGAACCTTCTCCAAGGTCTTCTCCTGATCTTGGTAGCTCTGATCCATGGCAACAGTGTTCCTCACGCGGAGAAGCCTCTTTCCTATCACCCGCTCTCCTTTTGAGAGATCTTTTAGAGTCACATTAGCTTCCAAGGGTTGCCGACCCTTGGCGACGCCACAGTTTCCCAGGCGAGGCCAGGCAGGTCCTCCTTTCCCCACCGGAATCAGGCCAACGAGAGGCGTCTCCAGTGAGCCGGAGGCCTCCTTCCACGGACGCAAAGGCCACCAAAGGGTGTGTTTCGAACCCAGGGCCAATGTGGGAGGCGCTTCCTACCTGTGGGGAAATGGATCTCGGGGGAGACGGTCCCGCTGCCGTTCTCTCCGCTTCCGTAGCCATCTAGAAAGGGAAAGCGGCATCGTGCGTGAGTGAGTAGATGACCTCCTGGACGGAGGAGGTCAGGCTAGATGGCCCCTGGGGACCCTCCCAAGGCCTTTCAAGGTCTCACCTCCGGAGGCTTCGTCCGCCAGCAGGTCCTCGTCGTCGGAGAAGTCGGCGTAGCTCCGCCACCGCCTCCGCACCGCCTCCGACTCAGTGTCTTCCGGGAAGGAGGACTCTTCCGGCCACTGGGAAGCCTGGCTCACCTGCAGGAAGGAAGGAGGGAAGGAAGGAAGGAGGAAAGAGGCTCAGGAAGACCCCAAGGATCCCTTTGGGAGTCACAGTGCAGGGACTCATTCCCCCCTGATGGCATCATGAGATCCTGTGACATCACTACAGCCCTTTTATGACATCACGAGAAACTGAATTCCGTCCTTATGACATCACTGGAGCCCATGACATCACTAAGGCCCTCTTACGACATCAGTACAGGCTGAATCCCTCTTTATGACATCACTAGAGACTGAATTTCCCCCTTATGACATCACTAGGGACGGTGACATCACTACGGCCCCCTTATGACATCATGAGAGACTGAACTCACCCCCATACGACATCGTGAGAGTTCGTGACATCACCAGAGACTAAATTCCCCCGTATGACATCACTAGAGACTGTGACATCACTACGGCCCTCTTATGACATCACGAGAAACTGAATTCTCCCCTTATGGCATCATGAGAGCCTGTGACATCACTAAGGCCCTCTTATGACATCACTAAAGACTGAATTCCACCCTTGTGACATCACTAGATCCTGTGATTGAATTCTCCTGATATGACATCATGAGAAAATGAATTGTTTACAGACTGAATTCCCCCTTATGGCATCATGAGAGTCTGTGACATCACTAGACTCTGGATTCCCCCTTATGACATCACTAGAGCCTATGACATCACTACATCCCTGTTTTGACATCACGAGAGATTGAATTCTCCTGATATGACATCATGAGAAAATGAATTGTTTACAGACTGAATTCCCCCTTATGACATCACTAGATCCTGTGACATCACTACAGCCCCCTTTGACATCACTAGAGCCTGTGACCATCACTACATCATTAGTTATGACATCACTAGACTCTGAATTGATTACAGACTAGGGACTGAATTCCACCCTTGTGACATCACTAGAGCCTGTGACATCACTATGTTTGACATCATGAGAGATTGAATTCTCCTGTTATGACATCACGAGAGTGAATTGTTTACAGACTGAATTCCCCCTTATGACGTCACTAGAGGCTGTGACATCACTACGTCACTGTTATGACATCACAAGAAACTGAATTACACTCATGACATCATGAGAGACTGAATTCCCCCTTATGACATCACTAGAGGCTGTGACATCACTGAAGTCCTCTTATGACATCACTCCAGACTGAATTCCCTCCTTATGACATCAGTAGAGACTGAATCCTCCCATCATGGAATCACCGGGTCCTGTGACATCATTAGAGTCCTCTTATGGTCTCGCTAGCGCCCGCGACATCACTACGGTCCTCCGATGACATCACTAGGGACCGTGACCTCATTATGACATGTCCCCACTTATGACATCACAAAGGCCCTCTTATGACATCATGACAGACTGAATCCCCCATTATGACATCACTGAATTTCCCCAGTCTTATGACATCACAAGAGGTCGCCCCAGTTCTGGCCTGGAGTGCAGCACCTGAGAACTACAACTCCCAGAGGGTGACACCCCTTTCCTCTTGCATATCGTAGGAACCCTCCCAATGTCAGGAAGGAAGGAAGGAAGGAAGGAAGGAAGGAAGGGAGGGAGGGAGGGAGGGAGGAAGGAAGGAAGGAAGGACGGAAGGACGGAAGGCCAGGTTTGGGAAGCGGCAAAGGGTATCCCGCTGCAAAAGGAGCTGGAGAGAGTTAAAGTGCTGCAGCGCAGGGTTGGCGCGACTGGTCAAGTGGCCCCACTTCAAGCCCTCAAAGCAACAGGAGAGGCAAAGGCCTGGGTTTGGTAAGAGGGCTCAAGGGCCAAGGGTCCATCGAGGAAGGAAGGAAGGAAGGAAGGAAGGAAGGAAGGAAGGAAGGAAGGAAGGAAGGAGTGAGGGCTCAAGAACCAAGAGGCTATAAAGAATGAATGAAAGAAAGAAAGAAAGAGGGAAAGAGGGAAAGGAAGGAAAGAACTAAGAAGCAATTGACAAAGAAAGAAAGAGTGAAAGAAAGAAAGAGGAAGGAAGGAAGGAAGGAAAAAAAGAAAGAAAGAAGGGGGGCTCAAGAACCAAGAAGTGATCAAGAAAGAAAGAAAGAACGAGCAAAAAGAAGAAAGGGGGGAGGGAACGAAGGAAGGAAGGAAGAGGGAAAGGAAGGAAAGAAGAACTAAGAAGCAATTGAAGGAAGGAAGGAAGGAAGGAAGGAAGGAGGAGAGAGGGCTCAAGAACCAAGAAGCTATCGAGAAAGAAAGATAAAGGAAGGAAGGAAAGAAAGAAGGGGGGCTCAAGAACCAAGAAATGATCCAGAAAGAAAGAAAGAACGAGCAAAAAGAAGAAAGGAGGGAGGAAAGGAAAGAAAGAAAGAAGGAAGGAGGAGCAAGGGATCAAGAACCAAGGTATCGAGAAAGAAAAGAAAGAAAGAAAGAAAGAGAGAGAGATAGGAAGGAAAAGTGGAAGGAAGGAAGGAAGGAAGGAAGGAAGGAAGGAAGGAAGGAAGGAAGGAAGGAAGGAAGGGGAAAAGATGGAAAGGGAAGAAAAAAATTATGAAAGCAAAAAAGAAAGGAGGAAAGAAGGAAGGAAGGGAAAGAGGGAAAGGAGAAAGAGAAGGAAAAAGTTATGGAAAGGAGGGTAAGAAGAAAGAAAGAAGAGGAAAGAAGGCAGGAAGGAAAGAAGGGAATGGAGGGTAAAGAAGAAAGAAAGGGAAGGAAAAAGTTATGGAAAGGAAGGAAAGAAGAACTAAGAAGCAATTGAGAAAGGAAGGAAGGAAGGAAGGAAGGAAGGAAGGAAGGAAGTGAAGGACTTGAGAACCAAGAAGCTATCGAGAAAGAAAGAAAAAGGAAGGAAGGAAGGAAGGAAGGAAGGGACTCGAGAACCAAGAAATGAGAAAGAAAGAAAGAAAGAAAGAAAGAAAGAAAGAAAGAAAGAAAGAAAGATCAAAAGAAAGGAAAGAGGAAGAAAGGGAGGGAGGGAAGGACTCAAGAACCAAGAAGAGAGAGAGAAAGAGAGAAAGACAGGACGGAAGGGAGGGAGGGCAAGAGATACAGAGAGTACACGACAACAACGAAGTTTCTAGTCCTCAGGAAGAGGGACGCGTTTGGGAATCCTAACGGCAAGGCTGCCGGAGAGAGAAGGCCGGGCCCGAGACGCCCAAATGGCCTGAGTGGCCATGAGTGCAACTTGGCCTGAGTGCAACTTGGCCGGCTCCAGAGGCGCGCAAAGTCAACCGAGTGCGAATCCGGAGCGAAGGGCTGCTTTCTTTGGCCGGAGACGGCGAGCCCTCGCGTGCGTGCATACGCAGGATGGAAAGCTCTGTGTTTTTGGAGCGAGGAAGGGCCTGGGGATGCTGGGACGCGGAGTCCGGCCTCTGGACGCACCTCTCTCCCGCTCCGGAGGCCCACCCGAGAGCCAAGGCTGTGCGTGCAAAGGCAGAAAGGGTTACACCAGGAAAGGGCCGAGCACATCTGGAAAAGGGAGAGATGACCCGAGCGGAGACGAGGAGGCCGGAGTGGCCAAAGAGCATTCCTGCGGCCTCCCAAAGCCCCGCGCAGCTGCGTCCCTCTCCTGGCCGGGCCCACACCGGCATTGCTGGGACGTGGAGTCATCCCTGGACCCAGACGAGACACAATGAGGACACCACATAGCTCGGAAAGCGGGACTACAAGCCCCAGCGTCCACGGCAAGGCCTCCATTTAGTGGATACTGGGACTTGGAGTTTTCCTCAACGCAATGAGGACACCACATAGCTCGGAAAGCGGGACTACAAGCCCCAGCGTCCACGGCAAGGCCTCCATTTGGTGGATACTGGGACTTGGAGTCTTCCCCAACGCAATGAGGACACCACATAGCTCAGAAAGAGAGAAAACAAGCCCCAGCATCCACGGCAAGGCTTCCATTTGGTGGATACTGGGACTTGGAGCCTTCCTCAACGCAATGACACCACATAGCTCAGAAAGCAGGACTACAAGCCCCAGCGTCCACGGAAAGGCCTTCATTTGGTGGATACTGGGACTTGGAGTTTTCCTCAACGCAATGAAACCACATAGCTCAGAAAGAGACTACAAGCCCCAGCGTCCACGGAAAGGCCTTCATTTGGTGGATACTGGGACTGAGAGCCTTCCTCAATGCAATGACACCACATAGCTCAGAAAGCAGGACTACAAGCCCCAGTGTCCACGGCAAGGCCTCCATTTGGTGGATACTGGGACTTGGAGTCTTCCCCAACGCAATGAGGACACCACATAGCTCGGAAAGTGGACTACAAGCCCCAGCGTCCACGGCAAGGCCTCCATTTGGTGGATACTGGGACTTGCTGTCTTCCTCAACACAATGAGGACACCACATAGCTCACGAAGCGGGACTACAAGCCCCAGCGTCCACGGCAAGCCCTCCATTTGGTGTAAACTGGGACTCGGAGCCTTCCTCAACACAATGACACCACATAGCTCGGAAAGCAGGACTACAAGACCCAGTGTCCACGGCAACGTCTCCATTTGGTGGATACTGGGACTCGGAGCCTTCCTCAATGCAATGAGGACACCACATAGCTCAGAAAGCGGGACTACAAGCCCCAGCGTCCACGGCAAGGCCTCCATTTGGTGGATACTGGGACTCGGAGCCTTCCTCAATGCAATGAGGACACCACATAGCTCAGAAAGCAGGACTACAAGCCCCAGAGTCCACGGCATCGCCTCCATTGGGTGGACACTGGGACTTGGAGCCTTCCTCAATGCAATGAGGACACCACATAACTCAGAAAGGGTGACTACCAGCCCCAGCGTCCACGGCAAGGCCTCCATTTGGTGGATACTGGGACTTGGAGTCTTCCTCAACGCAATGATGACACCACATAGCTCAGAAAGCAGGACTACAAGACCCAGTGTCCACGGCAACGCCTCCATTTGGTGGATACTGGGACTTGGAGCCTTCCTCAATGCAATGAGGACACCACATAACTCAGAAAGTGGGACTACAAGCCCCAGCGTCCACAGCATGGCCTCCATTTGGTGGATACTGGGACTTGGAGTCTTCCTCAACGCAATGACACCACATAGCTCAGAAAGCAGGACTACAAGAACCAGCGTACACGGCAACGCCTCCATTTGGTGGATACTGGGACTTGGAGCCTTCCTCAATGCAATGAGGACACCACATAACTCAGAAAACGGGACTACAAGACCCAGTGTCCCCAGCGTCCACAGCATGGCCTCCATTTGGTGGATACTGGGACTCGGAGTCTTCTCAACGCAATGAGGACACCACATAGCTCGGAAAGCGGGACTACAAGCCCCACCGTCCACGGCAAGGCCTCCATTTGGTGGATACTGGGACTCGGAGCCTTCCTCAATGCAATGAGGACACCACATAACTCAGAAAGCGGGACTACAAGCCCCAGCGTCCACGGCAAGGCCTCCATTTGGTGGATACTGGGACTCGGAGCCTTCCACGAGCACCGCCTCCTCCCAAGCCTTCGAATAGCATCGCTCTGCAACGTATAATTACGATCCGAACGGTTCTTGCAACCAACAAAAGGTTATATTTCCCGACCCGGCAATTATCCCGCCCTGTTATCACAAGGCTCTTCCTTTGTTTTCAATGGACTCGGTCGGACGGATCACAAGATCGCGGGGCAACGTTCCAGCGAAACGAAAACATAACACATGATCTAAAATCACAATTGTCCATGCCCAGATGATCTCAAAAGTGATCCCGTATCACAGGTTTGCTTCCATTAGAAAATGCCTAAGGATGTGGGAGAACTACAATTCCCAAAACCGTGGGTCAATACTCCCCCTTGGCATTGTGTGCCAAGGGTGGTCCTTATCAGTTGTTTATTTGGCTCGCAGTGGTCTCAGGAAGTGAGTGAAGGTACTTCAAGTCCCATCATCTGTGGTCCAATGTCTTCCAAACTGAACTAGGATGTGGTGTGGGTCATGGGGGCTCTGTGTGCCAAGTTTGGTCTTGATCAGCCAGTGGATGAGGGTTGCAGCGGTCTCGGGAAGTGATTGGAGGTACTTCAAGTCCCATCATCCATGGTCCATCCCACTTAGAACTGCAGTAGGATGTAGAGTGGGTCATGGGTACTCTGTGTGGCAAGTTTGGGCCTGGTCTGTGATTTGTAGGGGCCACAGTGTTCTGTGGGAAGTGAATCAGGTGAAGGTACTGCAAATCCCATCATTCATGGCCCATCCTGCCCTACACCGCACCCGGTTGTAAAGTGGGCCAGTGGGCCTCTGTGTGCCAAGTGTGGTCCTGATCCTTCTATGGTGTGGGCCACAGTGCTCTAAGGAAGTGAGTTAAAGTACTGCAAGTCCCGTCATCCATGGTCCATCCTCCCTCAAACTGCACCAGGATGTAGAGTGGGTCTTGAGGGTTCTGTGTGCCAAGTTTGGTCTTGTTCTCTCATTGTTTGGGGTCGCAAAGGGGTCGCAAAAGTGTTTTGGCCTGAAACTCCCACCATGCCTGACTGCCTCCTTACCCCCTCTGCCAGTTTAGAGTGTCGGAATGTTCGTGTTGGCGACTGCCTTAGGCCTTTTCCTCACCCCCTCTGCCACTTTAGAGTGTCGGAATGTTCGTGTTGGCGACTGCCTCAGGCTTTTGCCTTACCCCCTCTGCCACTTTAGAGTGTCGGAATGTTCGTGTTGGCGACTGCCTCAGGCCTTTTCCTCACCCCCTCTGCCACTTTAGAGTGTCGGAATGTTCATATTGGCGACTGCCTCGGGTCTTTTCCTTACCCCCTCTGCCACTTTAGAGTGTCGGAATGTGCGTGTTGGCGACTACCTCAGGCCTTTTCCTGACCCCCTCTGCCACTTTAGAGTGTCGGAATGTGCATGTTGGCGACTGCCTCAGGCCTTTTCCTGACCCCCTCTGCCACTTTAGAGTGTCGGAATGTGCATGTTGGCGACTGCCTCAGGCCTTTTTCTGACCCCCTCTGCCACTTTAGAGTGTCGGAATGTTCGTGTTGGCGACTGCCTCAGGCCTTTTCCTGACCCCCTCTGCCACTTGAGAGTGTTCGTGTTGGCGACTACCTCAGGCCTTTTCCTGACCCCCTCTGCCACTTTAGAGTGTCGGAATGTTCGTGTTGGCTGGCCAATAGAGGCGTTATGCAAATACTCCCTCACTGGCAACCAATCATGTCAGAATGTAGAGGCCGGGAGCCAATCAGAACACTGCCACATACATACAAACAAACAAACATTCTCTTTTATTATATAGACTAGTTTGGGGACCCGGCGTTGCCCGGGTCATTTGAGAAGTGCACCAGGATGTAGAGTGGGTCATTCTGTGTGCCAAGTTTGGTCTTGATCCAGGTATTGGGAGTTGCAGTGGAATCATGAAATTACTGGGTAGTCCCATCATCTGTAGGCCTGTGCAGCAGGATGTAGAGTGGGTCATGGGGGCTCTGTGTGCCAAGTTTGGTCTGTATTGGTGAGTGGATGAGGGTTGTATTGTTTGTAGGAAGTGTGTGAAGGTACTTCAAGTCCCATCATCCGTGGTCCATCTCACACAAATCTGCACCAGGATGTAGAGTGGGTCATGAGGGCTCTGTGTGGCAGGTTTGGTCTTGATCAGTCATTGGATTAGGTTTGCAGCAGCCTTGGAAAGTGAGAGAAGGTACTGTAAGTCCCATCATCCATGATCCGCCCCCCTCCAAACTGCAGCAGGATGTAGAGTGGGTCATGAGGGCTCTGTGTGCCAGGTTTTGTGTTGATCAGTGATTGGATTAGGTTTGCAGCAGTCTTGGAAAGTGAGGGAAGGTACTTCAAGTCCCATCATCCATGGGCGGACCTACTGTAAACTGCAGTAGGATGTAGAGTGGGTCACTGGGGCTCTGTGTGCCAAGTGTGGTTTTCATAGGTGTTTGTTCGGGGCCGCAGTGGTCTGTGGTAGTAGAGGGGTGTGAAAGTACAACAAATCCCATCGTCCATTGGCAGCCCCCCCCCCCAAACCTCAGCAGGACGTGAAGGGAGTAACGGGGGTTATGCGTGTCAAGTGTGGTCTCGTTCAGTAAGAGCATGAGGGTCGCAGCTGACTTAGAAAGTGAGTAGAGGTACTTCAAGTCCCATCATCCATGGTCCACCCTCCTCCGAACTGCACCAGGACGTAGAGTGGGTAATGGGGGATGTGTGTGGCAAGTGTGGTCTGTATTGGCCCTTTGAGGTGGCCACAGTCGTCTGTGGGAACCAAAGTGTTGGAATGTACTACAAATCCCATAATCCGTGGTGTATGTCCCCCAAACTGTACCAGGACGTAAAGGGGGTCAGGGGGGTTATGTGTACCAAGTTTGGTGCAGGTCCATCACCCGCGCTGGTCGCTGTGGCCTGTGAAAGTGGCAGCCAATCAGAACGCTGGCACATACATACAAACACACATACCCACATACAAACATTCCTCTTTATTATATATAGAGAGAATAGAGAAGATATAGAGATATAGGTATAGAGATATAGATTAGTAGTAGTATCAATAATAGCAACAATAACAATTGGGACGGAACCCAGTATTACTCCTCCAGGCCTTCTCAATTGTGGCACCTGGATTATTGTTATTCACAACGACAACGACAACAACAAGGACGCAGGTGCCACAGTTGAGAAGGCCGGACCCTGGGATGCATCCCAATTTGGAGTGGAAATGGTTTGTTATTCTCCGTCGTTCCCGTCCTGTCGGACCTCCAGATGTCCGGGGCCTCGTCCGGGCGTCTGGACACCTGAGGCGCCGAAGGATCCAGGAATGGCAGGCGGCTCTTGGGGTTCTCTCCGCCTTGGGTCTGTCGTTTGGGCGAAGCTGGGTGCCGCGGCCCAGAGGCATGGGAGCCCCCTTCTGCGGCCACTTGGCTTGGCCGCTGCCCGGGGGGCAAAGGGACGGGCGCAGGAATTCGTCGGGGCAGCACTTTGCAGAGCAAACAGGGCATTACTGCGCATTACTGCAGGCTGGGCGCCCCGGGGACAAAGGCCAAGAGGGGCCGAGAGAAAAGGGGGCTTAGCCCGGCCGGGGCACGGAGCCCTCCGAGGCCCACAACCAGGAGGAGGAGGAGGAGGGCGGGGCACCATGCCAGCCTCCAGCCAGCAGAGAGAGGGGCACCCCACACAACCCAGAAGGGGAGACACACGCGCAAAGGACGCTGCAAGGACCACCGGGGAAAAAAAGGGGCCAAGATCACGCACATGCCCGCATTACCCAGAAGGCCAACGAGGCCATGGCCTAGGGGCGCAAGCCGAGGGGGGGGGGGCAGATCACGGACCAAAAAAGAGGTCTGCGCCCCTCTTTCCCCCTTTCTCATGCCCCTCCTCGCTCCTTCTCCCGGCAAAGTCTCTGCTCCGTCTAGCGCGCTCACTCTCGCGCTCTCTCTCTCTTGCGCACGCTCTCTCACTCTCTCTCTCTCTTGCACACTCTCTCTCACTCTCTCGCGCGCTCTCTCTCTCACGCACGCTCTCTCTCTCACGCTCTCTCTCTCTCACTCTCGCGTGCTCTCTCTCTCATGCGCTCTCTCTTGCGCACTCTTGCTCTCTCACACGTGCTCCTTTGCCCTCTCTCCCTCTCGCATGCGCTCTCTCGCACACGCTCTCGCTCTCTTTGCACGTGCTCCCTTGCCGCTCTCTCTCTCGCACGTGCTCTCTTGCTCTCTCTCTCACGCGCTCTCTTGCTCTCTCTCTCTCGCACGCTCTCTCTGCTCTCTCTCCCGCTCTCTCTTGCTCTCTCTCTCTCTCTCTCTCTCTCGCTTGTGCTCCTTTGCCGCTCTCTCTCTCGCACGCTCTCTCTCTCTCTCTCTCTCGTGAACGCTCTCTCTCTCGCTCTCGCGCCTGCGCCACTCTCTCTCTCACACGCTCTCTCGCTCTCTTGCACATGCTCCCTTGCCCGCTCTCTCTCGCTCATGCTCTCTCTTGCTCTCTCTCTCTTGCGCGCTCTCTTGCTCTCTCTCTCTCGCTCTCTCTAGCTCTCACTCTCGCTCTCGTGCTCTCTCTCTGTCTCGCTCTCTTGCTCTCTCTCTCTCGCATGCTCTCTCTCGCACGTTCTCTCTCTCGCTCTCTCGCACGTGCTCCCTTGCTCGCTCTCTCTCTCGCACACGCTCTCTTGCTCTCTCTCTCTCTCGCACGCTCTCTTGCTCTCTCTCTCTCTCTCTCGCGCTCTCTCTCTCTCTCTCTCTCTCTTTCTCGCACGCGCTCTCTTGCTCTCTCTCTCTCTCGCGCGCGCTCTCTTGCTCTCTCTCTCTCGCACGCGCTCTCTTGCTCTCTCTCTTGCACGCGCTCTCTTGCTCTCTGTCTCTCTCTCGCACGCACTCTCTTGCTCTCTCTCTCTCGCACGCTCTCTTGCTCTCTCTCTCGCTCTCTTGCTCTCTCTCTCTCTCGCATGCGCTCTCTTGCTTTCTCTCTCTCCTGCACACGCTCTCTTGCTCTCTCCCTCTCTCACACGCGCACTCTCTCTCTCGCACGCACTCTCTTGCTCTCTCGCACACGCTCTTGCTCTCTTCCTCTCTCGCACGTGCTTTCTTGCTCTCTCTCATGCTCACTCTCTCTTTCTCTCTCACACGCGCTCTCTTGCTCTCTCTCACGCGCTCTCTCTCTCGTGCGCGCTCTCGCTCTCTTTCTCTCTCACGCTCTCTCTCATGCGCTCTCTTGTGCTTTCTCTCTCGCGCACTTTCTTTCTTGTGCGCGCCCTTTCTCTCGTGCGTGCTCTCTGTCTCGCTCTCTTGCGAGCTTTCTCTCTCGCTCTCTTGCGCACTCTCTCGTTCTCTCTCGCGCTCCCACTCTCTGTCTCACGCTCTTTCTCTCAAACACGCGCTCTCTTGCTCTCTCGCGCACGCTCTCTCTTGCGTGTGCGCTCTCTCTCTCTTGCGCTCTCTCTCACGCTCTCTCTCTCTCTATCGCTCTCTCTCGTGCATGCCTTTGGAGCAAGTTTGCACCCTCTGCGCTCTCCCCAAGCCTCCCAACTTCCGAGGAGACCTTCAGAGCCCAGCGGAGCTTTCCAGCCGGGGGGAATACATGGGGACCTTGGAGGTGGTGGATGGTGCCTACTCGCTTTTCTCTTCTGCTCCGGAGGCACCACGCCAAAAGCCAGCCAAGTGTGGGTCTGAGAGGTGTGTGTGCGTAATTCCAAAGTGTGGCCTAGGGCGCAAAAAAGTGTTAATCCGGGCCTGATCACGCACCAAACAACCCTGACGTGTATACACACCAAGGCATAGCAAACACCCGTGGAGGAACAGGCCAAGATCATGCACCAAACAACCCCGAAATACACGCACTCCAAGGCACAGCTCACCCCCCGCTTGTGGCACCGTGGCTTCTAATGTGGGCCTGGTGACTTCACGATAACGTGACGGTTGTGACTTGCACCCTGTATTTTTAGCGCAGCTTTATTTATTTACGGAGCGTTTAGATGCCTTTGCGATTTTTCTCTGCTCCAAATGGCGGGCCGTTTCGGGCCAAGCGAAGGCAGCGCCGCTTCCCCCGGGCGGCATGTTTGCCTCCTTTGCCGCGGGCCACGAATACCTTTGAAGGAAAGGCCCCGAAGGGGAATCAAAGAGCCGGCCGCAAAGCAAACAGGTCCGCGGCTGTCCCCGACTCAACCCTGGGGCATGCCAGCCAAGCCTTGAAAGCAAAGGGGGGAAAGGAGCAAGGAAGGAGCCGAGAGAAGGATGGCGACGATGACGATTACGACGATGACAACTACGACTACAACGACGACTACGACGACTACGATGACAACAACTATGACGACGACGACAACTATGACGACGACAACTACGACGACGACAACTATGATGACGACAACTCACGGCGGCGACAACTGGGCGGCGACAACTCACGGCGACAACAACTACGATGGCGACAGCGACTTCGACAACTATGGCGACGACAACTATGGCGACAACTATGGCGGCGACAACTACTACGGCGACAGCTACGGCGGCGACAACTATGGCGGCGACAACTATGGCGACAACTATGGCGACAACAACTCACGATGGCGACAGCGACTCGACAACTTCACGGCGGCGACAACTATGATGACAACTATGACGGCGAGAACTACTACGGCGACAACTACGGCGGCGACAACTATGACGGCGACAACTATGACGGCGACAACTATGGCGGCGACAACTATGGCGGCGACAACTCCGGCGGCGACAACTACGACTCGACAACTATGACGACGACAACTATGACGACGACAACGACTACGATGACGACAACGACTACGACAACTATGACGACGACAACTATGACGACAACAACTACGACGACAACAACTACGATGACGACGACGACTACGACGCCGCCGCAATGACACAGAAATGAGGGACGCACACATCTTCCCTTGGCTTTCCCTGGGCTTCCTTGGCTGCCTCCCTTCCCTCCAGCCAGGAAAGACTGACCTCACCGCATCTGGGAGAGGAAAAAGAAATCGCAGAGAAGCGGCCCGGAGCGGAAAAAGCGTCCGGATCCGGGACCAGAGTGCTTGCCATGAACAAGTAGGAGATCATGCTTCTGGAACATAGCCATGCACCCCGGAAAACTTACACTAACCCAAAAACATGAACATGTGGCCCAACCTCTGCAAGCGTCCTCCCTAAACACCGTACGGCCCACCAACCGAGGATTGCTTTCGTTCGGGGACAATTTCCTCCTAGATTTTCTGTTTTTCCTCCACCACAGACATCCCAGTGTTTCTTACAGTGTTGAGGAGCCACCCCCAAACCCCTCCAGAGACATTGTGACCACCACCCATGACGGACCTGGACCAAACTTGGTACACAGAACCACAATAATAATCATCTATCTATCTTGTTTGCGGCGGTGCAGAGGGCGGGAGGTGCGGAGGAATATGAGGCAGCATTTCGATTGGTTGCCACTGTGGGATTATTTGCATAAAGGACACTGATTGGCCAGCCTCAGAACTCTGACACTCTAAGGTACCAGATTATTTACAAAAAAGGACTCAGATTGGCCAGCCTCAGAACTCCAACACTCTAAGGCACCAGACAGAGGGCATTGCTTGCCACTGAGGAACTATTTGCATAAAGGACACTGATTGGCCAGCCTCAGAACTCCGACACTCTAAGGCACCAGATTATTTGCAAAAAAGGACTCAGATTGGCCGGCCTCAGAACTCCAACAATCTAAGGCACCAGACTGAGGAACTATTTGCATAAAGGACACTGATTGGCCAGCCTCAGAACTCCGACACTCTAAGGCACCAGATAATTAGAGTTGGCCAACCTCAGAACTCCAACAATTAAGGCACCAGACAGAGGGCATTGTTTGCTACTGAGGAACTATTTGCATAAAGGACTCTGATTGGCCAGCAAAACAGAATGCAAGTGAATGCTTGAGTTAGCCAAATGACAGATTTTTCCCGTTGGAAATGGAATGTTCATTTTCTGGGAGTATGTGAAGGAATATGCGACAGCGTTTCGATAGGTTGCCACTATGGGATTATTTGCATAAAGGACTCTGATTGGCCAGCCTCAGAATTACAACATTCCACGGCCCCAGACAGAGGGGATTGGTTGCCACTGGAATGGTGTCTGAATAAAGGACTCTTGATTGGCCATCCACATTCCAACATTCTAAGGTGACGCAGAGGGAACAGGAAAGGCCTCAGGCAGTCAGACACTGCGGCCCACAGCAGTGACGGATCAGGACCAAATTTGCCACACAGGGGCCCAATGGCCCACTTCACAACGTGACCCTCACCCAATGACCACTACAGACCAAAATTAGCACACAGAGCCCCCTTGGCCACTAACCACTATGACCTACTGGACCTACTGGAGGGATTTGAGGGGATTTGAAGCCCCCCCCCAATTGACCCCAAAGTCACCGGAAACGAGCGTCTATCGCAACTCGAACCCAGTTCCCTCGAATCTCAGTCAAAATGCAGAAGTTAAGCTTCAACGTGAGTCACCAATCGGGGGATCGGAGAGTCTTTGGAAATGAGAGAGAGGGGAAAGGTCGCGGCGACTCCGAGGGAGGCTCCAGATTGCCAGCGGTTTTGCAACCGTCTCGTTTCGCAAGCCCAAATCCTGGCCTGCTCATTTTCGCCGACGGCGGGGTTTTGAAACCGATGAGTCAAAAAAAAAAACCAGGAGAGAAAAAGAAGACATTGCGTCGGAGTTCTAGATCTTCGGGACGGGAGTTTCGGGGGATTCTGGGTCTTGCGGTCCCCGCTTCCCAGGCTCTGCCCAACAAAAGCATGGCCTTGGTTTACAAACATCCCCAGCTTTGTTCCCTGCGATCCCGTCCTTGGCCGGTTTCCGGAGATTGTGAAGCCGAGCTGTGGAAAGCGGGAAAGAGGGAAATCCCCGTCCGCAAAGGGGTCCCCGGGGTCCCTCCTGGCCCTTCCTGCCTCAAAAACGAGCCCAAAAATGGCTCCAAAGACAACCACTAGAGAGGTGTGCGAAGGAGCCTTATTGAGTGCCTCTCCCCCAATCGGGAGGCAATTCCCAAAGTTACGAAAGCACCTGAGAGGCCATTCCCGCACTTCCCCAACATGATATACTCAAGGCTTGAGGCTGAGAGAGTGCAGCTTGTGTTGGATTACCAGACGCATGGGGTTGCCATAAGTCAATTCGAAGGCACAGGCACATGCCATAAAGGCATGGGATTCTTGTCCGATTTTGGGTGCTAAGCAGGGTCGGTCCTGGTTCGGACTTGGGTGGGTGACCGAAAAGTTTACAATATTCATGGGGTCGCCATAGGTTGACTTGTGGGCACAGACAGCTTGATGAATGTAGGGTCCGAAAGACCCAAAAGGCACCCAATCCCATCGTCCTGGATGCTAAGCAGGGTCGGTCCTGGTTCTGAGTTGAGTGGGTGACTGAAAAGTTTACAATATTCATGGGGTGGCCATAGGTTGACTTGTGGGCATAGACAGACTGCAGGACCCAAAAGGCACCCATTCCCATCTCGTTCTGGATGCTAAGCAGGGCCAGCCTTGGTTTGGACTTGGATGGGAGAACGACAAGTTTAAGATATTAATGGGGTCACCATAGGTTGACTTGTGGGCATAGACAGCTTGATGAATGTAGGGTCCGAAAGACCCAAAAGGCACCCAATCCCATCGTCCTGGATGCTAAGCAGGGTCGGTCCTGGTTCGGACTTGGGTGGGTGACCTAAAAGTTTACAATATTCATGGGGTCACCATAGATTGACTTGTGGGCACAGACAGATTGACAAATGTAGTGTCCGAAAGACCCAAAAGACACCCAACCCCATCGTCCTGGATGCTAAGCAGGGTCGGGCCTGGTTTGGACTTGGGTGGGTGACCGAAAAGTTTACAATGTTCATGGGGTCGCCATAGGTTGACTTGTGGGCACAGATTGACGAATGTAGGGTCCGAAAGACCCAAAAGGCACCCAATCCCATCTCGTCCTGGATGCTAAGCAGGGTTGGTCCTGGTTTGGACTTGGGTGGGTGACCGAAAAGTTTACAATATTCATGGGGTCGTCAGAGGTTGACTTGTGGGCATAGACAGATTGGAAGACCCAAAAGGCACCCATTCTCATCTCATCCTGGATGCTAAGCAGGGCCAGCCTTGGTTCTGAGTTGGGTGGGAGAACGACAAGTTTACAATATTAATGGGGTCACCATAGGTTGACTTGTGGGCATAGACAGACTGCAAGACCCAAAAGGCACCCTATCCCATCTCGTCCTGGATGCTAAGCAAGGTCGGTCCTGGTTCGGACTTGGGTGGGTGACCGAAAAGTTTACAATGTTCATGGGGTGGCCATAGGTTGACTTGTGGGCATAGACAGACTGCAGGACCCAAAAGGTACCCATTCCCATCTCGTCCTGGATGCTAAGCAGGGCCAGCCTTGGTTCGGACTTGGGTGGGAGACCACCGATGGATCCCAGGTGCCGCCAGGGAAGACACTGCCAAGACAGAGTCTCCCGTGCCTAAGGAAACTCTGCAAGATCCATGTGTTCCTGATATGTCCATAAGCAACTCGAAGGGACCAAGATCATCCCTTGGTGACGATCCAAAGAAGAAGAACAATTCAGAAACAGGGCCCTTGTTTTTCCGAACCAGGCCGATCCCTTGGCCGGCGTCCTGCTCCTCGGAGGGGAGAAGAGTCCTGATCCTTGACTCGCCTCCAGCAAAACATCACGGCCAAACACTTAGCAGGCCGGGGAGTGATGACCATGTGCTTCCTCCGAGCAGCGCCAAGACAGGAAAGACAGCACGATCTCCCTGAGGATACATGCGGAAAAAACGCCACGAAACAATGGACGGGAAAGAGGAGGAGGAGGGAAAGGGAAGAAGGCCGGTGGCCCACTAAGTCCGGATCGGCTGGCCGAACTATTTCCATGGGTCAGCTCATCGGAGGGGAGCTTTGCTCAAGCCGCAAGCATCTGGGAGGCAATGCCCGAACTTACGAATAAGTCTTGGAAGCAATGCCCAAACTTACGAATACCTCTGGGAGGCAATTCCTGAAATTAGGAAAGCATCTGGGAGGCAATGCCCAAACTTACGAATACGTCTGGGAGGCAATGACCAAACTTACGAATACGTCTGGGAGGCAATGCGCGAACTTACGAATATGTCTGGGAGGCAATGCCCAAACTTATGAATACGTCTGGGAGGCAATGCCCAAACTTACAAATATGTCTGGAAGGCAATGCCCAAACTTACGAATACGACTGGGAGGCAATGCCCAAACTTACGAATACGCCTGGGAGGCAATGCCCATCTGGGAAACTTACTGGGGGCAATTCGTCTGGGGGCAATGCCCAAACTTACAATGAATACGTGTCTGGGAGGCAATGCCCAAACTGGGAGGCAATGCCCCAAACTTACAAATGGGAGGCAATGCCCAAACTTACGAATACGTCTGGGAGGCAATGCCCAAACTTACGAATACGTCTGGGAGGCAATGCCCAAACTTACGAATACGTCTGGGAGGCAATGCCCAAACGAATACGTCTGGGGAGGCAATGCCCAAACTTACGAATACGTGGGAGGCAATGCCCAAACTTACGGCAATGCCCAAACTTACGAATACGTCTGGGAGGCAATGCCCAAACTTACAAATACGTCTGGGGGGCAATGCCCAAAATTACGGAAAGCGTCTGGGAGGCAATGCCCAAACTTACGAATTGTCTGGGAGGCAATGCCCAAACTTACGAATACGTCTGGGAGGCAATGCCCAAACTTACGAATACATCTGGGAGGCAATGCCCAAACTTACAATGCCCAAACTACGAATACGTCTGGGGGCAATGCCCAAACTTACAATGCCCAAACTAATATGTCTGGGAGGCAATGCCCAAACTGACGAATACGTCTGGGAGGCAATGACCATACAATTTACGAATACGTCTGGGAGGCTGGGAGGCAATGCCCAAACTTACGAATACGTCTGGGAGGCAATGCCCAAACTTACGAATATGTCTGGGAGGCAATGCCCAAACTTACGAATACGTCTGGGAGGCAATGCCCAAACTTACGAATACGTCTGGGAGGCAATGCCCAAACTTACGAATACGTCTGGGAGGCAATGCCCAAACTTACGAATACGTCTGGGAGGCAATGCCCAAACTTACGAATACGGCCCAAACTTACGAATACGTCTGGGAGGCAATGCCCAAACTCTAGGCAATGCCCAAACTACGTCTGGGAGGCAATTCCCAAACTTACGAATACGTCTGGGAGGCAATGCCCAAACTTACGAATACGTCTGGGAGGCAATTCCTGAAATTCGGAAAGCATCTGGGAGGCAATGCCCAAACTTACGTATACGTCTGGGAGGCAATTCCTGAAATTCGGAAAGCATCTGGGAGGTAATGCCCAAACTTACGAATACGTCTGGGAGGCAATTCCTGAAATTCGGAAAGCATCTGGGAGGTAATGCCCAAACTTACGAATACGTCTGGGAGGCAATTCCCAAACTTACGAATACGTCTGGGAGGCAATTCCTGAAATTCGGAAAGCATCTGGGAGGCAATGCCCAAACTTACGAATACGTCTGGGAGGCAATGCCCAAACTTACGAATACGTCTGGGAGGCAAGTCCCGAACTTACGAATACGTCTAGGAGGCAATTCCTGAACTTATGAATGTGCCTGGGAAGCAATTCTTGAGCCGATGGACTCTGACTCCCCGTATCCCCCCATTAAAAGCATTCTGGGACCTGTTGCCTTTTCCAGCTTGGAGGAATTCCTCAGGCTCCGCATCCGGCCAAGCCCTCCCTCTTGGCTTTGAAGCCGGCTCCCAAAGAAGCCTCCCCAAGAGTTCAAAAGCAAGCGTGAAGTCACGGCTGGGCCGGGGAGAACTCCAAAGCGATTTCCCCGGTTCCCTTTGTGCCCGCCACACAGCGGGATGGGGGTTGGGAAGGACCCGAAATGGACTGGAAACTGAGCCCAAAGTGAAGCGATGGCACCGTTCCCTCAAGCAAAAGCTCCCTCACCCCCAACTTTGGCTGACTTTCGGCACTGCGTGGCCGTCACCCACCCTTATCCCAGGTCACCGGGAAGGGCGGCTATGTCAACATGCCTTTGGGCTTCCCATAGGCCCAAATGCCGCGGTGGAGAGAGGAGACGTCTCTCTGCCGGGGCCTGCCCTTTCGTTATCTGCCTATGGGGCCTTCTCTTTCGTTGCTAGTGTTGGCCTCGACTTTCCCGGAGAGACGTTCCCACTTCCGACATCCTGACCCTCCTCCTTTGTGTACCTTTCCTCTACGGGGCCTCTCTCCCTATCGCAGCCCCTTCCTTCCCATTGCACCGGTCTCGTTTCCACCCTTCCTATCGCTTCCCAGAGGATGTGACGCAGAGGCTCCAACCGTCCGGGTTTGGCACAGGCGGCCTCCCCTTCGTCCTGCTTCCTCGGATGCTTTGGAAAGGCCTCGGCTTTTCTTTCCCTCTCCCTTCGCTCTCAGCCGGCTTCTGCTGCTCTTTCCCTCTCCTAAAAGAGTCTCAAAACTGCCAATAACAACAACAATAACAATAACAACAACGTTTACATCCTACTTTCCTCTCAAAACTGAGAGGAAACTCAAACCTGCCAATAACAACAACAACAACAACATTTACATCCTACTTTCCTTCACTAAAAGAGACCCAAAGCTAACAACAACAACAACAACAACATTTACATCCTAATAAAAAGAGACTCAAAACTGCCAATAACAACAACAAATAACAATTTACATCCTACTTTCCTTCAAAAAAGAGACCTCAAACCTGCCAATAACAACAACAACAACAACATTTACCTCCTACTTTCCTTCACTAAAAGAGACCCAAAGCTAACAACAAAAACAAAACATCCTAAACCTGTTAAAAGAACCCAAAGCTGCCAATAACAATAACAACATTTACATCCTACTTTCCTCTCCTGAAAAAGACTCAAAGCTGCCAATAACAACAATAACAACAATGACGTTTACATCCTACTTTCCTCTCCTAAAAGAGACCCAAAGCTGCCAATAACAACAACAACAACATTTACATCCTACTTTCCTCTCCTAAAAGAGACTCAAAGCTGCCAATAACAACAACAACAACAATAACAACAACATTTACATCCTACTTTCCTCTCCTAAAAGAGACTCAAACCTGCCAACAACAACAACAATAATAACAATGTTTACATCCTACTTTCCTCTCCTAAAAGAGACCCAAAGCTGCCAACAACAACAACAACAACAACGTTTACATCCTACTTTCCTCTCCTAAAAGACTCAAACCTGCCAACAACAACAACAACAATAACAACGTTTACATCCTACTTTCCTCTCCTAAAAGAGACTCAAACCTGCCAATAACAACAATAACAATAACAACAACATTTACATCCTACTTTCCTTCACTAAAAGAGACCCAAAGCTAACAACAACAATAACGTTTACATCCTACTTTCCTCTCCTAAAAGAAACTCAAACCTGTTAATAATAACAACAACAATAACAACGTTTACATCCTACTTTCCTCTCCTAAAAGAGACTCAAAGCTGCCAATAACAACAACAATAACAATAACAACCTTTTACATCCTACTTTCCTCTCTAAAAAGAGACTCAAACCTGCCAACAACAACAACAATAACAATAACAATACTACGTTTACATCCTACTTTCCTCTCAAAAAAGAGACTCAAAGCTGCCAATTTAACAACAACACAACAACAATAACAACGACGTTTACATCCTACTTTCCTCTCTAAAAGAGACCCAAAGCTGCCAACAACAACAATAACAATAACGTTTTACATCCTACTTTCCTCTCTCCTAAAAGCGACCCAAAGCTGCCATCAACAATAACAACAACAACATCTCTCTCTCTCTCTCTCTATCTATCTCTATCTATCTATCTATGTATATAATAAAAGTCAGTGTTTGCAGGCGGTGGTGCGGTGGTGCGGAGGGAGGAATATGTGCCAGCGTTTTGATTGGTTGCCACTGTGGGATTATTTGCACAAAGGACTCTGATTTGACAGCCTCAGAACTCCAACATTCTAAGACACCAGACAAAGGGGATTGGTTGCCACTGAAATGGTATTTGCATAAAGGACTCTGATTGGCCATCTTCATTCCAACATTCTAAGACAGGGGTGGGCAATTACCGGCCCTCCAGGTGTTTTGGACTTCAACTCCCAGAAATCCTAACAGCTGGTAAACTGGCTAGGATTTCTGGGAGTTGAAGTCCAAAACACCTGGAGGGCCAGCAATTTCCCACCCGTGTTCTAAGAGGTGACGCAGAGGGAAAAGTAAAGGCCCCAGGCAGGCAGTCACTGCGGCCCACAGCAATGACGGATCAGGACCACACTTGGCACACAGGGGCCCAATGACCCACTTCACAACCTGGTGTGATTTAGGGCAGGATGGGCCACGAACGATGGGATTTGCAGTACCTTCACCTGATTCACTTCCCAAACAACACTGTAGTCCCTATAAATCACAGAGCAGGCCCAAAATTGAGAGCAAGGCTTCCTTAACTTGATTTTCCTGACTAGGCCCCCAACAATGACAGAACAGGACCAAACTTGGCACACAGATTCCTCCAGATGCACTCTACATCCTGGTGCAGTTTGATGGAGGATGGACCATGGATGATGGGACTTGCAGTACTTTAATTCACTTCCTTAGAGCACTGTGGCCCACACCAATGCCAAATCAGGACCAAACTTGGCACACAGAGTACCCATGTCCCACTCTACATCCTACTGAAGTTTGAAGCAGGATGGACCATGGATGATGGGACTTGCAGTACCTTCACTCACTTCCTGAAAACAACGCGGCCCTCACCCAATGACCAATACAGACCAAAACTGGCACACAGAGTGCTCTTGACCCACTCTACGCCCTGGTGCTGTTTCAAGGAGGATGGACCACAGATGATGGGACTTGAAGTACCTTCACTCACCTTCCGAGACCGCTGCCACCCTCATCCAATGAATGATCAAGACCAAACGTGACCCACAGAGCCCCCATGACCCACACTACCTTCTACTGCAGTTTGCAGGAGGGTGGACCGTGGATTATGGGACTTGAAGTCCCAAAGACCAACCTTGGCACACAATGCCGTTCTCAAATAACCCGGGCATCGCCGGGTCCCCAAGCTAGGATTTCCTAAAAGAGGAAAGAATAGGAAAGAGTAATGTTTACATCCTACTTTCCTCTTTGAAAAGAGACCCAAAGCTGCCAATAACAACAACAATAACAACATTTACATCCTACTTTCCTCTCCTAAAAGAGAGCCAAAGCTGCCAATAATAACAATAATAATAATAACAACAACGTTTACATCCTACTTTCCTCTCCTAAGAGACCCAAAGCTGCCAATAACAACAATAACAATAACAACAACATTTACATCCTACTTTCCTCTCCTAAAAGAGACTCAAAGGTGCCAATAACAATAACAATAACAACGTTTACATCCTACTTTCCTCTCCTAAGAGACTCAAAGCTGCCAATAACAACAATAACAATAACAACATTTACATCCTACTTTCCTCCCCTAAAAGAGACTCAAAGCTGCCAATAATAACAATAACAATAACAACAACATTTACATCCTACTTTCCTCTCCTAAAAGAGACCCAATGCTGCCAATAACAATAATAATAACAACAACGTTTATATCCTACTTTCCTCTCCTAAAAGAAACTCAAAGCTGCCAATACCAACAACAATAACAACAACAGCATTTACATCCTACTTTCCTCTCCTAAAAGAGAGCCAAAGCTGCCAATAATAACAATAATAAGAATAACAACAACGTTTACATCCTACTTTCCTCTCCTAAGAGACCCAAAGCTGCCAATAACAACAATAACAATAACAACAACATTTACATCCTACTTTCCTCTCCTAAAAGAGACTCAAAGGTGCCAATAACAATAACAATAACGTTTACATCCTACTTTCCTCTCCTAAAAGAGACTCAAAGCTGCCAATAACAACAATAACAATAACAACGTTTACATCCTACTTTCCTCCCCTAAAAGAGACTCAAAGCTGCCAATAACAACAATAACAATATCGAAGCTGTCAATATCAATAACAATAACAACATTTACATCCTACTTTCCTCTCCTAAAAGAGACTCAAAGGTGCCAATAACAATAACAATAACAACGTTTACATCCTACCTTCCTCCCCTAAAAGAGACTCAAAGCTGCCAATAATAACAATAACAATATCGAAGCTGTCAATAACAATAACAATAACAACATTTACATCCTACTTTCCTCTCCTAAAAGAGACCCAATGCTGCCAATAACAATAATAATAACAACAACGTTTATATCCTACTTTCCTCTCCTTAAAGAAACTCAAAGCTGCCAATAACAACAACAATAACAATAACAACATTTATATCCTACTTTCCGCCCCTAAAAGACTCAAAGCTGCCAATAACAACAATAACAACAACAACATTTACATCCTACTTTCCTCTCCTAAAAGAGACCCAAAGCTGCCAATAACAACAACAACAATAACAACATTTACATCCTACTTTCCTCTCCTAAAAGAGAGCCAAAGCTGCCAATAATAACAATAATAATAACAACAACATTTACATCCTACTTTCCTCTCCTAAGACCCAAAGCTGCCAATAGCAACAACAATAACAATAACAACAACGTTTACATCCTACTTTCCTCTCCTAAAAGAGAGCCAAAGCTGCCAATAATAACAATAACAGTAACAACAATGTTTACATCCTACTTTCCTCTCCTAAAAAAAATCAAAGCTACCAATAACAACAATAACAATAACAACAACGTTTACATCCTACTTTCCTCTCCTAAAAGAGACCCAAAGCTGCCAATAACAACAATAACAATAACAACGTTTACATCCTACTTTCCTCTCCTAAAAGAGACCCAAAGCTGCCAATAACAACAATAACAATAATAACAACGTTTACATCCTACTTTCCTCTCCTAGAAGAGACCCAAAGCTACCAATAACAACAATAACAATAACAACAACGTTTACATCCTACTTTCCTCTCCTAAAAGAGACCCAAAGCTGCCAATAACAACAATAACAATAACAACAACGTTTACATCCTACTTTCCTCCCCTAAAAGAGACTCAAAGCTGCCAATAATAACCACAACAATAACAACAACAATATTTACATTTCCTAAAAGAGGAAAGAGTAGGAAAGGGTCAAGGGAGGGGCAGTGGGCGGGATCATGCAAATTCCACGCCAATGGAGAGGGTCGGAAACACTGGGATGCCTGTGGTGGGGAAACATGTCAAGTCTGGGAGGAAGGGGTCCCGAAGGAAAGCATCTCCTTGGGTCGTGGGCAATATGGAGAGAGGCAGGCCCGGATTGCCCATCAGGCCAACCTAGGCCGTGGCCTGAAGACTACACTTCCCGTCGTGCACCTCTCTCCCTGCAGGAGAAAGACTACGCCTCCCGGCATGCCCCGCACAAGGGCTGCGGTGGGGATGGGCCAATGGGAGGCTCCGAGGGCGGAGCCAGGGGGCGTGGCTGGGCGGCGGAGAGAGCGGGAGTGGACTCGCGGGGATGGCAGAGGGCGCCGAGGAGGGTCCGCCCTTCCAGACGGGCAGGCCACGCTTCGAGCAGGCAAGCGCTGGGGGCGCCGCGCAAAGGCCTTGCCGGAGATGGAGTCGCCGCGTCGCTCGCCTCAGGTGGCCCCGCCCCCTCGGTGCCATCCCGCCCCCTCATTGGCCCTGCCGGGTGTCGCTCTCCCATTTGAATTCCCGCTTCTGTGATTGGCTCCCGCTTCCCTTGACTCCTCTTCGGTGGGCGGTGCTTCTGTCTTCGCGTCCTGAGTTCGAGTCCCGTTTCAGGCAGAAAGCGGTGACTGTGGAACTCCCTGCCACTGCATTGGCCTGAGTGATGGGGGGGGGGGTGTTGTGGTAGAGGTTGGCGTAAAGGGGGCGTAATCCGGGCCTGGATAGATGTATGTGCGCAGGCCCCGGCTGCGCGCCAAAGGAGGAGAGTGGGTGAAAACAGATCATGCCCAAAGCCGCCCGAAAATAGAGTCCTAAATATGCCGAGCCGGCGGCACCGCTTTGGGCAGCGCCCAAAACACGGCCCTCTGCCGGGAAGGAACGGACACCCTCCTAAAGCCTATTCCTTTTGACTGGGGAAGGGTCACAAGTTCCATCGTCCCCTCGCCTGCCTCTCTCACACATAGGCGGCACCTGCTCGGTCTGGCAATGGGTCGCGAGAAGGGAGGGAGGGAGGGCGTCCCTTTGAGTGCGGTCCATCCCTGGCTCCAACTGACCGTCCGGCTCAAGTTACCGGAAGCGGCAGATGCCTGGATCGGGACGGACGGCTGTCCCTTCGTCTCCGCTTTTGCTGGAACCCAATCTCTGGGGGGCGGAGAAGGACATCGCGTCCGGGAAACAGCGCGGATGCGGAAAACGTTGGGAGCAAAAGGTCCAAAACGAGACGGAACCGGTTGGTCAGACACTGAAAGCAAAGCCTTTCTGGGACTACAGCACCCAGAATCCCCCAACCGGGTTGGATGGGATCTGTAGTCCACGATGGAAGAACCCGTCCAAGATCTGTCCCCCCCCCCCCAAAGACACATTTCTCAACCTGCGCACTTCGTCCCCCTTTTCCCTTTTGCGTCCCTTTCCAGATCATTATGCGGAGGCCGCGGGTTATTTCGATAAGGTGGTCATTATCCGCGGCTACGATTACGTCGGCTGCAGTCGTGGACACAAGGCCTCCCTCGAGCCATGGCCGGCCAAAAGAGGAGAAGAAGGAGCCCAGAGAGGCCGGGAGGGAAGCCCAGGCTTGGCCGGAAAGAAAGGAGGGAAAAGGAAGGAAGGAAGGAAGGAAGGAAGGAAGGAAGGAAGGAAGGAAGGAAGGAAGGAAGGAAGGAAGGAAGAGGGGGGAAAGGAAGGTCAGAAGGAGGAACAAACAAAGAAAGGGGAAAGGAAGGAAGGAAGGAAGGAAGGAAGGAAGGAAGGAAGGAAGAAAGGAAGAAAGGAAGAAAGGAAGAAAGGAAGAAAGGAAGAAAGGAAGAAGGGAAAGGAAGGAAGAGGGGGAAAAGGAAGGTCAGAAGGAGGAACAAACAAAGAAAGGGGAAAGGAAGGAAGGATGGAAGGAGGAAAGAAGGAAGAGGGAGGGAGAAAAGGAAGGAAGGAAAGAAGGAAGGAAGGGGAAGGAAGGAAGAGGAAAAAAGGAAGGTCAGAAGGAGGAAAAAACAAAGAAAGAGAAAGGAAGAAAGGATGGATGGAAGGAGGAAAAAAAGAAGGTGGGAAGGAAGGAAAGAAGGAAAAGGGGAAGGAAAGGAAGAAAAGGGAAAAAGGAAGGAGGGAAAAAGGAGGGAGGGAAGGAAAGAAGGAAGGAATGAAGGAAGGAGGAAAGCAGGGAAGAAAGGAAAGGGAAAAGGAAGGAAGAAGGAAAAGGAAGGAAGGAAGGAAGATGGAGAAAAGGAAGGGAAAGAAGGAAGGAAGGAAGAGAAAGGAAGAAAGAGGAAAAAACAAAGAAAGGGGAAAGGAAGGGAGGAAGGAGGAAAAAAGGAAGGAAGGAAGATGGAAAGAAAGGAAAGGGAAGGAAGGAAGAAGGAAAAGGAAGGAAGGAAGGAAGATGGAAACAAAGGGAAGAGGAAGGAAAGGAAGGAGGAAAGCAGGGAAGAAAGGAATAAAGGAAGGGGAAAAGTAAGGAACAGTGGAAGGAGGAAAAAAGGAAGGAAGAACGAAAAGGAAGGAAGGAAGATGGAAACAAAGGGAAGAGGAAGGAAAGGAAGGAAAAAGGAAGGAAGGAAGGAATGAAAAAAGGAGGGAGGGAAGGAAAGAAGGAAGGAATGAAGGAAGGAGGAAAGCAGGGAAGAAAGGAAAGGGAAAAGGAAGGAATGATGGAAGGAGGAAAAAAGGAAGAACAAAAAGGAAGGAAGATGGAAACAAAGGGAAGAGGAAGGAAAGGAAGGGAAAAGGAAGGAAGGAAGGAAAAAGGAGGGAGGGAAGGAAAGAAGAAAGGAATGAAGGAAGGAGAAAAGCATGAAGAAAGGAAGGAAGGAAGGAGAAAGAAGAAAGGAAGGAAGGAGGAAAGAAAGAAAGGAAAAGAAAAAGGAAGGAGGGAGGGAAGAAAAGAATGAAAAAAGAAGGAAGGAAGCAAAGAACGAAGGAAGGAGAAAAAAAGAAGGAAGGAAGGCAAAAAAGAAGAAAGGGAGGGAGGGAGGAGGAAAAAAGGGAAGGAAGGAAGAAAAGAAGGAAGTATGGAGGAAAGGAAGAGAGGGAGGGAGAGGGGCTTCCATGGGCACAACTCTCTTTCCACAAAAGGCATTTGCGGTCTCAAGCAGAACGGTCCTAATTTCCCGCGGCCTTGGAAAAGTTTCTTTTTCTTGGCTGCTATCGTAGAGTTCCCGAGCGTTGGAGAAGCCGCCGCAGAAGGCGAGCGCTTGTTTCTTGGCCTTCCAGAGGGACTTCCCCCGGAGGAGAGGAAAGGGCGGCGGGAGGGGCGCAGAGATGAGGCCTTCCTGCCAGCCAAGGCCTTCAGGTGCGTCCTCCCTCCCCAAACTCACATCAAAAGGGCCAAGCTCAGGAGAGAGAGAGAGAGCAAGGCCCAAGGCTAAAGTTCTGGTGGTGAACACTAGGTGGCGCTGGTGCTTTGCTTCTACGGTGTTGCTCAAAGTTCTGGTGGTGAACACTAGGTGGTGCTGGTGCTTTGCTTTCTACAGTGTTGTTAAAGTTCTGGTGGTGAACACTAGGTGGCGCTGGTGCTTTGCTTCTACAGTGTTGCTAAAGTTCTGGTGGTGAACACTAGGTGGCGCTGGTGCTTTCCTTCTACAGTGTTGCTAAAGTTCTGGTGGTGAACACTAGGTGGTGCTGGTGCTTTGCTTCTACAGTGTTGCTAAAGTTCTGGTGGTGAACACTAGGTGGCGCTGGTGCTTTGCTTCTACAGTGTTGCTAAAGTTCTGGTGGTGAACACTAGGTGGTGCTGGTGCTTTCCTTCTACAGTGTTGCTAAAGTTCTGGTGGTGAACACTATGTGATGCTGGTGCTTTCCTTCTACAGTGTTGCTAAAGTTCTGGTGGTGAACACTAGGTGGCGCTGGTGCTTTGCTTCTACGGTGTTGTTAAAGTTCTGGTGGTGAACACTAGGTGGTGCTGGTGCTTTCCTTCTACAGTGTTGCTAAAGTTCTGGTGGTGAACACTAGGTGGCGCTGGTGCTTTCCTTCTACAGTGTTGCTAAAGTTCTGGTGGTGAACACTAGGTGGCGCTGGTGCTTTGCTTCTCGGTGTTGTGTTGCTAAAGTTCTGGTGGTGAACACTAGGTGGCGCTGGTGCTTTGCTTCTACGATGTTGTTAAAGTTCTGGTGGTGAACACTAGGTGGTGCTGGTGCTTTCCTTCTACAGTGTTGCTAAAGTTCTGGTGGTGAACACTAGGTGGCGCTGGTGCTTTCCTTCTACAGTGTTGCTAAAGTTCTGGTGGTGAACACTAGGTGGTGCTGGTGCTTTGCTTCTACGGTGTTGCTAAAGTTCTGGTGGTGAACACTAGGTGGTGCTGGTGCTTTGCTTCTACGATGTTGCTAAAGTTCTGGTGGTGAACACTAGGTGGTGCTGGTGCTTTGCTTCTACAGTGTTGCTAAAGTTCTGGTGGTGAACACTAGGTGGCGCTGGTGCTTTGCTTCTACGGTGTTGCTAAAGTTCTGGTGGTGAACACTAGGTGGCGCTGGTGCTTTGCTTATACAGTGTTGTTAAAGTTCTGGTGGTGAACACTAGGTGGCGCTGGTGCTTTGCTTCTACAGTGTTGCTAAAGTTCTGGTGGTGAACACTAGGTGGCGCTGGTGCTTTGCTTCTACAGTGTTGCTAAAGTTCTGGTGGTGAACACTAGGTGGTGCTGGTGCTTTGCTTCTACGGTGTTGCTAAAGTTCTGGTGGTGAACACTAGGTGGTGCTGGTGCTTTGCTTCTACAGTGTTGCTAAAGTTCTGGTGGTGAACACTAGGTGGTGCTGGTGCTTTGCTTCTACAGTGTTGCTAAAGTTCTGGTGGTGAACACTAGGTGGCGCTGGTGCTTTGCTTCTACGGTGTTGCTAAAGTTCTGGTGGTGAACACTAGGTGGCGCTGGTGCTTTGCTTCTACAGTGTTGCTAAGGTGTTGCTGGTGGTGAACACTAGGTGGCGCTGGTGCTTTGCTTCTACAGTGTTGCTAAAGTTCTGGTGGTGAACACTAGGTGGCGCTGGTGCTTTGCTTCTACAGTGTTGCTAAAGTTCTGGTGGTGAACACTAGGTGGCGCTGGTGCTTTGCTTCTACAGTGTTGCTAAAGTTCTGGTGGTGAACACTAGGTGGCGCTGGTGCTTTGCTTCTACAGTGTTGCTAAAGTTCTGGTGGTGAACACTAGGTGGCGCTGGTGCTTTGCTTCTACAGTGTTGCTAAAGTTCTGGTGGTGAACACTAGGTGGCGCTGGTGCTTTGTGCTTGGCGCTGGTGCTGTTGCTAAAGTTCTGGTGGTGAACACTAGGTGGTGCTGGTCTTCTACAGTGTTGCTAAAGTTCTGGTGGTGAACACTAGGTGGCGCTGGTGCTTTGCTTCTACAGTGTTGCTGAAGTTCTGGTGGTGAACACTAGGTGGCGCTGGTGCTTTCTGGTGGTGAACTTCTGGTGCTACAGTGTTGCTAAAGTTCTGGTGGTGAACACTAGGTGGCGCTGGTGCTTTGCTTCTACAGTGTTGCTAAAGTTCTGGTGGTGTGCTTTGCACTAGGGTGGCGCTGGTGCTTTGCTTCTACCGTGTTGCTAAAGTTCTGGTGGTGAACACTAGGTGGCGCTGGTGCTTGGCTTCTACAGTGTTGCTAAAGTTCTGGTGGTGAACACTAGGTGGCGCTGGTGCTTTGCTTCTACAGTGTTGCTAAAGTTCTGGTGGTGAACACTAGGTGGCGCTGGTGCTTTGCTTCTACGGTGTTGCTAAAGTTCTGGTGGTGAACACTAGGTGGCGCTGGTGCTTTGCTTCTACGGTGTTGCTAAAGTTCACACTAGGTATGGTGCTTTCTGCCACAGTGTTGCTAAAGTTCACACATATATGGCCAATGGCAGGTTCTATTTGGAAGCCATTTGTGGGGAGCACAGCAATGGGAGGCTCTGGATGCTCTGCACGCGCTCAGAGGATGCTCTGCACGCGCTCAGAGGCTCACTGTGAACAGACACACACACACATACACACACACACACACATGGCCAGCGGCAGGTCCTATTTGGAAGCAATTTGTGGGGAGCACAGCAATGGGAGGCTCTGGCTGCTCTGCACGTGCTCAGAGGATGCTCTGCACGCACTCAGAGGATGCTCTGCACGCGCTCAGAGGCTCACTGTGAACATACACACACACACATATATGGCCAGTGGCAGGTCCTATCTGGAAGCGATTTGTGGGGAGCACAGCAATGGGAGGCTCTGGCTGCTCTGCACGCGCTCAGAGGCTCACTGTGAGTATATACATCGGAGGCCCGTGGCATCACCTCCGTTCCCCTCTGGCTGCTCAGAATAGTTTCGACAGAGCGGCGGTTATTCTCCGCTCTTGGGCCCAAAGCCGGGCGCATTCCTCTCCCGGCGCAACAGGGCCCAATTTATCCTTTGCGGCACCCACTCCAAAATAGAAAGCGGGTGGCGCCGGGAGTGGCGCCGGGAAAGAAAAGACGGAGAAGGACGAAAGGCCCTTGGACCGCGAAACCTCCTTCCCCCGTTTCAAAGACTCACCCGTAGTGTTAACCAAAACATGAGCAGGCCATCGACAAGGCTCCATTTGCAAGACCGGCCCTTCACTAAGGAGTCGCAGCCCAACCAATGACACATCTTGTTTGCCGTTTCAACCAGCATGCCTCCGTAACAAGGTTCCAGTGAGGCAAAACATGAGTTGCACCAGGCCCAACACCATAAACTGCAAGGCTCCCAATGCGTTACCACCACTGATTGCATTTGCAAGTCGCAGCTCACCGAAAGTTCACGACCCCCTCCTTCCAAGCTCCCCCTCCCCACAACCCTACGAAGCACAAAGGGCCCCATTGTTGAGGCTGAGAGAGTGGAAAGTCCCACAAAGGCCTGAGGCAACACTCCAGGGAAGGCAACCTGGGAAGGCACTTCGAGATCTCATCGCTATATAATAAAGCAATGCTTGTTTGCCAGTATGTATGTATGTATGTATGTATGTATGTATGTATGTATGTGACTCCCCAAAGTTCCCGCATGAACATGATTGGTTGCAAGTGAGGGAAACCCCATCCCCTCTAACAACACGAACATTCCAACACTCTAAACTGCCAGGGGGGGATAAGGCAAAGGCCTGAGGCAGTCGCCAACACGAACATTCCAACACTCTAAACTGCCAGAGGGGGATAAGGCAAAGGCCTGAGGCCAGGCATGTAGCCTGGGGGCTGGCTTAGGGGGCTCAGCCCCGAAATTCTCAGGGTGGTCCGCGAGAAGGCCTGACTGGTACATTATTTAAACTGTAATGTTTATTCATATCATGATCTGATCACCATGCTCATTATATCCCACATTAATGGGGTTATTGGGATAACAATACAAAAGGTTTGCTAGGGTAGACCCTCTTCCACCCAGTCTCAGCCCCCAGCCAGAACCAAACTCACCCCCCCCCCTGAACCAAAATCCTGGCCACGGCCCTGCCTGAGGCAGTCGCCAACACGAACATTCCGACACTCTAAACAGCCAGAGGGGGATAAGGCAAAGGCCTGAGGCAGGCAGGCATGATGGGAGTTTCAGACCAAAACACTTTTGCGACCCCTTTGTGACCCCAAACAATGAGAGAACAAGACCAAACTTGGCACACAGAACCCTCAAGACCCACTCTACTTCCTGGTGCAGTTTGAGGGAGGATGGACCATGGATGATGTGACTTGCAGTACTTTAACTCACTTGCTTAGAGCACTCTGGCCCACACCATAGAAGGATCAGACCCACCAAATGCACACAGATGCCCAATGGCCCACTTTACAACCTGGTGCGGTTTAGGGCAGGATGGGCCACAAATGATGGGATTTGCAGTACCTTCACCGGATTCAGTTCCACAGAACATTGCAGTCCCTAGAAGTCACAGACCAGGCCCAAACTTGGCACACAGAGTACCCATGACCCACTCTGCATCCTGCTGCAGTTTGGAGGAGAGCAGACCATGGATGATGGGACTTGAAGTACCTCCAATCACTTCCCGAGACCGCTGCAACCCTCATCCACTGACAGATGAAGACCAAAATGGCACACAGAGCCCCCATGACCCACACCACATCCTGCTTCAGTTTGGAAGACATTGGACCACAGATGATGGGACTTGAAGTACCTTCACTCACTTCCTGAGACCACTGCGAGCCAAATAAACAACTGATAAGGGCCACCCTTGGCACACAATGCCTTCCTCAAATAACCCGGGCAGGGCCGCGTCCCCAAGCTAGTCTATAATAAAGCGGAATGTTTGTATGTATGTTTGTATGTATGTTTGTATGTATGTTTGTATGTATGTTTGTATGTATGTTTGTATGTATGTATGTGGCAGCGTTCTGATTGGCTCCAGGCCTCTACATTCTGACAACATGATTGGTTGCCAGTGAGGGAGTATTTGCATAACACCTCTAATTGGCCAGCCAACACGAACATTCCGACACTCTAAACTGCCAGAGGGGGATAAGGCAAAGGCCTGAGGCAGTCAGGCATGGTGGGAGTTTCAGACCAAAACAATTTGCGGCTCCCAACAATGACAGAACAAGACCAAACTTGGCACACAAAACCCCCAAGACCCACTCTACATCCTGGTGCACTTTGAAGGAGGGCACACCAGGGATGATGGGACTTTAAGTACCTCCAATAACTTCCCCAGACTGCTGCAATCCTCATCCACTGACTGATCAAGACCAAACTTGGCACACAGAGCCTCCATGACCCACTTAACATCCTGGTGCAGTTTGGAGGAGGGCAGGCCATGGATGATGGGACTTGAAGTACCTCCAATTACTTCCCGAGACCACTGTCATCCAATTAGGCACACCTCACCCACTTTCATCCTGGTGCAAGGAGGGCAGGCCATGCATGATGGGACAAACCACTTTCCAAGACTGCTGCAAACCTAATCCAATGACTGATCAAGACCAAACCTGACACACAGAGCCCTCATGACCCACTTTACATCCTGGTGCAGTTTTGTGTGGAACGGACCACGGATGATGGGACTTGAAGTACCTTCACTCACTTCCTGAGAGCACTGTGACCCTCATCCAATGACCAATACAGACCAAACGTGCCACACAGAGCCCTCATGACACACTCTACATACTGGTGCCATTTGAAGGACAATGGACTACGGATGATGGGACTTGTAGTACCTTCACTCACCTTCCGAGACAGCTGCAACCCTCATCCAGAAAATGCTCAAGACCAAATGTGACACCCACAGCCCCCATGACCCACTCTACATCCCGGTGCTCTTTGGAGTGGGTTGGACCATGGCCAATGGGACTCGCAGTACCTTCACTTAGTTCCTGAGACCACTGCAAGCCACATACACATCTAAGAGCCAACCTTGGCACACAAGGCCTTCCTCAAATAACCCGGGCACCGCTGGGTCGCCAAGCTAGCTAGTGTGTGTGTATATATATACACCTACTGTATCTCTCACATATCACTTCATGAAAAAGGGAAGTGTGTATATATACACACATGCACTGCCTATATCTCACATATTACTTTGTTGGACTCCCATCATGCAATATAATATAATATAATATAATATAATATAATATAATATAATATAATATAACATAATATAATAATATTATAATATAATATAATATAAATTAGGAAAGCATGTTGGACTCTGATTCCCATCATGCAATATAATAATATAATATAATAATATTATAATATAATATAATATAATATAAATCACTGCAGGAAAGCCTCAGTTGGGAAGGACATTAAGATACACACACACACACACACACACAGAGTGG
Source organism: Anolis apletophallus (assembly GCA_030556195.1). Lineage (NCBI taxonomy): Eukaryota > Metazoa > Chordata > Lepidosauria > Squamata > Anolidae > Anolis > Anolis apletophallus. Next base: position 16,978,896 of record JARBWK010000017.1, on the reverse strand, counting down.
ATATTGTGTAGAAGTTAGGATTTGTTGGACTCCAAGTCCCATCATGCAATATAATATAATATAATAATATATAATATATTATAAATCACTGCAGGAAAGCCTCAGTTGGAAAGGAAAATAAGACACACACACACACACACACACAGAGTGGATGTTGTGTAGAAGTTAGGACTTGTTGGACTACAATTCCCATCATGCAATATAATATAATAATATAATATAAGAATACTATAATATAATATAATAATAATATTATAATATAATATAATAATATAATATAATATAATAATATAATATAATAATACTATAATATAATATAATAATAATATTATAATATAATATAATAATATAATATAATATAAATCACTGCAGGAAAGCCTCAGTTGGGAAGGACAATAAGATACACACACACAGTGGATGTTGTGTAGAAGTTAGGATTTGTTGGACTCCAAGTCCCATCATGCAATATAATATAATATAATAATATATAATATAAATCACTGCAGGAAAGCCTCAGTTGGAAAGGACAATAAGACACACACACACACACACACACACAGAGTGGATGTTGTGTAGAAGTTAGGACTTGTTGGACTACAATTCCCATCATGCAATATAATATAATAATATAATATAATAATACTATAATATAATAATAATATTATAATATAATATAATATAATATAATATAAATCACTGCAGGAAAGCCTCAGTTGGGAAGGACAATAAGACACACACACACACACACACAGTGGATGTTGTGTAGAAGTTAGGACTTGTTGGACTACAATTCCCATCATGCAATATAATATAATAATATAATATAATAATACTATAATATAAGAATAATATTATAATATAATATAATATAATATAATATAAATCACTGCAGGAAAGCCTCAGTTGGGAAGGACAATAAGACACACACACACACACACACAGTGGATGTTGTGTAGAAGTTAGACTTGTTGGACTACAATTCCCATCATGCAATATAATATAATAATATAATATAATAATACTATAATATAATAATAATATTATAATATAATATAATATAATATAATATAAATCACTCCAGGAAAGCATCAGTTGGGAAGGAAAATAAGATACACACACACACACGCACAGTGGATGTTGTGTAGAAGTTAGGATTTGTTGGACTCCAAGTCCCATCATGCAATATAATATTATATAATAATATAATAATAATATAATATTATAATATTATAATATAATAATATAATATAATAATATAATAATAATATAATGTTATATAATATAATAATATAATATAATAATATAATATAAATCACTCCAGGAAAGCATCAGTTGGGAAGGAAAATAAGACACACACGCACACACACACACACAGAGTGGGTATTGTGTGGAAGTTAGGATTTGTTGGACTCTGATTCCCATCATGCAATATAATAATATAATATAATAATATAATAATAATATAATAATATAATAGTATAATATAATAATATAATATAATAATAATATAATAATAACAATATAATAATAATATTATAATATTATAACTATAATAATATTATAATAATAATATAATAACTAATAATATAATAATAACATAACATAATAATGTAATATAATAATATAATATAATAATAATATAATGTAAATCATTGCAGGAAAGCCTCAGTTGGGAAGGACAATAGGACACACACACACTTTCACAAAGTGGATATTGCGCAGAAGTTAGGACTTGTTGGACTCCAAGTCCCATCATGCAACATAATATAATCTCTCTCCCTTTAGGAAAGCCTAAAGTTGGGGAAGTCAATGAGAGAGAGAGGAAAGACACACAGAGAGAGAGAGAGAAAGTGCCTAGAGTGCAGAAGTGAGGGCTGCTTGGACTCCAAGTCCCATCCTGCCCTCTCCTCTCTCTCTCTCTCTCTCTCTCTGGGGAGGACAATGAGGGAGCGGGCTCTCCTTCTGCTTCCTCTTCTTACCTGGAGAAGGAAGCAGGAGGCGAAGGCGAAGGCGCCGAGGGTGCCGCATGTCCAGGCGGGCCGCCGCTTCCTCCGGCCTGGAGGAGGAGGAGGAGAACCCATCCCTGCTGCTCCGGACAGGCAGGCAGGCGGGCAGGCTCCTTGCTCGCTCTCTCTCTCTCTCTCTGTGCGAGGAAGGGAAGGGACTGGCCTGCCTCCTGCCCCCGCCCGCCCGCCCGCCCTGCTGCCGCCCCTCCTTGCTGCGCCGCCCCAGGCCCGGCCCAGGAGGACAGCGGCAGGAGGAGGAAGACCCCAAGACCCGGACTGGAGCCCCGGCAGGGCGGAGGGGGAGCCCGGGGGGGGGAGGAGCAGGAGACCACCCACCCACTCCCTTCCCTCCCTTCCTCCCTCCCTTCTTCTTCTTCCCCTGCTTCCCTTCCCTCCCTCCGTTCACATTTTCCCGTTCCATTTCTTCCCCCCTTCTTTCTCTCCTTTTCCTTCCCTCCCTTCCCGCTTCCATTCCCTGCCTTGACTTTCTTCCTGCCCTGACTTTCTTGCACTCCCTTCTTCCTTCCCTTCCTTGCACTCCCTTCTCCTCCCTTCTTCCTTTTCCTTCCTACTTCCTTCTTCCCTTCCCTTCCTTCTCTTTCTTGCATTCCCTTCTTCCTCCCTTCCTTCCATTCCTTCTGTTTCTTGCACTCCCTCCCTCCCTCTTCCTTCCTACTTTCCCTTCCTTCTCTTTCTTGCTCTCTCTTCTACTTCCTTCCTTCCCCTTCCTACTTCCTTCCCCTTCCTTCTCTTTCTTGCATTCCTTTCTCCTTCCTTCATTTTCCTTCCTACTTCCTTCCCCTCCCTTCCTCTTCCTTCCTACTTCCCCTTCCTTCCTACTTCCCCTTCTTTCTCTTTCTTGCATTCCTTTCTCCTTCCTTCATTTTTCTTCCTTCTTCCTTCCTCTTCCTTCCTACTTCCCCTTCCTCTTCCTTCCTACTTCCCCTTCCTTCCTACTTTCCCTTCCTTCTCTTTCTTGCACTCTCTTCTCCTTTCTTCCTTCCTTTTCCTTCCTTCCTTCCTCTTCCTTCCTACTCTCCCTTCCTTCCCACTTCCCCTTCCTTCTCTTTCTTGCATTCCTTTCTCCTTCCTTCATTTTTCTTCCTTCTTCCTTCCTACTTCCCCTTCCTCTTCCTTCCTACTTCCCCTTCCTTCCTACTTTCCCTTCCTTCTCTTTCTTGCACTCTCTTCTCCTTCCTTCCTTTTCCTTCCTACTTCCTTCCTACTTTCCCTTCCTTCTCTTTCTTGCACTCTTCTCCTTCCTTCCCCTTCCTACTTCCTTCCTTCCTTCCCCTTCCTTCCTACTTCCCCTTCCTTCTCTTTCTTTCATTCCTTTCTCCTTCCTTCATTTTTCTTCCTCTTTCCTTCCTCTTCCTTCCTCCTTCCCCTTCCTTCCTTTTCCTTCCTTCCTCTTCCTTCCTACTTTCCCTTCCTTCTCTTTCTTGCACTCTCTTCTTCTTCCTTCCTTTTCCTTCCTACTTCCTTCCTTCCCCTTCCTTCCTACTTCCCCTTCCTTCTCTTTCTTTCATTCCTTTCTCCTTCCTTCATTTTTCTTCCTCCTTCCTTCCTCTTCCTTCCTCCTTCCCCTTCCTTCCTTTCCTTCCTTCCCCCCTTCCTTCCTACTTTCCCCTTCCTTCTCTTTCTCCTTCCTCCTTCCTTCCTTTTCCTTCCTACTTCCTTCTTTCCCCTTCCTTCCTACTTCCCCTTCCTTCCCTTTCTTTCATTCCTTTCT
>JARBWK010000017.1:16852222-16975058 GCA_030556195.1 Anolis apletophallus | reverse complement strand
TCTTTCTTATTCCTCCTTCCCTTCCTTCCTTCCTTCCTTCCTTCTTTCCTCCTTTCTTTTTTGCTTTCATAATTTTTTTCTTCCCTTTCCATCTTTTCCCCTTCCTTCCTTCCTTCCTTCCTTCCTTCCTTCCTTCCTTCCTTCCTTCCTTCATGTCCTTTTCTTTCTTTCTTCTTTCCCTTCCTTCCTTCTTTCCTCCTCTTTCTTTCTTATTCCCTCCTTCCCTTCCTTCCTTCCTTCCTTCTTTCCTCCTTTCTTTTTTGCTTTCATAATTTTTTTCTTCCCTTTCCATCTTTTCCCCTTCCTTCCTTCCTTCCTTCCTTCCTTATGTCCTTTTCTTTCTTTCTTCTTTCCCTTCCTTCCTTCTTTCCTCCTCTTTCTTTCTTATTCCCTCCTTCCCTTCCTTCCTTCCTTCCTTCTTTCCTCCTTTCTTTTTTGCTTTCATAATTTTTTTCTTCCCTTTCCATCTTTTCCCCTTCCTTCCTTCCTTCCTTTCTTATGTCCTTTTCTTTCTTTCTTCTTTCTTCTTCTTTCCTTCTTTCTTATTTCCTCCTCTTTCTTCTTTTCCCTTTTTCCTTCCTTCCTTCCTTCCTTCCTTCCTTCCTTCCTTCCTTCCTTCCTTCCTTCCTTCTTTCCTCCTTTCTTTTTCCTAGGTGGGGATTCTGGGCTCTGTAGTCCCCAAGCAGGGCACCCCCAATTCCCATGCCTTGGCGTTCTTTCAGAGTGTATCATTGCTCAGTATCATAATGGGCCAATGAGTCACGGAAGGAAAGCAGGAAGGAGAAAAGTTTGAAAAGGAGGAATAAATAGCCCAGGAGCAACAAGCATGACCATGAAAGGCCAGGAAAGGCGCTCGGCCTCCTCCCCAAAGCCACACTTTCCTCTCTGTGTGTGTCTGTATGTGTCTATGAATATATATATATATATATATATATAAAAAGGGAATGGTCGTGCAACGGGGCAAATAGACACGGAAACTATAAGCCCCAGAACCACCAAACTCCCCAAACACTTTGCAGCGATGCCAAAAAGTAACTCCCCGAAGCCCTGCCCATCAAAGGAAATTCCCTAGGAATCAGCGTAATGCTAGTACGTGCCCAAATGATGACCCCTGAAAATCAAGACTCTAGTCCTCATGATTGCTTTGGAAATAATAATAATAATAATAATAAATAAAATTATATATATATTATAAAATTAAAATATATTAAATTAAATATTATTTAATATACTGTATATTTAATATTACATATAATATGTTATTTAAATATAATAACATTTAATATTATATATTTAATATATAATTATATTATATCTGTATATCTGTATACCTTTATAAAGCGGAATGTTTGTATGTATGTGTGTGTGCGGAGGGGCGGATATGTGGCTGCCACTTTCACAGGCCACAGCGACCAGCGCGGGTGATGGACCTGCACCAAACTTGGCACACATAACCCCCTAACCCCTTTACGTCCTGGTGCGGTTCGGGGACATGACCCACGGATTATGGGATTTGTAGTACTTTCAAACACTTTGGTTCCCACAGACCACTGAGGCCACCAAAAAGGACCAATACAGACCACACTTAGCACACACAGCCCCCATGACCCGCTCTACGTCCTGGTGCAGTTTGGAGGAGGGTGGACCATGGATGATGGGACTTGAAGTACCTCTACTCACTTCCCAAGTTCGCTGCAACCCTCATCCAATCACTGATCGAGACCAAACTTGGGATACATAACCCCTATGACTGCCTTCACGTCCTGGTGAGGTTTGGGGGAGGACTGACAACGGATGATGGGATTTGTAGTACTTTCACACCCCTCTGTTCCCACAGACCACTGTGGCCCCCAACAAACACTGATAAAGACCACACTTGGCATACAGAGCCCCAGCGACCCACTCTACATCCTACTGAAGTTTGGAGGGGGGTAGAACATGGATGATGGGACTTGCAGTACCTTCCTTCACTTTCCAAGACTGCTACAAACCTAATCCTATGACTGATCAACACCAAACCTGGCACACAGAGCCCTCATGACCCTCTCTACATCCTGGTGCTGTTTTGTGTGAGACGGACCACGGATGATGGGACTTGAAGTACCTTCACTCACTTCCTAAAAACAATGCAACCCTCATCCATTCACCAATACAGACCACACTTAGCACACAGAGCCCCCATGACCCCATCTACATCCTACTACACTTTGGGGGGGGGGTACAGAGATGATGGGACTTGCACTACCTTCAGTAATTTCATGATACCACTGCAACTCCCAATAATGATGGATCAAGACCAAACTTGGCACACAGAGCCCCCATGACCCACTCTACATCCTGCTGCACTTCTCAAATGACCCGGGCAGGGCCGGGTCCCCAAGCTAGTTAATATATAAAATAATAATATTGCTTTGGAAATTTGAAGATTCGAATGAATAATTATTATATATATATATATATATATATATATATATATAAAATTTAAAATTATATAAATTATATATTATATAAATAATAATAAAAATAATAGTACCGCTTTGGAAGTAATAATAATAATAATAACAATAATAAAGTGTACTAATATTTTTTGCATTTCTAATAATAATAATAATAATATCTATGTGCCTTGAGGCGGGAGTCTCTCATTTGATCTCAGCCACGGATTGTGGTTCCGGGTTTGAGCCTGCCACCTTTGGACTCTTGCTTGCTGAGGTGTCCCTGCGAGTAAGATCTACTACTACCACCACTACTAATACGTATAGTGGCCATGCAATATAGTAATTGTTGTTGGCGACCCTCGTCATGCCAAGAAGGAGCCCTTCGGAGAGAAAGCATCGCTATCAGTCACTCTGCACATGCTCAGAGGCTCAGGAGATAAGGGGAGACGGCCTATTCCTGTTGAAGGCCGGCCGGCCTTGGGAGATTGGTTTTGGGCCAGGAGGGGGTGATAAAAGGCCCCGGTGGCTGGCTTTGGGCCTCACTCTTGACCGCTTGGACCATGATGTGGACTCTCTTCCTCCCGCTTTTGCTGGCAGCCCAGGGTAAGAAATGCGTTTTGGTTTGTAGTCCGAACTTTGAGGTTGGCTTGACCAACCCCATTCTAGCCTCCTTGAGCTCCTTGAAGTTGGGGAGATCTCCTCTAACGTCTTCAGATTTGGGAGCTTGTCCTTCTCCAAGTTGCAAACTCACTTGGACATTCTTCCTCCTCCTCTTCCTCCTCTTCCTCTGCTTCCTTTTCTCCTTCTTTTCTCCTTTTTCCTCTTTGTTTCTTCTTCCTCTCCTTCCCCCTTTTCTTCTATCTCTTCTTCGTCTTACATTTCTTCTTCTCCCTCTGCTTCCTTTCGTCCTCCATTTCTTCTTCCACTTTGATTCTTCTTCCTCTCTTCCTCCTTCCTTCTTCTTCCCCTTCTTTTCCTTCTCTTTATCTACTCCTGCTTCCTTTGTTTTTTCTGCCTTTTCTTTTTTTCTTGCTCCTCTCTTCCTCCTTTTCTTCCTTCTCTTTTTCTTCTTACACGTCTTCATCTTCTTCTTCCCCTTCTTTTTCCTCCTCTTCCTCTTCTCTCTCTTCTTCTCCCTCTCCTTCTTCCTACCCTCCCTTTTCCTTCTCTTCCTCTTTTTGCCCTACTCTTCTTCTTCCTTTCCTTCTTTCCCTCTTTCTCTTCTCTCTCTTTTTGTCCTCCTCCTCTTCTTCCTCTCCTTCTATTCTTCTTTCTCTTCTTCTTCATCCCCTCCCTTTTCCTTCACTTCCTCTTTTTGTCCTCCTCTTCTTCCTCTCCTTCTATTCTTCCTTCCCCCTCTCTCTTCCTCTTCTTTCCCTTTTCTCCTCCCTCTTCTTCTTCTTCCTCTCCTTCTATTCTTCTTTCCCTTCTTCCTCTCCTCCCTTTTCCTTCTCTTCTTCTCTTCCTCTTTTTCTCCGACTCTTCTTATTACTCTCCTTCTATTCTTTCCCTTCTTCTTCTTCTTCCTACCCTCCCTTTTCCGTCTCTTCTTCTTTTTCTCCTCCTCTTCCTCTCTTTCTATTCTTCTTTCCCTTCTTCTTCCTCCCCTCCTTTTTCCTTCTCTTCCTCTTATTGTCCTCTTCTTCATCCTCTCCTTCTATTCTTCTTTCCCTTCTTCTCCTTCCTCCCCTCCCTTTTCCTTCTCTTCCTCTTTTTGTCCTCTTTTTTCTTCTTCGTCCTCTTCTTTCACTTCTTCTTTTCCCCATCCTCCTTCCTTCCTTCCTTCTTTCCCCTCCTCTCTTTTTTGCCTCTTCTCTTCCTTCCTCTTCCTTCTGCTTCTGTCAGTATAAGTTCACTCCTCCTCCTTCCTCTTCTTCCCTCCCTTCTCCTCCTCCTTCAATCTCCTCTTTTTGCCTCTTCTTTCCTTCCTTCCTCCTCATCACAGTCCCATCATGTGAGGATGCCATCTCTTCTTCTTTTTCTTCATTCTCTTTTTCTTCTTACGCATCTTCATCCTCTTCTTCCCCTTCTTTTTCCTCCTCTTCCTCTTCTCTCTCTTCTTCTTTTCCTCCTTCTTCTTCCTCCCCTCCCTTTTCCTTCTCTTCCTCTTTTTGTCCTACTCTTCTTCTTCCTCTCCTTCTATTCTTCTTTCCCTTCTTCTTCCTCCCCTCTTTTCCTTCTCTTCCTTTTTTGTCCTCTTTTCTTCTTTCTCCTCTTCTTTCACTTCTTCTTTTCCCCATCCTCCTTCCTTCCTTCTTCTTTCCCCTCCTCTCTTTTTTGCCTCTTCTCTTCCTTCTGCTTCTGTCAGTATAAGTTCACTTCTCCTTCCTCTTCCTCCTTTCCTTCTTCAATCTCCTCTCTTTCGCCTCTTCTTTCCTTCCTTCCTTCCTCTTCACAGTCCCATCAGGTGACGATGCCATCTCTTCTCCCTTTTCCTTCCTCTCTTCCTCCAGCCCTGGCTTGTGGGCTCCCGGCCTATTCGCCGCTCAGCAGGGTGGTCAACGGGGTGGACGCGGTGCCCTACAGCTGGCCCTGGCAGGTGAATCCCGACCCATAGAGAGTGGTGGGCAGCGGGGTGGGCCAGGTGACCTTTGGGGTCCCCTCTTCTCTCTCTCTCTCTCTCTCTGCCCTTTCTCCCATAGATCTCCTTGCAATCCGAGAGCAGCGGGGAATACCGCCACACCTGCGGAGGAAGCCTCATCGCCCCCGACTGGGTCATGACCGCCGGGCACTGCATCTCGTGAGTCCACGCCCAAACCCTCCCTGATTGACTTTGCAAACGTCATGGCTGCTCATTGCGAGTATTAATGTTGCAATTGACACCTCCCAAATAGAAGGTGCCTCCAGGCAATAACAGACAGGCTACCTCTATGCAAGGACCCTCACCAATTGACTTTGCCTCTATGCAGATACCCTCCCTGATTGACTTTGCAAACGTCATGGCTGTGCAATGCGATTCAAGCTTGCTCACTGCAAGTGAGAATGTTGCAATTGTCACCTCCCAAACAGCGGGTGCCTCCAGGCAACAGGGGCCAGGCTACCTCAATGCAAGGACCCTCCCTGATTGACTTAGCAAACTTCATGGCTGCTCATTGCGAGTATTAATGTTGCAATTGACACCTCCCAAATAGAAGGTGCCTCCAGGCAATAACAGACAGGCTTCCTCTATGCAAGGACCCTCACCAATTGACTTTGCCTCTATGCAGATACCCTCCCTGATTGACTTTGCAAACGTCATGGCTGTGCAATGCGATTCAAGCTTGCTCACTGCAAGTGAGAATGTTGCAATTGTCACCTCCCAAACAGAGGGAGCCTCCAGGCAACAGGGGCCAGGCTACCTCAATGCAAGGACCCTCCCTGTTTGACTTTGCCTCTATGCAGAGACCCTCCCTGATTGACTTAGCAAACTTCATGGCTGCTCATTGCGAGTATTAATGTTGCAAATAGAAGGTGCCTCCAGGCAATAACAGACAGGCTACCTCAATGCAAGGACCCTCACCAATTGACTTTGCCTCTATGCAGATACCCTCCCTGATTGACTTAGCAAACTTCATGGCTGCTCATTGCGAGTATTAATGTTGCAATTGACACCTCCCAAATAGAAGGTGCCTCTATGCAGATACCCTCCCTGATTGACTTTGCAAATGTCATGGCTGCTCAATGCTATTCAAGCCAGGCAACAGAGGCCAGGCTACCTCAATGTAAGGACCCTCCTGGTTGACTTTGCCTCTATGCAGATACCCTCCCTGATTGACTTTGCAAACTTCACGGCTGCTCAATGCTATTCAAGCTTGCTCATTGCGAGTATGAATGTTGCAATTAACACCTCCCAAACAGAGGGCGCCTCCAGGCAATAGCAGACAGGACCGGCTACCCTGATTGACTTTGCCTCGATGCAGATACCCTCCCTGGTTGACTTTGTGAACTTCATGGCTACTCAATGAGATTCAAGCTTGCCCATTGCGAGTGTGCATGTTGCAATGGACACCCTTAATACAGAGGGCGCCTCCAGGCAACAGAGGCCAGGCTACCTCAATGCAAGGACCCTCCCTGATTGACTTTGCAAACGTCATGGCTGTGCAATGCGATTCAAGCTTGCTCACTGCAAGTGAGAATGTTGCAATTGTCACCTCCCAAACAGAGGGAGCCTCCAGGCAACAGGGGCCAGGCTACCTCAATGCAAGGACCCTCCCTGTTTGACTTTGCCTCTATGCAGAGACCCTCCCTGATTGACTTAGCAAACTTCATGGCTGCTCATTGCGAGTATTAATGTTGCAAATAGAAGGTGCCTCCAGGCAATAACAGACAGGCTACCTCAATGCAAGGACCCTCACCAATTGACTTTGCCTCTATGCAGATACCCTCCCTGATTGACTTAGCAAACTTCATGGCTGCTCATTGCGAGTATTAATGTTGCAATTGACACCTCCCAAATAGAAGGTGCCTCTATGCAGATACCCTCCCTGATTGACTTTGCAAATGTCATGGCTGCTCAATGCTATTCAAGCCAGGCAACAGAGGCCAGGCTACCTCAATGTAAGGACCCTCCCTGGTTGACTTTGCCTCTATGCAGATACCCTCCCTGATTGACTTTGCGAACTTCATGGCTGCTCAGTGCGATTCAAGCTTGCTCATTGCGAGTATGAATGTTGCAATTGGCACCTCCCAAACAGAGGGTGCCTCCAGGCAATAGCAGACAGGCTACCTCTATGCAGGGACCCTCCCTGATTGACTTTGCCTCGATGCAGATACCCTCCCTGGTTGACTTTGTGAACTTCATGGCTACTCAATGAGATTCAAGCTTGCCCATTGTGAGTGTGCATGTTGCAATGGACACCCTTAATACAGAGGGCGCCTCCAGGCAACAGAGGCCAGGCTACCTCAATGCAAGGACCCTCCCTGATTGACTTTGCAGACTTCATGGCTACTCAATGAGATTCAAGCTTGCCCATTGCGAGTGTGCATGTTGCAATGGACACCCTTAATACAGAGGGCGCCTCCAGGCAACAGAGGCCAGGCTACCTCAATGCAAGGACCCTCCCTGGTTGACTTTGCAAACTTCATGGCTGCTCAATGCTATTCAAGCTTGCTCATTGCGAGTATGAATGTTGCAATTGGCACCTTCCAAACAGAGGGTGCCTCCAGGCAATAGCAGACAGGCTACCTCTATGCAGGGACCCTCCCTGATTGACTTTGCCTCTATGCAGATACCCTCCCTGGTTGACTTTGTGAACTTCATGGCTACTCAATGAGATTCAAGCTTGCCCATTGCGAGTGTGCATGTTGCAATGGACACCCTTAATACAGAGGGCGCCTCCAGGCAACAGAGGCCAGGCTACCTCAATGCAAGGACCCTCCCTGATTGACTTTGCAGACTTCATGGCTACTCAATGAGATTCAAGCTTGCTCATTGCGAGTGTGAATGTTGCAATTCACACCTCCCAAACAGAGGGCGCCTCCAGGCAATAGCAGACAGGCTACCTCGATGCAAGGACCCTCCCTGATTGACTTTGCAAACTTCATGGCTATTCAATGAGATTCAAGCTTGCTCATTGCGAGTGTGAATGTTGCAATTGACACCCCTAATACAGAGGGTGCCTCCAGGCAATAGCAGACAGGCTACCTCAATGCAAGGACCCTCCCTGGTTGACTTTGTGAACTTCATGGCTGCTGAATGCTTTCCAAAGTTGCTCAGTGTGTCAATCGCACTTCCTCCTGGGTGTAATCATAAGACCTCTTCCTTTTGAAGGTCCTCCCTCCGCTACAAAGTGGTCCTGGGCGAGTACGACCGGAGCAAAGACGAAGGTTCGGAGCAGCACATCCCGGTCAACGAGGGCGACATCCACGTCCATCCCGGCTGGAACAACAACTGCGTCACGTGCGGGTGAGGGCTGCGCCTGCGCTTCCCTTCCCACTGCCTTCGCTTCTGACGAAACGTCCCGGCGTCCCTCCTCCTCCTCCTCCTTCGTCCTCAGCCAACCTCATTTGCTGCAAAGGGCATTCTCTCTCTCTCTCTCTCTCTCTCTCGTCTCTCTTTCCAGGGACGACATTGCGCTGATCAGGCTGTCCCGCCGCGCGGAGCTGAGCGACAAGGTGCAGCTGGGGTGCCTCCCGCCCCACGGAGAAGTGCTCCCCAACGGCAGCCCCTGCTACGTCACCGGCTGGGGGAGCATCTACAGTAGGTGGCCCCCAACCCTTGGGGGGGGGGGGGGAAGGCGGACAGGGGCTTGGGAGCTGTAGTTTGCTGGGCTTTCAAGGCAACCGCAGCCATGGATATCGACAAATACATAGATATAATAGAACGAGCGAGCGAGAGATGATAGATATATCATTGAACCCTAGATTCAGAAGGGAACCCCAAAGGCCATCTAGTCCAACCCCATTCCGCCACAGAGACACCATACAAGCCCTCCCGACAGACGGCCACCCAGCGAGAGAGAGACACGATAGATACGCATACTTTAGAACCCTAGAGTGGCAAGGGACCCCCAGAGCAGGCCCGGATTAACTGATTTTGGGGCTGGCGGGCATGCGCGTGCGGCAGGAGGGCGCCTCTTCCTCCTCCGCCGTGTTCCTGGGTGCTGCGCATGGCCAGCAGCGGCCAGGGGGGGTCTAAGGTAATTTTAAATGGCAAGCGAACATTATTTTGGCGCCCCCCACATTATTTTGGCCCCCCAACATTAATTTGGGGCCCGAAAAACATTATTTTGGCGCCCAAAAACCCATTATTTTGCCCCGCAAAAAACATTATTTTGGGCATAAAAAACATTATTTTTGTCGCCCCTAAAAAAACATTATTTTGGCACCCCCCCAACATTATTTTGGGCCCCCCAAAAAAACATTATTTTGGCGCCCCCCAAACATTATTTTGGGGCCCCCCAAACATTATTTTGGGGCCCCAAACATTATTTTGGCACCCCAAACATTATTTTGGCGCCCCAAAAAAACATTATTTTGGCACACCCTCAACATATTATTTTGGCGCCCCCAAAAAACATTATTTTTGGTGCCCCTGAAAAACATTATTTTGGGCCCCCCAAAAATTATTTTGGCACCCCCAAACATTATTTTGGGCCCCCGAAAAACATTATTTTAGGGCCCCAAAAAACATTATTTTGGCCCGCCCAAAACATTATTTTGGCGCCCCCAAAAACATTATTTTGGCGCCCTCCAACATTATTTTTGGCGCCCAAAAACATTATTTTGGCACATTATTTTCCCCAAAACATTATTTTGGCACCCATTATTTTGTTGCCTTCCCCAAAAACATTATTTTGGCGCCCCCCCACAAAACATTATTTTGACGCCCTCCAACATTATTTTGGCGCCCCCCAAAACATTATTTTGGCACCCCCAAAACATTATTTTGGCGCCCCCCAAAACATTATTTTGGCGCCCCCAAAACATTATTTTGGCACCCCCAAACACATTATTTTGTGGCCCCCCCAAAAAACATTATTTTGGCGCCCTCCAACATTATTTTTGGCGCCCCAAAACATTATTTTGGCACCCCCAAAACATTATTTTGGTGCCCCCAAACATTATTTTTGGCGCCCCAAAAAACATTATGGATAGGGGAAGAGCCCCTTCTTCTGACGCAAAAGGGGTCTCGGAATCCGCCTTAATTTTGGGGGAGAAGAAGGGGCGGAATTGGGGGCGCCATGTCGGGAGCCAGAGGGCGGCCTCTTTGCAGGGCGGGGGGTTGCCTCCTCCGTGCCTCCACCTCCTACCGCCGCACCTTCGGCCCCGCGCCGGGCCCCTACTCTTCCTTCCTCCGCGTGGGCGCTGCTTCCTCTTCTTCCTCGCGCTTCCTTAGCACTTCCTCTTCCTCCCCGGGGGTCTCCCTGCGCTCTTACCGCACGGGCAACCTCTTCCTGCGCTCCAGCACGCCGCTCTCCTTGGCATCTCCGCAGCAGCGCTACTACCCGTCGGGCTCCTCTTCGGTCGCGGAACATCGGCCGGACGCTGTGTGGCGGGTGGGGGAAATGCGCCCTTTACCCAGATGGCGCCCCACGCAGCGGCGTTTTTTGTCTACCAGTAGGACCGCCCCTGGCAGCGGCACCGGGGGCTTCCCTTCCGAGAGAGAGACACGATAGATATCATAGAACCCTAGAGTGGCAAGGGACCCCCAGAGGCCATCTAGTCCAACCCCTTCCTGCCATCATGGAAGGGCAATGTCCAAGTGGTGTCGACTAGGCTTTGAAGACCCCCCCCCCAGAAGGCTTTGGACGCAACCCTAGTTGGTCTTTGACGTGCCCATGGCGGGGCCCGTTTTCTCCTCCTCCGCAGCCGGGGGCCCCTTGCCCTCCATCCTGCAGCAGGCCCTCCTGCCGGTGGTGGACTACGCGCACTGCGCCCAGCCGGACTGGTGGGGCAACACCGTCAAGGAGAGCATGGTCTGCGCCGGAGGGGACATCCGGGCCGCGTGCAACGTGAGTAGTCGCGTGCCCTTCGCCCCACGCGTGCCACGCGGGGGCCCCGGTGGTCCCTACTCTCTTGGCCCTTGAGGAGGAGCCTGACCCTCAAGGGCCCCGGTGGTCCCCTTCCTTCTTTCCTTCCAGGGCGACTCCGGGGGTCCCCTGAACTGCCAGGCGGCCGACGGGAGGTGGTACGTCCACGGCATCGCCAGCTTCGTCTCCGGGTTCGGGTGCGACACCTTGAAGAAGCCCACCGTCTTCACCCGGGTCTCGGGCTTCAACGCCTGGATCGAAGAGGTAGGCGCTTTGTTACCCATTAGGTGGTCGACCACAGGCTGGGAAGGGGCCCCGAGGGCTACCCGGCCCGACCCTCTCTCTTCCATAAAGGAAGGCACCATTCAAGCCCTCCCGATAGATGACCACCCAGCCAAAAATAGATAAAAAGATATAATTGAGAGAGAGATGATTGATATATCATAGCAGTGTTTCTCAACCAGTGTGCCGGGGCACACTAGTGTGCCGTGAGAGATCATCAGGTGTGCCGTGGGAAATTGGAACCTCCGGGGGGGGGGAGAGTCTAGTGTGTTGAAGTATAAAAACCCTAAGAAACGTACCTCAATAAAGGCACAAAATTACAACCACCCCCCTCCCCACCCGTTGCCTACTTGGTCTCTCCCTCTCCATGCATTGGGAAGGCCCGCCTCCCTTTCCCCAAGTAGAGACCTCCTCTTGCCTCCTGGGGGTTCTGTGTGGGAAGTTTGGCCCAGTTCTACCATTGGTGGGGTTCGGAATGCTCTTTGATTGTAGGGGAACTATAAATCCCAGCAACTACAACTCCCAAATGTCAAGGTCTATTTCCCCTGAACTCCATCTGCGTTCATATTTGGGCACATTGAGTATTAATGCCAAGTTTGGTCCTGATCCAACATTGTTTGAGTCCACAGCGCTCTCTGGATATAGGTGAACTACAACTCCAAAACCCAAGGCCAATGCCGACCAAACTCTTATAGTATTTTCTCTTGGTTGTGGGAGTTCTGTGTGGGAAGTGTGTGTCTTTTTCTGCCATTCCTGCCAGGATAGCTATGTTGTGTTCATCGAAACAGGCCCAGGTTTCACACTGAGTGTATGAATACATTCAAAAACATATTAACTATATGTATGACTGTGTTCGAGTGTCGTTTTGTGTCCTTTTGGTTGGTGGTGTGTCCCAGGATTTGGTAAATGTAAAAAGTGTGCCGCGGCTCAAAAAAGGTCGGGAAACACTGTATCATAGAACCATAAAGTTGGATAGGGTTCCCCAAAGGCCATCCAGTCCAACCCCCTTCTGCCATAAAGGAAGGCACACCATCCAATCCCTCCTGACAGATGGCCATCTAGCCAAAGATACATAGATATAAGGGCGAAAGCAGGCCAGGATTACCCATAAGGCCAACATAGGCCATGGCCTAGGGGTGGAAGCCAAGAAGGGCGCAGGTCACGGACCAATAAATAAATAAAACAGTTGACACAAAAAAACGTCGTGGCCGGCCCCTGGGGTGTCTTCTCCCAACTCTCGGAGCTTGTGCATGCCAAGGGGGAGTTGGGTGTGTTGGTTGTGGGGAGGGTACCTGGCCAGGCCCGGATTACCCATAAGGCCAACCTAGGCCATGGCCTAGGGGCGCAAGCCGAGGGGGGCGCAGATCACGGACCAATTTTTAAGAATAAAAATGTTGAAACAAATAAAAACGCACTGCGCATGGAGATGAGGAAGGAAGGATACCGGAGGTCCTCCTGCCCCTTCCTGAATACCAGCTCCTGTTGTGCAAACGTCGTATGCGCAGGGGCTCCCGACACTGGCGTCGACGTCGACAGGAGGGACAATTAACTCCCTCGATGCCGACAGCATCCGCTTGCTGGGTCCTTCAGTGCAAGTCCAGGAAACTCCATTGCGCAGTCTGCGCATGCCCTAACACCGTGAAAGCTGGCATTCCTCCTCCAACACAAGGAGCTACAGCGCATGCGCAAACCCCAGTACAGGAGAGAAGCCCAACGCGACAAGCCCCGGTATCGGGGAGAAGCACGGCATTGGTACAGCTGCTGACTACAACGCATGTGCAATCCCCGATCAGGCCCGGATCAACAATTTTGGCGCCCTAGGCCACAGTTTGGAGTTACGCCCCCGCCTTGCGCCGCCGCATTAGAGAGGCCTATCCCCAGTCCCCCCCTCAGCCCTTCCTCCTCTTCTCCCCCGACATCCATCCTCCCCGCGCCGGGAACGCACGCCCAGCGACCCCAAAGAACTACGGGTCCCAGCATGCCCCGTGGCTGAGAGGCCGCCGCCACTGTCGCACCAGTTCTCCTGCTGCTGCTATGCCTTAACAGCAGGAGCTAGCGCGGTGACGGCAGCCAATGGGGGCGCCCGAGGCGGTGCTTAGCTGCTAAGCGCCGCCACGGGCAACCCCCATTGGCTGCCGCCGCCGCGCCAGTCTTCTTGCTGCTGCTATGCCTTAGCAGCAGCAGGAAGAGGTAGCACTTCAGCGGCAGCCAATGGGGGCGCCCGAGGCGGTGCTTAGCTGCTAAGCGCCGCCACGGGCAATCCCCATTGGCTGCCGCCACCGCGCCAGTCTTCTTCCTACTGCAGCAGCAGGAAAAGCTAGCACCAATGGGGGCAGCCAATGGGGGGCAACCCACCCCCAGGCGGTGCTTAGCTGGTAAGCGCCGCCACGGGCAACCCCCATTGGCTGCCGCCGCCACGCCAGTCCTCTTCCTACTGCTATGCCTTAGCAGCAGCAGGAAAAGCTAGTGCGCCGGCGGCAGCCAATGGGGCGGCGCTTGAGCCGGGCTGGGATTACCAGCGAACGGAGGAGGAGGGATAAGGTCCGTGAATCTGCACCCCCCCCCGCAGCTTACGCCCATAGGCCATGGCCTAGGGTGGCCTTATGGGTAATCCGGGCCTGTCCCCGATACCGGGTAGGAGCCAAGTGCCTCAAGCCCCGGCATCGGGGAGGAGACTCCTCCCCCCATGCCTGCATCCATAGTGCCTTCCGAGAGGGAAACTCCTGTGGCGGACCTAGTGGGGCCACACCGGGAGAGCTGGGTGCGGGGCCCTAAGAGGGACGAGCGGATGAAAGGGGGGGGGGGGTGCGGTAGAGGTTGGCTTAAAGGGGGCGTAATTCCAAAGTGTGGCCTAGGGCGCAAAATGGTGTTAATCTGGGCCTGACCTTAACTCAATGGATACGCATCCCAAGGAGAGCGGGCTTGTCGAATAGCGAAGGCGTACGCATGCAAATCCCATTCACGTAAGCTTTTGGGGTTCACTCACCGCGCCGTTCCTCTTCTCCCTTGCAGACAATGCTCAGCCACTCCTGACCGATTCCTCCTCCACGGAAAGATTGACGTCGTACGGGCGCGTCTCGATTTTCAGCTGGGATAATAATCGGAAAAATAAAAATGATTGGTGGCCGCAATGCGCCGTCTCGTTTTCGCCGCTTCTTTCGCCGACCTTTTCTTTCTCTCGTTTTGATTGTATGACATGCATAAGGTTGTGGGGGGACTACAACTCCCATCATGCTAGGTTGACCCCCTCAAATTCCATTGTTATGTTGGGCAAGTTTGCTCTAGATCTCATCTGTGGGGTTCGATGTGCTCTCTGGCTGCAGGGTAAACTACAACTCCCACTACGGTGAGTCAGTCCCCCCCCCCAAACCCCCCCAGTAGGCAGGCCTGGATTGCCCATAAGGCCAGGCTTGGCCATGGCCTAGGGGCGCACGCCGGGGGTGTGTGTGCAGATCATGGACCCCCCCAAATGTTGGGCACATGGAGATGAGGAAGGAAGCCACTGCTCCTGGGCTGCCTCCGCCTCATGCCGCTTTCTCCCGCCGCCAGCTGCGGCTTCAACCTGTTCGTGGAGCCGCTGGCAGCCTGTGGCTTCCCCACCTCACCTCCTCTGCGTAGCAGTGTCTGAGGGGCTCGCCTGCGGGGAGAAGGAGGAGGAGGAGAGGAGGAGGAGGAAGAGGAGCTGGAGCCTTGCCGCCACACCCCCCCCCCCCCAGGCAGAGCCCCGGAGGGAAGGACAACGGGTGCAACGGGCTCCGTGGAACTTGCCCTCAGGAAGGCCCAGGAGGCGCTGGCGGAGGAGAGGAGCGAGCTGCGCAGCTGAGGCGCCAGGGAGGGAGCGAGGGAGGGACGGCGCCATCGACGCATCTCGCAAGAACGCCCCCCTCAGGGAAGTGGCCTCCCGTGGCCCGGAGGCAGGCCGCAGCGCATGCTCAGGAGGAGGAAAGGCGGGAGGGAGGAGGAAAGGGGGCAGCGACCCCCCAGCGGGGAAATAGCAGCAGGCCAAGTGGGCGGGAGCAACAGTCAGGTCAGTGCGGCCTAGAGGGAGGGTCAAGCGGGGCTCGGGCCTGTATTAAGGGCGCGAGGCCAGCCTCCTCTAAAGCAGTGGTTTTGAAGCCCGCTCGCCGCAACAGGGGGGCCCAAGAGAGGTAGTGGCAGGAGGGAGCACAACACGCGGGGGCGTAATTCCAAAGTGTGGCCTAGGGCGCAAAAAGTTGTTAATCCGGGCCTGCCAATAGCTTGAGTGAGTCCTGGGGGTTCTGTGTGCCAAGTGTGGTCCATTGGTGTAGGTCGCCGTTTCCCTGGTCGTGGGTGAACCACAACTCCCAGAAAGGAAAGCCAGTTCCCCCCAAACCCCTCCAGTAATCAAATTTCAATATATCAGGTCTGTGTGCCAAGTTTGGTCCAGATAATCATCATCATTATCTTTATTTATACCCCGCCACCATCTACCCAACAGGGACTCGGGGCGGCTTACATGACTTGTATTTGGGTTCATAGTGCAGTCTGGATGCAGGTGAACTACAACTCCCCCAAATCAAGGTGGAAGACCTCCGGTATTTTGTGCTCGTCATGTGTGCCAAGTTTGGTTCAATTCCATCTTTGGTGTTCAGAGTGCTCATTGCTTGCCGATGAACTATAAATCCCAGTACCTACAACTTTAAAATGTCCAGGCTAATTCCCTCCAAAAACCACCAGTGTTCAAATTTGGGCATATTGGGTATACATGCCAATTTTGGTCCAGATCTATCGTTGTTTGGTTTCATAGTGTACTTGGGATGTAGGTGAACTACAACTCCTCTAAATCTCTCCAAATACTTTTTATTGGTCATTGGGGTTCTGTGAGCCAAGTTAGTTCCAGATCCATCACTGGTAGAGTTCAGAATGTTCTTAGATTGGACGCGAACCATACCGGATGAATAACATCACGCCTTCTCACACCTGGGTTCCCTTTGCCTATGTTTCAGCCTCTGGGAAAAATGAGCTTGTCTCTGTTTCTCACTATCCCTTCTGATCTGCAAACGGTTATCGGTAACCTTCCCGTCTCCTCCACATTCCTTTCCGAGTCAGTCCCTGGCCAGTAACAGATCTACCCAAAACATGCCCATTGTCTTGAACAGGGGTGGGCAGTTATTTTTCCCAAGGGGCCACACGAGAACCTCTCAGAATGTCTCAATCTATTCTCGACTCCCTCCGTTCTCGGACCTAATCTGGCTTCTCGGGAAAACTCCCCATCTGGCCCATTGGTGGCCATGGGGATCTTATGTGATTTTTTTGGGCATGGGCTTAAGGTATCCCCCTTTCTGTGAACCTCTCAGAATGTCTCAATCTATTCTCGACTCCCTCCGTTCTCGGACCTAATCTGGCTTCTCGGGAAAACTCCCCATCTGGCCCATTGGTGGCCATGGGGATCTTATGTGATTTTTTGGGGCACGGGCTTAAGGTATCCCCCTTTCTGTGAACCTCTCAGAATGTCTCAATCTATTCTCGACTCCCTCCATTCTCGGACCTAATGTGGCTTCTCGGGAAAACTCCCCATCTGGCCCATTGGTGGCCATGGGGATCTTATGCGATTTTTTTGGGCACGGGCTTAAGGTATCCCCTTTCTGTGAACCTCTCAGAATGTCTCAATCTATTCTCGACTCCCTCCATTCTCGGACCTAATGTGGCTTCTCGGGGAAAACTCCCCATCTGGCCCATTGGTGGCCATGGGGATCTTATGCGATTTTTGGGCACGGGCTTAAGGTATCCCCCTTTCTGTGAACCTCTCAGAATGTCTCAATCTATTCTCGACTCCCTCCGTTCTCGGACCTAATCTGGCTTCTCGGGAAAACTCCCCATCTGGCTCATTGGTGGCCATGGGGATCTTATGTGATTTTTGGGGGCACGGGCTTAAGGTATCCCCCTTTCTGTGAACCTCTCAGAATGTCTCAATCTATTCTCGACTCCCTCCATTTTCGGACCTAATCTGGCTTCTCGGGAAAACTCCCCATCAGTCTAAAGCCAGGGGTGGGCAATTTTTTTCCCCAAGGGGTCACACGACAGCCAAAAAAATATTATGGAGGGCCACACCTAAAGGCTGAACTACATTCCAATCTACATTATTTATTTATTTACTTACTATATTTACTATATATTACACATCATTAATATTAACATATTAACATATCAAGAAATATTCATATATTATTAATATTAATATCATAATTATTATATTATAGTGTGTATATATAGACATTATTATCTATTGAAATTGTTATTATTTATTATATTATTATTATAAAATAATTATTATAAAATAATAATAATAAAAACCACTAAAATAAAATTAAATGACATTCAAGAAGACAAGGTGCGAACCAAGATGGAGGCTGACATCCTCAAGAGAGGAAGGATCCCAAGATGGAATGGCCCCATGGACCCAGCCCAGAGGATGGCAAAGCGGACCCAGCTGCTGCTGCAGCAGAGGAGAGCAGAGCAGCAGGTGATCCCCAGCTGATCGCCCTGCTATGGAGTGCCTGCCATCCCTGGAGGCGATCCAGGCCTGCAGCGGGAGCAGTCGGCGATCTGAGGCGGCTTATTCGACCTGGCGATGAGCCCCCGCAGGTCACTGATTGTCCCGCTACAGGCCCGGATCGCCTCCAGGGATGTCAGGCACTCCAAAGCCGCCGCTCCTCCGGCCCGTCTGCCGACACAGGCCACACAGAGCCCGCGATGGGATGGCAGCAGTGGCACCTCTTCCTCTCGGCCCAGCCCCCAACGCCCTTCTCCCCGGGCCGGACAGAATCGGCTGCCGGGCTGCATCCGGCCCGCAGGCCGTAGGTTGCCCATCCCTGGCCCGGAGTGTTCTTCGATTGGATGTGAACCTAAATAACACCACACTTTCTCACACCTGGGTTCCCTTTGCTTATCTTTCAGCCTCTGGGAACAATGAGCTTGCCTCTGTTTCTGATCTGCAAACGCGGGGTTATCGGTAACCTTCCCGTCTCCCCCACATTCCTTTCTGAGTCAATCCCTGGCCAATTCTCATGAGAAATTGGAATGTTAAATAGCCTCTGACTGTCTGTCTATATGTGTTGTGTGTCTATGGAATTGAATGTTTACCTTTCTCTCAGGTACTCCATATCAAACGAAATTCCTCACTTCCGAATAACTATAACAAAGACGCCGATATATTACTCAACAAACTGAAACAAAGAGGGTATCCAGACAGAGTTTTACAAATGGCCAAACACAAGGCGGATACTGTGCCTAGATCACAGCTACTATAGCCAACACAAAGATCTCAACCACAACGTATAATATGGCCCATGACATTAACACGTCACTCCAAGAACATCGCAGCCATAGTGAAAAGATTCCGGCCATTGGTGTCTTCAATGGAGGGCCTACAGAGCCCACCCATGTTGGCCTACAAGAGAACAACCAACATAGGTGACTTATTGGTACGCACTAATCACTCTGTACGGATGCCCCAGAGTGCACTTACGCCGGGCACTAGGCCTTGCGGCCACTGTGATATTTGTATTACTGGTACTTACTCACAAAAAAAATTCGAAGCCCATACAATAACAGAACATACAAGATAAGATGCCAGGTATGTGTACATTGTCATCCGTAGTAGTAAAGAATAGAGCAAGGTTCAATACAAAATAGAAAACACTCTGCAATAGGCATAAATATCAAAATAATATAAGTGTATTAAAGAAAATAGAACAGACTCTACCGTGTTTCCCCGAAAGTAAGACACCCCCGATTGTAAGACGTATCGGGGGTGTCAGCGGGGTCGGGTAATGTAAGCCGTACCCCGAATGTAAGCTGTACCTCGCCGCCACTGCCGCCGCTGCAACCGGCCCATCGGCCGCGGCACACCTCCGCAGCGCACCTTTCTGCCAGGCCTCTGACGCGGCGTCCAAGGAAGGGAGGGGGAAGAGAGCAAGGGGCGTGGTGAAGCGGCGCCGCGTCAGAGCGTCACTCTGACGCACCACCGCTTCACCACACCCTTGCTCTCTTCCCCTCCCTTCTTTCGTCAGGAAGGAGGGAAGAGAGCCAGAGGCGTGGCGAAGCAGCGCCGCATCAGAGTGACTTTGGCCGCCGCTCGCCACGCCCTCTGGCTCTTCCCCCCTCTTCTTTCATCCAAGGAAGGGGAGGGAAGAGAGCCAGAGGTGTGGCGAGCAGCGCGCGTCAGAGTGACGCGGCGCCACTTCACCACGCCTCTGGCTCTTCCCCCCCTTCTTTCGTCCAAGGAAAAGCTGCGCCGCGGAGGTGTGCCGCGGCCGATGGGGCCGATTTGCGGCGGCGGCAGCGTGACGGCGGCGGCGTGGCGTGGCGACAGGGTATGTCTTAGTTTATATAAGACGTACCCGAAAGTAAGACGTAGGAGGACTTTTCGGGGGGAAAAGAAAGTAAGACGCTGTCTTACTTTCGGGGAAACACGGTAATACAGTCGTGCATACAGCTCACAATGGTATATCTCACTGTACTCCAACAGTGATGAACCCCGCAGTCGACGGATAATCCGTGTCAAATAATCCAAACACATATAGGATGGGAACGATGTCCCAGAAAGCGGTGTGGGAGTCAGATAAATCCAAAGTCATTCAAAGGAGCCAAAGCAGTACATAAACAGGCAAAAGCCAATTAATCCAGGTCTATCAAGGTCCAGAAGTAAATCCAGCCATAGGACATCAAGGGCTTAAATCTGCGCTTGTAAATATAGACATATGGTAGAAACCGACGGGATGTAAATACACAGGTAAGTTGGTAACCAGGATTCCGTTTCGCTCCTAACTGGAGCTTTTTCAAGGTTTCCGCATTCTTTACATTTGCAGTCCTATCTGAAATAATAACATCATATACATCGGGTTAAAAGTTAATACAGAGAAAGTAACCTTATTAATGGGATATAGAGTATATACATACCCGGCGCAGGATTAGGTAGGAGCATAACCTTGCATGAAGATAGCAAGGTGACCATAAGGTAAAGAGTAATACAATCAGGAGTCTTTACATAGGATAGATCATTAGCCTTAATAGGTCTTCAAACAGGTGTAATTATGCTAGAAGGGAGTTAAGGGAGACGGGCTCGTTTAACCCTTTCGGGGTTTCTGAATCGAGCTAAATTATCCATTTGACGTAATGCATGATTAATATTCATGTGAGGCTTGAGTTCTAGTTTCTCTAGTACTTGAAGTCTCAAATCGCACGGGGGGGCTGAGACTGGGTGGAAGAGGGTCTACCCTAGCAAACCTTTTGTATTGTTATCCCAATAACCCCCATTAATGTGGGATATAATGAGCATGGTTATCAGATCATGATATAAATAAACATAACAGTTTAAATAATGTACCAGTAAGGCCTTTTCGCGGACCACCCTGAGAATTTCGGGGGGGGGGGAGGCTGAAGCCCCCATAGCCCCCCGGCTACATGCCTGAACGGGCGTAAAATGGAATATCCTCGTTACCTAAGCGAACCCGACTTCGATGCTCTATAAATCTCTGACGGACTTGTCTGGTCGTCATTCCCACATAGACCCTTGGGCAGCTGCACGTAATAGCGTACGTCACGTGGGTCGAGGCGCAGGTAGAGAAAGATTTGATGTTAAAAGATCTTTGTTTAGCGGGACTGTAGATCTCCCGATTCGTGTTTATGTTTTCACAAACGGAGCAATGACCGCAAATCCTCGTGCCCTGAGTAAAATTACTTCTGTGTTAGCGCATGTCTTTAGAATGCGTCAGAATATCACTTAGGTTTTGCGTACGTTTGTAAGCTATAGTGGGAGGTTTTTCAAGTCCCTCTATAATGGAGATGATTTGGATTATTTGACACGGATTATCCGTCGACTGCGGGGTTCATCACTGTTGGAGTACAGTAAGATATACCATTGTGAGCTGTATGCACGACTGTATTAGAGTCTGTTCTATTTTCTTTAATACATTATATTATTTTGATATTTATGCCTATTGCAGAGTGTTTTCTATTTTACATTGTAATCTGCCCTGAGTCCCCTGCGGAGTGGAATATAAAAACTTTAAATAAATAAATAAATATTTTAAATTAATATATTTTTCAAACCGCCGGAATACCAAGGTTTGAAACTTGAATTTGACTATAATCCCAAAGGCTTGAAACTTGAAAGAAGATTTGTAACCCAAACGAGAGGCATGGAACTTGAACCGGAGTCACAAACCCACGAACGGAACTCCTAATTTGGAGCTCCCAAGACAGGCAACTTGATTCATGAAAATCCAACGTTGATCTCCTCTCTGAACATTGACTCCCATTCTTTAAGAATCCTCCCCCTTGCCCATGACATCACCTCTCTCGCACCTGGATTCCCTTTGCTTATCTTTCAGTCTCTGGGAACAATGAGCTTGTCTCTGTTTCTGTAGCACAGCAGTTCTCGTTCGTGCCTGGGGGGCAGGGGACAGGACCAGGGGTCCCATTGGCATTGGGGCCTGCAGCAGCAGAGATGGATTCTGAAGAGGATTTAGAAGGGTTAGCAGAAGGAGAGTTTCCCATCACTGGGCCTCCTTCTCCCACAGAAAGCCTGGCTTGGGATGAAGGTTGGCCTGACCCTTACGACGAGACAGATAACCAGGTGCAAATGGAAAGCAGTGATAGCGAAACTTATGAACGGCCAGGGGAGAGGTTCACAGGATCCTTTAAGTGAAAACATGGAAGAGAGCGGCTGGGAAGAATCTAGGGAGGAGAGCTCTCACGGAGATAGGGCAGCAGATGTTGGGAGGCAAGGCCGTACTTTCGATAGGAGACGGGACATCGAGACTAGCAGGAGGGGCTGGTTCCATAGCCTAGACAGGCCGAGGCCTGTCAGCAGAGATTGGAGACGACGAAGCCTAGACCGTCGGGGACCTCAGCAGAAAGATTAAGTATAGGATCCGTGGGAACGGATCCTCAGTACTTCGGCCACGTCTCATCTGAGCAGACGTGAAGCGAAGCTGGTCCATGGAGCTAGGTTGGCTAGTGGCTTATAGGCATGGTTTCGAACCCAAAAATGGCGATTCTAAAATCAAATGGGGGATTTTTTTTTGATTAGTAAAAGAAAGACTTACAAAAATTTTCCAAAAATTTCTAAAAATGTTACTTAATTACTAACGAAATTCGTTAGTAGTTCGTATGCCAGCGCATGCGCATTCCGGATGGTTTTGACCTACAACTCCCAGAAATCCTAACAGCTGGTAAATTGGCTGGGATTTCTGGGAGTTGTAGGCCAAAACTTGAATAAATCACACTGAATTCTAGATGGGACTCTCCAAATAGGAAGGAGGGAGGGAAGGAGGGAGGGAGCGGGTATTCTATTAGTGGAAGCAGCAAAAGAAAAGGAGGAGGAGCCCCCTGGCTCCTCGCTGCCTCTCTCTCACCCCGATCCCGAGGAGCGAGGGGCCCAAGTTTGCCCAGGCTGGTCATATACCTACATTCCATGCACATGCAATAATACAGCAGTAATAACAATGGGTATAAGAAGAGGTAAAATTCAAACCGAAGTATTCTGACTGTGCTCCCTCCTCAAACTGCAAAGGCTCTTCTCTGAGCCTGGGAAAAGGCAAAACCGGGCACAGCATTTGCTTCCTGGGTGCACACATACATATTCTTTGGGGGATTTGCTGCAGAATCTTCTCTATGAGCCCGGATTCTGCAGCAAATCTCTCCCCCAAGAATATGTATGTGTGTGCTCCCAAGCAGCAAACGCTGGCTTTTCAGGCTAATTTCCCGGGCTAGTAAGAGAAGAGCCCGTTTGCACCGCATGAGGAGGGACCAGTCAGAATACTTTGGTTTGAATTTTACCTCTTGTTATTGTTATTACTGCTGTATTATTGCATGTGCATGGAATGTAGGTATGACCAGTTGGATTACTTATAATATTAGGCACTTACAGTAGCATTCATTCTATTATACATTAGGTTGGTTTCTCACCCCAATACTCTTTGATGCTTTAGATCCTGGCAGGCAGGAGAGGCAGGAAGCCTGGAAAAATGTAAACAGAGAGGTTTCCTCAGAAGTAAATCCACAAAGGAGGGCCCTTCATCCAAAGTGCCCTCCTTTGCAGATTTACTTCTGAGTAATCCTCTCTGTTTACATTTTTTCCAGGCTTCCAGCCAAAAGAAGGAGCGAGTTTAGGGCTTGCCTTGCCATAATACTTATTGGCAAGGGAGGCGGGAGGGTGGAGAGAGAGAAGGAGGGTGCCCCCCCTAACGAC
The DNA here is from genome assembly GCA_030556195.1 of Anolis apletophallus. NCBI lineage: Eukaryota > Metazoa > Chordata > Lepidosauria > Squamata > Anolidae > Anolis > Anolis apletophallus. The sequence goes on along the minus strand of JARBWK010000017.1, from coordinate 16,951,671 downwards.
CTAACAACGACACTTAAGAAAATCCTGGCCCCGAAGTTCGAAAAAGAAAGTCCACTACCTGGTTGGCGTTCCAGGTGCGGAAATACTCAAAAGTAGCATTTCTTACGAATTTCTTACGAAACGAAGCAGTATCATAACTTTTTTCTCATGCCTAGTGGCTTACCAAGTCTTGTCTTGCATCTTGTACCTTGCCCTGTTCCTGAATCCGCATTGCTGTGCGGAGCCTTGCTAAGTCTTTTGGATACTTCACCAAGTTGTTTTGGACATTTGATTGCCTTTTGCTTTTGGATTTGCTTTTGCTATTTTTATGGACAATATACCTTTTGAACTGTTTTTATATATTCAATAAAGTAGTTAGCCTTCAGTCCGTCTCTGTGTGTGTGATTAAGGGGCCGGTCAAGTCCGTGCATCGTGACAGTTTCACCCTATTCCTTCTGATCTGTAAACGCTGGGTTATCGAACATTGACTCCCAGTCTTTAAGAATCCTCCCGCTTGCCCATGACATCACCTCTCTCGCACCTGGGTTCCCTTTGCTTATCTTTCAGTCTCTGGGAACAATGAGCTTGTCTCTGTTTCGCCCTATTCCTTCTGATCTGTAAACGCTGGGTTATCGAACATTGACTCCCAGTCTTTAAGAATCCTCCCGCTTGCCCATGACATCACCTCTCTCGCACCTGGGTTCCCTTTGTTTATCTTTCAGTCTCTGGGAATAATGAGCTTGTCTCTGTTTCGCCCTATTCCTTCTGATCTGTAAACGCTGGGTTATCGAACATTGACTCCCAGTCTTTAAGAATCCTCCCGCTTGCCCATGACATCACCTCTCTCGCACCTGGGTTCCCTTTGCTTATCTTTCAGTCTCAGGGAACAATGAGCTTGTCTCTGTTTCGCCCTATTCCTTTTGACCTGCGAACGCTGGGTTATCAGTAACCCTCCTCTCTCCTCCACGTTCCTTTCCGAGTCAATCCCAGCTGTTCCTTTCCCTGGTGTATGACTTGCGCGGCATCGATCCGTTTCCGTGTGGCCTTGGCTGTCAAAGGCTCGGAAAATCCAATACCTGTGTCACAGGTGGAGGGCCGCCAGGCTGATAAAGCCGGCACAAAAGGCCCCAAAGGCCAGGAAAGGCCACCACACCGAAAATGCTGAGCCTCCTGATCCCCGTTCTGCTGGCGGCTGGCGGTAAATACATGACCTTCTTCTGCCTTTGTCTCTCTTTCTCGTCCTATTTGCAACAATACTGGATCCTGGCTTGACGTTGCTTGCTTCGCGGTATCTGTAAAGCCACAAGCCGTGTCAGGTTCTAGGCTCGACTAACCCACATTTGGTCTCTTCTTTCGACCACAGCCTCTGGGTGCGGACAGCCGGTCTACTCACCCAACGCCAGGGTGGTCAACGGAGAAGATGCCGTCCCTCACAGCTGGCCATGGCAGGTCAGGGAGGAAGCCCTCCTTCTATTTATCCTTTTCTCCTTCCTTCCTTCCTTCCTTCCTTCCTTCCTTCCTTCCTTCCTTCCTTCCTTCCTTCCTTCTCTTTCCTTCCTTCTCTCTTGATTTCTCTTTTCATTACCCTTCCCTCCATCTTCCCGTCTTCTCCACTTTCCTCTTCCTTCCCTCTCTTTTCCTCCTTCCTTCCTCTCCTTTCTTCCTTGCCCAACTCTTCTTTCCCTTTCTTCTTTTCCTCCTCTTCCTTCTCTCTCTTTCACTTCCTTCCTGCCTTCTTCCCCCTCCTTCTCTTCCTTCCTTCCTCCACACTCTTCCCCCTTTACCGACTTCCTCTTAGATTTTCCTCCCCTCCTTCTTTTTCCTTCTCTTGCCTTGCCCTTCCTTCCATCTTTCCCTACTATTTTCTTTCCCCTCCATCCCCCTGTTTCCTCCTTCCCTTCCCTTCCCTTCTCTCTCTTTCCCTTTCCTTTCTTCCCCGTTCTCCTTCATTCCTTCCTCTCTCTCCTTTCTTCCTTGCCCAACTCCTCTTTACCTTCCTCTTCCTTTCTTTTTCTCATTTTCTTCCTTCCTTATTTCTCTCTCCTCCCTTCCTTGCTGCTCTCCTTCCCCTTTCCTTCTCTTCCTCCCTCCCTTCTTTCCCCCTTCCCTCCCTTTTGATGTATCTCCCTTCCTTCCCTTTTCTTCCTTCTACCTTTCTTTTCCTTTCCATCATCTTCCCCTGCCTTTTCTTTCCTCCTTCCTCCCTTTCCTTCCTTCTCTCATTTCCCCCTTCCTTCCTCCCCTCTTTCTCTGTTCCTTCTCTCCTCTCTCTCCTTCCTTCCTTGCCCACTTCCTCTTTCCCCTCCTTCTTTCTTTACCTTCTTCCCCTCTCTTCTCTTCCTCCCTTCCTTTTTAGATTTATTTTCCCTCCTTCTTTCTCTTCCTTCGCCCTTGCTGTCTTTCCCTCACCCTTCTTTATCCCTGACCTTTCCATCCTATCTCCTTCCTTCCTTCCTTCTATTTCTCTCTTTCTCTTCCTTTCACTCTCTTCTTCTTCCTGTTCTTTAATTTCCCCTTATTTCTTCTTCCCACCCTTCTCTTTCCTCCATTCTCCGCTCCCCCTTTTCTTCCTTCCTCCTTCTTCCTCCTTACTTCCTTCCCTTCTTTCCTTTCTTCCTCCCTCTCTTTCCTTCCCCTTTCCTTTCTCCTTCGTTCTTTGCACATCAAGCACCTTCTTCCCTTCTCTGTAAGCTCTGGTCGCTCCCATGGCATCCCATAACGCTCTCTTCCTCTTGTACAGATCTCCCTCCAGTACGAGAAAGATGGGGAGTTCCGCCACACTTGCGGGGGGTCCCTCATCGCCCCCCAATGGGTCATGACGGCCGCCCACTGCATCTCGTAAGTCTCCTAACTGAGTACAGTCCCGTCCCCGAGTTGCAAACATCCAACTTACAAATGACTCACATTATGCGTCCTTGATAGCGTCCGCCAGCTCACGCCCGGCACAAATATTCAAAGTAATTAGGTCTTTGACGATGGTCCCTACCATCCCAAGCAACGATGATCAGGCCCCTTCTGCCGAGGCTTTTCAGAGTGTCTTTGCGGACAAGATCTCGACCCTCCGCCGGGACCTCTCAGCCACAGTTGATACAGTGAGTGAACTTGAGACTCCGAGGCCTCTTGCCGGGCCCACCTTCGACCGGTTTCGGCCACTGGACGCAGAAGCTGTCGATAGGATAGTGGCTGCAGCTAGACCGACCACCTGCTCCCTCGATCCGTGCCCCTCCTGGCTGGTGAAAGCTTGCCTGGAGGGGTTGCGAGACCCTCTGTTGAGACTAATCAACACCTCCCTTGAGCAAGGAGCGTTTCCAGAGGGTTTGAAAGAGGCTGTGGTCACTCCATTGCTGAAGAAGCCGAATTTAGACCCGTCGGTCCCTTCCAACTATCGCCCAGTGTCGAATTTATCGTTCCTGGGCAAGGTGGTTGAGAGGGCAGCAATGGAGCAGTTGCAATCCTTCCTAGATGACGCAACTTGGCTAGACCCCTTCCAGTCCGGCTTTCGTTCTGGGCATGGGACGGAGACGGTTCTGGTGGCCATCACAGAGAAGCTACGTTGCCCGCTCGATCAGGGCGGATCGGAGCTGCTTGTGCTATTGCAGGGCTGTCCAACTTCTACCGGCCCAGTGGCCGGAATTCCGGTCACTGATGACCTGGGGAGCCGAAGGGTCTGCCTCCGCCCCCAGCTCTGCCCCTGCCCTGGCTCCGCCCCCTCCCCAGCTCCGCCCTCTCCCCGGCTCCATATATTAACAATTCCATATATTTAATATTAACATAAGGGGAGCCCCCTGATTCAGCCTACCTTCCCAAACGCGCAGGATCCAGGAGAAGCCGATCCACGAGACAGCCACGGCCGACCGAGCCAGGCGCCGAAGAAGGTCTGTGTGGGCTGCAGGGATTCAGTAGCCGAGATTTCCGCAACAGGAGGAGTATCGCGAGACTACGCGAGCCACACGGGATTTCGCTCTCAACGCAGGCGTGATCTCGCGTTGAGAGCGAAATCCCGTGTGGCTCGCGTAGTCTCGCGATACTTGCTCCGAAACCCAGAAGTGGGTAATTTTTATTATTATTATTATTATTTATTTTATTTTTCTATTTTTATTAAAATGCTGAGGGGGGCGCAGGAAAGGGGCTGGGGGGCCGTGTACGGCCCACGGGCCGCCTGTTGGACAGGCCCGTGCTATTGGATCTCACAGCAATGTTTGATACTGTCAATTACGATGTTTTGACCCACCACCTGGCCAGGGCCGGGGTGAGGGTGACAGTTCTTAAATGGCTGTCTTCCTTCCTCTGGAACCGGATTCAGCGAGTGAGGACGGGTGAGGTTGCCGCCGAGGGTGCCCCCCTACTCTGTGATTACCCAAGGGGGCAATCCTCTCTCCTCTATTGTTTAACATCTATGTGCGACCCCTTGCTCGGCTGGTACGTAGCTTTGTTCTGGAGTGTCACCAATATGCGGATGACACCCAGCCGACCCTAATCCGTACCCGATAATTTCCATCGTTGCCTTGAAGCCTGCTGCAGTTTGAAGGAGGATTGACCATGGATGATGGGACTTGCAGTACCTTCACTCACTTCCTGAAAACAATGCAACCCTCATCCTATCACCAATGCAGACCAAACTTGGCACACAGAGCCCCCATGACCCACTCTACATCCTGCTGCAGTTTGGAGGAGGGTGGACCATGGATGATGGGAGTTGAAGTACAAACTTGGCACACAGAACCCCCATGACCCACTCTACATCCTGCTGCAGTTTGGAGGAGGGTGGGCCATGGATGATGGGAGTTGAAGTACAAACTTGGCACACAGAACCCCCATGACCCACTCTACATCCTGCTGCAGTTTGGAGGGTGGACCATGGATGATGGGAGTTGAAGTACAAACTTGCCACACAGAACCCCCATGACCCACTCTACATCCTGCTGTAGTTTGGAGGAGGGTGGACCATGGATGATGGGAGTTGAAATACAAACTTGGCACACAGAACCCCCATGACCCACTCTACATCCTGCTGCAGTTTGGAGGGTGGACCATGGATGATGGGAGTTGAAGTACAAACTTGGCACACAGAACCCCCATGACCCACTCTACATCCTGCTGCAGTTTGGAGGAGGGTGGACCATGGATGATGGGAGTTGAAGTACAAACCTGCTACACAGAGCCCCCATGACCCACTCTACATCCTGGTGCCGTTTGGAGGAGGATGGACCATGGATGATGGGAGTTGAAGTACAAACTTGGCACACAGAGCCCCCATGACCCACTCTACATCCTGGTGCCGTTTGGAGGAGGGTGGGCCATGGATGATGGGAGTTGAAGTACAAACTTGCCACACAGAGCCCCCATGACCCACTCTACATCCTGGTGCCGTTTGGAGGAGGGTGGACCATGGATGATGGGAGTTGAAGTACAAACTTGGCACACAGAACCCCCATGACCCACTCTACATCCTGCTGCAGTTTGGAGGAGGGTGGACCATGGATGATGGGAGTTGAAGTACAAATCTGCTACACAGAGCCCCCATGACCCACTCTACATCCTGGTGCCGTTTGGAGGAGGATGGACCATGGGTGATGGGAGTTGAAGTACAAACTTGCTACACAGAACCCCCATGACCCACTCTACATCCTGCTGCAGTTTGGAGGAGGGTGGGCCATGGATGATGGGAGTTGAAGTACAAACCTGCTACACAGAGGCCCCATGACCCACTCTACATCCTGGTGCCGTTTGGAGGAGGGTGGGCCATGGATGATGGGAGTTGAAGTACAAACTTGCCACACAGAGCCCCCATGACCCACTCTACATCCTGCTGCAGTTTGGAGGAGGGTGGACCATGGATGATGGGAGTTGAAGTACAAACTTGCTACACAGAGCCCTCATGACCCACTCTACATCCTGCTGCAGTTTGGAGGAGGGTAGACCACAGATGATGGGACTTCAGTAATTTCATGACAACACTGCAACTTTCAATCATGATGGATCAAGGCCAAGCTTGGCAGACAGAGCCTCCGTGACCCACTACGGCCTGGTGCTGTTTGGAGGAGGGTAGACTATGGACGATGGGACTCACAGTGCCTTCACTAACTTCCTGACACCACTGCCAGCCGCATAAATAACTGCTAAAGACCAACTAATACGTTTCCCAAGCTAGTGATATATAAATCAGAATGCAAAAGGAGATCGTTTTCGGAAGCAGGTGTGTGAGATATGATGTTATGGGAGGGACTGAGGCCTTTTAAAGTGTTTTTCGGAAACAGGAAGCAATGCCACAGCAACGCATGGCTGGGTTCAGCTAGTGTGTGTGTGTATATATATATATATATACATATATATATATATACACACACACACACACACACACACACACATATATATATGGAGTTACACTTTGAAATGTCCCTATTCTGACTTCAACAAATTCAATTTAATAGCAAACCTACAGAACCTCTCTCGTTCATAACTTTGGGACTGCCTGTCCTGGGTAACAAATAACAATAATGGTAATAATAATCCCTTTCCAGCAAATCCCGCAAATATAAGGTTGTCCTGGGCGAATACGACATGAGCAAGGAGGACGGGTCTGAGCAACACATCCCCATCAACGAAGGGGACCTTTTCGTTCACCCTCGGTGGATCTCCATCTGCGCGGCTTGTGGGTAAGAGCCACAATTATTTCAGCCAAGACGAAGGGGGTTGGAAGACATTTCGAAAAGATTTGCTGGCCTCAGGCGGCACTATGTCTGGGGATGGCCTTGCCGTACGTAACGGGGACTTGTCTCGTCCGGCTCTCCTCCTGAACTCCCCAGCAACGACATTGCGCTCCTGAAGCTGTCTCGGCCGGCGGAGCTGAATGACGACGTTGACCTGGCTTGCCTTCCTCCGGCCGGAGAGATCCTTCCCAACGAGTATCCCTGCTACATCAGCGGATGGGGGCGGCTCTACAGTATGTATCATCATCATCACCATTACACCAGGCCCGGATTAAGACCTTTTTGGGCCCTAGGCCACACTTTGGAATTACGCCCCCTTTCGCGCGCCGCCACTCGGGCCCCGCCCCCAGAGGGAGTGACGTCGCTCGGGCCCCGCCCCGAAGGGAGTGACATCTCTCGGGCCCCACCCCCGGAGGGAGAGGCGTCACTCGGGCCCCGCCTCCGGAGGTAGTGATGTCTCTCGGGCTCCGCCCCCGGAGGGAGTGATGTCACTCGGGCCCCGCCCCCGGAGGGAGTGATGTCACTCGGGCTCCGCCCCCGGAGGGAGAGACGTCACTCGGGCCCCGCCCCCGGAGGGAGTGATGTCTCTCGGGCTCCGCCCCCGGAGGGAGTGATGTCACTCGGGCCCCGCCCCCAGAGGGAGTGATGTCTCTCGGGCTCCGCCCCCGGAGGGAGAGACGTCACTCGGGCCCCGCCCCTGGAGGGAGTGATGTCACTCGGGCCCCGCCCCCGGAGGGAGTGATGTCTCTCGGGCCCCGCCCCCGGAGGGAGTGATGTCACTCAGGCTCCGCCCGGAGGGAGAGACGTCACTCGGGCCCCGCCCCAGAGGGAGTGATGTCGGGCCCGCCCGGAGGGAGTGATGTCACTCGGGCCCCGCCCCCGGAGGGAGTGATGTCTCTCGGGCTCCGCCCCCGGAGGGAGAGACGTCACTCGGGCCTCGCCCCCGGAGGGAGTGATGTCACTCGGGCCTCGTCCCCGGAGGGAGAGACGTCACTCGGGCCCCGCCCCCGGAGGGAGTGCCATCGCTCGGCCCCGCCTCCAGTGGGAGTGACGGAGGTAGTGATGTCTCTCGGGCCCCGGAGGGAGTGATGTCTCTCGGGCTCCGCCCCCGGAGGGAGTGATGTCACTCGGGCCCCGCCCCCAGAGGGAGTGATGTCTCTCGGGCTCCGCCCCCGGAGGGAGAGACGTCACTCGGGCCCCGCCCCCGGAGGGAGTGATGTCACTCGGGCCCCGCCCCCGGAGGGAGTGATGTCACTCGCCCCCGCCCCCGGAGGGAGTGATGTCACTCAGGCTCCGCCCCCGGAGGGAGAGACGTCACTCGGGCCCCGCCCCCAGAGGGAGTGATGTCTCTCGGGCTCCGCCCCCGGAGGGAGTGATGTCACTCGGGCCCCGCCCCCAGAGGGAGTGATGTCTCTCGGGCTCCGCCCCCGGAGGGAGTGATGTCACTCGGGCCCTCGCCCCGGAGGGAGTGATGTCACTCGGGCCTCACCCCCCGGAGGGGAGACGTCACTCGGGCCCCGCCCCCGGAGGGAGTGCCATCGCTCGGCCCCGCCTCCAGTGGGAGTGACGTTGCTCTGGCCCCGCCCCTGGAGGGAGCGATGTCACTCTGGCCCCACCCCCAGAGGGAGTGATGTCGCTCAGGCCCCGCCCTCAGACAGAGTGACGTCGCTCGGGCTGCACTCCTCCTCCCCCCTCCTTCTGAGGACACGCTGAGTCGTCCCACAGGCAGCGGCAGCGTGGAAAGGTGCCGCGCGGAAGGCCGCTGGGACAACTCGACGTGAGTCATCGCCATTTTTTGTTGGGTCTTGATCTGGCGCCCCCCTCGGCTTACGCCCATAGGCCTTGCTGCCTTAATGGATAATCCGGGCCTGCATTACACTATATAATATCTATGTTGTTACATAGTGTTATGGTGTGACCCTTCCTGCCTGGCAGAACGGGGTCAGGCTGGATGGCCCTTGGGGGTCCCTTCCAACTCTCGGGTCCTATTGCAGCCAACGGCCCGCTTCCAGACATACTGCAGCAAGCCGTGCTCCCTGTTGTGGACAACGAGCATTGCAACCAGAAGGACTGGTGGGGAGGTGCCATCCGGCAGAGCATGATCTGCGCCGGGGGAGACATCCGGGCCGGATGCAACGTAAGTCCCAAACTTAAAAGTTCAGAAGGAAGGCCAATGGCCCAAGTTCAGGATCAAACCCAGGGTGACACTTCCTTTGAGGATTCTTTAGAGCAGTGTTTCCTTTTCGTTCCTTTCAGGGCGACTCCGGGGGTCCCCTGAACTGCCAGGCCACCGACCGCAAGTGGTACGTCCACGGCATCGCCAGCTTCGTCTCCGCTCTGGGCTGCAACGCCTTGAAGAAGCCGACCGTCTTCACTCGGGTCTCCGATTTCGACGCCTGGATGCAGGAGGTAGGCTCGGAAATCAGAGACCCTTAGCAATTGGGGCGCCCAGAAGTCATCTAGCTAGCCCAGTGTTTCCCAACCTTTTTTGAGCCAGGGCACACTTTTGACATTTGCAAAATCCTGGGGCACACCACCAACCAAAATGACACAAAACGACACTCTAACACAGTCATACATATAGTTAATATGTTTTTAAATGTATTTATACACTCAGTGTGAAACCTTGGCCTGTTTCGATGAACACAACAAAGATCTCCTGGCAGGAATGAATGGCAGAAAGACACAAACTTCCCACACAGAACTCCCATAACCAAGACAAAATACTATAAGAGTTTGGTGGGCATTGACCTTGAGTTTGGGAGTTGTAGTTCACCTACAAGAGCACTGTGGACTCAAACAATGTTGGATCAGGACCAAACTTGGCATGAATACTCAATATGCCCAAATGTGAACACAGATGGAGTTCAGGGGAAATAGACCTTGACATTTGGGAGTTGTAGTTGCTGGGATTTATAGTTCCCCTCCAATCAAAGAGCATTCTGAACCCCACCAATGATAGAACTGGGCCACACAGACGCCCCACACGCCCAGGAGGCAAGAGGAGGTCTCTACTTGAGGAAAGGGAGGCGGGCCTTCCCAATGCATGGAGAGGGAGAGACCAAGTAGACAACGGGTGGGGAGGGGGGTGGTTGTAATTTTGTGCCTTTATCGAGGTAGGTTTCTTAGGGTTTTTATACTTCAACACACTAGACTCTCCACCCCCCACCCACCCACCCCCAGAGGTTCCAATTTCCCACGGCACACCTGATGATTGCTCATGGCACACTAGTGTGCCCCGGCACACTGGTTGGGAAACCCTGAGCTAGCCCAACCATGCCAGAGAAGTTGCTCTTTAAACAACACTTGGATACAGGCCCGGATTACCCACAAGGCCACCCTAGGCCATGCCCTAGGGGCGTAAGCCAAGGGGGGCGCTATTCACACGGACACCCACCCCCCCAAAACCACAACACAACTCTCTCTCTCTCTCAGGGGGAGAGCGCTACGAGGGAGCGAGGGAGGAGGGAATGGCGCCCCCCTTGTCAAGGAAGGAGGGCGCGAGGCGCGCCGCGAAGAGGAGGAGGCAGAGCGCGCCCTCCTTCTTTGACTCAAGAAAGGAGGGTGTGCCCAGAAGAGGAGGAGGGGGAGGGAAGCCCTGCCCCCGGTTCCGATGTCGGCACAGGGGGCGGGGCTTCCCTTCCTTCCTCCTCCTCGCATGCGCCCTCCTTCCTTGACTCAAGGAAGGAGGGCGCGCGGTGCCGCGAGGAGGAGGGGGGGGTGCGGTAGAGGTTGGTTTGGGGGCGTAATTGCAAAGTGTGGCCTAGGGCGCCAAAAGGGGTTAATCCGGGCCTGCTCGGATACCTACTATTTTCCTGTACTCTGACTCAAAAGGCATTTGTAAAAAGTGTGTGTGTCCATTAGTTTCCCAAATACCCCGTCTTCCCCCTCGTGCGCAGAACGCCCTCCGAAATGCCATGAAATCATATCCCGTCTCCTCTCCTTTTTCTTCCAGACCATGGCGAAAAATTAGTGACGGCACGGCCACCTTCCGGAGGGATCTCCTTCGTTCCAAAAATAAATGCTGATCATATAGAAAAAGACCCTGCTGGTGTTTTCATTTCATACATTCGTGTTTTCATTTCGTATTTTTGTTTTCGTTTCGTATTTTCGTGTTTTTGTTTCATATTTTCGTGTTTTCATTTTTTGTTTTTGTTTCATATTTTTGTGTTTTTGTTTTGTATTTTTGTGTTTTCATTTCATATTTTTGTTTCGTGTATCTTTGTGTTTTGTTTCGTATTTTTTGTGTTTTTATTTTTCATATTTTTTGTGTTTTCATTTTGTATTTTTGTCTTTTTGTTTCATATGTTTGTGTTTTTATTTCGTATTTTCATCTTTTTGTTTCGTATTTTCATGTTTTCATTTCGTATTTTTGTGTTTTCATTTCGTATTTTCGTGTTGTCGTTTCGTATTTTCGTGTTTTTATTTTGTATTTTTGTGTTTTCATTTCATATTTTTGTGTTTTTGTTTCATATTTTAGTGTTTTCGTTTCGTATTTTCGTGTTTTTATTTTGTATTTTTGTGTTTTCATTTTGTATTTTCGTGTTTTTGTTTCATATTTCTTTGTTTTTGTTTCGTATTTTCGTGTTTTCGTTTCGTATTTTCGTGTTTTTATTTCGTATTTTTGTGTTTTCGTTTCATATTTTTGTGTTTTTGTTTCATATTTTCGTGTTTTCATTTCATATTTTTGTGGGTTTTTTGTATTTTCATTTCATAATTTCATATTTTTGTGTCATATTTTCATTTCGTATTTTTGTGTTTTCGTTTCGTATTTTCGGGTTTTTGTTTCGTATTTTCATTTCGTATTTTCATGTTTTCGTTTCATATTTTCGTGTTTTCATTTCGTATTTTTGTGTTTTTGTTTCATATTTTCGTGTTTTCATTTCGTATTTTCGTGTTTTCATTTTTGTAAAATACAGCCATTCAATATGACTAGGTGACATAGAGGCATTTCACCAACAGAGGGCAGCAGTAAGGAGTGGATGCTTTTAAAGAGACACCGCTTTGGTTTCTCTTTCTCTTCTAGAACACTAGCTTGGGTACTTAGCATTGCCCGGGTTATCTGAAAAAGTCAATATCTTAATTGTACCAGTGAACTACAACTCCCATCATGCCGGGTTAACCCCCTGAAACTCCGTCACTCCTTACAGTTTGTTATGTTGGGGAAGTTTGCTCTAGGTACATCATGGGTGGGGTTCAGTGTGCTCTCTGGCTGTGGGGTACACTACAACTCCCACTATGGTGAGTCAGTCCCCTCAAACCCCTCCATTAGGTTGAGTTAGGCATGGTGGTTCTGTGTGACGAGTTTCGTCCAAGTCCATCATCGGTGGTGGTCACAGTTTCTCTGGTTGTGGGTGAACTACAACTCTCAGAAAGGAAGGCCAGCCCCACCCCCCTCTCCCAACCCCTCCAGAAATCAAATCTTGTCATATCAGGTCTGTGTGCCAAGTTTGGTCCAGATCCATCGGTGTTTGGGTTCACAGTTCTCTCTGGGTGTATGTGAACTACAACTCCCCCAAATCAAGGTGAATATTCCCCAGAGACCCCCAGTATTTTGTGCTGTGCGCCATTTCTGGTCCAATTTGGGATGTATAGTTCACCTGCTTCTTGATTGCAGGTGAACTATACATCCCAGGACCTACAACTCCCAAATGTCCAGGCCAATTCCCCTCCAAACCCACCAGTATTCAAGTCTGGGCATATTGGGTTTGCATGCCAGGTTTGATCAAAATCCCTTGTTGTTTGGGTTCACGGTGCGGTCTGGGTGTAGGTGAACTACAACTCACTTCTTCCTTTCTCCAATCAACTTTGCTCCACTTCAACGAAGTCAACACAAGCCCCAAAGGGGTCAAGCTTTACAAAGGCCTTTACGACTCCCTTGCCGCCCTAAGTGTTTGCCTTGCGCCCTCCTGACCCCGTGCTTTATGTCTTTATGGAGAGGGCACATGATGCCATTTTACACTTCGCCTTTGCCCCAATGGTAGCCACTGCCTTGTCCTCAACCGAAGGTTGGCGGCTCAGACCAAGGAACCGGGAATCATAGCCCATTACAGTCTACGTGGCTCAGCTTATTATTATTATTATTTTTATTACTATTGTTGTTGAGTTGGAAGGGGCCCCAAAGGTCATCTAGTCCAACCCCCTTCTGCCAGGCAGAAATACACAATTACTATTATATTATTATCTATTATTATCCATTATTATTATTATTATTACTATTATTGTTGAGTTGGAAGGGGCCCCTAAGGTCATCTAGTCCAACCCCCTTCTGCCAGGCAGAAATACACAATTACAATTATATTATTATCTATTATTATCCATTATTATTATTATTATTACTATTGTTGTTGAGTTGGAAGGGGCCCCTAAGGTCATCTAGTCCAACCCCCTTCTGCCAGGCAGAAATACACAATTACTATTATATCATTATCTATTATTATCCATTATTATTATTATTATTACTATTGTTGTTGAGTTGGAAGGGGCCCCTAAGGTCATCTAGTCCAACCCCCTTCTGCCAGGCAGAAATACACAATTACTATTATATCATTATCTATTATTATCCATTATTATTATTATTACTATTATTGTTGAGTTGGAAGGGGCCCCTAAGGTCATCTAGTCCAACCCCTTCCTGCAAGGAAGAAAGAATTACTATTATATTATTATCTATTATTATCCATTATTATTATTATTACTATTATTGTTGAGTTGGAAGGGGCCCCTAAGGTCATCTAGTCCAACCCCCTTCTGCCAGGCAGAAATACACAATTACTATTATATTATTATCTATTATTATCCATTATTATTATTATTATTACTACTATTATTGTTGAGTTGGAAGGGGCCCCTAAGGTCATCTAGTCCAACCCCCTTCTGCCAGGCAGAAATACACAATTACTATTATATTATTATCTATTATTATCCATTATTATTATTAATACTATTATTGTTGAGTTGGAAGGGGCCCCAAAGGTCATCTAGTCCAACCCACTTCTGACAGGCAGACAGAATTACTATTATATTATTATCCATTATTATTATTATTACTACTATTATTGTTGAGTTGAAAATAAAGGTCATCTAGTCCAACCCCTTCCTGCCAGGAAGAAAGAATTACTATTATATTATTATCCATTATTATTATTATTATTACTATTACTATTATTGTTGAGTTGGAAGGGGCCCCAAAGGTCATCTAGTCCAACCCACTTCTGCCAGGCAGAAAGAATTACTATTATATTATTATCCATTATTATCCATTATTATTATTATTACTATTATTGTTGAGTTGGAAGGGGCCCCAAAGGTCATCTAGTCCAACCCACTTCTGCCAGGCAGAAAGAATTACTATTATATTATTATCCATTATTATCCATTATTATTATTATTATTACTATTATTGTTGAGTTGGAAGGGGCCCCAAAGGTCATCTAGTCCAACCCACTTCTGCCAGGCAGAAAGAATTACTATTATATTATTATCCATTATTATTATTATTACTACTATTATTGTTGAGTTGGAAGGGGCCCCAAAGGTCATCTAGTCCAACCCCTTCCTGCCAGGAAGACAGAATTACTATTATATTATTATCCATTATTATTATTATTACTATTATTGTTGAGTTGGAAGGGGCCCCAAAGGTCATCTAGTCCAACCCACTTCTGCCAGGCAGAAAGAATTACTATTATATTATTATCCATTATTATTATTATTATTACTATTATTGTTGAGTTGGAAGGGGCCCCAAAGGTCATCTAGTCCAACCCCTTCCTGCCAGGAAGAAAGAATTTATTATATTATTATCCATTATTATTATTACTATTATTATTGAGTTGGAAGGGACCCCAAAGGTTATTGTCCAACCCCTTCCTGCCAGGAAGAAAGAATTACTATTATATTATTATCCATTATTATTATTACCAGGTCACCCCTTCCTGCCAGGAAGAAAGAATTAATATTATATTATTATAAATTATTATTATTATTATTATTACTATTATTGTTGAGTTGGAAGGGGCCCCTAAGGTCATCTAGTCCAACCCTTCCTGCCAGGAAGAAAGAATTACTATTATATTATTATCCATTATTATTATTATTACTATTATTGTTGAGTTGGAAGGGCCCCAAAGGTCATCTATTATTGTTGAGTTGGAAGGGCCCCAACCCAACCCCTTCCTGCCAGGAAGAAAGAATTACTATTATATTATTATCCATTATTATTATTATTACTATTATTGTTGAGTTGGAAGGGGCCCCAAAGGTCATCTAGTCCAACCCCTTCCTGCCAGGCTATTATATTATTAGAAAGAATTACTATTATATTATTATCCATTATTATTATTATTATTACTATTATTGTTGAGTTGGAAGGGGGCCCCAAAGGTCATCTAGTCCAACCCCTTCCTGCCAGGAAGAAAGAATTACTATTATATTATTATCCATTATTATTATTATTACTACTATTATTGTTGAGTTGGAAGGGGCCCCAAAGGTCATCTAGTCCAACCCCTTCCTGCCAGGAAGAAAGAATTACTATTATATTATTATCCATTATTATTATTATTACTATTATTGTTGAGTTGGAAGGGCCCCAAAGGTCATCTAGTCCAACCCCTTCCTGCCAGGAAGAAAGAATTACTATTATATTATTATCCTATTATATTATTATATTATTATTATTATTACTATTATTGTTGAGTTGGAAGGGGCCCCAAAGGTCATCTAGTCCAACCCCTTCCTGCCAGGAAGAAAGAATTACTATTATATTATTATCCATTATTATTATTATTATTACTATTATTGTTGAGTTGGAAGGGGCCCCAAAGGTCATCTAGTCCAACCCCTTCCTGCCAGGAAGAAAGAATTACTTATTGCCAGGAAGAAATTATTACTATTATTGTTATTATTATCCATTATTATTATTATTATCCATTATTATTATTATTACTATTATTGTTGAGTTGGAAGGGGCCCCAAAGGTCATCTAGTCCAACCCCTTCCTGCCAGGAAGAAAGAATTACTATTATATTATTATCCATTATTATTATTATTATTACTATTATTGTTGAGTTGGAAGGGGCCCCAAAGGTCATCTAGTCCAACCCCTTCCTGCCAGGAAGAAAGAATTACTATTATATTATTATCCATTATTATTATTATTTACTATTATTGTTGAGTTGGAAGGGACCCCAAAGGTCATCTAGTCCAACCCCTTCCTGCCAGGAAGAAAGAATTACTATTATATTATTATCCATTATTATTATTATTATTACTATTATTGTTGAGTTGGAAGGGACCCCAAAGGTCATCTAGTCCAACCCCTTCCTGCCAGGCAGAAAGAATTACTATTATATTATTATCCATTATTATTATTATTACTATTATTGTTGAGTTCAAAGGTCATCTAGTCCAACCCCTTCCTGCCAGGAAGAAAGAATTACTATTATATTATTATCCATTATTATTATTATTACTATTATTGTTGAGTTGGAAGGGGCCCCAAAGGTCATCTAGTCCAACCCCTTCCTGCCAGGAAGAAAGAATTACTATTATATTATTATCCATTATTATTATTATTACTATTATTGTTGAGTTGGAAGGGGCCCCAAAGGTCATCTAGTCCAACCCCTTCCTGCCAGGAAGAAAGAATTACTATTATATTATTATCCATTATTATTATTACTACTACTATTATTGTTGAGTTGGAAGGGGCCCCAAAGGTCATCTAGTCCAACCCCCTTCTGCCAGGCAAAAAGACAGAATTACTATTATATTGTTATCTATTATTATCCATTATTATTATTATTACTACTACTTGCAGTGGTCTCTTGCAGGAAGTTAGTGAAGGTACTGCGAGTCCCATCGGCCATGGTCCACCCCCCTCCAAACAGCACCAGGATGTAGAGTGGGTCTTGGGGGCTCTGTGTGTCACATTTGGTCTTGAGCATTCTCTGGATGAGGGTTGCAGTGGTCTCGGAAGGTGAGTGAAGGTACTGCAAGTCCCATCATCTGTAGTCCATCCTCCTTGAAACAGCACCAGGGTGTAGAGTGGGTCAAGGGGGCTCTGTGCGCTAATTTTGGTCTGTAGTGGTCATTGGGTGAGGGTTGCGTTGTGAAATGGGCAAGTTTGGTCCTGATCCGTCACTGTTGTGGGCCGCAGTGTCTGACTGCCTGAGACCTTTCCTTTTCTCTCTGTGTCAGAATGTTGGAATGTGGATGGCCAATCGGAGTCCTTTATGCAAATACCGTACAATTTCAGTGGCAACCAATCCCCTCTGTCTGGGGCCGTGGAATGTTGAAGTTCTGAGGCTGTCCAATCAGAGTCCTTTATACAAATATTCCCTTAGTGGCAACCTATCGAAATGCTGTCGCTTAGTCCTTGGCACCTTCGCACCTCCCAGAAAATGAACATTCCATTTCCAATGGAAAAAAACCTGTCTTTTGGCTCATTCAAGCATTCAGTTGCATTCTGTTTTGCTGACCAATCAGAGTCCTTTATGCAAATAGTCTCTCAGTGGCAACCAATGCCCTCAATCTATGGTCGAATCAGGAAGCCCCAAATCCAGGAGATCTAACTGCAGAGAGTCCCCAGTATTCCTCTTGGCCCATGGCCTTGCAAGCACCAGACCTTTTTGCCCCCAACATGCACCAGCCCTACACCTTGCAAGAACTTCCCCACCTCCCATACCGCCAAGCCACAACAGCCTGGCTAACCTCCACCCAGGCCTAATGCAAGGCCGCTGCAGTACCACCACCCACCGCTAGGGCCGAAACGCCCGTCCCTCCCTCTACACATAAAAAAGAAAACAAACAATAAACAAAACAATAAACACCCTCCACAGACCCCCTCTTCCCTACCATATCTTCCATCCTTCTATGACCGGTCCGACTCTTCCGGCTGCTAGGGGGGCCGCGCGGGCAAGACACACCTCTGCAGACTCGCCCACCCCGTCGCCATCTTGGAAAGAGTGGGGGCCCTTGCCAAGGGTGGGGGCAAGGAGCGGAGCGATCCGCGGATAAGTGAGATCTCCATAGGAACCAATGGATTCAGTATCCACACTTTGAAAGTTTCCCCGATTTGCCCCGTTGTTGTCCCAAAGCACTCTGCCCCCCTTCCCCCTATCTTGTCTCCACTCTTTCTTCTCCCCGTTCTTCCTTCCGTGCCTGGGGGAAGCCCGGGAAAGCAGCCGCTCGCAATCAGCGGCTTGGCTCTACCGCTGGCGCGCTCAGTTCATCTGAGGACAATCGGCCCCCACCTTTTCTCGCATTAAAGTTCCATCAACTCTGCAGCAATGGTGAGTCCAAAACCGGCAGCAAGTCAACGATTTTGGACTATAAGGATCCTGAAGGGGGGGAACGGGACCCCAAGCCTTCTGCCAACAAGGGGGGCTTGGAGCTCAAGTACCAGGACTCATTTTTCTCTGCTTTTGGCCACCTCTTTCCTGAATGAACTCAAGGTCCCTTTCCCTGGCTGGAAACTGTCAGAGGGGCCCAAAAGAGCACCCATGGACTTTGGGGGGAGGGAAGATGCCTTTGCCTCGGTAGATCGCCTTCAGGAGGTTTATGGGAAAGGGATCTGTGCGAGTAGGGAGGCCTCGAACTCATAACCCGGGTCTGTGCGAGCTGGGACCTGAAGTTCGCCCAAGGACACTGCTCATGGACTCTTCACTGCTACTTCCACTGCTTTGAGCTCAGCCCCATACAAGCGGGCACACCCAGGATCACTACCCTCAGACTCTCTCTCCCCTGATCACGAACTTTATAGTTTCCTCAAGGACATTTCTCCAGTTGGAGATTTCCTGTTTCTCCCCTTTGCACCCTGGACCCTCAATGACTTTGCTACTCCTTTGCACCCCAAGCCCCAAAGGCTCTGCAGTTCCCTAGGACAGTGGTTACATCAAGGAGGACTACAACTCCCAGGAGGAAAGCAGCATTGTGCTGCCTGTTTTAAAGATCATCCCTCTGGGAGCAAGAGCTGCATGGGAATGTAATTGGGATGATTGCAGGGGGACATCTGGGTTGTCTTGTCTACATTGTACCCCTATGTGTTCCCTTTTGTGTCCCTGTAATGTTAAGAATAATGCCCTCAGCAGAGAGTTCCAGAGTTTAACAGAGCACAATAACCCACTTTTCCCATCCATTTTACCTTGCACAAATAATAACCTTGGGGGAGGGACGTTGGGTTTCTTCGTGGGGTGAGGCCCACACTCTTTATGCCCAGGACTCCCCACATATGTCTCTGTCATTTTCGGAGCTTGGCCAATGATAGGGAATATGTACGGTCATATAATCAGAACCCAAAACATGGTTGTTTCATGCGAGCTTCGGACCCTCGCAGCCAGCCCCAATAGCTATCTTTCAGGACCACTTTAAACTGAGCAACCATGCTTCCAAGCTCAGCCAGGACTCCTTTTGCGGAGAGTTCCCCTGGCAAACAAAATGATACATTTTTCTGGCCATACGATGCTTTGCACCAATAATTGGGTGGAGGTCAGGTGTTCTGTGGAACATAGATTCCGCCACTATGGGCCTGGATTCACCCGCTTGTGTCCCCCCTTGGCCTCGGAGCTTGGACCAAGGGACTCATGGGCTCTGGCAACCCCAAGTCACTCAGCCACACCATAGCTGGACCAAAGTGGGCTTCGGACCCCGCTTACCGGCTGCAATAAGTTATGATTTTGCCATTTTGAACTGAGAAACCATATTTCCCTGCTAGACCGAAACTCTCAACACAAAGGAGTTTCGGCCAGGACAAAAGACTGCCATTAAGGTACTCAAACCAAACAATAGACAGGAAGGCTTGAGTCTCCCATCGGAAGCTCGCCAGCCTCAAGGCATTCAGCCACAGGTTACTTCCTTCACCCAGCCGTTTTCCTTTGTGTCCTTTCCCGCCTTGCATAGCCGGCCAGGGTTGGCCCGTTCGAATCTTGACGCGTCTTTTCCTATTGGTTGAAGCGCGCCTTCCGCCTCCTGGCCCAGCTGACTTTGACAGCGCGGCCAATCAGCTGGAGCTACACGTGGGAGGGGAGGGCGCCCGATTCAAATGTAAATGACTGCTTTTCTATATATTGGACTGCATTCCCATTAAAGACTATGTTTTGCCTTTGGAACCTTGGCGTGGCATCTCATCCTATTCAGTTGAATTAGACTCTTCTCTCGGTATTGGCGTTCTTCCAAATCTGGGTGAGCATTGATCTGGGTTACCTTGGGATTTGTAGTTCTGGGAAGATCATCCAGATTTGGGCCTTGATCCTCGCATTTTAGGGGTGGCCTGGGCCAGTCCCCCTATGGGAAGGGTCCCTTAAATTCAGCCGTTCGACAACATGTCTGGTGCCTTTAGGGGTTGGAGTCCTGAGGCTGGCCAATCAGTGTCCTTTATGCAAATAATCCCACAGTTGCAACCAATCGAAATGCTGGCACATATTCCTCTCTCTGCACCATCGCAAACACTGACTTTTATTATATACATAGAATAGATAGATAGATTGTTGTTGTTGTTGAGTGGGAAGGGAGCCCAAGGGCCCTCCAAGCCATCCAACCTCATTGAACTATATGTGAGGACACCATCCAATCCCTCCCAACAGGTGGCCATCTAGTTTGTGTTTAACACTTCCATAGACTCCTAGAGTTGGGAGGGAGGGACCCCAAAGGCCATTCAACCCACCTCACTGAATTAGATATGAGGACACCATTCAATCCCTCCCGACAGAGGACCATCTGGCCTCTGCCTCGAAGCTTGCAGACAAGGCGGCCTTCCAAAACCATCTTGCTTTGCGAGAGTGGCTATTCAAAGCCTGGCCTGGGAACAGAGCCAAAGCCAAGAGTTGTGTTGCCGCGTACGGAGTCCTCCGCGTTCACAGCCCGAGGTATCGACGGTACACATAGAAAGGTCGGCGGGTGCAACTGCGCTGGGACTGGGCGCTTGCCCAAAGCCCCAAACAAGGAGGGCACGCTTGCTCCCGTGTGTCGAAAGCGTGGAACGAGAGACGGCGCTTCCTTTCGGAGATTTGTTGGGCTGCGACGTCAGGGAACGTCCTGAACCGGGAGACCTTTCCTCTTTGGGGTTTGGCGTGTGTTTGCACGTGTGGGTCATCCGGTGCAGAGGGGTCTGTCCCTGCCCAACGGGGAGGCCGCCAATTGCACTCGCTGACACGAACTTCGCCGGCTTAATTTGGAAGATAGTCGTTGGCACATTTGGGGCCGTTCTGACAACACTGTACAACGTAATTTTTGTTCCTGGGTTATCTATCGCAGTGTTTCCCAACCTTTTTTGAGCCGCGGCACACTTTTTACATTGACACAATCCTGGGGCACACCACCAACCAACATGACACAAACTGACACTCAAACACAGTCATACATATAGTTAATATATTTGTAAATGTATTTATACACTCCGTGTGAAACCTGGGCCTGTTTCGATGAACTCAACAGAGATCTCCTGGCAGGAATGGCGGAAAGACACAAACTTCCCACACAGAACTCCCATAACCAAGAGAAAATGCTATAAGAGTTTGGTGGGCATTGACCTTGAGTTTGGAAGTTGTAGTTCACCTACACCCAGAGAGCACTGTGGACTCAAACAATGTTATGTTGTGTCGTTGTTTGTTTTCTATCCAGAATCACAATGTTGGAAGGAGGCTCACCACTTTAAGGTCCCTCAAACAGGCATGGGGAAACCTCGGCCCTCTGGGTGCTTTGGACTCCAACTCCCACCATTCCTAACAGCCTGAGGCCCTTTCCTGCTTAAGTGACTGAGGGGGGGGAAGGGAAAGGGCCTGAGGCTGCTAGGAATGGTGGGAGTTGGAGTCCAAAACACCTGGAAGGTCCAAGTTTGCCCGTGCCAGCTTTCGACAGAGACCTCTTCCTCCCGCTTCCCCTTCGCGCCCTTTCTTCCCCCTCCTGCCCAACACTCACTTTTCCTTCTCCACTGCCGCTTCTGCCGCCATTTTGATCCGAGGGGACAGCGTGAGCGTGTTCAGGAGGGGGGAGGGAGGGAGGGAGGAAGGCGTGGCCCGTGTGGGCGCTACTGCGCAGACTCGCCCCTGAGCAAAGCGAGGCAAAGCGAGCAGAGCGAGGCTGGGAAGAAGGGAGCCCGAGGGGAGAAGGAAAAGTGTTCGGCAGGAGGGGGAAGGAAAGGGCCTTGGGGGTCCCCATTTCCCACAGCACACCTGAGGATTGCTCATGGCACACTATCTAGTCCGTGAGCAGCTTTTTGCCCATTCAGAAGCAGCCCTGCAGCGCCTAACATCTTGCTTTACAGCAGCTGCAGAGCTGTTTGGGCTGGAAGTCAGCCTGAAGAAAAGGGAAGTCCTCTACCAGCCCGCACTACAGGAAGAACACCATCATCCTCACATCAGCCATGGCACACTGGTTGGGAAACACTGGCATAATGTACCAGGCGAGCATCCGAATGGGCATGGCTCTCTGGCCAGGCCTGATCCCTGCCCTCCATCGCTGTTTGCTGAAATGCTATGCTTAAAAGACATCCTATGGTTTTTATGGGTACTTAAAGACGTCGTTTTGGAAATGACAATGCGTTTGACCGACGACACGGAGGACAAACCCTCCGCCCAAACAGTAAAGCCTTGGGGTCATAAAAGAGGGCAGAGACGGATCGGGTCAAAGTGACCTTTCCAAGAGAGAGAAAGGCTTGGGGAAGATGGCGTCATGCAGTGAATTCGAGAGAGGGATCCCAACAAGATGGGACGGGTCGGCAGGAGAGTCTTCATTGACGCCAATGGGATTGCCGATCGGGGTCCTCGGAGGCGCCGGGCCCAAGGTTCACGCCAAAGGCTCCCAAAGAGGAAGTCCATCGCGACGGCATGCAGGAACAACAACACGTACTTATCGAGGGGCCGTATAACTTTATGGCTGCGAATGTTCTGCATGTTTTTATGACTATGCTCACATGTTCGGCACCTCCGAGGCCGGGAGCCCACTTGGCCACCTTCCCGGTCGATTCGAGACACACCGTGACCTTTGGAAGGCTTTGAAGCCCAATTTGTAGTCAATGGGATTCACGCAAGCGTCGCCTCGATAGCCGGCCACGCAGCCCATGGATTTAGCTCTCATTGAAAACTATTAATATCGGATGTTTGGGGCCTGGCCACCTTTGCGCACGGCCACAAACTATCATAACTTGGTTTGTTGTGTCGCAAATCGTGGTATGGTTTGTAGCTGATCGGTAAACTCTGGTTCAGGCCTGGATTAACTCCTTTTGGCACCCTAGGCCACACTTTGGAAGCCCCGCCCCTGGGGCCACTGCTGGGCATGCGCGGGAGCGGCCCCGGGCGGGGCTTCCCTCCGCCTCTTCCTCCTCCTCGCCGCGACCGCCTTCCTTCAGTCAAGGAAGGCGGTCGCGGGGAGGAGGAGGAAGGGAAGCCCCGCCCACGGGGCGCTGCTGGGCATGCGCGGCAGCGGCCCTGAACGCGGGGCTTCCCTCCGCCTTTTCCTCCTCCTTGCCGCGACCGCCTTCTTTCAGTCAAGGACGGCAGTCGAGGAGGAGGGAAGCCCCGCCCCTGGTGCGCTGCTGCGCATGTGCGGCAGCGGCCCCGGGGGTGGGGCTTCCCTCCGCCTTTTCCTCCTCCTTGCCGCGACCGCCTTCTTTCAGTCAAGGACGGCGGTCGCGGGGAGGAGGAAGGGAAGCCCCGCCCCCAGGGTGCTGCTGCGCATGTGCGGCAGCGGCCCCGGGGGCGGGGCTTCCCTCCACCTTTTCCGCCTCCTCGCCGCCACCGCCTTCTTTCAGTCAAGGATGGCGGTCACAGCGAGGAGGAGGAAGGGAAGCCCCGCCCCTGGTGCGCTGCTGCGCATGTGCGGCAGCGGCCCCGGGGGCGGGGCTTCCCTCTGCCTCTTCTCCTTGCCCCCCCTCCTTCCTTGGGGATGAAGAGGATGAGGCGGAGGGAAGCTCCGCCTCCAGGGCTGCTGGCGGGCATGCGCACGCGGCAGGAGGGCACCTCTGCCTCCTCCTCCGCCATGTTCCTGGGTGCCACGCATGGCTGGCAGCAGTCCCGAGGGCTTCCCTTCCTTCCTCCTTCCTTCCTTCCTCCTCTCTGGAGCAGAAAGGAAGGGAAGCCCCCGGGGCTGCTGGCGGGCATGTGCAGGCGGCAGGAGGGCGCCTCTGCCTCCTCCGCTATGTTCCTGGGTGCCGCGCGTGGCCGGAAGCGGTCCTGAGGGCTTCCCTTCCTTCCTTCCGTCTCTCCGGAGCAGAAAGGAAGGGAAGCCCCCGGGACCGCTGCCGGCCATGCGCGGCACCCAGGAGCATGGCGGAGGAGGCAGAGGCGCCCTCCTGCCGGCTGCCGCACGCGCATGCCCGCCAGTGGCCATCCTGTCCCTTCATTGGCCCTGCCGGGTGTCACTCTCTCATTTGAATTCCTGCCCATGATGTAGGGGGGGAGGTGTGCGGTAGAGGTTGGCTTAAAGGGGGCGCAATTCCAAAGTGTGTCCTAAGGCGCAAAAAGGTGTTAATCCGGGCCTGCCTCCTCTAGAGTAGAAACGGCAGGTAAGAAGAAATGTCCTTGAAGTGCAGTTGAGTGCGTCTCCTCTAGAGTAAACAGCTTTAAATGCCTAAAATGATGGGAAGTGTAGCCTGGGAAGACCCCCCCCCCCCCAAATAATGGGCCGACAGAAAATGGAATGATGGCTCAAGCCACAGACCATAGTTAGTTAGCACATGTCATGCAAAAGCACCAAAAATGGAAACGAATGGGAGACTAAGCGGTCGTAAAGCTTTGAAAGCAGAGCCTGACGATGCCACCGTGCCGCTTGCGACTCCTGCGGCAAGAGATAAGCGCCTGGACGCGCTGCTCCGGGAACGCCCCTCACGTGCGAGGTTCCTTTATCAAGCGCGATTTATCAAACGAGGGCAAGAGATTAATGAATTAACCAGAGGAGCACAACCTGCGTCAGGGCCATAAACCCGGTTCGGGGAGCATACGGGGACAACGCTGCACAGGTTGACTACAAGTCCCATGAATCTCGCTAAACCAGGGGCAGAGGGGCGCGAGGGGGTTTCAGAGGGGTCGCCAAAGACCATCAGAAAACACGTATTTCTGATGGTCTTAGAGAAGACTGAAGATATCTCCGCCCGTCCAGGGCCTAGGGTGGCACCTTTGGGGGGGGGAGCAGATCTGGAACCCCCCCCCAAAGTAAAATAAATAAATAAATAAATAATTGATAAAAATTCAAAAAAAATCGGGAAAAAAAGTGTGCATGTGCGTGGCGGCGGAACCGCCCCCTCCCTGCTGCTCGCGCCGGCCCCACCCCTCTTACTTCAGTCAGTGAAGGAAGAGGGGCGGTGCCGGCGCAAGCAGTGGGGAGGGGGCCTAGGACTTCCGCCCCCTCCTGACGCGAGAGAGAGGAGGGGGCGGAGGGAAGTCCCGGTGCCGCCCCCTCCCTGCTGCTCACGCCGGCACCACCCCTCTTCCTTCAGTCAGTGAAGGAAGAGGGGCGGGCCGTCGCAAGCAGTGGGGGCGCCCCTGCAAGCAGCCCCGCCCCCAGTAAGCAGCCCCGCCCCCCCCAGAGCAGGGGCGGCGCTTCAAGGGTGTGGCCTAGGGTGCCACAATCGCGTAATCCGGGCCTGAGGCGAGGGAGAGCGTGTGAGGCTGGAGGGAGGCTCGTGCCAGCGAGTCCCTTCAAGGCCAGGCCCGGATTAACCCCTTTTGGCACCCTAGGCCACATTTTGGAATTACGCCCCCAAACCAACCTCTACCGCACCCCCCCCCATTCCTTCTTTCCGCCTGCCTCTCCTCTCTCACCAAGGGGCGGGGTGTCTCCCAGCTGGCGCACGCGGTCCCAACTCCCACCTTCGGTGCGACAGTTGCCCAGGAGGCTGAGGGCGAGGTCGAGGGTGCGGCGGGGCCTGGGGTCAGCAGCCAGGACCCTCAGCAGCGGCGCCAGCCCCCCCCCCCCGCACTCCCATGGCGGCCCTTGGCCTGCTCTACTGCCCGAGGGACCGGCTTGCCAAGTGTGGTCCAGATCCATCATTGTTTGAGTCCGCAGTGCTCTCTGGATGTAGGTGAACTACAACTCCAAAACTCAAGGTCAATTAACTATATGTATTACTGTGTTAGAGTGTCATTTTGGTTGGATTTTTGTAATGTTAAAAGTGTGCCGTGGCTCAAAAAAGGTTGGGAGTAATTGCATTCCAAAGTGTGGCACCAACAGGCCCGGATTACCCATAAAGCCACCCTAGGCCATGACCTAGGGCAGCAGCCATGGGGGGGGGCAGCAGATCTGGAACCCCCCCCCAAAAAGTTTTTTTTTTAATTCCAAAAAATTCCAAAAAAAATCCAAAAAAATTGCGCATGTGTGCGGCGGCGGAAGCGCCATCCACGGCCGCCCCCCGCCCCCTTGCTCTCCTCAGCTAAAAGGCCCTGCCCCCGGCTCCGCCTCACCCCCGCCTCCTTGCCGGCACGAGGAGGAGGCAGGAAAGCCCCACCCCCGGAGCCGATCCCGCCGGCAGCCGTCATGCCGGCCTCAGAAGCGGCCGAAATCGCCCTTTTCAGGCCGGCATGGTGGCTTTAGGAGGGAGGAGCCGCGGGGAGGCCCCGGCCTTTCCTTCCTCCTCTTCCTCCCCGCGCCGGTGAGGAGCCGGGGGCGGAGTCAGGGGCGGGGGAAGAGCCTTTGGCCTAGGGCGCCAAAAGGCCAGGCCCGGATTACCCATGGTCTAGGGGCACAAGCCAAGGGGGGCACAATTCCCATGGACCCACAACACAGCTCTCTCTCTCTTGGGGGAGGGAGGGGGGAGAGCGCTGCGAGGGAGCAGGGGAAGAGGGAATGGTGCCCCCCCTTGTCAAGGAGGGAGGGCGCGAGGCGCGAGGAGGAGGTGGAAGGGGCTTTCTTTCCTTCCTCCTCCTCACGCGCGCCCTCCTTCTCAAGAAAGGAGGGCACGCCCAGAAGAGGAGGGAGGCAGAGGGAAGCCCCGCCCGGGTCCGATGCTGGCTCCGGGCGGGGCTTCCCTTCTCCTTCTCGCGCGCGCCCTCCTTCCTTGACTCAAGGAAGGAGGGCGCGCGGCACCGCCAGGAGGAGGAGGTGGTGGGTGGGGGGGTTGCGGTAGAGGTTGGTTTGGGGGGCGTAATTGCAAAGTGTGGCCTAGGGCGCCAAAAGGGGTTGATCCGGGCCTGCATGTAAGCCGCTCAGAGTTCCCTTCGGGGCAGGCATGTAGCCGGGGGGGCTAAGGGGCTTCAGCCCCCGAAATTCTCTGGGTGGTCCGTGAAAAGGCCTTACTGGTACATTATTTAAACTGTTATGTTTATTCATATCATGATCTGATCACCATGCTCATTATATCCCACCTTCATGGGGTTATTGGGATAACAATACAAAAGGTTTGCTAGGGTAGACCCTCTTCCACCCAGTCTCAGCCCCCCGAACCAAACTCAGCCCCCTGAATCAAAATCCTGGCTACGGCCCTGCTTCGGGAGATGGATGCTGGTTAGAAACAGAGTATTATTATTATTATTATTCTCCTTTTGCAATCCCATCACCCTGTTTGTGGCATGCTTGGGGGGGGGGGTGATGGGACCTGAGGGTGCACAGCCCCCTTAATCCCATTAGACAGCAACCAGTGGCTCTTCTTCCTGAGGATGATAGGCTTGCCAGTCCTGGCACCGACCTCCCTGAGCTTGGGGACCCGGCCCTGCCCGGGTCATTTGAGAAGCGCAGCAGGATGTAGAGTGGGTCATGGGGGCTCTGTGTGCCAAGTTTGGTCTTGATCCATCATTATTGGGAGTTGCAGTGGTATCATGAAATTACTGAAGGTACTGCAAGTCCCATCATCTGTGGTCCACCCCCCCAAAAGTGTAGTAGGATGTATTTATTTATTTATTTATTATTTGGTTTTGTATTCCGCTCCTCCCTGCTGGCTCGGGGCGGATCACAACATATAAACCGGCGACATGGAATGGTCATGCTGCCGTACAGTAAAACAATAAAACATTAAAACATTAAAACCATACAAATCACATCACGAGGTATTAAGAAACGCATACATTTCCAAAGGCCCGAAACACCGGTGTATTGGACAGCTGTAGTCAGTCGCCCAGTCCGGATTGTCTAATCGAAGGCTGATTTGAACAGCATGGTCTTAACCGCCCTCCGAAAGGGGATTAGGTCTTGTATAGTCCGGATGTCACTTGGCAGGGAGTTCCACAGCACCGGGGCTGCTACGGAGAACGCTCTCTGCCTGGTTGTGGACAGATGGCAGGAGCGGATTGTTGGCACCAACAACAGATTTTGTTCCTCCGAACGTAGTGATCTCGGGGGAATGTATGGGGCAAGGCGGTCCCTCAGGTACGCAGGCCCTAGGCCTGCAAAAGTGTAGTAGGATGTAGATTGGGTCATGGGGGCTCTGTGTGCTAAGTTTGGTCTGTATTGGTGAATGGATGAGGGATGCATTGTTTTTTGGAAGTGAGTGAAGGTACTTCAAGTCCCATCATCCGTGGTCCGTCTCACAGTAAACTGCACCAGGCTGTAGAGTGGGTCATGAGGGCTCTGTGTGCCAGATTTGGTGTTGATCAGTCATTGGATTAGGTTTGTAGCAAGATTGGGAAGTGAGGGAAGGTACTGCAAGTCCCATCATCCATGTTCTGTCCCCTCCAAACTTCAGTAGGATGTAGAGTGGGTCACTGGGGCTCTGTGTGCCAAGTGTGGACTTTCTCGGTGTTTTTGGGGGGCCGCAGTGGTCTGTGGGAACAGAGGGGTGTGAAAATACTACAAATCCCATCATCCATTGTCAGTCCTCCCCCGAACCTCACCAGGACGTGAAGGCAGTCATGGGGGTTATGTGTGCCAAGTTTGGTCTCAGTCGGTAATTGGATGAGGGTCGCAGCAGACTTGGGAAGTGAGTAGAGGTACTTCAAGTCCCATCATCCATGGTCCACCCTCCTCCAAAGTGCACCAGAATGTAGAGTGGGGTCATGAGGGCTCTGTGTGGCAAGTTGGGTGTTGATCAATCATAGGATCTCTCCCTTCTCAATCTCCCTCTCTCTCTCTCTGCCTTTCTCTCCAGGGATGGATGGATGGATGGAGGCGCATGATTGACAGCTCTGGCCCCGCCCCTTCCTGTGGAATTTTCCGGAGTGGGGTGGAGGAGGAGGAGGTAGATGGGGAGAAGGGGTGGGATGCTGGGCATAAAAAGCGGCGGCACTGCAGAGCCCTTGGCAGCCCTTGGCAGCTGGGAAGAGAGGCCTTGGCGAGTTTGCGCCCTGCCTGTGGTGCCTTCTTGCAGGAGACCTTGGTGAGTTTGCGCCCTGCCTTCTTTCCTTCCTGGGGGGCCTCTTCCTCTGGAGTCCAGCTCTCCCCCCTTCCTGGGCTCCTTCTCCTCCCTCCCTCCCTCCTTCTCTCCCTCCCTCCCTTTTCCTATCCTTATGGGTTTGGCAGGGTCTCCAAAAGGCGCAATGGACGGGGGTCCCTTTTTGGAGAGGTCCTGGTTGCGCCTCCAAGGGCGCACCGCTATGGAGAGAGGGGATGATGGGCTTTCAAAGCCAGAAACAGGAGGAAGAGGAGGCCTGGGGGTGGGTAGACCTCTCCCTTTCCTTCCTGCCTTCCTTCCCAAGCTTTTCCCCCCCTCCAGACTCGAATTGGGGGTCCCCAAAAGAGTCCCAAAGAGGGGTCCCTTTTTGAAGAGGTCTTGGTGCGTCTCCAAGGGCACACCGCTTTGGAGAGAGGGGATGATGGGCTTTCAAAGCCAGAAACAGAAAGAGGCCTGGGGATGGGTAGACCTCTCCCTTTCCTTCTTGCCTTCCTTCCCAACCTTTTTCCCCCTCCAGACTCGAATTGGGGGTCCCCAAAAGAGCCCCAAAGAGGGGTCCCTTTTTGGAGAGGTCTTGGTGCGTCTCCAAGGGCACACCGCTTTGGAGAGAGGGGATGATGGGCTTTCAAGGCCAGAAACAGGAGGAGGAGGAGGCCTGGGGGTGGGTAGACCTCTCCCTTTCCTTCCTTCCTTCCCAACCTTTACCCCCCCCCTCCAGACACGAATTGGGGGTGTCCAAAAGTGCAACCAAAAGGGGGTCCCTTTTTGGAGAGGTCCTGGTGCATCTCCAAGGGCGCACCGCTTTGGAGAGAGAGGATGATGGGCTTTCAAGGCCAAAACCAGGAGGGGAGAGACCTGGGGGTGAGCACATCTCTTCCTTTCCCTCTTGCCTGCCTTTCCCCCCAGCTCAAAGTGGGGGACCCCAAAACACCTCCAGAAGGCTCCCTGTTTGGAGAGGTCCTGGTGCATCTCCAAGGGCTTTTGGAGGGGTTGGGAGAGAGGGTGATGGGCTTTCAATGCCAAAACCAGGAGGGGAGAGACCTGGGGATTAGCACATCTCTTCCTTCCTGCTCTTGCCTTCCTTTCCCCCAGACTCGAATTGGGGGTCCCCAAAAGTGCACCAAAAGGGGGTCCCTTTTTGGAGAGCTCCTTGGTGCGCCTCCAAGGTACTGGAGAGGTTGGGAAAGGATGATGGGCTTTCAATGCCAGAAACAGAGGAAGGAGGAGACCTGGGGATGGGCAAACCTCTCCCTTTCCTTCTTGCCTTCCTTGCCCTCCTGGTTCGAATTGGGGGTGTCCAAAAGTGCCCCAAAATTGGAGAGGTCTCCAAGGCGTTGGAGAAGGTGGGCTTTCAGCCAGAAACAAGGGGGTCCCTGGGGATGGCCCTTCCTTTCCAAGCTTTCTTTGCCTCCTGGGTTGAAGTGGGGGTCCCCAAAAGTGCAACCCAAGGGGGTCCGTTTGAGAGGTCCTAGAGGCGTTGAGAGTTGAGAGGATGGAGGTGACTTGGGGATGGGCAAACCACTCTCTTTCCTTCTTCTCTTCCCTCCTTGTTCAAAGTGGGGGTCCCCAATAGTGCTGCAGAAGGGGGTCCCTTTTTGGAGAGGTCCTGGTGTCTTTCCAAAGGCTTTGGAGAGAGGGTGATGGGCTTTCAAGGCCAGAAACAGAGGAAGGAGGAGACCTGGGGATGGGCAAACCTCTCCCTTTCCTTCCTGCCTTCCTTCTCAACCTTTATTTCCTCCAGACTCAAATTGGGGGTCTCCAAAAAGTGTAGCCAAAGGAGGTCCCTGTTTGGAGAGGTCCTGGTGCGCCTCCAAGGATTTTGGAGAGGTTGAGAGACAGGATGATGGGCTTTCAACACCAGAAACATAAGAAAGAGGAGGCCTGGGGGCGAGCAAACCTCTCCCTATCCCTCTTGCCTTCCTTTCCAAACTTTCTTTGCCTCCTGGGTTGAAGTTGGGGTGTCCACTAGGTCCGCCACAGGAGTTTCCCTCTCGGCAGGCACTATGGAGGCAGGCATGGGGGGAGGAGCCTGCTCCCCGAAGCTGGGGCTTGAGGCACTTGGCTCCTACCCGGTATCGGGGAGTGCGCATGCGTTGTAGTCAGCACCTGTACCGATGCCGCGCTTCTCCCCGAAGCTGGGGCTTGAGGCACTTGGCTCCTACCCGGTATCGGGGAGTGCGCATGCGTTGTAGTCAGCACCTGTACCAATGCTGCGCTTCTCCCTGATACTGGGGCTTGTTGCGTTGGGCTTCTCTCCTATACTGGGGTTTGCGCATGTGCCGTAGCCGGCAGTTGCGCTTCTCTCTCCAGTAAGGAGGAGCCTCCTCCTTGTGTTGGAAGAGGAATACCAGCTTTCATAGTGTTAGGGCATGCGCAGACTGCGCAATGGAGTTCCCTGTACTTGTGCTTAAGGAGCCAGCAAGCGGATACTGTCGGCATCGAGGGAGTTAATTGTTCCTCCTGTCGACGTCGACGCCAGTGTCGAGAGCCCCTGCGCATACGCCGTTTGTGCAACAATAGCAGGGGCAGGAGCTGGTATTCGGGAAGGGGCAGGGGTGGCGCCGAAAAGGAGGACCTCCGGTATCCTTCCTTCCTCATCTCCATGCGCGTTGCGTTTCTATTTGTTTCAATTTTTTTTGGTCTGTGATCTGCGCCCCCGGCTTGCACCCTTCGGCCATGGCCTAGGTTGGCCTTATGGGTAATCCTGGCCTGTTCTAGGCTGCATCCATAAGGATCCGGTGCCTAGAACAGATCGAGGGAAGTCACCCTCCCACCATCTAATCCGTGAACGTTTGGGGTGACACATCTCTAGAGAGATTTGGGGACTTTTAGTCCTCTCCACGGTTACTTTCCTTGCCCTGCCGCCCTTCCCTCTCCAACGGCAGACATCCTTCCTCCTGTTGCTATGACGACGGGATGGAGGAGAGGCACCCGCTGCATCAGGCCGAGCCCCCAAGTCCTCCGAGCATTTGGGCACAACCTGTTCCTTTCCTTTGGACCCGGCCCTGGCTCTGGCTTCGCTACGGTCCGGGCGCTTGGCAATCCAGGCAGGCCTTTGCAGCCGGAACTGACCTGCTGCCAAACGATGATCTGGTGGCAGCGGCTATTTCTATTCAGAAGGCACGCGGCGACAGTAACCATCCGCTCTGCTGGCTTCTGGCTCGGAAATGTCTCTCTCTTTGAGGGGCTCTCGAAGGTTCCCTGCTTGTGATCCTTGGTTTGGAGACGTCTCAAAAAGGGACCCCCCTTTTGACGGTGTTTTGGGGTCCCCCACTTTGAGCTGGGGGGAAAGGAAGGCAAGAGGGAAAGGAAGAGGTGTGCTCACCCCCAGGTCTCTTCCCTCCTGGTTTTGGCCTTGAAAGCCCATCGTCCTCTCTCTCCCAACCCCTCCAAAGCGGTGCACCCTTGGAGATGCGCCAGGGTCCCTCCAAAGAGGGAACCCCTTTGGCTGGGCTTTCAGAGACACCCCCCCCCCCCCACTTTGAGCCAGGAGGAAAGGAAAGGGAGAGCTTTACTCACCCACACGTCCCTTCCCTCTTTTCTGGCCCGGATTAAGACTTTTTTGCGCCCTAGGCCACAGTTTGGAGTGACGCCCCTTTTAAGCCAACCTCTACCGTCCCCGTCCCCCCACCACTCAGACCCACACTTGGCTGGCTTTGGCCATGGTGCCTCCGGAGCAGAAGAGAAAGGCGAGTAGGCACCATCCCACCACCTCCAAGGTTCCCATGCATTCCCCCCGGCTGGAAAGCTCCGCTGTGCTCTGAAGGTCTCCTCGGGAGTCGGGAGGCTTGGGGAGAGCGCAGCGGGTGCAAACCCGCTACAAAGGCGCACACAAGAGAGAGAGAGAGCACGAAAGAGAGAGAGAGAGGGAGAGCGAGAGAGTGTGCGAGTGAGTGAAAAAGAGTGCATGAGAGAGAGAGAGCACGCGCGAGAGAGAGAGCTCACAAGAGAGAACGCATGCACAAGAGAGAGGGAGTGCGAGAGAAAGAGCGCGAGTGAGCAAGAGAGAGAAAGTGCGAGAGAGTGCATGAGAGAGCATGCTCAAGAGAGAGAGAGAGAACGCGCGCAAGCGAGAGAGAGAGCGCACAGGAGAGAGAGCGCGAGTGCGAGAAAGAGCAAGAGTGAGAGAGAGAGCATGCAAGAGAGCGTGTGGGAGAGAGTGTGTGTGCGAGAGAGAGCGAGAGAGCACGTGAGAGAAAGAGAGCACACGAGAGAGAAAGCATGCACAAGAGAGAGGGAGTGCGAGAGAAAGAGCGCGAGTGAGCAAGAGAGAGAAAGTGCGAGAGAGTGCATGAGAGAGCATGCTCAAGAGAGAGAGAGAGAGAGAACGCGCACAAGCGAGAGAGAGAGCGCACAGGAGAGAGAGCGCGAGTGCGAGAGAGAAAGAGCAAGAGTGAGAGAGAGAGCATGCAAGAGAGCGTGTGGGAGAGAGTGTGTGTGCGAGAGAGAGCGAGAGAGCACGTGAGAGAAAGAGAGCACACGAGAGAGCGAGAGAGAGGGAGCGCGAGAGAGAAAGAGCGCCAGTGAGAGAGAGAATGTGTGAGAGAGACCGCGCGAGAGAAAGAGAGCACGGGCGAGAGTGAGAGAGCGCGCGAGAGGGAGCGTGAGTGAGCAAGAGAGAGAAAGTGTTTGAGAGAGAGCACGGGCGAGAGTGAGAGAGCGCGCGAGAGGGAGCGTGAGTGAGCAAGAGAGAGAAAGTGTGTGAGAGAGAGCACGGGCGAGAGTGAGAGAGCGCGCGAGAGGGAGCGTGAGTGAGCAAGAGAGAGAAAGTGTTTGAGAGAGAGCACATGCGAGAGAGAGCGAGAGAGAGATTGAGAGCGAGAGGGAGCATGAGTGAGCAAGAGAGAGAAAGTGTTTGAGAGAGAGCACGTGCGAGAGAGAGCGAGAGAGAGATTGAGAGCGAGAGAGAGCACATGAGAGAAAGAGTGCATGAGAGAGACCGCGAGAGAGAAAGAGAGCACGGGCGAGAGAGAGAGAGCGCGCGAGAGGGAGCGTGAGTGAGCAAGAGAGAGAAAGTGTGTGTGAGAGAGAGCGCGTGCGAGAGAGGGAGAGATGGAGAGGACGGAACAGAGACTTTGCCGGGAGAAGGCGCGAGGAGAGGCACGAGAAAGGGGGAAAGAGGGGCGCAGACTAGTTTGGGTTTTTTGGTCCGCAATCTGTGCCCCCCTTTGGTTTGCGCCCCTAGGGCATGGCCTCGGTTGGCCTTGTGGGTAATGCGGGCATGCCTCTTTTGTTTGTTGTGCTCGAAGCCCGTCCTCCTCTCCATCCCAACCTCTCCAAAATGGTGCGCTCTTGGAGACGCACCCGGACCTCTCCAAAGAGGGACACCCTCCCCCACTTTGAGCCGGGAGGAAAGGAAGGGGGAAAGAGAGATCCGGAATATGCACCTGGCATTTGAGAATGACCGAAGGAGCTTTGATCTCCGGCCGTTGTGCTTGGGAGGACCTTGAGCCCACCTGGGGCAGGAGCCTTGGGACAACCTGTCCTCCTTTGGGACAAGCAGCCCTCTCCGGCACTGCCGTGGTGCCGTCCCCTCTTCGGAAACTCAGCGACCTTCCGGAACGGACTCTGTGAACCCGAGGAGTGAGGAAACCCGATATGCGCAGACAGGCGGAGGAGGGTTCAACAGGGTGGGCCAGACGCCACGGACAAGGCCTTGGTTGTGACTCTGCAGTTCCCCTTCCCTACCATTGAAACGTCTCATCGTGATGGAATTTGGGGGCTCGCGCACGAAGAGGTGTGTGCTTGGGTGTCCGGCCAAGAGTGTTGTTTTGTAGCACCCGTGGGACACTCTGGATGCCGTCCTGGGAGTTATAGTTTTCTCTGGTTGCATCCGCAGTCGGGACCCATTTTAAATGCCATTGTTGTTATTATTAGTATTCGTCTTAGGCCACATCTCCATGCTGTGCAGTCCTGGGAGTCATAGTTTTCCAAGGTCCATACCATTCTCTTGGTGCGTTTACACTATGGAATGAATGCTCTTGGACCCCAATTTAAATACCATGGCTCCACACTATGCGGTTCTGGGAGTCATAGTTTCCCAAGGTCCACCCCCTTCCCTTGGTGCATTGGAATGAATGCCCTTGCGCTTCACTTTAAATGCCATGGCTCCATGCAAAGGAGTCCTCCTGGGAGTTATAGTTTCCCAAAGTCCATACTATTCTCTTGGTGCATTTGTAGTATGGAATGAATATTCTTGGACCCCAGTTTAAATACAATGGCTCCATACCATGCGGTCCTGGGAGTTATAGTTTCCCAAGCTCCATCCCCTTCCCTTGGTGCATTGAAATGAATGCCCTTGCGCTTCACTTTAAGTGCCATGGCTCCATGCGATGGAGTCATCCTGGGAGTTATAGATTTCCATGCGATGGAGTCCTCCTGGGAGTTATAGTTTCCCAAGGTCCATCCCATTCGCTTGGTGCATTGGAATGAAAGCCCTTGCTTCACTTTCACTTTAAATGCCATGGCTCCATGCAAATGGAGTCCTCCTGGGAGTTATAGTTTCCCAAAGTCCATACTATTCTCTTGGTGCATTTGTAGTATGGAATGAATATTCTTGGACCCCAGTTTAAATCCAATGGCTAGATTTACCATGGAGGTCCTGGGAGTTATAGTTTCCCAAGCTCCATCCCCTTCCCTTGGTGCATTGAAATGAATGCCCTTGCGCTTCACTTTAAGTGCCATGGCTCCATGTGATGGAGTCATCCTGGGAGTTATAGATTTCCATGCGATGGAGTCCTCCTGGGAGTTATAGTTTCCCAAGGTCCATCCCCTTCCCTTGGTGCATTGGAATGAATGCCCTTGCGCTTCACTTTAAGTGCCATGGCTCCATGCGATGGAGTCATCCTGGGAGTTATAGTTTTCCATGCGATGGAGTCCTCCTGGGAGTTACAGTTTCCCAAGGTCCATCCCCTTCCCTTGGTGCATTGGAATGAATGCCCTTGCGCTTCACTTTAAGTGCCATGGCTCCATGCGATGGGGTCATCCTGGGAGTTATAGTTTTCCATGCGATGGAGTCCTCCTGGGAGTTATAGTTTCCCAAGGTCCATCCCCTTCCCTTGGTGCATTGGAATGAATGCTCCCACTCTGCGGTCCTGGGAGTTCACTTTAGGTCCATCCCCTTCCCTTGGTGCCATGGCTCCATGCGATGGAGTCATCCTGGGAGTTATAGTTTTCCATGAGATGGAGTCCTCCTGGGAGTTATAGTTTCCCAAGGTCCATACCATTCTCTTGGTGCATTTACACTATGGAATGAATGCTCTTGGACCCCACTTTAAATCCCATAGCTCCACACTATGTGGTCCTGGGAGTTATAGTTTCCCAAGGTCTGTACCCTTCTCTTGGTGCATTTACAGTACGGAATGAATGCTCTTGGACCCCACTTTAAATCCCATAGCTCCATACTATGCGGTTCTGGGAGTTATAGTTCCCAAAGTCCTTTTCCATTCCAGTCCACATCACATGCCTGTATGTTGTTCTCTCCCCAGACGGAGCCACGCGTGCCACTCTTTCTGACGGACAGCCAGCCGAGATGTGGATGGTCTCGCCCCCCTCCGGTGAGTCCCGAGAACGAGCCGGCCTCCCTCTTCCCGGCCTCTTTCTCTCTCTCCCCCTCGCTTTCTTGACGTAGGGACGGGTGGAATAATACATCCCGTTCCCCTTTTCTCTGCTGAAGCTGGACAACCAGAGAGGAGGGATCCCTGCCTTCGCAGTCGGCCAATCGGTTTTGCCCGGGAAACCCTCCCGTGGCACGGGAGTTCCAATCCGTGCCAAAGAGCTCACTTTGGTGCCGAAAACGTGCAGGCTTTCCTGCCAAAACGTGAGCGTTATGGCTTGTAGACGTTGCAGGAGCCGGGTACGGGTGAACACAAACACACGCCGGCGGAGAGGTGTCACGAAATGTTGTCTCCGCAAACAGCGGGGTCAGCAGGGGACGATCCAATGGAGACGGAGGAGTCCAAAGGTTGTACCAGACTCTACCTGTCTCCGAAACCGTCTCCTCCTGCAAACTTCACCGTGACGTTTTGTTTTCTTGAGAAACTGCAAGTCGCTTCTGGTGTGAGAGAATCGGCCGTCTGCAAGGACGTTGCCCAGGCCAGTGTTTCCCAACCTTTTTTGAGCCGTGACACACTTTTTACATGTACACAATCCTGGGGCAGACCACCAACCAAAATGACACAAAACGACACTCTAACACAGTAATACGTATAGTTAATATGTTTTTGGATGTATTTGTACACTCAGTGTGAAACCTGGGCCTGTTTCGACGAACACAACATAGATAAGTGTTTCCCAACCTTTTTTGAGCCGCGACACACTTTTTACATTTACACAATCCTGGGGCACACCACCAACCAAAATGACACAAAATGACACTCTAACACAGTAATACATATAGTTAATATGTTTTTGAATGTATTTGTATACTCAGTGTGTAACCTGGGCCTGTTTCGACAAACACAACATAGATAAGTGTTTCCCAACCTTTTTTGAGCCGCGACACACTTTTTACATTTACACAATCCTGGGGCACACCACCAACCAAAATGACACAAAATGACACTCTAACACAGTAATACATATAGTTAATATGTTTTTGAATGTATTTGTATACTCAGTGTGTAACCTGGGCCTGTTCCGATGAACGCAACACAGATATCCTGGCAGGAATGGCAGAAAGACACACACGAAAGTCTTGCTCATCAGTCAAAAAATTGATTTTGTCATTTGGGAGTTGTAGTTGCTGGGAGTTATAGTTCACCCGCAACCATTGGGAGTTCTGTAAACAAAGTGTGCCTGAGGGATATAGGGCCAGTCTGGATGACCTTTGGGGTGCCCTTTCCATTGGCGTCCAATATAGAGTGCCAAAGTGTGTGTGTGTGTATATGTGTGTGTGTGTAGAGTCCCCTTTCATTGAGAGTTCTGTAAACAAAGTGTGACTGAGGGATATAGGGTCAATCTAGATAAGTGCTTCCCAACCTTTTTTGAGCCGCGGCACATTTGTTCCATTTACGAAACCCTGGGGAACACCACCAACCAAAATGACACAAAAATGACACTCTAACACAGTGATACATATAGTTAATATGTTTCTAAATGTATTTATACATTTAGTGTGGAACCTGGGCCTGTTTCGATGAACACAACATAGAGATCCTGGCAGGAATGGCAGAAAGACACAAACTTCCCACACAGAACTCCCATAACCAAGAGAAAATGCTATAAGAGTTTGGTGGGCGATTGTTGTTGGAGTTCTGAATGCTCTTTGATTGTAGGTGAACTATAAATCCCAGCAACTACAACTCACAAACTCAAGGTCGATGCCCACCAAACCCTTCCAGTATTTTCTGTCGGTCGTGGAAGTTTTGTGTGCCAGGTTTGCTTCAATTCCATTGTTGGCGGAGTTCAGAGTGCTCTTTGATTGTAGGTGAACTATAAATCCCAGCAACTACAACTTCCAAACTCAAGGTCGATGCCCACCAAACCCTTCCAGTATTTTCTGTCGGTCGTGGAAGTTTTGTGTGCCAGGTTTGCTTCAATTCCATTGTTGGCGGAGTTCAGAGTGCTCTTTGATTGTAGGTGAACTATAAATCCCGGCAACTACAACTCCCAAACTCAAGGTCGATGCCCACCAAACCCTTCCAGTATTTTCTGTTGGTCGTGGAAGTTTTGTGTGCCAGGTTTGCTTCAATTCCATTGTTGGCGGAGTTCAGAGTGCTCTTTGATTGTAGGTGAACTATAAATCCCGGCAACTACAACTCCCAAACTCAAGGTCGATGCCCACCAAACCCTTCCAGTATTTTCTGTTGGTCGTGGAAGTTTTGTGTGCCAGGTGTGCTTCGGTTCCATTGTTGGGGGAGTTCAGAGTGCTCTTTGATTGTAGGTGAACTATAAATCCCAGCAACTACAACTTCCAAACTCAAGGTCGATGCCCACCAAACCCTTCCAGTATTTTCTGTCGGTCGTGGAAGTTTTGTGTGCCAGGTTTGCTTCAATTCCATTGTTGGCGGAGTTCAGAGTGCTCTTTGATTGTAGGTGAACTATAAATCCCAGCAACCACAACTCCCAAATGACAAAAATCTATCAAATTGGAACTCCCCGCTCCACAACGCAAGGCTATAACGATGTCAGCCGAGGCTACCCATCTGCGAAAGGCTTCCTCTCCTCTCTGGTTCCTGGCAAATTGTGTTTCCGAATTGTGATTCCGGGGCTGATTGGCGAGGGCTCAGAGACTCCAATCCGGGTGGATTAGGACGACAACACTTGGCGTGATTTCTCTTTCTTGGGGCGGGAAAGATCATTGGAGGCGCTTGACTTACATTGAATCCCACGCCCTAAAACTCGCAAAGGGTGGCAGTGGGGATAAGCCCACATCCCGTTGGCGTTCAGGGCGGTTTGCTTATGTCAATGCACAACTTTTGTGTCTCTGTGTGTGTATCTATAGTCAAATCTAACAGCATGTGTGTGCATTTTTGACTTTTTGGATGTCTCCCGCGCATTTTGGAGAAGGACAGAACTTTGTGTACCTTGGGTGGGTGGGTGTCCCTGACTTACAAGGGCTTCTCTGCCCCTCGAGGGAGGATTTGGAAAAGGAAACACACTCGTAAGGGAGGAGAAGAGGAGAGCGAAGTAAACCATACATTGCAAGCGACGGCCGCCTATTCCAGTCTTCAAGGGCTGCCCCATATTGAGTGTGTGGTTGTAGTCTAGTTTCAAGGAAAATGGAAGCCACGTCAGGGTTTGGAGGAGGTTCTATAGGATTTCTATGGGTGAGCAGATGGTGACTACTGGACGGCATATGTTCCGTATCAGAAACTAGATCTGATGTGGTCTATCCAATGCATTTTCTGAATCAGCTGATGTGGTCTATCCAATGCATTTTCTGAATCAGCTGATGTGGTCTCAATGCATTTTTCATCGGCTGATGTGGTCTATCAATGCATTTTCTGAATCAGCTGATGTGGCAATGCTGATGTGGTCTATCCAATGCATTTTCTGAATCGGCTGATGTGGTCTATCCAATGCATTTTCTGAATCAGCTGATGTGGTCTATCCAATGCATTTTCTGAATCGGCTGATGTGGTCTATCCAATGCATTTTCTGAATCCAATGCATTTTCTGAATCAGCTGATGTGGTCTATCCAATGCATTTTCTGAATCGGCTGATGTGGTCTATCCAATGCATTTTCTGAATCAGCTGATGTGGTCTATCCAATGCATTTTCTGACTCAGCTGATGTGGTCTATCCAATGCATTTTCTGAATCGGCTGATGTGGTCTATCCAATGCATTTTCTGACTCGGCTGATGTGGTCTATCCAATGCATTTTCTGAATCAGCTGATGTGGTCTATCCAATGCATTTTCTTCAGCTGATGTGGTCTATCAATGCATTTTCTGAATCAGCTGATGTGGTCTATCCAATGCATTTTCTGAATCCAGCTGATGTGGTCTATCCAATGCATTTTCTGACTCAGCTGATGTGGTCTATTTTCAATGCATTTTCTGATTTTCTGAATCAGCTGATGTGGTCTATCCAATGCATTTTCTGACTCAGCTGATGTGGTCTATCCAATGCATTTTCTGACTCAGCTGATGTGGTCTATCCCAATGCATTTTCTGATTTTCTCAGCTGATGTGGTCTATCCAATGCATTTTCTGACTCAGCTGATGTGGTCTATCCAATGCATTTTCTGAATCAGCTGATGTGGTCTATCCAATGCATTTTCTGAATCGGCTGATGTGGTCTATCCAATGCATTTTCTGACTCAGCTGATGTGGTCTATCCAATGCATTTTCTATCAGCTGATGTGGTCAATGCATTTTCTGTCTATCCAATGCATTTTCTCAGCTGATGTGGTCTATCCAATGCATTTTCTGACTCAGCTGATGTGGTCCAATGCATTTTCAATGCTGATTTTCTATCCAATCATTTTCTGATGTGGTCTATCCAATGCATTTTCTGACTCAGCTGATGTGGTCTGCATTTTCAATGCATTTTCTGACTCATTTTCTTGGATGTGGTCTATCCAATGCAATTATCTGAGTCAGCTGATGTGGTCTATCCAATGCATTTTCTGACTCAGCTGATGTGGTCTATCCAATGCATTTTCTGACTCAGCTGATGTGGTCTATCCAATGCATTTTCTGACTCAGCTGATGTGGTCTATCCAATGCATTTTCTGACTCAGCTGATGTGGTCTATCCAATGCATTTTCTGACTCAGCTGATGTGGTCTATCCAATGCATTTTCTGACTCAGCTGATGTGGTCTATCCAATGCATTTTCTTCTGATGTGGTCTATCCAATCAGCTGACTCAGCTGATGTGGTCTATCCAATGCATTTTCTGACTCAGCTGATGTGGTCTATCCAATGCATTTTCTGACTCAGCTGATGTGGTCTATCCAATGCATTTTCTGAATCGGCTGATGTGGTCTATCCAATGCATTTTCTGACTCAGCTGATTCAGAAAATGCATTTTCTGACTCAGCTGATGTGGTCTATCCAATGCATTTTCTGACTCAGCTGATGTGGTCTATCCAATGCATTTTCTGACTCAGCTGATGTGGTCTATCCAATGCTGTTTTCTGACTCAGCTGAGGTCTTCAGCTCATGCAATGCATTTTCTGACTCAGCTGATGTGGTCTACCAATGCTGTTTTTCTGACTCAGCTGATGGGTGCCAATGCATTTTCTGACTCAGCTGGGAACTCAGCGCCAATCATGCTGTTTTCTGACTCAGCTGATGGGGTCTATCCAATGCAATTATCTGACTCAGCTGATGTGGTCTATCCAATGCATTTTCTGACTCAGCTGATGTGGTCTATCCAATGCTGTTTTCTGGATCAGCTGATGTGGTCTATCCAATGCATTTTCTGATCTTCTAGCCCAACTGCAAAGGAATGATCCCCGACGAAGGAGAACCAGGCAACCACCTCTTTTATGGGTGCCATAACGGGAATCGGCCAATCAGCCAGAAATAGTTAGACAATAAACACCTTAATCCTCATAGTGAATGATAATAGGAACTACAATCCAAACTTTGGATAGTAGGGACTGTATGATCATAAAGACATGGCTGATCTTTTGCGGGGCAACACCGTACCGAAACAACATTTCTCATTTGCTTATCTCAAGACATGGATCTTTTTGATTGGCGGAACAAGATGTCTCAAGTCTCGGCAATGATCTAGGATCTGCGGATGAGATAAGACTTGGATTATGGCCAGCGAAATGGGTCGGGCCAACTGTTGACCCTTTAAATCTGGGGAAATTGTGGGGGCAGCCCTCCTCAAGGCGGGGATAACTCAGAAGGCCGGCTATTATCTTAATTGCGCAGGAAGGACTTTGCCTTGCGATGTCTTTCCTCTCGGAGTATTTTTCCACTTCAGAACTAATGTTTAACTTTTGCGGGGGGAAAGGGGTTTCGGGGAAGGAGGGATAAGATGGGCCGACTGTCCCAAAGTTAAGGCTCACCAAACCCTGACTTATCGGTTTGATAGCAAATCACCACCCAGAAAAACAACAACACCAACACCGTATCCATCTGTTTTTGCTCATGGTATGCCGTCATCTCTCTGTGTTTTGCAGGATACTTTCTCCCCCCCCCCCCATTCTAACATTGTTGGCAAATGTGTTGTTGATGGTTTTCATGGCTGGAGTCACTGGATTGCTGTGAGTTTTCCGGGCTGTATGGCCATGTTCCAGAAGCATTCTCTCCTGACAGGCCCAGATTACCCATAGGGTCAACCTAGGCCAGGGGTGCTCAGAAAGTCGATCGCGATCGACTGGTCGATATTGGGACCCAGGGAGGTCGATCCCAGCTGGATGGGATGCTTCTGAGGGGGTGGAGCCATGTCGCGCCAAGCCCGCCCCTCCGCTGCTTCAGCATTTCCACTGCTTCTCCTGGGTAGAAGAGGATAATGCCAAGCCAGTGGTGGCTATCTATGCCACCACTGGCTTGGCATTACACTCCTCTACCCAGGAGAAGCAGTGGAAATGCTAAATCCAGAGGGGGAGGGGGCGGAGTCAAGCCCCACCAAGCCCCACCCCCTCCGCCAGCTTCAGGTTGTAGGTCTGTAAAAAACCCTTCCCCACTATTTATACGTGGTCCCCATTGTTGTTTGAACTGCTTGGGTGGGCAGTGGACTAGGCTCATAGATTGTTATTATAGCTGGTCGTCCAGGCCAGCTCGGGGATTGAACCAGTTTGTTCTACCGCTGTGCTATCTCCCCGGCCCTAGTCCACTGCCCACCCAAGTGTTAACCTTCAAGGCCTTGCGTGGTCTGGGGCCGCTGTATCTGAAGGTTCGTCTCTTCCCCTACCAACCCCAGAGGTCACTTCGTTCCAAACAAATGAACCTCCTTGAAGTACCGACTTTCAAAGCAATCCGTCTCACATCGTCCCGGCGCAGAGCCTTTTCCGTAGTGGCCCCGTCAATCTGGAATACCCTTCCAAGTGATGTGCGGGGCCATGCAGGACCTTCTCTCTTTCCGCAAGGCCTGCAAGACCCACCTTTTCCGGCGAGCCTTTGATCGCTAAGCTGGAAAACCTTCTTTTAGTTTAGTTTAATATGTTGTTTTTATCTCTGTTGTGCTTTTATATGATTGTGAGGCGCTCCGAGCCCTTGGGGAGTGGCGGCCTACAAGCCCAAATAATAAATAAATAAATAAATGAACCTCTGTGGATGCCTGCCATCGATGTGGGCAACATGTCAGGACCACAGCCACACAGCCTGGAAAACTCACAGCAACCCACGGGTGGCAAACATTGTAGCTGGCTGTAAAGCGGTGTGGGGTTGCAAGGGGGAAAACCCCACACCGCTTTGGCCTAGGGGCGCAAGCCGAGGGGGGGGGCGCAGATCACGGACCAAAAAAACCCAAAAGTGGTCTGCACCCCTCTTTCCCCCTTTCTCCTGCCCCTCCTCGCTCCTTCTCCCGGCAAAGTCTCTGCTCCGTCCCCTCCGTCTCTCTCTCTCTCTTGCGCATTTCTCTCTCTCGCGTGCTCTCTCGTTCACTCTCTCTCGCACGCTCTCTCTCTCGTGCGCTTTCTCTCTCAGGCGCTTCTCTCTCTTGCTCTCTCTCTCACGCGCACTCTCTTTCTCTCATGCTCTCTCTCGCGGTTTCTCTCTCTCGCACGCTCTCTCTTGCGTGCTCCCTTGCTCTCTCTCTCTCTCACGTGCGCGCAGTTTCTCGCGCTCTCTATCACGCTCTCTATCGCGTGCTCTCTCTCTGTCGTGTGCTCTCTCCCTCTCTCTCTCACGCATGCTCTCTCTCGCAGTTTCTCGCTCTCTCTCACGCGTGCTCTCTCTCTGTCGCTCTCTCTGTCGCGTGCTGTCTCTCTCTTTCTCTCTCGCGTTCTCTCTCTCTCTTGCGGGCTCTCTCTCTTGCAAGGTTTCTCGTTCTCTCGCGCGTTCTCTCTCTCGCTCTCTTGCGTGCTCTCTCTCTCTCTCTCGCACGGTTTCTCGCTCTCTCGCACGTTCTCTCTCTCGCTCTCTCGGGTGCTCTCTCTCGCACGGTTTCTCGCTCTCTCTCGCATGCTCTCTCACACTCTCTCTCTTTCTCTCTCCCTCTCTCTCACGCACACACGCTCTCTCTCTCTCTCGTGCGCGCCTTTGGAGCGAGTTTGCACCTGCTGCGCTCTCCCCAAGCCTCCCGACTCCC
The DNA here is from genome assembly GCA_030556195.1 of Anolis apletophallus. NCBI lineage: Eukaryota > Metazoa > Chordata > Lepidosauria > Squamata > Anolidae > Anolis > Anolis apletophallus. The sequence continues at coordinate 16,907,068 of JARBWK010000017.1, read as the reverse complement.
GAGGAGACCTTCAGAGCACAGCGGAGCTTTCCAGCCGGTGGGAGTGCATGGGGACCTTGGAGGTGGTGGGAGGTTGGCTTAAAGGGGGCGTAATTCCAAACTGTGGCCTAGGGCGCCAAAAAAGTGTTAATCTGGGCCTGGGAAAACCCACTGAAAGTTAACGATTAGCTCCAGTTTTAGGGTGAGTTTTAAGCCCACTCAATGAGAGAGAGGAAGAAAAAGGGAGCTTGGGGGGGCTTTGGGGGGCTTGGGGGAAGGCCGGAGAAGGATGGGGTTTTCGTTTGATTTTTCACTGCCTTTCCTTTGTAGAGGGGGGCGGGAAAATACATATCCGGATGTTGTTTTGCTCTGACCTCCTGTTTTCTTTCAGATGAAGAATCTCAGGACCTTTCCGGGATTCGGAAAGACGACCAGGGCAGGGTGCTAAACATACTAGTAGGACATGTCCCTTCTCCTCTCAAAAGAATAGTCTGTCGGGGGTGATAGAAAACAAGAGAGGCGTAGGCTTGCTTAACCGAGGGGTTTTGTAATGTATTTGCAAGCAGAACGGGGCGGGTGGTAGTTAAGTGAGCCTTAGACCGGGTGGCAAGAGGTCGAGGCGGGAGTGTAGTGGGTGCTTTCTCTAAGAGGTACACTTCGTAAAGGAGGACAGGAAAGGGTCGGTCGTGGAGGGATCAGAAGGGGTGGGGTAAGTGGGAACGAATGGGGGAAGAGGTGCCTTTGCTTGCAAGGCTGTCCGTTGCATGTCGCTTCCGCCCTTTTGCGAGAAAAAATCCTAAGCTTCTATGCTCCCAACACTATGCGCCGGCTCAACGCCGGCTCGTTGAGGGAACGTACGTCCCATCTCCTGGGAACGGTCCTCCCAAAAATGTCTTCCACTCTCCGAGCCAAATGGCTCCGAAACATACATTTGGACAATGCTGCAAGGCGAGCATATATGCCCGCGAGGTCCAGAAACCTGGGAGATGGGATTGGCGAGGGTTTGCAAAGGCTATTTGGCAGGGTATACAGGAGAGTCTCGCTTATCCGACCTTCGCTTATCCGACATTTTGTCATAACCGACGCACTTATCTGATGCCCTCCTCTTCCTCCAGCGTTTCCCCTTCAATGAAAAGAGCGCTCCCCAACTCTCTCTCTCCATTCCAAGTAGAGTCTCGCTTATCCAACCTTCACTTATCCGACCTTCACTTATCCGACCTTCGCTTATCCGACATTCCATCTTACCCAACGCACTTATCCGATGCCCTCCTCTTCCTCCAGCGTTTCTACTTCAATTAAAGGAGCGTTTCCCAACTCTCTCTCCATTCCATTTATCTGACCTTCACTTATCCGACCTTCACTTATCCAACACTCTCTTTTTCCTCCAGCATTTCCCCTTCAATGAAAGGAGTGCTCCCCTACTCTCTCTCCATTCCAAGTAGAGCCTCACTTATCTGACCCTCACTTATCTGACCCTCACTTATCCGACCTTCACTTATCCGACCTTCACTTATCCGACCTTCACTTATCCGACCTTCACTTATCTGACCTTCACTTATCCGACCTTCACTTATCTGACCTTCACTTATCCGACCTTCACTTATCCGACCTTCACTTATCCGACCCTCACTTATCCGACCTTCACTTATCCGACCCTCACTTCTCCGACCTTCACTTATCCGACCTTCACTTATCTGACTTTCCATCTTATCCGACACTCTTTTTACTCCAGCATTTCCCCTTCAATGAAAGGAGCGCTCCCCAACTCTCTCTCCATTCCAAGTAGAGTCTCACTGATCCGACCTTCACTTCTCCGACCTTCACTTATCCGACCTTCACTTATCCGACCTTCACTTATCTGACCTTCACTTATCCGACCTTCACTTATCTGACCTTCACTTATCCGACCTTCATTTCCCCTTATCCGACCTTCACTTATCCGACCCTCACTTATCCGACCTTCACTTATCCGACCCTCACTTCTCCGACCTTCACTTATCCGACCTTCACTTATCTGACTTTCCATCTTATCCGACACTCTTTTACTCCAGCATTTCCCCTTCAATGAAAGGAGCGGCCCCCAACTCTCTCTCCATTCCAAGTAGAGTCTCACTGATGCGACCTTCACTTATCCGACCTTCACTTATCTGACTTTCCATCTTATCCGACACTCTTTTTCCTCCAGCATTTCCCCTTCAGTGAAAGGAGCGCCCCCAACTCTCTCTCCATTCCAAGTAGTCTCACTCATCCGACCTTCACTTATCCGACCTTCCATGTTATCCGACACTCTCTTTTTCCTCCAGCATTTCCCCTTCAATGAAAGGAGCGCTCCCCAACTCTTTTTTCTCCATTCCACTCCATTAGAGTCTCACTTATCCGACCTTCACTTATCCGACCTTCCATGTTACCCGATACTCTCTTTTTCCTCCAGCATTTCCCCTTCAATGAAAGGAGCGCCCCCAATTCTCTCTCCATTCCAAGTAGAGTCTCACTCATCCGACCTTCACTTATCCGACCTTCCATGTTATCCGCCACTCTTTTTCCTCCAGCATTTGCCCTTCAATGAAAGGAGCGCCCCCAACTCTCTCTCCATTCCACGTAGAGTCTCACTTATCCGACCTTCACTTATCCGACCTTCCATGTTATCCGACACTCTCTTTTTCCTCCAGCATTTCCCCTTCAATGAAAGGAGCGCCCCCAACTCTCTCTCCATTCCAAGTAGAGTCTCACTTATCCGACCTTCACTTATCCGACCTTCCATGTTATCCGACACTCTCTTTTTCCTCCAGCATTTCCCCTTCAATGAAAGGAGCGCTCCCCAACTCTCTCTCCATTCCACGTAGAGTCTCACTTATCCGACCTTCACTTATCCGACCTTCCATGTTATCCGACACTCTCTTTTTCCTCCAGCATTTCCCCTTCAATGAAAGGGAGCGCCCCAACTCTCTCTCCATTCCAAGTAGAGTCTCACTCATCCGACCTTCACTTATCCGACCTTCCATGTTATCCGACACTCTTTTTCCTCCAGCATTTCCCCTTCAATGAAAGGAGCGCTCCCCAACTCTCTCTCCATTCCAAGTAGAGTCTCACTGATCCGACCTTCACTTATCCGACACTCTCCTTTTCCTCCAGCATTTTCCCTTCAATGAAAGGCGCGCTCCCCAACTCTCTCATTTCCAGTGAGTGAAAAGGGCAAGAGGAGGAGGAGGAGGAAGAAAGGGAGGGAAAGGGGCAGGACCGGAAGTGGAAGCGTCCTCCTTCCTTCCCTCTGTGACTTCCACGCTCCTCTTCCACATCATCCGGGCACTTCCTGCTGGGCCACTCCAGCCCCAAGGCATTGCCTTGCCTTCACCCTTTGAGTCCTTGTTGTTAGTATTCTACATGTCGGATGGGTAACAAGAGACTCCGTATTATCCGACGTTTCCGTTCATCCAACATTCGGTCCTTTTGTCGGATAAGCGACACTCTAACACAGTAATACATATAGTTAATATGTTTTTGAATGTATTTATACACTCAGTGTGAACATATATATATGTTCTTAAGAAGCGTAAGGTATATGAATGCATGCACAACCTCGCCGGGTCGTTCTCCCAAACACTAAACGAAGCGGAAACTTGTAAAAGAGCTTGGAAAATGTAATTTTTAGCAGACTACAAACGTTCAGCAGTTCTGGGAGTTGTAGTCTTGCCCAAGCTCTATGAGAATCACCTAATTCAAGTCATCTGGCGATAGAAGAAGAATCTCCATCTTTCTTGCTTTCTAAAGAAGAGTGCCTTCGTCTGTCCTTAAACAGTTCTCATTTTCTGGAGGCAGGCTGCCCATCTACATTCCACGCACTTGCTTTCCCCCATCTGGTCTCATTAAAGCCATCCTGTTAACGAGGAAGGAATTAACACCACCTTCCCGTGCGAGTCCGGCCACCTTCTGTTTGGGAATGCTCTGCCGGTGGCGCTGGGTTTCCTTCTCATGCCCTTGCCTTTGAATCCCAGGTCTCTTCCACTACACCAAGAAGCTTTTCCTGAGCGAACAGGCCGGCCGGGTGCAAGCCGTGGAGTTCACGCGCAAGAATGTGGCCAACTTCCTCTCCATCGCGAACCTCGTGGTCGGCCTCTCCTCCGTCCTCTGCAGCCTCAACAGGTAAGCCATCCCTGCTGGTTTCACTGGGATTTGTGGTTGGGGAAGGGACCCAGAACCAGGGCCTTTTTGGCGGCTGCTGCAGCACATTTTTTACATTTACCAAATCCTGGGGCACACCACCAACCAAAATGACACAAAATGACACTCGAACACAGTAATACATATAGTTAATTGACCTTGAGTTTTGGAGTTGTAGTTCACCTACATCTGGACTCAAACAATGTTGGATCGGGACCAAACTTGGCATGAATACTCAATATTCCTTGGGGAGGTGTGATTTAGTAAATTTGAATAATAAACAAATAAACAAATAAATATGCCCAAATGTGAACACAGATAAAGTTTGGGAAAATAGACCTTGACATTTGGGAGTTACAGGCCTCGAAAGACCAGCAGTCTCCCTCTCACTTAGGTTGTCCCCTCCCCCGGTTCGCGGCTCCGTCAAGCAGGGGAGCCTTTCTCCCGGTCCGCGGCTTCACCAAGCCCGGCGGAGCCACGAACCAAGAGAATGGTTCCCCGCAGGGCCCAGGCCCAGCCTGGGAGCCGAGTTTGACCGGCTCGCGTCTTCCGCCAAGCCCGGTGGGAGACGTGAGCCGGCCAAACCCTGCTTCCAGGCAGGGCCTGTTCCTTGCGGGGAACCAAAAGGTTGGGAAACACTGATCTAAATGACCGTATAACTGCAAGAGCAACAGCTTATACTGATCTCTCTTCTCTCTCTTTCATCTTTTCCCAGCCATTACCATTATGCCTGCTGGCTGATCCTTTCCGGATTCCTGTTGGATCTTGCAGATGGCGCTGTGGCCAGGCGGCTCAATGCTTGCTCCGCTCTGGGTGAGTCCCATTATAATCTATTATATAAAGGAGGTCCCATCATGGAACGACTGCCATAGACAGAGAAACCATCCAAGGCAAAAACACCAAATTTGGCAACAAAAATAGGCCTCAGGCAAGGAAGGTTTTTAGCAAAGACACTTTCCCCCCGAAAACCTAGAAGGCCCCCAAAACAACGATACAAAAAAAAACCTACATTTCCCAGCGTCCTCTGCGGCCGCCAGCGAATCCCATTGGCCAACAACGGCCCACACAAAATGCAGGGAGGCTGAGTTCCCATAGTAACGGTGGGCAGAGCCAGCCAAGGCTAGGTTAGAATGCTGAGTGATTTGAATTTAGTCAGTTGGTGTTTGTGGGTTAAACTGTCAAGACCAAAAAACCTGCAACACAAAAACCCACCCCAACCAAAATTCACAACAAACACCACTGGCGAAAGCAACACCCCCTCCACATCACAACCAGCACACAGCCAGACACAAAATACACCCGACAAATACCTGACAAGTTCCCCAACACAAAACCCAGGACTGCACTGACTACTCACCACTACACACACCTCCAAATACACACACGTCCCAGGCACAATACTCCAGCAATTCCTACCCACACAACACAACTTCCTATCACAACCCATCCCCCAACCTTACGGGACCCCGCACACACAACACCTACCACCACCACAAACAAAAACCAACTCCACCTATACTCCAACCACAACACAACACTGCACTGATACTCTACAAACACACACAAACACCCAAAACATGACCCCACCAAGACCATAAGTAACATCAATTCCAACCCTTACATACTCAGACTTTCTCACATCTCCTAACTAGGGCACAGCAACGCGGGCCGGGTACAGCTAGTATAATTATAATATAATTACAATATAATATAATTATAATTATAAATATTTATTTATATCCCACGTTTCTCCCACGAAGGGACCCAAAGTGGCTGCCAACATACTAAATATAGTACAAAACAACAGAAATTAAAACACACACATAAACATATGAAATAATCAGTAAATGTATAACATTGAAATGGCTTCAAGTCATTTCCGACGCAGAGGGAGCCTACTATGGGGCTTTTTCCAGGGCGGAATGTGACCTGACCCCCTTGATGGATTTCCATATCCGAGTGGGCATCTGAGCTGAAGAGATGGAGCCCTAGTCCAAAGCTCATGGGTTGAATGTATACCCTGGGGTTCTGGGAGATTGCTCCTGTTCTCAAGTTGGTTTACTTGCCTTGGTTTACTGAGGAGCTATGATCGATGAAGCGGGAGAAGAGATGGTTAGAGAGCGTGTGGAGGAAACTCCGTGACGAAGGTTCGAAATCAGCTTATAAGCTTTTTAAGGATGCTTATGAGCAAGCTATCAAGGAAGCAAAAAATTTGTACTATGCAACCTTGATAGCGTTTGCGAGCTCACGCCCGGCACCATTGTTTAAGGTAATTAGGCCTTTGACGATGGTCCCTACCATCCCAAATAATGACAATCAGGCCCTTTCCACCGAGGCTTTTCAGAGCGTTTTTGCAGACAAGATTTCAACCCTCCGCCGGGACCTTCCAGCCACGATTGATACAGTTAGTGAACTTGAAACTCTGTGGCCTCTTGCTGGGCCCACCTTCGACCGGTTCACACCACTGGACGAGGAAGTTGTCGATAGGATTGTGGCTGCAACTAGACCGACCACCTGCTCCCTCGATCCGTGCCCCTCCTGGCTGGTGAAAGCCAGCCTGGAGGGGTTGCGAGACCCTCTGTTGAGACTAATCAACACCTCCCTTGAGCAAGGAGTTTTTCCAGAGGGTTTAAAAGAGGCGGTGGTCTCTCCATTGCTGAAGAAGCCGGGATTAGATCCAACGGTCCCTTTCAACTACCGACTGGTTTCGAATTTATCGTTCCAGGGCAAGGTAGTTGAGAGGGCAGCAATGGAGCAGTTGCAGTCCTTCCTAGATGACACAACTTGGCTAGACCTCTTCCAGTCCGGCTTCCGTTCTGGGCATGGGACGGAGACGGTTCTGGTCTCCATCTCGGATGAGCTACGTTGCCAGCTGGACCAAGGCGGATTGGCGCTGCTCGTGTTATTGGACCTCACAGCAGCATTTGATACAGTCGATTACGATCTATTGACCCACCGCCTCGCCAGGGCCGGGGTTAGGGAGACAGCCCTCAACTGGGTGTCCTCCTTCCTTCGGAACCGGCTACAGTGAGTGCAGAGGGGGGAGGTTGTCTCCGGGGGCTCCCCGCTTCATTGCGGGGTCCCTTAGGGGGCAATTCTCTCCCCTCTGTTATTTAACATCTGCATGCAGCCACTTGCCCAGCTGGTGCGTAGCTTCGGGCTTGGGTGTCATCAGTACGCTGATGACACTCAGCTCATTCTGAGGATGGAGGGCCGGCCCGAATCCGTACCCGATAATTTCCATCGCTGCCTTGAGGCCGTTACTGGATGGTTGCGAGCCAGTAGGTTGAAGGTGAATCCGGCTAAGACGGAGATCCTGTGGCTTAGTCACCCGGGCTGTGGGGATGTTCAGCTTCCGACCCTGGACGGAAGCTGAACATTATGTCCGTTGTCTTCTGTTAAGAGCCATGGGGTAACCTTGGACCCTCTGTTGTCGTTGGAGGCTCACGTCTTCACCGTCATCAGGGTGGCGTTTTTCCATCTTCGCCAGGCGAGGAAGCTGGTCCCCTACTTGTCCCGGCGCGACCTGGCCACAGTGGTCCAAGCCACGGTCATCTCGAGGCTAGACTGCTGTAACGCTCTGTACATTGGCCTTCCTTTGTCGGTGATCCGCCCCGAGCCATTGTTACGAATAAATAAATAAATAAGTGTCTCAGACTTGCGTTTCTTGATAGGAGCCAAGCTGGATGACTTTGCCGACTTCACCTCTTTCGGCCTGGCCACCGGCTTGCTCCTCCAGGCCCGGGGCATCCTGGATGGGCTGCTGGTCATCGTCTACGTCCTGGCCGTCTTCACCCGCCTCTGCTTCTTCTCCAGCGGTGAGTCCCTGGCCGTGACTGGACCAGAATGTGAACCCTGGTCCCCAAAAGCTTGCTCCAACACCCTACACCAGTGTTTCTCAACCAGTGTGCCGTGGCACACTAGTGTGCCGTGAGCGATCATCAGGTGTGCCGGGGGAAATTGGAACCTCCAATACCCTTTCCTGCCAAACACTTTTTCTCCTCCACTCGGGCTCCCTTCCCAGCCTCGCTCTGCTCAATATGCCAAGTTTGGTTCAATTCCGTTGTTGCAAGAGTTCAGGATGCTCTTTGATTGTGCGTGAACTATAAATCCCAGAAACTGTAACTCCCAAATGTCAAGGTCTATTTTCCCCAAACTGCATCTGTGTTCACATTTGGGCATATTGAGTATTCATGCCAAGTTTGGTCCTGATCCAACATTGTTTCAGTCCACAGTGCTCTCTGGATATAGGTGAACTACAACTCCAAAACTCGAGGTCAATACCCACCAAACTCTGATAGCATTTTCTCTTGGTTATGGGAGTTCTGTGTGGGAAGTTTGTGTCTTTCTGCCATTCCTGTCAGGATATTATCTATGGCCTACACATCCCAAAGACTCGCCGCTTCTCCTGTCTCCTCCGATCCCCATCCTTCTCCCTGACCCCTGTCCTGATTGTCTCCTTCCTCCCCCAGGCGTACCCTTCATGTACCGGGGCCTGCCTTGCCCCTACGGTGCCTCCGTCCTGGCGGCCACCTACCTCCTGACCGGGGGCAACCTGCTGGTCCTGCGCATCGTGGCCATGGTCATGATGCTCTTCATGGTGGACCAGGGCTTCTACCCACACGACAAGGTCCTGGAGTCCCAGCCCTGGAAGAAGGCGGTCTACGCGGGGGGTGAGTGCCAACCAAGGAGGGCTCGGTCTTGCCATCTCTTTCTGTTTGCCTTAAACTGAACCATTCTGGGTCGCAAAACAGCTATATAGACATACATCTACATATATAAAAATGTAACATCCGTGGTTCTAGGAATATAGGCAACAAAACCACACAAGGCAGACACACACAACTAGCCCACACACACCCACAACCCTACTCGCTATGTTTCCAGCTAAAAAAAACCTTTAAAAACCCCTAGCCAATGGACAAAAACCCTAAAAAAAACCTTTGGGACTACAAGTCCCAGAAACCCCTGCGCCGTATGCAGGCCCGGACTAACCACTTTTGGCGGCCTAGGCCACACTTTGGAATTACGCCCCCAAACCAACCTCTACCGCAACCCCCCCCCCCCACATTCTCCTCTTCGCGGTGCCGCGCGCCCTCCTTCCTTGAGGCAGCGGCCCCGGGGGCTTCCCTCTGCCGCCTCCTCCTCCTCGCGGCGCACCCTCCTTCCTTGAGTCAAGGAAGGAGGGCGCGAAAAGGAGGAGGAAGGAAGGAAGGGAAGACCCTGGGCGTGCGCACCCTCCTTCCTTGGTCAAGGAAGGAGGCGGAGGAAGAGGAGGCGAGCCGCGCCCTCAGGGGCCGCGATTGCCGGGCATCCTCCGCCATGAAGGAGGCGCGCATGCCTCTGCCTCCTCCACCATGTTCCTGGGTGCCGCCCATGCCCTCCGCCTCCTCCTCCTCGTACCTTCCTTCCTTGACAAGGGGGCGGGGGCGATGGTGAGGGGGGCGCCATTCCCTCCTCCTCCTCCTCCTCCGCCCTGTTGAAACCCGCCCCTCCCCCAAGCGTGACATGGAGAGAGAGAGTCATCTTCCATGCCGCGAGGGTTGAATGGTTTTGTTTCAACATTTTTTTGTCCGTGTGCACCCTGCCCATGGCTGGCTTGCGCTTGACAAGGGGCGGGGCGATGGTATGGGGGCTAGGCCATGGCCTAGGGTGGCCTGGCCAGGGTGGCCTCACGGGTAATCCGGGCCTGGTCGTGTGGGCTTTCTGTGGCCAAGTACTTGCTTTAAAACCCCGTCCTTTTTGCACGTGACGATGGGAACCTCTCTCCTCCTTTGTCCCTCGGCAGGTGTCGTGATGGTCCTCTTCTCGGCCTCCTCCTTGGCCTCCCTCTACTACCTGGTGTGGTCCACCTCGTACATCATCTTCCCTTCGGCCTTGTGGAGTTGCAAAGTCTAACCTCTCTTGAAGGAGCCAAAGAACGAGGACTCCAACGTCCATCGTGCGCCGTCCCGAAAAGCAACCTACGCAAGGGACCAAGCGAGTGGCCATTAACACCTCTGCCGTTGCCTAAAACCGTACTAATGCTTTATGCTGTGATGGCGGTGCCGGGCGTGTGTGTTGCTCTCTTTCACGCATCCGGCGACACTCGTTCTCCATCCAGCCGTCCCTCGGAGAGCCCGGCGGCTGGCTTTGACACTCCCGGGGTCGTTTTTCGATGTACGGAAATCTGTATATATCTAGAGAGACTTGTATAAAAACATCCGAAGAGGAAGGAAATCCGATTTTAAGATTTTTACTCTTTTAATAATTATTTTTTTCCAGATTGACATGCGGGGAAGGAGGGCAATTCCGCGGCATCGGTTCTCCCTCTCCTGGTAGCAGATTCTTGACCTCTTCTTTCCGCAGTTTGGCTCCGAAAGTGTGTTAGTCGCGCGCAAAGATGAGCGAGTCGTGTTGGGAAATCCTGGCCGAGAATAGGACGGCGCAGAGCTTTGTGGGACCGAAAAGACGACGCCTTCCCGGGCGAATTCTTTCTGGGTCTCAAGACCTTAACCGGAGTCATCGTCCGTCCCAAACGCAAGACGTATTACGTGAAATTGCTTTGTAAATTGTGTCATGTGGCTTCCGGTGGTCCCGCCAGGCCCGGATCATGGCCTTTCGGCGCCCTAGGCCAAAGGCTCCGCCCCCGCCTCCTCGCCGGCGTGAGGAGGAAGGAAAGCCCACCCCTGGAGCCGATACCGCAAGATGCAGCAGTGGCCCCGAGGACGGGGCCTCCCCACAGCTCCTCGCTCCCTCCTAAAGCCACCATGCCGGCCTGAAAAGGGCGATTTCGGCCGCTTCTGAGGCCGGCATGATGGCTTTAGGGGGGAGAGGAGCCGTGGGGAGGCCCGCCCTTAGCCACTGCCGCACACGCGCTGCAACAGCTCCGGGTGGGGCTTTCCTTCCTCCTCAAGCTGGTGAGGAGGCAGGGGCGGAGCCGGGGGCAGAGCCTTTAGAGCCGAGGGGAGCAGAGCAAAGGGGGAGGGGGCGGCCGTGGATGACGCTTCCGCCGCTGCATGCACTTTTTTTGGATTTTTATTTTATTTTACTTTGGGGGGGGGTCCGGACCTGCTGCCCCCCCCCCATGGCTACTGCCCTAGGGTGGCCTTATGTGTAATCCGGGCCTGGGTCCCGCCAAGTGTTAGCCAAGCCAGGCAAAGGAAGAGTCGGACACTTTGTAGGTACGACTTTGAGCGTTACGAGCCGTCCAAACCGACCGCATAGGAAACACAATTGGTTTTGTTTCGTTTACCAGCGACGATAGCAAAATCAGACCCTTTGTGGGTACGATTTCAGGCAACCATGACATTACGAACCATCCAAACAGACCCCTTAGGTCAGGGGGTGCCCACACTTTTTTGGCATGCGAGCTACTTATAATAAAACCAAGTCAGAAAGATCTACCTACCTCCTCAAGGCTGGAGAAGCTGCTGGTAGAGCTGAAGCCAGGGGAGGGGGCGGGGCTTGGCACAGCCTGGCTCCACCCCCTCTGGCTTCAGCTCTACCAGCAGCTTCTCCAGCCTTGAGGATGGCAGTGCCAAGCCAGTGGTGGCATAGCTAGCACAAGGCTGGCTTGGCCCTGCCCTCAAGGCTGGAGAAGCTGCTGGTAGAGCTGAAGCTGGGGAGGGGGTGGGGCTTGGCATGGCCTGGCTCCGCCCCCCTCTGGCTTCAGCTCTCCCAGCAGCTTCTCCAGGCTTGAGGATGGCAGTGCCAAGCCAGTGGAGGCATAGCTAGCACAAGGCTGGCTTAGCCCTGCCCTCAAGGCTGGAGCAGCTGCTGGTAAAGCTGAAGCCGGGGAGGGGGCGGGGCTTGGCACGGCCTGGCTCCGCCCCCCTCTGGCTTCAGCTCTCCCAGCAGCTTCTCCAGCCATGAAGAGGGCAGTGCCAAGCCAGTGGTGGCATAGCTAGCACAAGGCTGGCTTGGCCCTGCCCTCCTCAAGGCTGGAGAAGCTGCTAGTAGAGCTGAAGCCAGGGAGGGGGCCGGGCTTGACATGGCCTGGCTCCGCCCCCTCTGGCTTCAGCTCTCCCAGCAGCTTCTCCAGGCTTGAGGATGGCAATGCCAAGCCAGTGGTGGCATAGCTAGCACAAGGCTGGCTTGGCCCTGCCCTCCTCAAGGCTGGAGCAGCTGCTGGGAGTGCTGTAGCGGGGGGCGGGGCTTGGCATGGCCTGGCTCCGCCCCCCTCTGGCTTCAGCTCTACCAGCAGCTTCTCCAGCCTTGAGGATGGCAGTGCCAAGCCAGTGGTGGCATAGCTAGCACAAGGCTGGCTTGGCCCTGCCCTCAAGGCTGGAGAAGCTGCTGGTAGAGCTGAAGCTGGGGAGGGGGTGGGGCTTGGCATGGCCTGGCTCCGCCCCCCTCTGGCTTCAGCTCTCCCAGCAGCTTTTCCAGGCTTGAGGGCAGGGCCAAGCCAGTGGTGGCATAGCTAGCACAAGGCTGGCTTGGCCCTGCCCTCCTCCAGGCTGGAGAAGCTGCTGGTAGAACTGAAGCTGGGGGGGCGGGGCTTGGCATGGCCTGGCTCGGGCCCCCTCTGGCATCCGCTCTACCAGCAGCTTCTCCAGGCTTGAGGATGGCAGTGCCAAGCCAGTGGTGGCATAGCTAGCACAAGGCTGGCTTGGCCCTGCCCTCCTCAAGGCGGGAGAAGCTGCTGGTAGAGCTGAAGCCGCCTGGCACAGCGCCTGCCTCTCTCTCGTCCGGAAGCAACCCTAGAGCCTCTGCTGCCGGCGAGAGAGGAGCGCACTGCTTCTCTCTCTCGTCCGGAAGCAAACGTGGACAGTGCGCAGCATGGAAGGTGCGCGCGGGCAGAAGGTGCGCATGCCCAGAGTAGAAGCGCCCCGTCCGGCTGCGATCCACCTCCTTCGGTCCCGTGATCGATCGACTTCCTAGGCAGCCCTGCCGGCCAAGTGTGTCTGAAGAGTATCTGAGGCGGGTTTTCCATCCCGGAATAATGTTTATTTGCTGGATCGAGCTCTAATGTGCTTTTTAAAAAAAACACACAACCGAGTCCAAACTCTCGTGTCGGGAAACCCAACTGGTTTATTTGGTTTACCAGTGACGATAGCGAAACAGTATCTTTTTCCTCCTGTCGCTGTTTGCAAATACTATTACTGTTCTGTCTATAGTTGTACGGCAGGTACGGAGAGGAACGTATGCTGCGTCTGGTTCGAACAAGGATACTTGAAACTAATGTGTTTGGGAAATAAAAGTTTTAAAACTGACAAGAAAATGTTTCTAGTTTTTTTTTTAATAAACAGGGGTATTTATGACATTTAAATAGATGAACATTAAGATTCAACTGAAATGAAGCTTAGTTATTATATTGGGCAAGTTTGCTCTAGATCAGACCTGGGCATCTTACAGCCCGCGGGCCAGATGCGGCCCGGCGGCCGATTCTGACTGGCGTCGGGGGCGGGACCATTTCTGCAAGAGGGCTGTGGGGGAAGTGAGTTAAGGTACTGCGAGTCCCATCGTCCATGGTCCACCCTCCTACAAACAGCACCAGGATGTAGAGTGGGTCATAGGGGCTCTGTCTGCCAAGTTTGGACTTGATCTGTCATTGATTTCGCAGTGGTCTCAGGAAGTGAAGGTACTTCAAGTCCCATCATCCGTGGTCCGTCCTCCCCCAAACCTCAGCAGGATATAGAGTGGATCAAGGGCGGGGGGGGGGGGGGGTCTGTCTGCCAAGTTTGGACTTGATCTGTGATTGGATGAGGGTGCACGGGTCTCGGGAAGTGAGTGGAGGTACTTCAAGTCCCATCATCCGTGGTCCATCCTCCTCTAAACTGTACCAGGACATAAAGAGGGTCATGGTGGCTCTGTGTGCCAAGTTTGGTCTTGATCAGTCACTGGATGAGGGTCGCAGTGGGCTCGGGAAGTGAGTGGAGGTACTTGAAATCCCATCATCCATGGTCCGCCCTCCTCTAAACTGCAGTAGGATGTAGATTGGGTAATGGGGGCACTGTGTGCCAAGTGTAGTCTTTATGGGTCTTTGTTCAGGGCCGCAGTGGTCTGTGGGGAATGGATTTGAATGTACTACAAATCCCATGATCCATGGTCCTCCCTCCTCCAAACTGCAGTAGAACGTAGCATGGGTCGTAGGGGCTCAGTGTGCCAAGGTGGGTTACTGTTAATTCGGGCCATACACAATGTCCCAGTAACTGAGGCCTAGTCAGGAAAATCAAGTTGAGGAAGCCTTACTGTCAATTCAGGCTGCGGCCTAGTTTGTAAAATCAGACAAAAGGAAGCCTTTTTGTAAAGTACGCTGTGTGGCACCTTTGAGATATGGGATGTGGGAATGCTGGCCAATCAGAGCCGGTTTTGCGAATCCTCCCTCAGTGCAAACCAATCATGTTGTTTGAGTCTTGGATTCTTGGATGCTGGCCAATCAGAGTCCTTTAGGCAAATACTCCCTCAGTGGCAACCAATCCCCTCTGTCTGGTGCCTTAGAATGTTAGTTCTGAGGCTGGCCAATCAGAGTCCTTTATGCAAATAATCCCAGTGGCAACCAATCTAAACGCTGCCACATATTCCTCCGCACCTCCGCCCGCAAACACTGACTTTTATTATATACATACATACATATATAAAATATTTATGTAGAGCTCACTTTCATCTCTTGAGACCAGAAGAAGAAATCCTCCTAATTAGCAGTGTGCAGGAGAAGCACTTCTTTGGGCCACAACTTCGATTGAATCATCATCATCATCCCCTTCCTAGAGGACACAGCTTGGCTAGACCCCTTCCAGTCCGGCTTCCATCCGGGGCATGGGACGGAGACGGTCCTGGTCTCCATCTCGGATGAGTTGCGCTGCCAGCTGGATCAGGGCGGATCGCCGCTGCTCGTGTTATTGGACCTCACGGCGGCGTTTGATACAGTCGATTATGGTCTATTGACTCACCGCCTTGCCAGGGCCGGAGTGAGGGGGACAGCCCTTAATTGGGTGACCTCCTTCCTCCGGAACCGGCTACAGCGAGTGAGGAGGGGCAAGGATGTCTCCGGGGTTCCCGCTTCTTTGCGAGGGTTCCTCAGGGGGCTATTCTCCCCCCCCTCTTATTTAAAAACTATATGCGACCAATTGCCCAGCTGGTGCGTAGATTTGGGCTGGTGTGCCATCAGTACGCTGGTGACACCCAGCTTATCCTGAAGATGGAGGGCAGCCTCGAATCCGTACCCGATAATTTCCATCGTTGCCTTGAGGCCGTCACTGGATGGCTGCGAGCCAGGAGGTTGAAGGTGAATCCGGCAAAGACGGCGCTCCTGTGGCTGGGTCCTCCCGGCTGTAGGGATGTTCAGCTTCCAACCCGGGACGGCGTGACATTATGTCCGTCGCCCTCTGTTAAGAGCTTAGGAGTAACCCTGGACCCCCTGTTGTCGACGGAGGCCCACGTCTCCAGCGTCAGCAGGGTAGCATTTTTCCACCTTCGCCAGGCGAGGAAGCTGGCCCCCTATTTGGCCACAGTGATCCAAGCCACGGCCATCTCGAGGCTGGGCTACTGTAACGCTCTTTACATTGGCCTTCCTCTGTCGGTAATCCGGAGACTCAAGCTGGTGCAGAACGCCGCAGCGCGACTCCTGGCGGGGGTCCCGATTGGCCACCACGTCACGCCAATCCTGCGTGAACTGCACTGGCTCCCGATTGGATGCCGGATTGCCTTCAAAGTGTTAGTCCTGACTTTTAAGGCCTTACATGGTCTGGGGCCAGTGTGCCTGCGGGACCGCCTTGTCCCATACCATCCCACCAGATCACTGCGCTCCGAAGAGCTAAACCTCCTGGTCACCCCAAATGTGAGGACCTACCATCTGTCCGCAACCCACCGCCGGGCTTTCTCTGTTGCAGCCCCAACCCTGTGGAACGCACTGCCCGCCGGCACCCGTGCCACCCAGGGCCTCCTCCCGTTCAGGAGAGCAGTTAAGACATCGCTGTTCCAACAAGGTTAACTAGACTGTAGCTCGCACCGCCTGGCTGTCAGCCCACGGCGACTCCATTTGTTGCTTCAACTGTTCTAATTGTAATTCCATCTTAATGGTATTACTGTGAGTTATTATGAGTTATCTGACCATTGTATTTTACGATCTGTTGTAAGTCGCCCCGAGCCGGTGGGGGCGACAGACAAATGCGAAATAATAAATAAAAATAATAAATTTATACCTTGCTCTTCCCCATTCAAGGCAGTGTCTCCAAATACTGAATCCCTGGGCCAGTTACCACAATAAGAAGAACCTCTTGCTTGGTCATATCCTAAGGTCTCCTCATATTCTGACTCCCGTTGAAGATGCCATGCGGTGCCCCACAGTTTTGGGGTAGAAGCATTGCAAATAAATAAATAAATGCTGGGAGTTGTAGTCTGCCACGGACGAAAATGAAAAGAAACCTTAAAAAAACAGCTTTATTTCTCAAACCAAAGTGATAATAAATAGGGATGTAAAGAAAACGCACTCGGGAAGGAGAGATTCTCACTCGAACAAGGGCTCAGAGACAGCAAAAGGCAGTGGTTGTGTTGGCGTTGCCAGCATGAGGTGTGTGCGTGTCCAGGTCTGTCTCTGGGACGTGGGAGGGCAAGGGATAGCTTACTCGCCTTCCTCAATCCCCGGAGGCCTGCATCTGCTTGCAGAAGGCGTCAAACTGCTGCTGTTCCAGCTCCGTCATCACCCGGTTCAGAGCGTAGATCTATACGAACGAATTCGATAATAATAAAGACATTCGAGGAAGCTTGCAGATGGTCTTTTCCCAAACTAATTAGGTCTTTTTAATTACAAAAATGTGAGTCAAGCACTGACTTGTTTGTATCACCCGTAACTGTATGACCCATAATACAATCAATTACATTAATGAGTAAAAACAACTATTTATTACCCATAATACCATATTAAATATAAATATAATACTGCTATTGTTTGACATTCTGCACTGGGCATCACTCGAGTATGGCGGACATCACGAATGTTTATCTGGCGCACTCTCTCTCTCTCGGCATTACTTCGCGAACGAAGATTCAGGAAGGACTCATCCCACGCTTTTACAAGCGCNGATGACTACAAAGGCCAATCTGAGAGAGGCAAGTTCAGTTGCAGAAAGCACAGCGGAAAGTCTCCTTGGGTGATGTTGTTCCCAAGTTGCGGTTCTTTCTGTGTTTTCGTTTCTCTTCGAGACTCATTCGGCGTGTCTTCTCGAAAGAGGCCGCAGCATTGTGGATAATGCGTCTCCATGCCTCTCGATGTGAAGCCAGGGTGGACCGTTGTTGCTGATCAATCTGGCCGAGCCTGAGATGTTGTTTCAGGGAGTCCTTATATCTCTTTTGGGGGGCACCTCTCTTGCGCTGACCCGTGGCGAGTTCACCATAGAGTACTATCTTTGGGAGGCGGTGGTCCTCCATCCTAGAGACCTCGTGCCCTGCCCAGCGCAAGTGTTTTCAATAGCATGGCCTCAATGGTGGCAACCCGTGCTTGCTCAAGGACAGCAACATTCGTCACATAGTCGGTCCAGTGTATATTCAGGATTGTGCGAAGACAGCGCTGATGAAAGCGTTCGAGGAGTCGTAGGTGTTGGCGATAGGTGACCCATGTTTCAGACCCATAGAGGAGGATGGACAGCATGATAGCTCTGTACACACTGATTTTGGTACTTTGCTGCTTGGATCGGGGATACATCCAGGTAGGTCTTTCTGCTGAAAGATGGTGTTTATAATAGCTGCTGTTCTGCACAAAACTCTAGCAGATGGCGTCCATTATCATTACAGTTTCCAACACCGTGCTTGCCTAATACACCTTTCCATATACACTGGACTATGTGACGAATGCTGCTGTCCTTGAGCAAGCAGGGATCACCAGCATTGAGGCCATGCTATTGAGAACACAGCTGCGCTGGGCAGGGCACGTCTCTAGGATGGAGGACCACCGCCTCCCAAAGATACTACTCTATGGTGAACTCGGCCAAGGGTGTGCTCCCAAAAAGAGATATAAGGACTCCCTGAAACAACATCTCAGGCTCGGCCAGATTGATCACCAACAATGGTCCACCCTGGCCTCACATCGGGAGGCGTGGAGACGCACTCTCCACAATGCTGCGGCCTCTTTCGAGAAGACATGCCAAACGGGTCTCGACAACACAGAAAGAACCACAACTTGGAAACAACATCACCCAAGGAGACTTTCTGCTGTGCTTTCTGCAACCGGACTTGCCTATCTCGGATTGGCCTTTTTAGTCATCAACGCGCTTGTAAAAAGCGTGGGATGAGTTCTTCCGAACAATCTTGGTTCGCAAAGTAATGCCGAGAGAGAATGCTGCTAATTTTTAATATATGACATTACTGTTTTATTTTTATTTACTTATTTATTTTACTGTATTTGTAATCACATGGACATCTCACCGACAGATGCCAGCACTGAATGCGATTTCCACAGCCAAAGCAATAGTCCGCTTTTTCTTTGTTAAAGGTGGGCAGTGTATTCCATCAGCAATTAAGGTATTTCAGGCAAAGGTGCCTCCACAATTGCTGTATGCCATCCCAGTATGGATCTTGGGCTTTACATCTCAAATGGAACGGGTTTTATCTATGTTCTTAAGAAAACTATTCGCCGTACCCAACTGCGTGCCCTCAGCAGTTCTTTTTAATCTCGGCATTACTTAGATTCTTTAGGAAGATTCTTTAGGAAGGACTCATCCCACGCTTTTTACAAGCGCGTTGATGACTAAATAGGCCGATCTGAGATAGGCAAGTCCGGTAGCAGAAAGCACAGCAGAAAGTCTCCTTGGGTGATGTTGTTTCCAAGTTGCGGTTCTTTCTGCATTATTGTTTCTCTTCGCGAAGTAATGCTGAGAGAGAGAGAGATTTTTCTGTATCTGCCTAAGGTTTGCTAACTGAAATAAAGGCAATTGATTGATTGGTTGTATTTGTATAATTATTTTACTGTATTTGTATATTCATTATTGTATATATTTTTATTGATTTAATATTATTGTATATTTATTTTATTATTATTATTTAATATTATTGTAGATTTATATTTCATATTTTTATTTATTTAATATTATATTTATTATTTATTTAATATTATTGTAGATTTATATTTATTATTTATTAAATATTATTGTATATTTATATTTATATTTTTATTTATTTAATATTATTGTATATTTATATTTATTTAATATTAATTTTATTTAATATTATTGTTTTTTTTTATTTTTTTTATTTTTTTATTTAATATTATTGTATTATTATTTATTTTATATTTTTTTATTTATATTTATTATTTTTATATTATTTTATTTTTTTACAATTTCAATTTAGCCAGTAGCCAACAAGTCACAGATCTTATCGTGCTATTAATATGCATCTTCATTCAGGTTATATCTAGGGCAGTCTTATTGTATATTTATATTTATATTATTATTATTATTTATTTAATATTATTGTATATTTATTTTTATTTTATTTTAAATTAATTTAATATTATTGTATTATTGTAATATTTGTTTACTATTATTTATGATTATTTTATTTTTTATTAATTTAATATTATTGTATATTTATTTATTATTATTGCATATTTATATTTATTTTATTTAATATTATTATATTTATTTTTATTTATTTATTATTGTTGTATATATTTTATTTAATAATATTGTATATTTATTATAATTTTTATTTATTTATTATTGTTGTATATATTTTATTTAATATGATTGTATATTTATTTTTTTATTATTAATTTAATATTATTGTATATTTATTTTAATTTTTAATTATTTAATATTATTGTATATTTATTTTTATTATTATTAATTTAATGATTGTATATTTATTTTTTTATTATTAATTTAATATTATTGTATATATTTTATTATTATTATTTAATATTATTGTATAGTTAGTTATTATTTATTTAATATGATTGTATTTTTAATTTAATATAATATGATTGTATATTTATTTTAATTATTTTATTTAATATTATTATTGTATAGATTTATCTATTATTTCTGGGAATGCTTTTGAGCCAAAGCGGGAAATCTCGCGAGAGTGAGGGAGGAGAGGGCATAAGGAAGGCCGCATCTCGCGAGAGCGGGGGGGGCGCGGCAAGATGGCGGCGCGGCCTAGCTGCGGCGGAGAAGCCTTCCTCGCGTGCTCACCTCGGCCCTCTGCCGCTGCTTGAGCTCCTGCTGGGCGGCCCGCTGCTTGGCCTTCTCGAGGCGGCTGGCGCTGCCCTCCTTGGCCTTGGGGAGCGGCGGGAGCGGCGGCGGCAGCGGCTGGAGCGTCTTCTCCCTCCGCCCGCCGCCTCCTCCGCCTCCGCCGGGCTCCATCCTCCGTGAGGAGAGGAAATGGCGGAGCGCCATGGCGCATGCGCGGGAGGGAGCGGACCCGGCCTCCGCTCCGGCGCCCAACGCACTGCGCATGCGCCTCGGAACCAGCCTCTTCCTCTATGAGCTCAGGGAGCGCCAGAGATAGGAAAAAGGCAAGAGTGACACATCCTCGGTCCCCCGCTCTTTGGGAAAAGAAGGAGGAGGCGGAGTCTTCTCTCTCTCTCTCTCTCCTGGAAGACAGAGGAAGGAAGGAAGGAAGAATACTACTGCAGGGCGCCCTTGGAGGGCATCTCCATCTTGGACATTGTCTCCAACGCCTTCCTATCTAACAGGCAAAGGTGGCTCAAGCATCCCCTTCCTCCTAATTCTCCTCCATCTCTCCCTCTTCTTTATCAGGAAAGGAAGGCAGGTGACTGAGGCCTCTTCCTCCTCCTCCTCTCCATAGCTTCCTATTTTTCCTCCCTCCTCCCTTCTTCTTGTTCTTCCTCCTCTTCCACCTTCTTTCTCTCCTTCCTCCTTCTCTTCACCTTCCTCCCATTCCCTTTGCCATCTCTTCCTCCTCCTCTTCTCTTCCATCTATTCTTCCATCTCTTCCTCCTCTTCTCCCCATCATCTATCTCTTCCTACTCTTCTTTTCCTCCTCCTCTTCTCTTCCTCCTCTTCCATCTATTCCTTCTCCTCCTCTTCTCCCCATCATCTATCTCTTCCTCCTCCTTCTCTTCTTCCTCCTCTTCTTCCATCTCTTCCTTCTCCTCATCTTCTCCCCATCATCTATCACTTCTTCCTCCTTCTCTTCCTCCCCCTCCTCCTCTTCTCTTCCACCTATTCTTTCATCTCTTCCTGCTCCTCTTCTCTTCCTTTCCTTCTCTTCCACCTCTTCTTCTCTTCCTCCTCTTCTTCCATCTCTTCCTTCTCCTCCTCTTCTCTTCCTTTCCTTCTCTTCCACCTCTTCTTCTCTTCCTCCTCTTCTTCCATCTCTTCCTCCTCTTTTTCTCTTCCTCCTTCTCTTCTCCTCTTCTTCTCTTCCACCTATTTTTCCATCTCTTCCTCCTCCTCCCCTTCTACTTCTCTTCTTCCATATCTTCTTCCACTTCTTTCTCTTCTACCACTTCTACTTCCTCCTCCATCTCTTCCTTCATCGCCTTCTTCTCTTCCTCCTCCATCTCTGCCTCTTCTTCCACCACTTCCTTCTCCTTTCCTTCATCCATCCCTTCTTCCATTCCTTCCTCAACCTTCTTCCTTCATCACCTCCTCCTCTTCATCCGTCTCTTCCTTCTTCCTCCGCCATCTCTTCCTCCCTCTTCTTCCTTCATCACCTTCTTCTCCTCTTCTTCAACCTGTTCCTCTTTCTCCCTTTGCAGTTCTTCCTTCTTCCTCCACTTCCTTCTCTTCCTCCGCCATCTTTTTCCTTCATCACCTTCCCCTCTTTGAGTGTTTCTTCCTTATTCCTCTTCTTCCATTTCTTCCTCCTTTTTTCCTCCTTCTTCCTTCGTCACCTTCTTTTCCTCGTCTTCCACCTTCTTCCTTCCTCCTCTTCTTCTTCTTCCACCTATTTTTCCTCCTTCCTCCCAACCACTTCTCCCCCTCTCTTCACCTTCTTCCCCTTCTCTTCCTTCTCTTCCTTCATCACCTTCTTTTCCTCATCTTCTTCCTTCCTCCTCTTCTTCTTCCGCCTGATCCTCCTGCGTCCAACCACCTCTCTCTCTTCACCTTCTTCCCCTTGTCTTCCTTCTCTTCCTTCATCATCCTCTTTTCCTCGTCTTCCATCTTCTTCCTTCCTCCTCTTCTTCTTCCGCCTGATCCTCCTGCGTCCAACCACCCCCCTCTCTTCACCTTCTTCCCCTTCTCTTCCTTCTCTTCCTTCGCGCCCCGATGGCCGGCTCGGGCCCCCCGGCCCCCTCGTGCTGCAGCCTGAAGGACGAGCTGCTGTGCCCGATCTGCCTGAGCCTCTACCAGGACCCGGTCAGCTTCGGCTGCGAGCACTACTTCTGCCGGCGCTGCATCGCGGAGCACTGGAGCCGGCAGGAGGCGCAGGCGGCCCCGGCCCGCGACTGCCCCGAGTGCCGGCGCACCTTCGCCGAGCCCCTGCTGGCCCCCAGCCTCAAGCTGGCCAACATCGTGGAGCGCTACGCCTCCTTCCCCTTGGACGCCCTCCTGCGCAGCGCCCAGCGCCGGCTGGGCTCCGGCGGGCGTCCGGCGGCTCCCCGGGCGCGGCCTCCGCGGCCTCCTCCTCCTGCGCCAAGGAGCACGCCAAGGTCCAGCTCTTCTGCCTCTCCGACCGCGCCGTGGTCTGCTTCTTCTGCGACGAGCCCGCCCTCCACGAGCAGCACCAGGTCACCAGCCTCGATGACGCCTTCGAGGAGCTCCAGGTCGGGAGGGGGGGGCGTCGCACCCCTGGGGGGTGGGGGGCACGGAGAGGGGGTCCCGCTGCACCCTTGAGGGGTGCCTGGTCCAAAGCACAGAAGCACCGCCCCCCAAACAGGAGTCAAGGGAAGCGGGAGCCAATCACAGAAGCGCTTTCCCAAGGGCAGGAAATCAAATGGGAGAGTGACAGCCGGCAGGGCCAATGAGGAGACGGGATGGCGCCGAGGAGGCGGGGCCACCTAAGGCAAGCGATAAGGCCTTCTGTGATGTGCGCCCCTCCTCGGCTTGTGCCCCTAGGCCACGGCCTAGGTTGGCCTTATGGGTAATCCGGGCCTGGGTGTCATTGCGCTCCTCAGGGATGTGGAGCTCCAAGGAGGCGTCCCGTTGCACCCCTGAAGGATGTGGGGACCCAAAGAGGGGTCCCGTTGCACCCCTGAAGGATGTGGGGACCTGAAGGATGTGGGAAAGAGGGGGTCCTGAAGGTTGCATCTCTGAAGGATGTTGGGGGGTCCCGTTGCACCCCTGAAGGATGTGGGGAGGGGGTGCACCCCTGAAGGATTGGGGACCCAAAGAGGGGTCTGCACCCCTGAAGGATGTGGGGACCCAAAAGGGGTTGCACCCCTGAAGGATGTGGGGCAGGGGTCCGTTGCACCCCTGACGGATGCGGGGACCCAAAGAGGGGTGCCGTTGCACCCCTGACGGATGGGGGGACCCAACGAGGGGTCCCGTTGCACCCCTGTAGGATGTGGGGACCCAAAGAGGGGTCCCGTT
Source organism: Anolis apletophallus (assembly GCA_030556195.1). Taxonomy (NCBI): domain Eukaryota; kingdom Metazoa; phylum Chordata; class Lepidosauria; order Squamata; family Anolidae; genus Anolis; species Anolis apletophallus. The sequence goes on along the minus strand of JARBWK010000017.1, from coordinate 16,883,513 downwards.
GCACCCCTGAAGGATGTTGGGACCCAAAGAGGGGGCCCGTTGCATCTCTGAAGGATGTTGGGACCCAAAGAGGGGTCCCGTTGCACCCCTGAAGGATGTGGGGACCCAAAAGGGGTCCCGTTGCACCCCTGAAGGATGTGGGGACCCAAAGAGGGGTCCCGTTGCATCTCTGAAGGATGTTGGGACCCAAAGAGGGGTCCCGTTGCACCCCTGAAGGATGTGGGGACCCAAAGAAGGGTCCCGTTGCACCCCTGAAGGATGTGGGGACCCAAAGAGGGGTCCCGTTGCACCCCTGAAGGATGTGGGGACCCAAAGAGGGGTCCCGTTGCACCCCTGAAGGATGTGGGGACCCAAAGAGGGGTCCCGTTGCACCCCTGAAGGATGTGGGGACCCAAAGAGGGGTCCCGTTGCACCCCTGAAGGATGTGGGGACCCAAAGAGGGTCCCGTTGCACCCCTGAAGGATGTGGGGACCCAAAGAGGGGTCCCGTTGCACCCTGAAGGATGTGGGGACCCAAAGAGGGGTCCCGTTGCACCCCTGAAGGATGTGGGGACCCAAAGAGGGTCCCGTTGCACCCCTGAAGGATGTGGGGACCCAAAGAGGGGTCCCGTTGCACCCCTGAAGGATGTGGGGACCCAAGAGGGGTCCCATTGCACCCCTGAAGGATGTGGGGACCCAAAGAGGGGTCCCGTTGCACCCCTGAAGGATGTGGGGGACCAAAGAGGGGTCCCGTTGCACCCTGAAGGATGTGGGGACCCAAAGAGGGGTGCTGTTGCACCCCTGAAGGATGTGGGGACCCAAAGAGGGGTCCCGTTGCACCCCTGAAGGATGTGGGGACCCAAAGAGGGGTCCCGTTGCACCCCTGAAGGATGTGGGGACCCAAAGAAGGGTCCCATTGCACCCCTGAAGGATGTGGGGACCCAAAGAGGGGTCCCGTTGCACCCTGAAGGATGTGGGGACCCTAAGAGTGGTCCCGTTGCACCCCTGAAGGATGTGGGGACCCAAAGAAGGGTCCCGTTGCACACATGAAGGACGTGGGGACCCAAAGAGGGGTCCCTTTGCATCTCTGAAGGACGTGGGGACCCAAAGAGGGGTCCTGTTGCACCCCTGAAGGATGTGGGGACCCAAGAAGGGTCCCGTTGCACCCTGAAGGATGTTGGGACCCAAAGAGGGGTCCCGTTGCACCCCTGAAGGATGTGGGGACCCAAAGAAGGGTCCGTTGCACCCTGAAGGATGTGGGGACCCAAAGAGGGGTCCTGTTGCACCCTGAAGGATGTGGGGACCCAAAGAGGGTCCCGTTGCACCCCTGAAGGATGTGGGGACCCAAAGAGGGGTCCCATTGCACCCCTGAAGGATGTGGGGACCCAAAGAGGGGTCCTGTTGCACCCCTGAAGGATGTGGGGACCCAAAGAGGGGTCCCGTTGCACCCCTGGAGGATGTGGGGACCCTGGAGGGTCCCGTTGGTCAAAGGATGTGGGGACCCATTAGGGGTCCCGTTGCACCCTGAAGGATGGGACCCAAAGAGGGGTTCAAAGGATGTGGGGACCCAAAGAGGGGTCCTTGCACCCCTGAAGGATGTTCCAAACAGAGTTGCACCCCTGAAGGGTCTAGTTCAGAGGGTCTCTTGCACCCCTGAAGGATGTGGACACTCAAAGAGGGGTCCCGTCGCACCCCTGAAGGATGTATGTTCAAGGGAAGGCTCCTATTGCAACACTGAGGGATGTGGAGACCCAATGGGGGTCCCATTACACCCCGAATGATGCCTCATTCATAAGAGGGGCCCCATGTCACCCCTGAAGGGTGTGGAGACCCAATGAGGGGTCCCGTCACACCCCTGAAGGATGCATGTTCAAGGGAAGGCTCCCGTTGCACTTGTGAGGAAAGTGGGGCTCCAAGGAGGGGTCCCGTTGCACCCCTGAAGGATGCGTGTTCAATAGAAGGCTCTCATTGCACTCCTGAGAGATGGGGAACTCCAAAGTGGGGTCCCGTTGCACCCCTGAATGATGCCTAATTCAAGGGAATGCTCCCATTGCACCCCTGAGGGATGTGGGGCTCCAAGGAGGGGTCCCATTGACGTCCTGGGGGGTGCATAGTTCCAAACAGAGGGCCTCTTGCACCCCTGAAGGATGTGGACACTCAAAGAGGGGTCCCGTTGCACCCCTGAAGGATGCCTAATTCAAGGGTTGGAATGTTGGAATGTAGATGGCCAATCAGAGACCTTTATGCAAATACTGCCTCAGTGGCAAGCAGCCAAGGACACTCGGGTGGTGGTTCTAGATGGCCTTTGGGGGCCCCCTTCCCTCACTCCCCGGCCTCCTTTCTCTCTTCCAGCGGGAGCTCAAGGAGCAGCTGCAGACCCTGCAGGACAGCGAGCGCGGGCACACCGAGGCCCTGGCCCGCCTCAACCGCCAGCTGGCCGAGACCAAGGTCAGTCTTCCCTCCCTCGTTCGTATTACCGCCTCCAGCGGTGTGGGACGGGGGCATCCTGGGGTGGGGTGGCATGTCCCAATGAGAGCCACGCCCTTGGAATGGGCAGTAAGAGCACCTCAAGCTTCAGGGAGCTCCTGTCAACCCTTTCAAAGCTCCCTGCTTGGGTGGTGATGGCACGATCGTCAGCGTAGATGAGACTCCCTGTCCCTTCTGGCAGTGGCTGGCCATTTGTTATAATTCTATAGATAGATGGGGATAATCTATAGATTTATTTATTTACAACATTTATATGCTGTAAATATATTATATTTATTATATTAATAAATAATCTATATATATAAAATGAGAGTGGACGTGCATTGACTGGTATAGACGGGGAAACTATTGCCCCCTCAGGCACAAAACCCACCCAATACATTTCTCCATACCACTAGGTACCTATAGGGCACAACAAACCCACCTTCCTACCTTCCAACCCCCCCAAAATCAGCCCCCAAAAACCGCCCATTGGCTCCCGTTCTGCGCTGGCCACGAGCGCATAACAGAGGGAGAGCCATCGCGCAGGCGCACTCCACCCCCCCCCCCCAACGCAGGACAGAGGGAGAGCAAACACACTGCGCACTCCGACTGACACTCACATACATACACACACATACATACACAAGCACATACACATACATACAAAGACACACACACAAACATAAACACACACATATACCTACACATACATACACACATACATACATACACAAACACATATACATACACAAACATACATATACAAACACATATACATACACACACACATACATACACAAACACATATACATACTCAGACACACACACACATACACACACAAACACATATACATACTCAGACACACACATACATACACACACATATACATACTCAGACACACACATACATACACACACACAAACATACAAACACATATACATACTCAGACACACACACAAACATACACACACAAACACATATACATACTCAGACACACACACATATACATACACACACATATACATACTCAGACACACACATACATACACACACACAAACATACAAACACATATACATACTCAGACACACACACATACACACACACACATATACATACTCAGACACACACACAAACATACACATACAAACACATATACATACTCAGACACACACACATACATACACACACACATATACATACTCAGACACACACATACATACACACACACACAAACATACAAACACATATACATACTCAGACACACACACATACATACACACACACATACATACTCAGACACACACATACACACACATACACACACATACACAGACACACACATACATACACACATATACATACTCAGACACACACATACATACACACACACAAACATACAAACACATATACATACTCAGACACACACACATACATACACACACACATATACATACTCAGACACACACAAACATACACACGCACATACATACTCACATCTCCTAAATAGGGCACAGCAACGCGTGCCGGGATCAGCTAGTAAAATATAATATTATATTTATTATTTTACTAGCTCGGGGACCCAGCGGTGCCCGGGTTATTTGAGAAACGTATTAGTTGGTCGTTAGCAGTTAGTTATGTATGTGGCTGGCAGTGGTGTCAGGAAGTTAGAGAAGGCACTGCGAGTCCCATCATCCATGGCCCACCCTCCTCCAAACTGCAGCAGGATGTAGAGTGGGTCATGGGGTCTCTGTGTGCCAAGTTTGGTCTGCATTGGTCATTGGATGAGGGTCGCAGTGGTTTCAGTAAGTGAGTGAAGGTACTGCAGATCCCATCATCCATGGACCATCCCCCTTAGAACAGCACCAGGATGTAGAGTGGGTCATGGGTACTCTGTGTGCCAAGTTTGGGCCTGGTCTGTGATTTGTAGGGGCTGCAATGTTCTGTGGGAAGTGAATCGAGTGAAGGTACTGCAAATCCCATCATTTGTGGCCCACCCTGCCCTAAACTGCTCCAGGTTGTAAAGTGGGCCATTGGGCCTCTGTGTGCCAAGTTTGGTCCTGATTCACCATTGGTGTGGGCTACAGTGCTCTAAGGAAGTGAATTAAAGTACTGCAAGTCCCATCTTCTATGGTCCATCCTCCCTCAAACTGCACCAGGATGTAGGGTGCGTCTTGGGGGGGAGGATCGGGTCTGTGTGCCAAGTTTGGTCTTGTTCTGTCATTGTTGGGGGCCTAGTCAGGAAAATCAAGTTGAGGAAGCCTAACAATATCCCATGAGCTGAGGCCTAGTCAGGAAAATCACGTGGAGGAAGCCTAACAATATCCCATGAGCTGAGGCCTAGTCAGGAAAATCAAGTTAAGGAAGCCTAACAGTATCTCATGAGCTGAGGCCTAGTCAGGAAAATCACGTGGAGGAAGCCTAACAATATCCCATGAGCTGAGGCCTAGTCAGGAAAATCAAGTTAAGGAAGCCTAACAGTATCTCATGAGCTGAGGCCTAGTCAGGAAAATCACGTGGAGGAAGCCTAACAATATCCCATGAGCTGAGGCCTAGTCAGGAAAATCAAGTTAAGGAAGCCTAACAGTATCTCATGAGCTGAGGCCTAGTCAGGAAAATCACGTGGAGGAAGCCTAACAATATCCCATGAGCTGAGGCCTAGTCAGGAAAATCAAGTTAAGGAAGCCTAACAGTATCTCATGAGCTGAGGCCTAGTCAGGAAAATCACGTGGAGGAAGCCTAACAATATCCCATGAGCTGAGGCCTAGTCAGGAAAATCAAGTTGAGGAAGCCTAACAATATCCCATGAGCTGAGGCCTAGTCAGGAAAATCAAGTTGAGGAAGCCTAACAATATCCCATGAGCTGAGGCCTAGTCAGGAAAATCAAGTTGAGGAAGCCTAATAATATCCCATGAGCTGAGGCCTAGTCAGGAAAATCAAGTTGAGGAAGCCTAACAATATCCCATGAGCTGAGGCCTAGTCAGGAAAATCAAGTTGAGGAAGCCCTGCTGTCGATTTTGGGCCTGGTCTGTGATTTATAGGGGCTACAGTGTTGTTTGGGAAGTGAATCTGCTGAAGGTACTGCAAATCCCATCATTCGTGGCCCATCCTGCCCTAAACCGCACCAGGTTGCGAAGTGGGCCATTGGGCCGCTGTGTGCCAAGTTAGGTCCTGATCCGTCACTGCTGTGGGCCGCAGTGTCTGACTGCCCGAGGCCTTCCCTTTGCCCTCTGCGTCACCTTAGAATGTTGGAATGTAGATGGCCAATCAGAGACCTTTATGCAAATGCTGCCTCAGTGGCAAGCAATCGCCTCTGTCTGGTGCCTTAGAATGTTGGAGTTCTGAGGCTGGCCAATCAGAGTCCTTTATGCAAATAAGCCCACAGTGGGAGCCAATCAGAAAGCGGCCACATATCCGCACGCATACATACATACATACATACAAACACTGACTTTTATTATAGATATAGATAGATATAGATATAGATAGATTATATTATATTACAAATATGATATTAGATATTTAGGTAGAGATCTAGAATATACAGTACGTGGAGCTCTATATAACGGCCAGGCCTGGATGTCTGTGTCCCCCTCTGCCCGCCAGTCCTCGGCCAAGGGCCTGCGCGCCACGATCGGGGAGGCCTTTGAGCGGCTGCACCGGCTGCTTCGGGACCGGCAGAAGGCCATGCTGGAGGAGCTGGAGGCGGACACTGCCCGGACGCTGACCGACATCGAGCAGAAGGTGCAGCGCTACAGCCAGCAGCTGCGCAAGGTCCAGGAGGGCAGCCAGATCCTGCAGGAGCGCCTGGCCGAGGCCGACAAGCACGCCTTCCTGGCCGGCATCGCCTCGCTCTCCGAGAGGTAGGCCTCCTCCTCCCCCGCACCTAGGCCCTCCTTCCCTTCCCGGTCTCATGCCCGCTCTCGTTCCCCCGCAGGCTGAAGGGCAAGATCCACGAGACCAACCTGACCTACGAGGACTTCCCCACCTCCAAGTACATGGGGCCCTTGCAGTACACCATCTGGAAGTCCCTCTTCCAGGACATCCACCCAGGTGAGGAGACCCTGCTTCTCAACCTTCCTTGCTACCAGGACCATCTCTCCATCCAGCCATATGTATCTATCCATATGTATCTATCTGTAAGTATGTATGTATGTATTTATCCATCCATATATATCTATCCATATGTATGTATCTATCAATATGTATCTATCTATCTGTATGTACATACATACATATAGATAGATATATATGTATCTATCCATATGTATCTATCTGTATGTATGTATGTATTTATCCATCCATATCTATCTATCCATATGTATGTATCTATCCATATGTATCTATCTGTATGTATCTATTTATCCATCCATATATATCTATCCATATGTATCTATCAATCTGTATGTACATACATACATATAGATAGATATATATGTATCTATCCATATGTATCTATCTGTATGTATGTATCTATTTATCCATCCATATATATCTATCCATATGTATGTATCCATATGTATCTATCTATCTGTATGTACTGTACATACATACATACATACAGATAGATACATATGGATAGATAGATAAGATACATATGGATAGATACATAGGGATAGATACATATGGATGGGTAGATAGATACATACAATCTATCCATATGTATGTATCCATATGTATCTATCTGTATGTATCTATGTGTATGTATGTATCCATATGTACCTATATGTATGTACATACATACATATAGATAGATACATATGGATAGATACATACATACATATGGATAGATAGATAAGATACATATGGATACATACATACAGATAGATACATATGGATACATACATATGGATAGATATATACAGTATATGGATGGATAGATAGATACATACAATCTATCCATATGTATGTATCCATATGTATCTATCCATATGTATGTATCCATATGTATCTAACTGTATGTATCTATGTCTGTATGTACCTCTTTATCCATACATATATATCTATCCATATGTATGTATCTATCCATATGTATGTATGTACATACATATAGATAGATAGATATGGATACATACATATGGATAGATATACTGTATATGGATGGATAGATAGAATCCATATGTATCTATCGGTATGTATGTATCCATATGTATGTATCTATCCATATCTATCTATCTGTATGTATCTATGTATGTATGTATCTATTTATCCATACATATATATCTATCCATATGTACTGTACATACATACATACAGATAGATACATATGGATAGATACATACATATGGATACATACATACCGATAGATACATATGGATACATACATATGGATAGATTCTATGTATCTATCTATCCATCCATATATATCTATCCATATGTATGTATCCATATCTATCTGTATGTATGTATCCATATGTATGTATCTATCTGTCTATCCATTCTGTCTGTTTACCTACCTACCTAGTATTGTTTTGTCTATCTATCAAGCTATCTGCCCGTCCATCCATCTCTGTCTATCTCTCTGAGGGGTTGGACTGGCTGTCCTCTGGGGTCCCCTCCCTCTGGCTGTGTGTGTGACCCCATGCCTCCCTCCTTTCTCTCCCAGTGCCGGCCACGCTGACGCTGGACCCATCCACGGCCCACCAGCGGCTGATCCTCTCGGACGACTGCACCATCGTGGCGTATGGCAACCTGCACCCGCAGCCGCTGCAGGACTCCCCGCGGCGCTTCGACGTGGAGGTCTCGGTGCTGGGCGCGGAGGCCTTTGGGAGCGGAACGCACTACTGGGAGGTGGTGGTCTCAGAGAAGACGCAGTGGATGATCGGCCTGGCCCACGAGGCGGTCAGCCGGCGCGGCAGCATCCAGATCCAGCCCAGCCGGGGCTTCTACTGCATCGTGATGCACGACGGCACCCAGTACAGCGCCTGCACCGAGCCCTGGACCCGGCTCAACGTCAAGGGCAAGCTGGAGAAGGTGGGCGTCTTCCTGGACTACGACAAGGGCCTGCTCATCTTCTACAACGCCGACGACATGTCCTGGCTCTACACCTTCCGGGAGAAGTTCCCCGGGAAGCTCTGCTCCTACTTCAGCCCCGGGCAGAGCCACGCCAACGGGAAGAACGTCCAACCCTTGCGCATCAACACCGTACGCATTTAGCGGGGGAAACATTATGGGAACGAGTAATGTTGGAGTCATGCTGGTCCTCAAGGGGGGATCGTTTGCGGGGGCGCTTTTCCCGAAGGTGGGATTATAGAAGGACTAATGTTTTGAGGACCAGGTTCTTGAGAAGCTTCCTTGGAATCAACAATGTATTAATGGTCGGGTTCCTTGGACGGTATCTTAGAATGACTATTGGTTTTGGGATCAGGTTCTTGAGAAGCTTCCTTGGAATCAACAATGTATTAATGATCGGGTTCCGATTTTCTGAAGATGGGATCTTAGAATGACTATTGGTTTTGGGATCAGGTTCTTGAGAAGGTTCCTTGGAACCAGCAACGTTCTAATGTTTACGTTCCTTAAGAAGGGTCCTCAGAACGGCCAAGTGTTATTGAGAGGAATTTCCTGAAGAGGTGATCTTGGAATGACTATTGTTTTTGGGATCATGTTTTTAAGAAGCTTGTTTGGAATCACCAAACGTATTAATATTTATGTTCCTTAACAAGAAGATTCCAACGTTATTGGGAATCTTCTGAAGATGGGATCTTGGGATGACTATTATTTATGGGATCGGGTTCTTAAGAAACGTCATTGGGATCACCAACATTTACGTTCCTTAAGAAGAGTCCTTAGAACAATCAATGTTGTTGGGACCAATTTCCTGAAGATGGGATCTTAGAATTATTATGGGTTTTTGGATCAGGTTCTTGAGAGGGTTCCTTGGAATCACCAAAGTATTAATATTTATGTTCCTTAACAAGAGTCCTTGGAACTACCAACGTTATTGGGACCAATTTCCTGAAGATGGGATCTTGGAATGACTATTGTTTTTGGGATCATGTTCTTCAGAAGCTTCTTTGGAATCACCAACGTTCTAATGTTTACGTTCCTTAAGAAGATTCCATGGAACGGCCAACGTTATTGAGAGGAATTTCCTGAAGATGGGATCTTGGAGTAACTATTGTTTTTGGGATCATGTTCTTCAGAAGCTTCTTTGGAATCACCAACGTTCTAATGTTTACGTTCCTTAAGAAGATTTCATGGAATGGCCAACTTTATTGAGCCCAGTTTCCTGAAGATGGGATCTTGGAATGACTATTGGTTTTGGGATCAGGTTCTTAAGAAGCTTCCTTGGAATCACCAACATTCTAATGTTTACGTTCCTTAAGAAGATTCCATGGAACGGCCAATGTTATTGAGAGGAATTTCCTGAAGAGGTGATCTTGGAATGACTATTGTTTTTGGGATCATGTTTTTAAGAAGCTTGTTTGGAATCACCAACGTTCTAAAGTTTACGTTCCTTAAGAAGATTCCATGGAACGGCCAACGTTATTGAGAGCAATTCCTGAAGATGGGATCTTGGAATAACTATTGCTTTTGGGATCAGGTTCTTAAGAAGATTCCATGGAACGGCCAACGTTATTGAGACCAATTTCCTGAAGATGGGGTCTTGGAATGACTATTTCTTTTGAGATCAGGTTCTTAAGAAGATTCCATGAAACGGCCAACGTTATTGAGACCAGTTTCCTGAAGATGGGATCTTAGAATGACTATTGCTTTTGGGAACAGGTTCTTAAGGAGATTCCATGGAATGGCCAACGTTATTGAGACCAATTTCCTGAAGATGGGATCTTGGAATGACTATTGCTTTTGGGATCAGGTTCTTAAGAAGATTCCATGGAATGGCCAACGTTATTGAGACCAATTTCCTGAAGATGGGATCTTGGAATGACTATTGCTTTTGGGATCAGGTTCTTAAGAAGATTCCATGGAACGGCCAACGTTATTGAGACCAATTTCCTGAAGATGGGATCTTGGAATGACTATTGCTTTTGGGATCAGGTACTTAAGAAGATTCCATGAAACTGCCAATGTTATTGAGACCAGTTTCCTGAAGATGGGATCTTGGAATAACTATTGCTTTTGGGATCAGGTTCTTAAGAAGATTCCATGGAACGGCTAACGTTAATGAGACCAATTTCCTGAAGATGGGGTCTTGGAATGACTATTTCTTTTGAGGTCAGGTTCTTAAGAATATTCCATGGAACGGCCAACATTATTGAGACCAATTTCCTGAAGATGGTATCTTGGAATGACTATTGCTTTTGGGATCAGATTCTTAAGAAGATTCCATGGAACGGCCAACGTTATTGAGACCAATTTCCTGAAGATGGGATCTTACAATGACCAATGCTTTGAGGACCAAGTTCTTCAGAATCCTCCTTTTGATGCAGACCAAAACGCCATTGGCATCACACTCTTGGCTCACCCAACTTGTTCTACGTTAAGATCTTTCTCATGTGGACTGTTGTCGAGCCTATTTTGTATCTTTGCAATTCATTTCCTCTGCCTAAGTGTCGTATCTTACGTTGGTCCTTGTTGACATTCATTGTGTTCGTTAGTCCGTTGAGGTCGTTTTGCATCCCGATCCCGTCCTTTGGAGTATTAGCTATTCCTCATCTGCAAACTAGATCGGGAGGACCTCTAAACCTTCAACCAAGTCATTCATGAAGACGTTGAACCGAACTGGGCCCATAACCCTGTTCGTGGTACTCCACTAGACACTATAGAGGAGAATCGCCCTTTGGGTTGGGTCACTCAACCAATGACAGATCCACCTAACGGTAGTATTGTCTACTACACATTGGACTAGTTTGCGTATTGAGATATTAAGATGACACGAAATGAGTTTGCTCTTATGTTTTGCCTCTCTGTATCAACGGGAACGAGTCCCACCCTTCTCTCTCTCTGTGGGTCTTGACGTTTCGGTGGTGGTCGGTCTTGTCTTGTCGTGGGTTTGTCGGTGGGCAGCGGAAGCAAGGGAACGGGGGAAATAATAAATGGAACGTGGACGTCCACAGTGGTCTTGTGATTGTTTCAGGGAAAATATAATACACCCCATGGCCACAAGGGGGCAGCATTGGATATGTAAACAATGGGACACCATTCCTTTTTCTCTTGTGATGATGGGCTCTAGCTCCCCACTCAGTTGTATTATCCTGAATGGGTTGGGCTAATGGGAGTTGTAGTCCAACCCATCCATGATGAGGCTTATTTAACGTGGGTCTCTTGGGTCCAATCGGGCGGCAGATAGCGTTTCGAACTGTATACTATTGAGAACCGCAGACCCTATAGATATATAGGACGTCCGGTCCAAAGATGCCATAGAATCTCGCTGGAGGACCTAGAAAAATGCCTAGAGGGGAGGGGGACACAGTTTTGTTGGGTGTTCATAAATGAATGGCCATCTGTCAGTAGGGCTTTGATGGTGTCTTTATGCATGGAAGAAGGGTTGGACTGGATGGCCTCTGGGGTCCCTTACAACTCTAGGACTCTATTATTATTAATTACTAGCTTGGGGACCCGGCGGTGCCCGGGTTATTTGAGAAAGGCATTTTGTGCCAAGGTTGGTCTTTGGTACTTCAACTCCCATCATCCATGGTTCACCCTCCTCCAAACTGCATTAGAAGATAGAGTGGGGTCAAGGGGTCTCTGTGTGCCAAGTTTGGTCTGCATTGGTCATTGGATGAGTGTCGCAGTGGTTTCTCTAAGTGAGTGAAGGTACTGCAGATCCCATCATCCATGGACCATCCCCCTTAGAACAGCACCAGGATGTAGAGTGGGTCATGAGTACTCTGTGTGCCAAGTTTGGGCCTGGTCTGTGATTTGTAGGGGCTACAATGTTCTGTGGGAAGTGAATTGGGTGAAGGTACTACAAATCCCATCATATGTGAGCCATCCTGCCGTAAACCGCACCAGGTTGTAAAGTGGGCCATTGGGCCTCTGTGTGCCACGTTTGGTCCTGTTTCGTCATTGGTGTGGGCCACAGTGCTCTAAGGAAGTGAATTAAAGTACTGCAAGTCCCATCATCCATGGTCCATCCTCCCTCAAACTGCACCAGAATGTAGGGTGCGTCTTGGGGGTGTGTGTGTCTGTATGCCAAGTATGGTCTCTGTTGTGGGCCGCAGCGGTCTTGGGCAATGAGTAGAGGTATTTGCAGTCCCATCATCCATGGTCTGCCCTCTAAACTGTAGAAGGATGGAGACTGGGTCATGGGGGCACTATGGGCTGCAGTGGTCTGTTGGAAATGAAGGCTTTGAAAGTACTACCAATCCCATAATTCATGGAGGTACCTCAAGTCCCATCCATGGTCCACTCTTCTCCAAATGGCAGTTGAATGTAGAGTGGGTCACAGGGGCGGCGTGTGCCAATTTTGGTCTTGCATTGATTGGGCCTCTGTGTGCCAAGTGTGGTCCTGATCGGTCATTGGTTTGGGCCGCAGTGCGCTAAGCCAGTGTTCCCCAACCTTTTTTGAACTGCGCCACATTTTTTACATTTACCAAATCCTGGGGCACACCACCAACCAAAATTACACAAAATGACACTCGAACACAGTCATACATACAGTTAATATGTCTTTAAATGTATTTATACACTCAGGGTGAAACCTGGGCCTGTTTCGATGAACTCAACATAGATATCCTGGCAGGAATGGCAGAGGGCACTCGAACACAGTCATACGCATAGTTATTATGTTTTTGAATGTATTTATACACTCCGTATACAAAATGGCACTCGAACACAGTGATACATATAGTTATTATGTTTTTGAATGTATTTATACCCTCAGTGTGAAACCCGGGCCTATTTCGATGAACACAACATAGATATCCTGGCAGGAATGGCAGAGAGACACAAACTTCCCACACAGAACTCCCATAACCAAGAGAAAATACTATAAGAGTTTGGTGGGCATTGACCTTGGGTTTCGGAGTTGTAGTTCACCTATATCCAGAGAGCACTGTGGACTCAAACAATGATGGATCTGGACCAAACTTGGCCTGAATACTCAATATGCCCAAATGTGAACGCAGATGGAGTTCGGGGAAAATAGACTTTGACATTTGGGAGTTACAGTTTCTGGGATTTATAGTTAACACGCAATCAAAGAGCATCCTGAACTCTTGCAACAATGGAATTGAACCAAACTTGGCATATTGAACTCTCATCGAGGTACGTTTCTTAGGGTTTTTATACTTCTACACACTAGACTCTTCCTCCTCCCCTCCTGGAGGTTCCAATTTCCCACGGCACACCTGATGATCGCTCATGGCACACTGGTTGGGAACACTGCCTTAGAGTGTTGGGAGTTCTGAGGCTGGCCAGTCAGAGTCCTTTATGCAAATATTCCCTCAGTGGCAACCAATCGAAACGCGGCCACATATTCCTCCGCACTTCCCGCTGCAAACATTCTCTTTTATTATATACATAGATTATTATTATTATTATTATTCCTTCTGCATTAAAATATTGTCAAAGCCCTCCCAACAGATGGCCATCTAGCCTCTAAATAGTAGTAATAGTAATAATAATAATAAAGTCCTAAAATTTGAAGAGACCATAGGGGCCGTCCAGTCCAACCCTTCTGCCAACAACAACAACATCTTCTGCATGAAGGCAACATCAAAGCCCTCCCGACAGATGCCATCCCGCCTCTGCTTAATAATAATAATAATAATAATAATAGAGTCCTAGAGTTGTAAGAGACCCCAGAGGCCTTCCAGTCCGAGTCTTCTGCCATTAATTATTATGATGATTGCTCCCATGGGCAGAGCTTGGCTGGCCATCTGTCGGGAGGGCTTTGGTGGTGATCGTCCCGTCCCTCGTGCCAGCCGCTGGTCTTTGCCGTCCCGACATTTCTCTCTTGGCTTCGGCCCCAGGCCCTCCTTTGCGTGCATTGCGCTGGCCATCATTAGACCCCTTCATTTGGGGCGTGCCAGGAATCCCGTAAGACGTGTTGAGAGAGATGGAGATGGAGGGGCCGCCTCGCCCAAAAGCCCCCGTTCGGCGAAACCCGAACCCGCTTTCTCTCTGTCGTCGGGGGCTGAAATGTCACCCGACGACGGACTGGCTGTCATCGGCGAAGTGCTTCGCATGTCACTGGGGATTAGGACGATTTTTTCCGGCGATCTCGGGTCACCCCGTGCGCGCGCCTCATGTGACCCTCCCTGCGCACCCATTGCGTGCTCAGTGCTCCCATGGGAGAACAAGGCCACTGTTTGGAAGCTCAAAAATGTATGTTCGTCCATCTATACCAGTGTTTCCTAACCTTTTTTTGAGCCGCAGCACACTTTTTTCATGTACAAAATCCTGGGGCACACCACCAAGCAAAACGGCACTCGAACACAGTCATACCTATAGTTATTATGCTTTTGAATGTATTTATACCCTCAGTGTGAAACCTGGGCCTGTTTTGATGAACACGACATATATTTACAAAATCCTGGGGCACACCCCCAACCAAAACGACACTCTATTGACACTCTAACACAGTCATACATATAGTTAATATGTTTTTGAATGTATTTATACCCTCAGTGTGAAACCTGGGCCTGTTTCCATGAACACAGCATAGATATCCTGGCAGGAATGGCAGAAACTTCCCACACAGAACTCTCATAACCAAGAGAAAATACTGTAAGAGTTTGGTGGGCATTGACCTTGAGTTTGGGAGTTGTAGTTCGTCTATACCCAGAGAGCACTGTGGACTCAAACAATGTTGGATCAGGACCAAACTTGGCATGAATACCATGCCCGGATTACCCATAAGGCCAACGAGGCCATGCCCTAGGGCAGTGTTTCTCAACCAGTGTGCCGTGGCACACTAGTGTGCCGTGAGCGATCATCAGGTGTGCCGCGAGAAAAGCTCTCTGCCCCCTTCCTTCCCCCTCCTCCTGCCGAACTCCTGCTGCTTGGGAGAGGAGGAGGAAGGGCTTGAGTGGCGGCGAAGAAAAGAAGGGGCCGGGCGCCGCCTCCTTCGGCTGTTTCCCCAGCCAGCCTCCAATCTGCCATGACTCCCGCCACGACTCTCACCCCTCACTTGATGAAGCCGCGCGGAGGAGGAGCCCCGTCTACTGAAGCCCGTCCACCGCTCATGCTTCTCTGTGGGAGAACTGAAGCCAGGGGAGGGGCGGGGCATGGCGTGGCCTGGCTCCGCCCCCTCCCCTGGCTTCAGTGCTCCCACAGCTTTGCCAGCCTTGAGGGGGCAGTGCCAAGCCAGCATTGTGCTGGCTCTGCCACCGCTGGCTTGGCACTGCCCCTCAAGGCTGGCAAAGCTGTGGGAGAACTGAAGCCGCGTGGAGGGGGTGGGGCATGGCGCGTCCTGGCTCCTCCCCCTCTCCCTCCCTCGGCTTCGGCACTCCCAGCAGCTGCTCCCAGCAGGTCACCATCCCCCAGCCGTTCTTTACTGTGTTAGAGTGTCATTTTGGTTGGTGGCGTGCCCCCCGGATTTTTTAAATGTTAAAAGTGTGCCGCGGCTCAAAAAAGGTTGGGAAACACTGCCCTAGGGGTGCAAGCCGGGGGGGGCACAGATCATGGACCAACCCCCCCAGTCTGCGCCCCTCTTTCCTTCTTTCTCATGCCCCTCCTCGCTCCTTCTCCCGGCAAAGTCTCTACTCCGTCTCGTGCGCTTGTTCTTTCTCTCTCTCTCTCTCTCTCGCGCGCACTTTCTCGCTCTCTCACGCACACTCTCGGTCTTGCGCTCTCTCGCGCGCACGCTCTCTCGCACGTGCTCTCTCACGCGCTCTCCCGCTCTCTCATGCACAATCTCATGTTCTCTCTCGCTTTCGAGCACTCTCTCTTGCGCACTCTCTCTCTCGCTCTTGCGCTCTCTCTCATGCACGCTCTTGTGCATGCTCCTGCTTTCTTGCGCGCGTTCTCTCTCACGCACTCTCTTGTGCTCTCTCTCCTGCGCACACGCTCTCTCACGCTCTCTTTCGCGCTCTCTCTCGCTCTCTCTCCTGCGCACACGCTCTCTCACACATGCTCTCTTGTGCTCTCTCTCGCGCTCTCTCTCTCGCATGCTCTCTCTCGCTTTTTCACACACGCTCTCGCTCTCTCGCTCTCTCTTTCGCGCGCACTCTCGTGCGCTCTCTCTTGCGCTCTCTCTCGTGCACGCTCTCGCGCGCACGCTCTCACTTTTTCATGCGCGTTCTCTCACGCTCTCTTGCGCTCTCTCTCACGCTCTCTCTTGCGCTCTCACGCGCACGCTCTCTCACGCATGCTCTTTCGCGCGCTCTTTCTCTCGCGCACGTTCTCTTGCTCTCTCGCGTGCGCTCTCTTGCGCACTTTCTCTTGCGCGTGCTCACTCTCACTCTCTCTCTCGTGCCTTTGGAGCGAGTTTGCACCTGATGCGCTCTCCCCAAGCCTCCCGACTCCCGAGGAGACCTTCAGAGCACAGCGGAGCTTTCCAGCCGGTGGGAATGCCTGGGCACCTTGGAGGTGGCGGGATGGGGCCTACTCGCCTTTCCCTTCTGCTCCGGAGGCACCGTGGCCAAAGCCAGCCAAGTGGGGGTCTGAGTGGTGTGTGTGTGTGTGTGTGTGGGGGGGGGGCTAATTCCAAAGTGTGACCTAGGGCGCAAAAAAGTGTTAATCGGGCCTAATGAATACACAATATGCCCAAATGTGAACACAGATGGAGTTTGGGGAAAATAGACCTTGACATTTGGGAGTTACAGTTTCTGGGATTTATAGTTAACACGCAAACAAAGAGCATCCTGAACTCTTGCAACAATGGAATTGAACCAAACTGGGCATAGTGAACTCTCATGACCAACAGAAAGTACTGAAAGGGTTTGCTTGGGAATTGACCTTGAGTTTGGAAGTTGTAGTTCACCTACACCCAGACAGTACTGTGGACTGAAATAATGATGGATCTGGACCACGCTTGAAATGAATACTAAATATGCCCAAATATGAATGCAGATGGAGTTTGGGGGAAATAGACCTTGACGTTTGGGAGTTGTAGTTCACCTACACCCAGAGAGCACTGTGGACTCAAATAATGGTGGGCGGGTCTCTTCCTCATGGGGAGGGGGACACTCCACCCCTTTCCGACCCTCCCTCCGCTCACCTCAGCCAGAGAGCACACTGAACCCCACCTATGCGCAAACTTGCCCAACGTAACAAGCTTTAATCCCTTTAGAGCGCGTTTTTATTTTATTTTCGTTATCGTCGTCATCGTTTCGGGAATCCAAACACAATCCCGATCCTTTTCGGTACAGAACGCCCCAAGCAGCTGCCGTAAATCCCAATAACTGCGGTGCGCAAAGGCACGCAAATGCACACAGAGAATGGAATGGGTTTGGGAGGTCTCCTGCATGCGTACATACATACACGCATGCGTACGGAAACAGGGCTGGGAAGTGGCCAGGGGGATTCAAGGGGGAACACACCCACAGCAAGCACCACGCGGTTAGGAAACGAGGAAGATCCCTCCGTCCTTCTCGGGGCCGTCAACGCACTTCGACCGACTGCCTTATGCACGCTGGGCCCTCCCAAGGAGGCGTCTACACTGTCGGATTAATGCAGTTTATAGTTAACACGCAATCAAAGAGCATCCTGAACTCTTGCAACAATAGTCAGTTCCAAATCACTTTGGTGGAATCCCGGGAGCTGTAGTTGTGATCAACAATACCCATTGTGATCAAGTTATTATTGATTATTGATTATTATTCAATCACAATCATTATTATTATTATTATGGTTGTTATTTTTCCGCCATCATAATTATTACTATTATTAATGATTATTATATTACTATTTTTCCATCATAATTACTGTCATTAGTATTATTATTATTATTTCATCATTATTACACTGTAAACCATCTCTGAAGCTTTAGGTGCTCTTACTGCCTATTCCAGGGAAAAACAGCTTGCGCCATCAATGTTTAACATTGACACAAATGGCCAGCCACTGCCAGAAGGGTCATCTACGCTGATGATCGTGCCATCACCGCCCAAGCAGGGAGCTTTGATATGGTTGAACAGAAGCTCTCCAAAGCTTCAGGTAATTCCTATATAATTACTATTCTTCCTAATGGGAAGACACCAACCAAACCCTCCTGAAAGATGGCCATCCAGCCTCTTATTATTATTGTTGTTGTTGTTGATGTTGTTGTTGTTGCTACCGATTCTTAGAGGTGGAAGAGAGACCCAAAGGCCACCTAATCCAACCTTTCTGCCAGGTGGGAGGATGCCAACCAAGCCCTCCTGAAATATGGCCATCCAGCCTCTCATTATTATTATTATTATTGCTGCCAATTCCTAGAGATGGAAAAGACCCCCAAAGGTCATCTAGTCCAACCTTTCTCCCAGGTGGAAAGACACCAACTAAGCCCTCCTGAAAGATGGCCATCCAGCCTCTCATTATTATTATTAATTATTATTAATAATAATTATTATTAATAATAATTATTAATTATTATTATTATTATTGCTGCCAATTCATAGAGGCGGAAGAGAGACCCAAAGGTCATCTAGTCCGACCTTTCTCCCAGGTGGGAAGACACCAACTAAGCCCTCCTGAAAGATGGCCATCCAGCCTCTCATTATTATTAATTATTATTATTAATAATAATAATTAATAATTATTATTATTAATAATAATTATTATTGCTGCCAATTCATAGAGGCGGAAGAGAGACCCAAAGGTTATCTAGTCCGACCTTTCTGCCAGGTGGAAAGACACCAACTAAGCCCTCCTGAAAGATGGCCATCCAGCCTCTCATTATTATTATTAATTATTATTATTAATATTATTAATAATTATTATTAATAATTATTATTATTATTATTGCTGCCAATTCATAGAGGTGGAAGAGAGACCCAAAGGTTATCTAGTCCAACCTTTCTCCCAGGTGGAAAGACAGCAACTAAGCCCTCCTGAAAGATGGCCATCCAGCCTCTCATTATTATTATTAATTATTATTATTAATAATAATTATTATTAATAATTATTATTATTGCTGCCAATTCATAGAGGCGGAAGAGAGACCCAAAGGTCATCTAGTCCGACCTTTCTCCCAGGTGGAAAGACACCAACTAAGCCCTCCTGAAAGATGGCCATCCAGCCTCTCATTATTATTAATTATTAATAATAATAATAATTATTATTAATAATAATTATTAATAATTATTATTGCTGCCAATTCATAGAGGCGGAAGAGAGACCCAAAGGTTATCTAGTCCGACCTTTCTGCCAGGTGGGAAGACACCAACTAAGCCCTCCTAACAGATGGTCATTCTGTCCCTCATTATTTATTACTATTGCTGTTGATTCCTAGAGGTGGAAGAGACCCCCAAAGGCCATCTTGTCCAACCTCTCTGCCAGGTGGGAGGATGTCAACCAAGCCTTCCTGAAATATGGCCACCCAGCCTCTCATTAATTATTAATAGTAATTATTAATAATAATTAATAATATAATTAATATTTAATAATAATATTTAATTATTAGTAATAATAATCAATAATAATTAAATATTATTAATTATTATTATTATTGCTGCCGATTCCTAGAGGTGGAAGATACCCCCAAAGGCCATCTAGTCCAACCCTTTTGCCAGAGAGGAAGACACCATCTAAGCCCTCCCGACAGATGGCCATCCAGCCTCTGATTTATTATTGTTGTTGTTATTATTATTATTATTGAACGACAGCTCCCAGCCTTCCAACGGCGGTTATACTGCATGAATCCCCCAGTGTAGACGCACCCCAAGAAATGAATGCACCCGATTTGACGTTGAGCCCTTCCTGCTTTCCATGCTTCTCAGGGGAGCGCGTGCCACCACTTGAAGGCGAAGGGCTTGCGCTGGACGTTGGTCCCGCAGTGGACCTCTCCCAGCTGCTGGTGGTAGGAGGAGACGTCGTCGATGAAGGTGCACACCAGGCCCAGCGGCTCCAGCAGCCCGGACACGTGTTGCTCCAGGACGCACTCGTTCTCCACGATGGGGCCAAAGGGCCTCGGGATCCCCAGGTCCCGCGAGAGCACCACCATGTTCACCTGCGGGGGGAGGAGGAGAAACGTCAGCCGAGGGTGTGGTGCTGCGGCGGCAAAGGCCAATGCCATTCCAGGCGGCATTAAAAGTATTCGATACTGATTGGATGTAGGCTTCGGGATCTAGGAGTCACGCTGAGCCCGACGCTGCAGCGGAAAAGGCCAAGACGATCCCAGGCTGCATCAATAGATGGGTGGAAACAGTCCATGCAAAAGGGGATCTAGGAGTCTTAGTAACTTGCCGAGTGAGCATGACACAAGAGTGTGTTGCGGCAGCGGAAAAGGCCAAGGCAATGGCAGGCTGCGCTCGTAGGAGTACTAGATACATATCAAGCTGAACACGAGCCAAGGGTGTGATGCTGCAGCAGAAAAGGCCAATGTGATTCCAGGCTGCACTCATACGAATACACACACACACACACATACACACATCTATCTATGTATATAATAAAAGTCAGTGTTTGCGCAGAGCGGGAGGTGCGGAGGAATATGTGGCAGCGTTTCGATTGGTTGCCACTGTGGGATTATTTGCATAAAGGACTCTGATTGGCCAGCCTCAGAACTCCAACATTCTGAGGCAGCAGACAGAGGGGATTGGTTGCCACTGAGGGAGTATTTGAATAAAGGACTCTGATTGGCCAGCCTCAGAACTCCAACATTCTAAGGCAGCAGACAGAGGGGATTGGTTGCCACTGAGGGAGTATTTGCATAAAGGACTCTGATTGGCCAGCACCCAAGAATCCAAGCCTCTTCATTCAAACATGATTGGTTGCCACTGAGGGAGTATTTGCATAAAGGACTCTGATTGGCCATCTACATTCCAACATTCCAAGGTGACGCAGAGGGAAAAGGAAAGGCCTCAGGCAGTCAGTCACTGCGGCCCACAGCAATGACGGATCAGGACCAAACTTGGCACACAGGGGCCCAATGGCCCACTTCACAACCTGGTGTGGTTTAGGGCAGGATGGGCCACGAATGATGGGATTTGCAGTACCTTCACCCGATTCACTTCCCACAGAACATTGTAGCCCCTACAAATCACAGGCCAGGCCCAAAATTGACAGTAAGGCTTCATTAACTTGATTTCCCCGACTAGGCCTCAGCTCGTGGACATTGTGTATGGCTTGAATTAACAGTAACCCACCTTGGCACACAGAGCCCCTATGACCCACGCTACTTTCTACTGCAGTTTGGAGTAGGGTGGACCATGGATGATGGGACTTGATGTACCTCCATGGATTATGGGATTTGTAGTACTTTCAAACCCTTCATTCCCCACAGACCACTGCGGCCCAGAACCAAGACCGATAAATACTACACTTGGCACACAATGCCCCCATGACCCACACTCCATCCTGGTGCAGTTTAGAGGAGGACGGAGCATGGATGATGGGAATTCAAGTACTTCCACTCACTTCTTGAGCCCGCTGTGACCCTCATCCAGTGTCTGAGAAAGACCACACTTTGCACACAAAGCCCTCATGACCCACTCTACATCTTGGTGCAGTTCGGAGGAGGGTCGACCACGGATGATGGGACTTGAGGTACCTTGACTCATTTCCCGAGACTGCTGCAAACCTAATCCAATGACTGATCAAGACCACACTTGGCACACAGAGCCCCCATGACCCACTTTACATCCTGGTGCAATTTGGAGGAGGATGGACCATGGATTATGGGACTTGAAGTACCTTCACTCCCTTCCCGAGACCACTGCAAGCCAAGTAAACAACGGATAAGGACCAAACTTGGCACACAATGCCTTCCTCAAATAACTTGGGCACCGCCGGGTCCCCAAGCATATATATATATATATATATATATATATATATATATATATATATATACTAGCTGTACCCGGCATGCGTTTGCTGTGCCCTATTTAGAGATGGAAAGTCTGAGTATGTAAGGGTTGGAATTGATGCTACTTATGGTCTTGGTGGGTGTGTGCATGTGTATATGTGTGTATGTAGTGTATATATGTGTGTGTATATGTATATATGTGTATGTATGTTTATATATGTATACATGTGTATGTTACTGTATATGTGTGTGCATGTGTACATACACATGAGGGGGGGAAAGGGGGGAAGAAGGGGTCTGAGGCTGAGAGAGGAAAAGAAGGGGGCTGAGGGTGAGGGGAGAAGAGAAGGAGCCTGGGGCTGACGTAGGGGGTTGGGGCCGTAGGCTGAGGGGAGAAGGAAAGGTCCTGAGGCTGATGGAGGAAAAGAAGGGGGCTGAGGAGGGAAAAGAAGGCGGCAGCAGCGATTCCCGGTCCTTCCGTCCGGAGGGCAGTAGCGGCGAGGGCAGCGTCCCCACGCCTCGTCCTTCTTCACCCTCCGTCCTCCGGAGGGCTGGCTCAGGGGTGCGGAAGCTTCTCGGAGTAACCAGGAGGTCTCCGTGTGGTAGCCGCTGCTCCGTGGCGGCCGCCATCTTTCCTGGCGGCACTTTGGGCCAGGAGGGGGCGGGACCTCCGGTTTGCATTGTCAGTTTCCGGCCGGACCCTTTTCCTGACGGATTGACTTCCGTCGGAGCCTTTTAGGCCGGACCGGAAGCGGTTCGGCCGCCATGTTTTTTTGTAGTTTTCTGGGGTATTTTCAGTGTGGCTTCCCCGGAGAGCCCCAGAAGCGACCGATGCGGCGGAGAGCGGCTGCGGGTCTCCCTCTGTGAGGTGGCGGAGGAGGCGGGTTGGGCGCCGCCGGGAGGGGACAGGATGGGTTGGGGTTGGGGGGGAGTCAGAGTGCATAGTGTGTTTGCTCTCCTCTGTCCTGCGTTGTGGTGGGGGTTTGGAGTGTGCCTGCGCGATGGCTCTCCCTCTGTTCTGTGCTCGTGGCCAGCGCAGAACGGGAGCCTATGGGCGGTTTTGGGGGGCTGATTTTGGGGGTTGGAAGGTAGGAAGGTGTTTTTTTGTATGATGGTAATACCGTGGTCTGTGGGAATGTGTCTCGTTGGATTGGTGTTTCTGGGGGGCGTAGTTTGGCCGTGCATAACATCCTTTGCACGACCACTCAATTTTTATATATATAGATATATATATATATACACATACACACATACATATACACACACTAGCTGTGCCCTGCCACACATTGCTGTGGCCTATATTTGGTGAGTATTGGCCCCATAATTTTTTTAAGGTACTCACAACGACAACAACATTTATATATATATAGATATCAGATGCATTCTCAAGGGATCAAGGAGTCGAGCTGAGCCAAGAGTGGCATGCTGCAGCAGAAAAGGCCAATGCCATGCCAGGCTGCACCCATAGTACTATATGCAAATCAGTGGGCGGGTTGTGTACTGTGCCCGTCCGGTTCTCACCATGTTGGGGAAATAGGCCACGGCCTTGCCTTGCTTGTCCATCTTGAAGAGGGCGGGGATGTCGATGATGTCCTTCTCGGCCAGGCCCAGCTTTTCCTTGAGGATGTCCCGGTTCCAGTCGATGCATCTCTGCAAGAGTCAGGGGACGATGGGGTGCCCCTTCCTTCCTTCCTTCCCCCTCCTCCCCCAAAAAGGGACGCGGCTGCCAGGCCCGGATTACCCATAAGCCCACCCTAGGCCACGGCCTAGGGGTGCAAGCCGAGGGGGGCGCATTTCACAGACCAAAAAGAGTATACGTTGAAACAAAACCGCAACGCGCGGCATGGAGATTACTCTCTCTCTCTCTCGGGGGAGGGCGGGGGGAGAGTGCTGCAAGGGGGCAGGGGAGGAAGGAATGGCCCCTCCCCTCGCCATCGCCCCCACCCCCTTGATAAGGAAGAAGGGCGCGAGGAGGAGGCGGAGGGAAGCCCCCGGGGCTGCTGCCGGGCATGCGCGGCACCCAGGAACATGGCGGAGGAGGCAGAGGCGCTCGCGCCCTCCTGCTGCACATGCCCGGCAGCAGCCCCAAGGGCGGGGCTTCCCTCCGCCTCATCCTCCTCCTCGCCGAGCCGTCCTTCCTCCCCCGGGGCCGCTGCCGGGCATGCACGGCAGGAGAGCGCGAGCGCCTCTGCCATATTCCTGGGTGCCAAAAGGCCCAGGGGCTGCGAATAGGCCTGGGAGCGGCTTCCTGGGCTCCTACCTGGCCCAGGTGCACACGGGAGCCGAGCCACGCCTGGGCGAGGCCTTGCTGGCCCTCCGCACACAGCACATCAAGGAGGCTGGCGACATTGCCCACTTCCGGGAGCGTGGGGGGCTGGCGCCGCTGCTGAGGGTCCTGGTCGGCGCCCCCAGGCCCCACCACAACCTTGACCTCGCCCTCAGCATCCTGGGCAACTACTGCACCGAAGGCGGGAGCCGGGCCCGCGTGCGCCAGCTGGGAGGCATCCCGCCCCTCGGTGGGAGAGGAGAGGCAGGCGGAAAGAAGGAATGTGGGTGTGTCTGTGTGCGGTAGAGGTTGGTTTGGGGGCGTAATTCCAAAGTGTGGCCTAGGGTGCCAAAAGGGGTTAATCCGGGCCTGGCTGCTGCTCACCTGGACGTATTGGTTCTCTTGCACCATGACCTCGTTGGACACCACTTTGTTGACGGTCACTCGCTTCGTATCCGTTCCGGTGTAGCCTGCGGAGAGACAACAGCATTGCAAAAATGGGCCTGGGCTAGGGTGGATTTGACCCTAACTTGACCTAACAACAACAACAACAACAACCTTTGAACATGACGGCTTCCCCGTGTCCTTCTTTCTGCTTCTCTCTGAATAATTTATAGCAGGCGGAAGGGCTGGCCATCAGCATCCGGAATTGCTGCCGAGAAAGGGGAACATATAAATTGTTGTAATGCCGTTCGGTCTCTATAACGTCCCTTCCCTTCAAGTATTAAACCCGTTTGCCTTATGGCAGACGGAGGTTGGACTGGATGGCCCTTGGAGGTCTCTTCCAACTCTAGGATTCTATTACTATTATTATTATTATTATTATTATTAAAGAATGGTCACCTTTTTGCCAGGAACGGGGACAAAGGTGACGAACTCGTCCACATGGCCAACGGTTAGCCAGTCCGAATAGAGCTCGATGGGGGCCTGGACCTGCTGGGCGTAGAGGAAATCCCGGACCACTTTGGTCATCCTTCGCCCGGCGGAGCTGCCCGTTCGGGGGTCAAGAGGACAAGGTTAAGTAAGTATCCTTCAAGTTGCTAAAGTTTCAGGGAAAAAATGGCAATTATTATGACTTACGTGGGGAAGCTGCTCCCGATCAGGATGCGGCCCAAGGGGAACTCCTTCCCCTTGACCGTCACCGGAGGACTGACCTCCAGGTTCCCAAAGGAATCCAAGCTGGTCACCGCTTCGAAGAGGGGCTCCCGGGTCACGTAACCGAAATCTGGACCCTGCATCCCAAGACAAGAAGGAAAGCATCAACGAGCAACCTAGATGACCTAAAGGAGAGGCCTCCCGAAATAGTGTCACGCAAAATCAGTGTGTACAGAGATATCGTACTGTCTATTCTCCTTTATGGGTCTGAAACATGGGTCACCTATCGCCAGCACCTACGACTCCTCGAACGCTTTCATCAGTGCTGTCCTCGCACAATCCTCAATATACACTGGACCGACTATGTGACGAATGTTGCTGTCCTTGAGCAAGCAGGGGTTGCCACCATTGAGGCCATGCTATTGAAAACACAGCTGCGCTGGGCAGGGCAGGAGGTCTCTAGGATGGAGGACCACCGTCTCCCAAAGATACTACTGTATGTGTGTGTGTGTGTGTGTGTGTATATATATATATACTGTATATATATATATATATATATATATATATATATATATATATATGGTCTGTTTGACATTCTGCACTGGGCATCACTCGAGTATGACGGACATCACGAATGTTTCTCTGGCGCACTAAAACATAGTCAATGAGGTGCCATTGCTTGGATTGGGGATGCATCCAAGTGTCCTTGCTGTCCTTGAGCAAGCAGGGATCACCAGCGTTGAGGCCATGCTATTGAGAACACAGCTGCGCTGGGCGGGCACGTCTCCAGGATGAAGGACCACCGCTTCCCAAAGATACTACTCTATGGTGAACTCACCACAGGTCAGCGCAAGAGAGGCGCCCCCAAAAAGAGATACACCTCAGGCTCGACCAGATTGACCACCAACAATGGTCCACCCTGGCCTCACATCGGGAGGCATGCAGACGCACTATCCACAATGCTGCGGCCTCTTTCGAGAAGACACGCCGAACGGGTCTCAAAGAGAAACGACAAGAAAGAACCACAACTTGGAAAAACATCACCCAAGGAGACTTTCTGCTGTGCTTTCTGCAACCAAACTTGCCTATCTCAGATGGGCCTTTTTAGTCATTAACGCGCTTGTAAAAAGTGTGGGATGAGTCCTTCCTGAGAATCTTCGTTCGCGAAGTAATGCCGAGAGAGAGAGAATAGTATCGTTGTTATACCTCTCTTGCTTTTTTTATAGTCTGAAACATAAATGGATTTCACGTTTGGGCTTGGGTCCCATCCCCAAGGTAATAATAATAATACTATTATTTTTATGATTATCCCTATTACTATTATGTCGCCAACTCGTTTCAGCCAGGGAGTCCCGGGACCGCAAACAGCCGAAGAAGACAACGGGTGCCGTGTCCTGATGTTATCTCTCCCAAAGCCGGGAGGCAGCTGCCCTTGACAGGCAAATAAATAGACTTGTCACAACGCCGCGATAATCAAGAGAAATGATGTTGCGGCAGAGCTTTGTCCTGAGCCTTTGCTGAGCCCTCCCAATCCCCCCCAAGCCCACTTTGTGAGCCATCAGCAGACAAGGCCAGCCGGGAAACCCAAGAAGGGCCCCCGAACAGGAGCCGACCCCCGTTTCTTCAGAGGCTCTGCCACACGCGTCCTAAGTTCCCGTTGCTGGCTCCTCCCGCGGGGCACTGCGGGAACGAGGGAACACGAGGCGGGGCCTCCGGAGGCTCCCCCTCGCGCTTCCTCGTTCCCGCTGCCGGCTCCTCTCGCGGGGCATTGCGGGAACGAGGGAACGTGAGGCGGGGCCTCCAGAGGCTCTGCTTCACGCTTCCTCGCTCCCGCTGCCGGCTCCTCCCGCGGGGCACTGCGGGAACGAGGGAACGCGAGGCAGGGCCTCCAGAGGCTCCCCCTCGCGCTTCCTCGTTCCCGCTGCCGACTCCTCTCGCGGGGCACTGCGGGAACGAGGGAACGCGAGGCGGGGCCTCCGGAGACTCTGCCTCGCACTTCCTTGTTCCCGCTACCGGCTCCTCCGGGGCACTGAGGGAATGAAAGAACGCGAGGCGGGGCCTTCAGAGGCTCAGCCTCGTTCCTCCTCCGCTCCCGGCTCCTCTCGCGGGGCCTGGCAGGAACGAGGGAACGCGCGGCGGGGCCTCCAAAGGCTCGGCTTCACGCGTCCTCGTTCCCGCTGCCGGCTCCTCTCGCGGGGCACTGCGGGAACGAGGGAACGCGAGGCGGGGCCTTCAGAGGCTCTGCTTCACGCTTCCTCGTTCCCGCTACCGACTCCTCCCGCGGGGCACTGAGGGAATGATAGAACGCGAGGAGGGGCCTTCAGAGGCTCCGCCTCGCGCTTCCTCGTTCCGCTACCGGGCTCTCGCGGGGCAGTGCGGGAATGAGGGAACGCGAGGCGGGGCCTTCAGAGGCTCCGCCTCGCGCTTCCTCGTTCCCGCTACCGGCTCCTCTCGCTGGGCACTGAGGGAATGAAAGAACGCGAGGCGGGGCCTTCAGAGGCTCCGCCTCGTGCTTCCTCGTTCCCGCGCTCCGCCTCTCGCGGGGCATTGCGGGAACGAGGGAATGCGAGGCGGGGCCTCCAGAGGCTCTGCTTCACGCTTCCTCGTTCCCGCTACCGGCTCCTCTCACGGGGCACTGCGGGAACACGAGGCGGGGCCTCCGGAGACTCTGCCTCGCGCTTCCTCGTTCCCACTACCGACTCCTCCCGCGGGGCACTGAGGGAATGAAAGAACGCGAGGCGGGGCCTTCAGAGGCTCCGCCTCGCGCTTCCTCGTTCCCGCTACCGGCTCCTCTCGCGGGGCATTGCGGGAACGAGGGAACGCGAGGCGGGGCCTCCAGAGGCTCTGCTTCACGCTTCCTCGTTCCCGCTGCCGGCTCCTCCCGTGGGGCAGTGCGGGAATGAGGGAACGCGAGGCGGGGCCTCCAGAGGCTCCACCTCGCGCTTCCTCGTTCCTAGTGCCGGCTCCTCCAGCGGGGCACTGTGGGAAGGAAAGAACGCGAGGCGGGGCCTTCGGAGGCTCCACCTCGCGCTTCCTCGTTCCTGCTGCCGGCTCCTCCCGCGGGGTACTGCGGGAACGAGGAAACGCGACGCGAGGCCTCCGGAGGCTCCACCTTGCGCTTCCTTGTTCCCGCTGCCGGCTCCTCCCATGGGGCACTGTGGGAACGAGGGAACACGAGGCAGGGTCTCTTGAGGGGCACTGCGGGAATGAGGGAAGGGGCACTGCGGGGCCTCCGGAGGGGCACTGAGGGAATGAGGGAACGTGAGGCGGGACCTCCGGAGGCTCTGCCTCGCGCTTCCTCGTTCCCGCTGCCGGCTCCTCCCGCGGGGCACTGCGGGAACGAGGGAACGCAAGGCGAGACCTCCGGAGGCTCCGCCTTGCACTTCCTCATTCCCGCTGCTGGTTCCTCCCACGGAGCACTGCGAAAACGAGGGAACGCGAGGCGGGGCCTCCAAAAGCCCCGCCTTGCGCTCCCTCGTCCTCACAATGCCTTGTGGAAGGAGTGCCACTCGCACAGGGCAGAAGAGCCCCATCCGGGGATCGACCGTCTTTAGACCCACGATCAACCTCGTGGGCAGCCCTGATCTATGTCAAAGCATTGTCCAGGATTCTCTCTCTGCCTGTTTGTGTCACAAGGGCCTGTTGGCTTTCCTTTCTGAGCTGGAGAAGGGAGAAAGTAGTTCTTAGAGCAGGAGAAGGGAGAAAGTAGGCCTCCATCTCAGAGCTCAAGAAGGGGGAAAGTAGGGCAGGAGAAGGGAAAAAGTAGGCCTCCATCTCAGAGCTCGAGAAGGGGGAAAGTAGGCCTCCATCTCAGAGCTCAAGAAGGGGGAAAGTAGGGCAGGAGAAGGGAAAAAGTAGGCCTCCATCTCAGAGCTCGAGAAGGGGGAATTGTTCTCCATCTCTCTCTGCCTGTTTGTGTCACAAGGGCCTGTTGGCTTTCCTTTCTGAGCTGGAGAAGGGAGAAAGTAGTTCTTAGAGCAGGAGAAGGGAGAAAGTAGGCCTCCATCTCAGAGCTCGAGAAGGGGGAAAGTAGGGCAGGAGAAGGGAAAAAGTAGTTCTTAGAGCAGGAGAAGGGAGAAAGTAGGCCTCCATCTCAGAGCTCGAGAAGGGGGAAAGCTGGACGGGAAGGAAGGAGGAGGGTGGACGGGGAAGGCAGGGTTGTTTGAGGAAGGACATGGAAGGACTCCGCCGTCCAAATTAGCAGAGGTCGGGGTCAAAGGCGAGGGCCGGCCGGCGGTAAATGAAGTCGTTTGAGCCCACTTTGCGCAGGCGGCGTAATCCCACCTGGGGCGATTGGGTTTCGCGGAGAGCTCGTTCCGTTTGCCAAGAGATGCTTTTGCCCAGATCGCGAGAGGGAGAGGCGTACACGGCGCGGACCGAGAAAACGCCTGAAGCCCCCCGACAAAGCCAATGGGGTCACTCTCGCTCGGATTGCGTTACCATACTTTCGGAGGTCCGCCTTCCCCCGAGTAGAGGCCGGGCTATCCATTTCGCGGGCTTAACCCATAATCGTTCGGTAATCCCCAAGGAACGGAGGGGGGCGGGGACCGCTTGTTTTTCTCGTTTCGCGGCCGAGGACGGCGGCGGTGTCACCTTGCAAACGGGTGCGGAAAAAGCAGGATGCCAAACATCACCAAGCCAGGCGTGTTGTTGCCTCCGGGCCGCCTGTTTAGTTCATTTAGTTTGCACTTAGTTATCCAAATGTAAATAGTCGGCCCGGACGGCCGACATCGCTTGACCTTTGAGCGCAACAGAAACGAGAGCGAAACGGCGAGATGCAAAAATCGGATCTCTCGGCCCATCCGTGTGAAAATCCAGAAGGAAAACTGTCTTCTTTGGCAAGGGGGGGCTCCAAACAGCAGGGCGTTTCTCAGCTGCCTTTGGCCAGATAAGAAAAACAAACTGGGATTATATTGCCCAAATGTCCAGCTCACAAGGCCAGAGGTCAATTGCTCCAGGAGCCAAAGTTTGGACGAATGCAGAACTCGAATCGGACACACATGCAATTTGGGGGTGCATCTACACTGCAGAACGAATGCAAGTTTGACACCACATTAATTATCCAGGACCGTGGGAGTTGTAGCTTTACGTACTCCGGCTCTCGGGGTTCCATCGCACGGAACTACGGCAATCCACAAAAGCATACATACGGAAAATATAGTTTTCTGCACAGAAAGAAAGCTATATTTTGCACAGAAACCAAAGCATTTTCTGCGCAGAAACAAAACTATATTTTGTACACAAGCAAACATATATTCTGCACAGAAATGAAAGCATATTTCGCACAGAAACCAAAGTATTTTCTGTGCAGAAAAAGCATTTTCTGCACAGAAACAAAACAATATTCTGCACAGAAACGAAAGCATATTTTGCACAGAAACGAAACATTTTCTGCACAGAAACAGACATATATTCTGCACAGAAACTAAAGCATATTTTGCACAGAAACAAAACAATATTCTGCACAGAAACGAAAGCATATTTCTCGCACAGAAACAAAACTATATTTTGTACAGAAGCAAACATATTCTGCACATTAACTAAAGCATATTTCGCACAGAAACCAAAGCAATTTCTGTGCAGAAAAAGCATTTTCTGCACAGAAACAAAACTATATTCTGCACAGAAACTAAAGCATATTTCGCACAGAAACTAAAGCATTTTCTGCACAGAAAAAGCATATTCTACA
>JARBWK010000017.1:16779722-16847222 GCA_030556195.1 Anolis apletophallus | reverse complement strand
GAAGGAAGGGAGCGAGGGAAGGGAAGGAAAAGAGGGAGGGAAGGAAGGAAAGGAAGAGGGAAGGAAGGGAAGGAAGGGGGAATGGAGGGAAAGAAGGGAGGAAGGGGAGGAAGGGAAGGAAAAAAGGAAGTTAAGGAAGGGGGGGAAGGAAGTGAGGGAAAGAAAGAAGGAAAAGAAAGGAGGAAGGGGAGGAAGCAAGGGAAGGAACAGAGGGAAAGAAAGAAGGAAAGGAAGGAAGGAACGGAGGGGGGAGAAGGAAGGAAGGAAAGGAAGGTAGGAAGGGAGTGAAGGGAAGGAAATGGGGAAGAAAAGAAGGAAGAAAGGAAAGGAAGAGAGGGAAGGAAGGGAAGGGGAACGGAGGGAAAGAAGGAAGGGAGGGAGGGAGGGAAGGAAGGGAAGGAACAGAGGGAAAGAAAGAAGGAAATGAAGGAAGGAACGGAGGGGGGAAAGGTAGGAAGGAGAAAAAGGAAGGAAGGTAGGAAGGGAGGGAGGGAAGGGAAGGGAAGGGGGGAAGGAAAGGAAGAAAGGAAAGGAAGAGAGGGAAGGAAGGGAAAGAAAGGGGGAACAGAGGGAAAGAAGGAAGGAAGAAACGGGAGGAAGGGAGGGAAGGAACGGAGGGAAAGAAGGAAGGAAGGGAAGGAACAGAGGGAAAGAAAGAAGGAAAGGAAGGAAGAAACGGAGGGAGGAAAGAAGGAAGGGAAGGAACGGGTGGAAGGAAGAAAGGAAGGGGATGAAGGGAGGAAGGGAAAGAAGGAAAGGGAGGGAGGGTAAGAAGGAAGAAAGCAAAAAGTTGAGGAAGAGAGGGAGGGAAAGAAGGAAGGAAGAAAGAAAAGGAAGAGAAAGAACGAAGGAAGGGGAGGAAGTTAAGGAACGGAGGAAGGGAACGAAGGAAAGAAAGAAGGAAGGGAAAGAGAGAAGGAATAAATGGAAGGAAGTTAAGGAAAGGGGGGAAGGAAGGCAGGCAAAGGATCTCCTGAAGCAACTTCCCCTTTGGCTTTGGCTGAGCACTAAGGTGACCATATGATGCCCATCTATTGTGCGCCCCAATGTGGGGCAGATCTTTGAGCCCCAAAAGGTGAGCATGAGGCCCGAGTCCAGGCTTCATGTGTTCAGAAGGCAAAGCTAGTTGTGGGGAGCCCCCCCCTTTCTTCGTATGGGGCTCCTCACCTGCAGACAAAGACGTTGACCGGGGCTAACGTGTTCGGGGTCATGATCCACGGCGCCACCCGGTAGACCACGCTGTCGGTGAAGATCGGGGTCTGGGGGAGGCCCTACAAAGGGAAACGAAGAGACCCCAGAGAATAGGAATTAGTCAGAGAGGGGCGAACAGATGGCAAGGGGAAGGCATCGGGTTTCCTTAATGGCCCGCGGGCCTTTTATTTCCCCGTCCTGATTTATTTGGAAGGAAGAAGAAGCGAAAAGCCACCGGGGTGTCAGCTGCCAACGGGCGCATTAAGTGGCGCGAAGTGATGTGTCGAAATCCCACGTCAGCGGCTCCCTCTGCAGTTACAGCCACATGTCGGGCGCCAAAGAACAGAGAGAACACACCCGGAAAAACCATTCACAATAATAATAATAACAATAATAGTAATAATAATAATAAAAATATGTAGTTTTGTCGGGAAATTATGAGAAGAGCTAAATGGCAAAGTTTGCAAACCAAGCTAAATAATAACAATAACAATAACAACAACAGGGTATTATGAGAAGATGTAACTGGAGAAGTTTGCAAACTCTTGCAAAGTTTGCAAACCAAGATAAATAATAACAATAACAATAACAACAACAGGATATTATGAGAAGATGTAACTGGAAAAGTTTGCAAACTCTTGCAAAGTTTGAAAACCAAGCTAAATAATAACAATAACAATAACAACAACAGGGTATTATGAGAAGATGTAACTGGACTCTTGCAAAGTTTGCAAACACGTGCAAAGTTTGAAAACCAAGCTAAATAATAACAATAACAATAACAATAACAACAAAAAATTATGAGAAGATGTAACTGGAAAAGTTTGCAAACTCTTGCAAAGTTTGAAAACCAAGCTAAATAATAACAATAACAATAACAACAACAGGGTATTATGAGAAGATGTAACTGGAGAAGTTTGCAAACACTTGCAAAGTTTGAAAACCAAGCTAAATAATAACAATAACAACAACAGGGTATTATGAGAAGATGTAACTGGAGAAGTTTGCAAACTCTTGCAAAGTTTGAAAACCAAGCTAAATAATAACAATAACAACAACAGGGTATTATGAGAAGATGTAACTGGAGAAGTTTGCAAACTCTTGCAAAGTTTGAAAACCAAGCTAAATAATAACAATACAACAACAACAGGGTATTATGAGAAGATGTAACTGGAGAAGTTTGCAAACTCTTGCAAAGTTTGAAAACCAAGCTATATAATAACAATAACAACAACAGGGTATTATGAGAAGATGTAACTGGAGAAGTTTGCAAACACTTGCAAAGTTTGAAAACCAAGCTAAATAATAACAATAATAATAACAACAACAGGGTATTATGAGAAGATGTAACTGGAGAAGTTTGCAAACTCTTGCAAAGTTTGAAAACCAAGCTATATAATAACAATAACAACAACAGGGTATTATGAGAAGATGTAACTGGAGAAGTTTGCAAACTCTTGCAAAGTTTGAAAACCAAGCTAAATAATAACAATAACAACAACAGGGTATTATGAGAAGATGTAACTGGAGAGTTTGCAAAACTTGCAAAGTTTGAATACCAAGATAAATAATAACAATAACAATAACAACAACAGGGTATTATGAGAAGATGTAACTGGAGAAGTTTGCAAACTCTTGCAAAGTTTGCAAAACAAACTAAATAATAATAATAACAACAACATGGCAGGAAATAATGAGATGTAACTGGAAAAGTTTGCAAACTCTTGCAAAGTTTTCAAACCAAGCTAAACAATAACAACAACAACAACAACAACAACAACAACGGCAGGATATTATGAGACGATGTAACTGGAAATGTTTACAAACCAAGCTAAATAATAATAATAGAATAGAATAATAATAAAATATAATAATAATCTCTCAATATAATAAAGCGGAATGTTTGTATGTATGTATGTATGCGTGCAGAGGGATATGTGGCAGCGTTCTGATTGGCTGCCACTTTCACAGGCCACAGCAACCACTGCGGGTGATGGATCTGCACCAAACTTGGTACACATAACCCCCCTGACCCCCTTTATGTCCTGGTGCGTTTTGGGGGACATGACCCACGGATTATGGGATTTGTAGTACTTTCCAACACTTTGGTTCCCACAGACCACTGAGGCCACCAAAAGAGACCAATACAGACCACACTTGCCACACACAGCCCCCATGACCCACTCTACGTCCTGGTGCAGTTCGGAGGAGGGTGGACCATGGATGATGGGACTTGAAGTACCTCTACTCACTTCCCAAGTCTGCTGCGACCCTCATCCAATTACTGATCGAGACCAAACTTGGCACACATAACCCCCACGACTGCCTTCACCTCCTGGTGAGGTTCGGGGGATGACTGACAATGGATGATGGGATTTGTAGTACTTTCACACCCCTCTGTTCCCACAGACCACTGCGGCCCCCAACAAACACCGATAAAGACCACATTTGGCATGCAGAGCCCCAGTGACCCACTCTACATCCTACTGCAGTTTGGAGGGGGACAGACCATGGATGATGGGCCTTGCAGTACCTTCCCTCGCTTTCCAAAACTGCTGCAAACCTAATCCAATGACTGATCAAGACCAAACCTGGTACACAGAGCCCTCATGACCCACTCTACATTCTGGTACTGTTTCGAGGGGAATGAACCATGACCGATGGGACTCGCAGTCCCTTCACTAACTTCCAGAAGCCACTGCGAGCCACATAAACATCTGATAAGGACCAACCTTGCCACACAATGCCTTTCTCAAATGACCCGGGCACCGCCGGGTCCCCAAAGGTAGTAATAAATAAAAATAATCCACCTCAGCCAGGGCTTCCAAGAGGCTGACGTGGATGGTGACCACTCCATTGAAGGTCTCGTCTGGAAACCGAAGTCCTTCCACGAAGAATTCCAGCTCGGCCGAGCCACCCGTGTATTTGACCACGTGGAAGAGCTTCCTCCGGCCCAGGATGTGGATGTAGCGCTGGCCGAAAAAGGGGTCTAACGGAAGGAAAGGAAGAGCAAAGCTTGCAGGAAGGATGCCCCCTTGCAAATATCCATGCCCACCCTCGGACCCTTCCCCATATCTTCTAAATACAAGTGAGATGGGAAATAATAATAATAACAACAACAACAACAATAATAATATGTAGGCAAGATATTATGAGAAGCCGTAACTGGCAAAGTTTGCAAATTCTTGCAAAGTTTGCAAATCCAATAATAATAATAATAATAATGTCGGCAGAATATTATGAGAAGCCATAACTGGCAAAGTTTGCAAACTCTTGCAAAGTTTGCAAATCCAGCAAAATAATAATAATAATAATAATAATAATATGTAGGCAAGATATTATGAGAAGCCGTAACTGGCAAAGTTTGCAAACTCTTGCAAAGTTTGCAAATCCAGCATAATAATAATAATAATAATAATGTCGGCAGAATATTATGGGAAGCCGTAACAGGCAAAGTTTGCAAACTCTTGCAAAGTTTGCAAATCCAGCAAAATAATAATAATAATAATAATAATGTTGACAGTATATTATGGGAAGCCGTAACGGGCAAAGTTTGCAAACTCTTGCAAAGATTACAAATCCAGCCAAATAATAATAATAATAACAATAATGTTGGCAGGATATTATGGGAAGCCGTAACGGGCAAAGTTTGCAAACTCTTGCAAAGTTTGCAAATCAAACAAAATAATAATAATAACAATAATACTAATATGTTGGCAGGATATTATGGGAAGCCGTAACGGGCAAAGTTTGCAAATCCAGCAAAATAATAATAATAATAAATAATGTTGGCAGGATATTATGGGAAGCCGTAACGGGCAAAGTTTGCAAACTCTTGCAAAGTTTACAAATCCAGCAAAATAATAATAATAATAATGTTGGCAGGATATTATGGGAAGCCGTAACGGGCAAAGTTTGCCAACCCAGCAAAATGATAATAATAATAACAATAATAATATGTTGGCAGGATATTATGGGAAGCCGTAACGGGCAAAGTTTGCAAAACCAGCAAAATAATAATAATAACGGGCAAAGTTTGCAAAACCACAAAATAATAATAATGTTGGCAGGATATTATGGGAAGCCGTAACGGGCAAAGTTTGCAAAACCAGCAAAATAATAATAATAATAATAATAATGTCGGCAGGATATTATGGGAAGCCGTAACGGGCAAAGTTTGCAAATCCAGCAAAATAATAATAATAATAATGTTGGCAGGATATTATGGGAAGCCGTAACGGGCAAAGTTTGCAAATCCAGCAAAATAATAATAATAATAATATCGGCAGGATATTATGGGAAGCCGTAACGGGCAAAGTTGACAAACTCTTGCAAAGTTTGCAAATCCAGCAAAATAATAATAATAATAATGTCGGCAGGATATTATGAGAAGCCGTAACGGGCAAAGTTTGCAAACAAAATATTATTATTATTATATTAAATAATAATATTTTAAATAATATTTTTTTAAAAATAAATCAAACAAAATAATATTAATAATATTAATGTCGGCAGGATATTATGGGAAGCCGTAACGGGCAAAGTTTGCAAAACAAAATATTATTATTATTATTTTATTAAATAAGAATATTTTAAATAATAATATTTTATTAAAAATAAATCCAGCAAAATAATAATATTAATAATAATATGTTGGCAGGATATTATGGGAAGACGTAAAGGGCAAAGTTTGCAAACCCGTGCCCTATAGCAAGGCATGCAAGAGAGGACACATTAGGAGAGAGGAGCCACTTACTTTGCAGGTAAAAGACCCCGACTTTGTCTGAGTCGGAGACGGGAATGTAGAGGACCATCTCGTACCCGGCGGGGAGGCGCTGGGGCCCTTGCGTGCGCAGCATCATGCGCGACATGTCCTCCAGGTCTGGAAGGAAGAAGGGTCCGTGAGGCTGGAAAACACACGCGCCGCTTTCCCAAGCTCCAGGCGAGAAGCACGCGAGCCTACCTTCCTTGCTGAAGACTTTGTCGTCCTGGCAGTCTTCGGTGGCGGAGAAAGGGTTCTCCTTGTCGCAGTTGACCAGCAGGATGGCCCCTTGACCCTCCGGGCCCCACGCCCATGTGCCCTGCAAGCGCAGCAGCCCATTATTATTATGACCATTACTATTAAGCAGGCCCGGATTAAGACCTTTTTGCGCCCTAGGCCACACTTTGGAATTACGACCCTTTTCGCGTGCCGCCACTCGGGTCCCACCCCCAGAAGGAGTGACTCCCCCAGCAGGAGTGACGTCACTCGGGCCTCGCCCCCGGAGGGAGTGATGTTGTTTGGGCCCCGCCCCCGGAGGCAGCCCCGCCCCCAGAGGGAATGACATCGCTCGGGCCCTGCCCCCAGAAGGAGTGACACAGCTCGGGCCCTGCCCCTGGAGGGAGTGACATCGCTTGGGCCCTGCCCCGGTGGGAGTGATGTTGCTTGGGCCCTGCCCCGGAGGGAGTGACATCGCTTGGGCCCGGCCCCGGTGGGAGTGATGTTGCTTGGGCCCTGCCCCTGGAGGGAGTGACATCGCTTGGGCCCTGCCCCGGTGGGAGTGATGTTGCTTGGGCCCTGCCCCCGGAGGGAGTGACATCGCTTGGGCCCTGCCCCGGTGGGAGTGATGTTGCTTGGGCCCTGCCCCCGGAGGGAGTGACATCGCTTGGGCCCTGCCCCGGTGGGAGTGATGTTGCTTGGGCCCTGCCCCGGAGGGAGTGACATCGCTTGGGCCCTGCCCGGTGGGAGTGATGTTGCTTGGGCCCTGCCCCTGGAGGGAGTGACATCGCTTGGGCCCTGCCCTGGTGGGAGTGATGTTGCTTGGGCCCTGCCCCGGAGGGAGTGACATCGCTTGGGCCCTGCCCGGTGGGAGTGATGTTGCTTGGGGCCCTGCCCCGGAGGAGTGACATCGCTTGGGCCCTGCCCCGGTGGGAGTGATGTTGCTTGGGCCCTGCCCCGGAGGGAGTGACATCGCTTGGGCCCTGCCCCGGTGGGAGTGATGTTGCTTGGGCCCTGCCCCTGGAGGAGTGACATCGCTTGGGCCCTGCCCTGGTGGGAGTGATGTTGCTTGGGCCCTGCCCCGGAGGGAGTGACATCGCTTGGGCCCTGCCCGGTGGGAGTGATGTTGCTTGGGCCCTGCCCCCGGAGGGAGTGACATCGTTCGGGCCCCGCCCCTGGAGGGAGTGACGTCGCTCGGGCCCCGCCCCCGAAGGGAGTGATGTCGCTCAGGCCCTGCCCCCGGAGTGAGTGACATTGCTCGAGCCCCGCACCGGAAGGAGTGACGTTGCTCGGGCCCTGCCCCCGGAGGGAGTGACATCGCTCGGGCCCTGCCCCCAGAGGGAGTGATGTCGCTCGGGCCCGCCCCCGGCGGGAGCCCGCCCCAGAGGGAGTGATGTCACTCGGGCCCCGCCCCGGAGGGGAGTGATGTCGCTCGGGCCCCGCCCCCGGAGGGAGCCCGGCCCCTGAGGGAGTGACGTCACTCAGGCCCCGCCCCCAGAGGGAGTGATGTCGCTCGGGCCCCACCCCCGGAGGGAGCCCGCCCCCTGAGGGAGTGACGTCGCTCGGGCCCTGCCCCCGGAGGGAGTGACATCGCTCGGGCCCTGCCCCCGATGGGAGTGACGTCGCTCGGGCCCTGCCCCTGGAGGGAGTGACGTCGCTCGTCCCCACCCCTGGAGGGAGTGAGGTCGCTCGGGCCCCGCCCCTGGAGGGAGTGATGTCGCTCGGGCCCCGCCCCCGGAGGGAGCCCGGCCCCTGAGGGAGTGACGTCACTCGGGCCCCGCCCCCAGAGGGAGTGATGTCGCTCGGCTCCCGCCCGGAGGGAGCCCGCCCCTGAGGGAGTGGCGTTGCTCGGGCCCCTGCCCCGGAGGAGTGACATCGCTCGGGCCCTGCCCCTGGAGGGAGTGAGGTCGCTCGGGCCCCGCCCCTGGAGGGAGTGAGGTCGTTCGGGCCCCGCCCCTGGAGGGAGTGAGGTCGCTCGTCCCCACCCCCGGAGGGAGTGACGTCGCTCGGGCCCCGCACCGGAAGAAGTGACGTCGCTCGGGCCCCGCCCCCAGAGGGAGACTGCACCCTGAGGCAGTGACGTTGCTCGGGCCCTGCCCCCGGTGGGAGTGACATCGCTCGGGCCTCACCCCGGTGGGAGCCCGCCCCTGAGGGAGAGACATCGCTCGGGCCCTGCCCCCGGTGGGAGTGACGTCGCTCGGGGCCCGCCCCCTGAGGGAGTGACATCGCTCGGGCCTCACCCCAGTGGGAGTGATGTCACTTGGGCCCCGCCCCCGGAAGGAGTGATGTTGCTCGGGCCCCGCCCCCGGAGGGAGTGACGTCATTTGGGCCCCGCCCCTGGAGGGAGTGACATCGCTCGGCCCTGCCCCCAAAGGGAGTGATGTCGCTCAGGCCCCACCCCCGGAGGAAGTGACATCGCTCGGGCCCCACCCCCGGAAGGAATGACATCACTCGGGCCCCGCCCGGGAGGGGGTGGTGTCGCTCCGGCCCCACCCGGGAGGGTGGCGTCACTTGGCCCCCACCCCAGAGGGAGTGACATCACTTGGGACCCGCCCCAGAGGGAGTGATGTTGCTCGGGCCCCGCCCCGGTGGGAATGATGTTGGTCGGGCCCCGCCCCTGGAGGGAGTGACATCGCTTGGGCCCCGCCCCCAGAGGGAGTGAGGTCGCTCGGGCCCTGTCCCCGGAGGGTGTGATGTCACTCGGGCCCCGCCCCCAGAGGGAGCCTGCCCCCAGAGGGAGCCCGCCCCCAGAGGGACTGACATTGCTCAGGCCCTGCCCCCGGAGGGAGTGACATCACTCGGGCCCCACCCTCGGAGGGAGTGACGTTGCTCAAGCCCTGTCCCCGGTGGGAGTGACGTCGCTTGGGCCCCACCCTCGGAGGGAGTGACGTTGCTCAGGCCCTGCCCCCGGTTGGAGTGACGTCGCTCGGGTCCCGCCCCCGGAGGGAGTGCTGTCGCTCGGGCCTCACCCCAGTGGGAGTGACGTCACTTGGGCCCCGCCCTCGGAAGGAGTGATGTTGCTCGGGCCCCGCCCCCAGAGGGAGTGACGTCATTTGGGCCCTGCCCCTGGAGGGAGTGACGTCGCTCGGCTCCGCCCCCGGAGGGAGTGATGTCGCTCAGGCCCCCCCGGAAGGAGTGACATCGCTCAAGCCCCGCCCCCAGAGGGAGTGGTGTCGCTCGGGCTCTACCCCGGAGGAAGTGACATCGCTTGGGCCCCACCCCCGGAAGGAATGACATCACTCGGGCCCCGCCCCTGGAGGGAGTGATGTCGCTCAGGCCCCGCCCCCGGAGGGAGTGACGTCGCTCGGGCCCCACCCCCAGAGGGAGTGACATCACTTGGGACCCGCCCCCAGAGGGAGTGATGTCGCTCAGGCCCCACCCCCGGAGGGAGTGACATCGCTCGGGCCCCACCCCCAGAGGGAGTGACATCCCTTGGGACCCGCCCCAAGAGGGAGTGACGTCGCTCGGGCCCCGCCCCAGTGGGAATGACGTTGGTCGGCCCCCCCCCTGGAGGGAGTGACGTCGCTTGGGCCCTGTCCCCGGAGGGAATGATGTTGTTTGGGCCCCGCCCTGGAGGGTGTGATGTCACTCGGGCCCCGCCCCCAGAGGGAGCCCGCCCCCAGAGGGAGTGACGTCGCTCGGGCCCCCGCACCCGGCGGGAGTGATGTCGCTCGGGCCCTGCCCCCGGAGGGATTGATGTTGCTCAGGCCCTGCCCCCGGTGGGAGTGACGTCACTTGGGCCCTGCCCCCGGAGGGAGTGACGTTGCCCGGGCCCCGCCCCCGGAGGGAGTGACATCGCTCAGGCCCCGCCCCCAGAGGGAGTGATGTCACTCGGGCCCCGCCCCCAGAGGGAGTGACATCACTCAGGCCCCGCCCCCAGAGGGAGTGACGTCGCTCGGGCCCCGCCCCCGGAGGGAGTGACGTCACTCAGGCCCCAACCCCGGAGGAAGTGACATCGCTCGGGCCCCCACCCTGGAGGGAGTGACGTCGCTCGGGCCCTGTCCCCGGAGGGAGTCACGTCACTCGGGCGCCGCCTTCCGACTCTAGGATGCTATTATTATCAATATTAGATGGCGTCTTCCTTTATAGCAGAAGGGGGTTGGACTGGACTTCTACAAGGTATAGATAATATATTATTATATTATTTTATAATATTAGATCTGTTGGCGGATGGCGTCTTCCTTTATAGCAGAAGGGGGTTGGACTGGATGGCCCTTGGGGTTATATTACAATGTATATTATAATATTATAGTATAGATAATATATTATTATATTATAATAGACCTTGGATGGCCCTCTGTCGGGAGTCAATGTCCACCCCAATGGCTGTGTGTCCTACTCTCAACCTTCAAGGCAGAAGGGATCTCAATGTCCAACCGGTCAAGAAAGCCGTAAATCAGGGACGGGGGTTCCAAGGAGTCGCTGCGGAGCCACGAAAACCTATGCTCGTAAATCCTAAATTCGTTATGGACGTCGGAGGCAAGCTCTAGAGGGGGCAGCCTGTCCTCCGAGTAACGGTGGAGTAGAGCCTTGTCACAGCAGGGAGGCTAAAAGCAATGCCGGAAGGAGTGCCAAGGTATGCACTCTGCGCAAGGCCATACGGGGCGCCCCGGGTCTTTTTCCCGGAGAAAGGCCGGGAGGGAGAGTTCCTTGTAAATGCAAAGGCAGGCACCTCGGCTGACCCTTCGCTGGCCATTCCTTCCTTCCTTCACCTTAACAGCATTGTGAGTTGTCGTCTTCCCACCCCCACTTTGTGGTGTGCCACGAGGGCAACGCAATGTTGCATTTACCTTCTTTGGATGGTTCTTCTCCACCACTCCGTCCCGGTCCGCGTCGACGTCCAGGGAAATGGCTACGGACAACCATAGTTTGCTTGTCATGGCATTGATCGTACAAGTAACAAACCATAGTAACAAACCATAGTTTGCTTCTTGTGGTATTAATAGTACAAGTAACAAACCATAGTTTGCTTCTCATGTCTCTTAGAGTATGAGTAACAAACCACAGTTTGCTTCTTGTGGCATTAATAGTACAAGTAACAAACCATAGTTTGCTTCTCATGTCTCTGATAGTATGAGTAACAAACCATATTTTGCTTCTCATGTCTCTTATAGTATGAGTAACAAACCATAGTTTGCTTCTTGTGGTATTAATAGTACAAGTAACAAACCATAGTTTGCTTCTCATGTCTCTTATAGTACAAGTAACAAACCATATTTTCCTTCTCGTGGTATTTATAGTACGAGTAACAAACCATAGTTTCCTTATCATGCCTCTTATAATACCATTAACAAACCATGGTTTGCTTGTCATCGCATTTATAAAATAAGCAACAAACCATAGTTTGCTTCTCATGGCATCTATAAGACAAGTAACAAACCATAGTTTGCTTCTCATGTCTCTTATAATACGAGTAACAAACCATAGTTTGCTTCTCATGCCTCTTATAATACCATTAACAAACCATAGTTTGCTTGTCACCGCATTTATAAAACAAGCAACAAACCATAGTTTCCTTGTCATGACATCTATAAGACAAGTAACAAACCATAGCTTGCTTCTTGTGGTATTAATAGTACAAGTAACAAACCATAGTTTGCTTGTCATTGCATTTATAAAACAAGTAACAAACCATATTTTGCTTCTCATGTCTCTTATAGTACGAGTAACAAACTATATTTCCTTCTCGTGGTATTTATAGTACGAGTAACAATCCATACTTTCCTTATCATGCCTCTTATAATACCATTAACAAGCCATGGTTTGCTTGTCATCGCATTTATAAAACAAGCAACAAACCATAGTTTGCTT
Source organism: Anolis apletophallus (assembly GCA_030556195.1). Taxonomy (NCBI): domain Eukaryota; kingdom Metazoa; phylum Chordata; class Lepidosauria; order Squamata; family Anolidae; genus Anolis; species Anolis apletophallus. The sequence goes on along the minus strand of JARBWK010000017.1, from coordinate 16,835,242 downwards.
CTCATGGCATTTATAAGACAAATAACAAACCATAGTTTGCTTCTGTGGCATTTATAGTACAAATAACAAACCATAGTTTGCTTCTCATGGCATTTATAGTACAAATAACAAACCATAGTTTGCTTCTCATGCCACTTATAATACGAGTAACAAACCATAGTTTGCTTGTCATCGCATTTATAAAACAAGCAACAAACCATAGTTTGCTTCTCATGGCATTTATAGTACAAATAACAAACCATAGTTTGCTTCTCATGGCATTTATAGTACAAATAACAAACCATAGTTTGCTTCTCATGGCATTTATAGTACAAATAACAAACCATAGTTTGCTTCTCATGCCACATGGTAACAAACCATAGTTTTTGTAGTTATAAAACAAACAACAAACCATAGTTTGCTTTTCATGGCATTTATAGTACAAATAACAAACCATAGTTTGCTTCTCATGCCACTTATAATACGAGTAGCAAACCATAGTTTGCTTGTCATATTTATAGTATAAGTGACACAGAACCAAGACAAACTCACCGATGGCGGTCAGGAAAACCCCGGCTTGGTCAATGGGGTGCTTTCCATTTTCACCAAAATATCCAATTGTCACCTAAGGGGAGGGAAGGAGAGGGAGATGAACCTATCACAACAACAACAACAACAACACGAATAATTGGAGGAACAGAAAGAAAATGAGAAATCAGAGAAGGGAGGGAGGAAGGAAGAAAAAGAGTGTTGCAATGGATTCATGGACCCTTCCCCCCAGAGCTGGAGGGAGGAGAAAGCAGTCCCAGTGATGTCCAGTTGAATTAAACACAATGAACGATGGCCGAGGCCATTCGAGGACGTGGCCATTCCCGGCTCACCTTGTTGTCGTTGGCCTCTGCGCTGGGGCGAGTCATCTGGATGCGGAGGGTGGTCTTGGGGTCGAGTGGCCACCGCTTCCCTCCGTCCGCGGGGGCCGACTCCGCTTGACCGCCGGACACCACCTCCACCTCCACGCCATCTGTGTGCTTCACGCCGAAAGTGACCGCTTCGGCCGGGGCCGCGCTGCCAAAGGAAGGGGACGACCGAAGAAGAGAAAGAGTTGGAAGGGGCACCCAAAGGCCATTCAGTCCAACTCTTGCATACACATAGATAGATATCTGATATGATAGATCAATAGGTCGATAGATAGATAGGCTGATAAATAGATAGCAATGACAGAGAGATAGCAATGATAGATATCTGATGTGATAGATCAATAGATCAATAGGTCAATATATAGATAGATATCTGATATGACAGATCAATAGATTGATAGATAGGAAGGTTGATAGATAGATAGCAATGACAGAGAGATAGCAATGATAGATATCTGATGTGATAGATTAATAGATCAATAGATAGATAGATAGATAGATAGATAGATATCTGATATGACAGGTCAATAGGTCGATAGATAGGTTGATAGATAGATAGCAATGACAGAGAGATAGTAGTGATAGCTGATGTGATAGATCAATAGGTCAATAGGTAGATAGATAGCTATCTGATATGATAGATCAATAGGTCAATAGATAGGTTGATAGATAGATAGCAATGACAGAGAGATAGCAATGATAGATAGATATCTGATGTGATAGATCAATAGATCAATAGGTCAATAGATAGATAGATAGATAGATAGATGATAGATTGATAGATAGATATCTGATATGATAGATCAATAGGTCGATAGATAGGTTGATAGATAGATAGCAATGACAGAGAGATAGTAGTGATAGCTGATGTGATAGATCAATAGGTCAATAGGTAGATAGATAGATAGCTATCTGATATGATAGATCAATAGGTCGATAGATAGGGTGATAGATAGATAGCAATGACAGAGAGATAGCAATGATAGATAGATATCTGATGTGAAAGGTCAATAGATAGATAGATATCTGATGTGATAGGTCAATAGATAGATAGATAGATATCTGATATGACAGATCAATAGATCGATCGATAGATAGGTTAATAGATAGATAGCAATGACAGAGAAATAGCAATGATAGATAGATGATGTGATAGGTCAATAGGTCAATAGATAGATAGATAGACAGACAGATAGATAGCAATGATAGATATCTGATATGATAGATTGATAGGTCGATAGATAGATAGATAGATAGATAGATAGAGACAGATACACATAAATAGATGATTGATAGATAGGAAAGATCCTAGACTTGGAAGGGGCACCCAAATGTCATCTAGTCCAACCCCTGAAGACACATAAATAGATAGATAGATAGATGCATAAATAGATAGATCAATACCGAGACACATAAATAGATGATAGAGAGGAAGGATCCTAGAGTTGGAAGGGGCACCCAGAGGTCACCTAGTCTATTCCCTAAAGATACATAGATCGATGGATAGATAGATAGAGAGATAGATGATAGAAATATGGAATTAATAATAACAATAACAATAACTACTACTACTACTTTCAAAGTCAGGAATCAGGAACATGATTTTGCGTATTTTGTTACTATAGTGTTATGTGGTCAGAAGGCCACGCAAACGGTTAATTTTGCAAGACCAAGACTATTATTATTATTATTATTTTATTATTTATTTTATTTATTATTATATTTATTATTATTTATTGTTATATTTATTATATATATTATTATTTATTATAGTTATTATTTATTATAGTTATTATAGTTATTATTATTAATAATATTTATTATTTATTATAGTTATTATTTATTATAGTTATTATATTTATTATTATTATTTATTATATTTATTATTTATTATATTTATTATTTATTATTTATAGTTATTATAGTTATTATATTTATTATTATTATTTATATTTATTATAGTTATTATATTTATTATTATTATTTATTATAGTTATTATAGTTATTATATTTATTATTATTATTATATTTATTATTTATTATAGTTATTATAGTTATTATAGTTATTATATTTATTATTTATTATAATTATAGTTATTATTATTATTATTATTATTAGGGAGCCTTTCTGCGTGACCAAAACAACAAACGGGGCCAATGGCATCGTCAGCGAATGTCTCGGCCTCCCGTCCCTGGCATCGGCGGCGCGTTTAGACAACGGACAAAGGATTTGGGCAACGTCCAAGCACGGCTTACAAGGGGATTATTGTCTTTTGTCCTGAGGGATGACCACAGTCCAAAAAGATGGACGAGAGACTGACCGCTTCTGCAAGCATTTCAATTGGAGAGAGATTGACATAGCCTCTGAGCATGCACCGAGGGCCCTGCCAATGCCCTCCAACAACACTACATTGCCCACTACACAAGGGAATATTATTAAAATTGCATGAAATATTATTATTTTATTAAAAGTATTATTATTATAGTATTCAACATTATTATCATTATTGTATGTATGTATGTTTATGTGCGGAGGAATATGTGGCAGCATTCTGATTGGCTGCCACTTCCACAGGCCACAGCAACCAGCGCCGGTGATGGATCTGCACCAAACTTGGTACACACAACCCCCCTGGCCCCCTTTACGTCCTGGTGCGGTTTGGGGGACATGACCCACGGATTATGGGATTTGTAGTACATTCAAACACTTTGGTTCCCACAGACCACTGCGGCCACCAAAAAGGACCAATACAGACCACACTTGGCCCACAGAGCCCCCATGACCCACTCTACGTCCTGGTGCAGTTCGGAGGAGGGTGGACCATGGATGATGGGACTTGAAGTACCTCTACTCACTTCCCAAGTCCTCTGCGATCCTCATCCAATGACTGATCGAGACCACACTTGGCACACATAACCCCCATGACTACCTTCACGTCCTGGTGAGGTTCGGGGGAGGACTGGCAATGGATGATGGGATTTGTAGTACTTTCACACCCCTCTGTTCCCACAGACCACCGCGGCCCCCAACAAACACCGATAAAGACCACACTTGGCACACAGAGCCCCAGTGACCCACTCTACATACAACAGAAGTTTGGAGGAGGGCAGAACATGGATGATGGGACTTGCAGTACCTTCCCTCACTTTCACAGACCGCTGCAACCCTCATCCAATGACTGATCAACACCAAACCTGGCACACACAGCCCCCATGACCCACTCTACATCCTACTGCAGTTTGGGGGAGGGTGGACCACAGATGATGGGACTTGCAGTACCTTCAGTAATGTCATGACACCACTGCAACTCTCAATCATGAATGATCAAGTCCAAACGTGGCAGACAGAGCCTCCATGACCCACTCTACATCCTGCTGCACTTCTCAAATAACTCGGGCAGCGCCGGGTCCCCAAGCTAGTGTGTGTGTGTGTGTGTGTGTGTATATATATATATATATATACACACACACAGTGTATATATATATATATATATATATATATATATATATATATATATAGTATAAATGCGCCTTGCATATATAATTGAGTGATTGGGTGTGACACGAGGGCAAGCCACTTCTGAGAGAGCCTTGCATCTGGGATGGTTGTTTATCTGTTTGGACTAGATGGCCTTTGGGTGCCCCTTCCTCCAGCCTCGCATTGGCTATCTCCAGCCTTGCATTGGCTTCCTCCAGAGCCCGTCATCGTCACAGGGCCAGATGGCAGACCCTAAGGCAGCGGTGTGTAATCAGCCGGGCATTTGAAACATCCGCCAGGCTCTTCTGGATCTTCTTGGCAGAGGCTCAGAGGGTTTGGGCAAGGCCTCCGCTGACAAGTCACCCACTCGATCTCCATTGAACTCCACTGAACCTCCTCCTCCTCCTCCTCAGGAGGATTGAGACCTCACGCTCCTCCACCGAAGGGTTCTTGGCTCGGGATACAAGCGATGGCAAGGCTGGGAGGGGCACCCAAAGGCCATCCAGACCAACCCCTAAAGATACATATAGGATCCTAAAGTTGGAAGGGCCACCCAATGGCCATCCAGCCCAACCTGTCAAGATAGGTAGGTAGATAGGAAAGACCATAGTGTTGGAAGGGGTCCCCAAAGGCCATCCAGCCCAACCCCAGAAGGTACATAGAGAGAGAGGATCCTAGAGTTGGAAGGGCCACCTAATGGCCATCCAGTCCAACCTGCCAAGATAGATAGGTAGGTAGATAGGAAAGACCATAGTGTTGGAAGGGGTCCCCAAAGACCATCTAGCCCAACCCCAGAAGATAGAAAGATACTGTAGATAGGAAGGATCCTAGAGTTGGAAGGGCCACCTAATGGCCATCTAGTCCAACCTGTCAAGATAGATAGGTAAGTAGATAGGAAAGACCATAGTGTTGGAAGGGGCACCCAAAGACCATCTAGCCCAACCCCAGAAGATAGATAGATACTGTAGATAGGAAGGATCCTAGAGTTGGAAGGGCCACCTAATGGCCATCTGGTCCAACCTGTCAAGATAGATAGGTAAGTAGATAGGAAAGACCATAGTGTTGGAAGGGGTCCCCAAAGACCATCTAGTCCAACCCCAGAAGATAGATAGATAGATACTGTAGATAGGAAGGATCCTAGAGTTGGAAGGGCCACCTAATGGCCATCTGGTCCAACCCCAGAAGGTACATAGAGAGAGAGGATCCTAGAGTTGGAAGGGCCACCTAATGGCCATCCAGTCCAACCTGCCAAGATAGATAGGTAGGTAGATAGGAAGGATCCTAGAGTTGGAAGGGCCACCTAATGGCCATCTGGTCCAACCCCAGAAGGTACATAGAGAGAGAGGATCCTAGAGTTGGAAGGGCCACCTAATGGCCATCTGGTCCAACCTGTCAAGATAGATAGGTTAGTAGATAGGAAAGACCATAGTGTTGGAAGGGGCACCCAAAGACCATCTAGCCCAACCCCAGAAGATAGAAAGATACTGTAGATAGGAAGGATCCTAGAGTTGGAAGGGCCACCTAATGGCCATCTAGTCCAACCTGTCAAGATAGCTGGGTAGGTAGATAGGAAAGATCATAGTGTTGGAAGGGGCACCCAAAGGCCATCCAGCCCAACCCCAGAAGATACATAGAGAGATAGGATCCTAGAGTTGGAAGGGCCACCCAATGGCCATCCAGTCCAACCTGTCAAGATAGGTAGGTAGATAGGAAAGATCATAGCGTTGGAAGGGGCACCCAAAGGCCATCCAGCCCAACCCCAGAAGATACATAGACAGATATGGAGACACATACATAGATAGTGGTAGATGGTAGATGGATGGAGATAGATAGACCCAAACCTAGAATTGGAGGGGGTCCCCAAAGGCCATCTAGTCCAACCCCAGAAGATAGATAGATAGATATGGAGACACATACATAGATGGTAGATGGATGGAGATATAGAGATAGATAGACACAAACCTAGAATTGGAAGGGGTCCCCAAAGACCATCTAGTCCAACCCCTAAAGATAGATAGGAAGGATCCTAGAGTTGGAAGGGCCACCTAATGGCCAAGATAGGTAGGTAGGTAGATAGGAAAGATCATAGCGTTGGAAGGGGCACCCAAAGGCCATCTAGCCCAACCCCTGAAGATACATAGATAGATAGGAAAGATAGATACAGAGACACATACATAGATGATGGATGGGTGGGTGGATAGATGGATAGGAAGGATCCTAGAGTTGGAAGGGGTCCTCAAAGGCCATCCAGCCCAACCTCAGAAGATACATACATAGATAGATATGGAGACACATAGATAGATGGTAGATGGATGGAGATAGATAGATAGACACCAACCTAGAATTGGAAGGGGTCCCCAAAGACCATCTAGTCCAACCCCAGTAGATAGGAAGAATCCTAGAGTTGGAAGGGTCCCCCAAAGGCCATCCAGCCCAACCCCAGAAGATAGATAGATAGTTAGATATGGAAGAGTTGGAAGAGTTACCTCAAAGGCCATCCAGCCCAGCCCCTGAAGATAGATAGAGATAGATAGGAAAGATCCCAGAGTTGGAAGGGTCCCCCAAAGGCCATCTAGTCCAACCCTTGAAGATACTTAGATATAGATAGATATGGAGACACATACATAGTTACTACATGGATAGATAAAGATACATATAGATATGGAGACACATACATAGATGGTAGATGGATAGATATATAGATATATAGACAGACACCATCCTAGAGTTGGAAGGGGTCCCCAAAGGCCATCTAGTCCAACCCCAGAAGATACATAGAATGATAGACAGATAGAGATAGGAAAGAGATAGATGGATACAATTCTAGATGAAGAGGATTGTTCTGTACGTGTAATAAATAAGCATGACAATATATGAAATAATAATAAATGTAACAAATATAATAAAGCTAATATTAATAATATTTATTATTAATATTAATAATAAATAATATTTATTATTAATATTAATAAAGGTATTAATATAATAATATAATATTTCTAATATGCTAGACCCCTGGAAAGTGCCCAATATTCAGAGACGAATCCGAGACGTTTGGATTGGGCCTAACATGTGTGGTTATGCATATGTAAATAATAATACTAATATATATTATATTACATAAATAATAATATATAATGCAATATAATAATACTAAAGATAATATATAATCTAATAATTACGTTAAAATATATAATATAATTATCTATATGTAATAATTATTATATTATATATTTTTATTTAATTATTAGATTGTAATAATAATATTTATAATATAATAATAAAATAATATTTTATAATAATATTATAATAATATTAGTAGTTTATATTTTATTTAATTATTAGATTATATATCTATAATAATACTATAATATTTATAATATAAAAATAAAAATAAAAATATTTTATAATAATATATTTTTATTTAATTATTAGATTATATATCTATAATAATATAATATAATAATATTTTATTATAATAATATAATAATAATATACTTTTTATTTAATTATTAGATTATATATCTATAATAATAATATAATATTTATAATATAAAAAGAAAAATAATAATATTTTATAATAATAATATTATAATATGTTTTTATTTAATTATTAGATTATATATCTATAATAATATAATATTTATAATATAATAATAAAGAATAATATTTTATAATAATAATATAATTATAATATTAATAATATATTTTATTTAATTATTAGATTATATATCTATAATAATATAATATAATAATATTTTATAATAATATAATAATAGAAATAATATATTTTTTATTTAATTATTAGATTCAATATCTATAATAATATAATATTTATAATATAATAATATTTTATAATTATTTTATAATAATATTATAAAAATAATAATAATAATATATTTTATTTAATTATTAGATTATATATCTATAATAATATAATATTTATAATATAATAATATTTTATATAATAGTAATAATATATTTTTATTTAATTATTAGATTATATATCTATAATAATATAGTATTTATAATATAACAAATATATATTTTATTATAATAATAATATATTTTTATTTAATTATTAGATTATATATCTATAATAATATAATATAATAATATTTTATAGTAATATAATAATAGAAACAATATATTTTTTATTTAATTATTAGATTATATATCTATAATAATATAATATTTATAATATAATAATATTTTATAATAATAGTAATAATATATTTTTATTTAATTATTAGATTATATATCTATAATAATATAATATTAATAATATAACAAATATATATTTTATAATAATAATAATATATTTTTATTTAATTATTAGATTATATATCTATAATAATAATATAATATTTATAATATAATAATATTTTTATTATAATAATATAATAATATTAGTAAAGTATTTAACAGGTTTGGGGATCTGCAGCCAAACGATGGAGGGGGAAACCCCACTTCCTCCAGAAAGCAACAATGTTAAAGTTTTCTTTCTTAAAGGGGCCGCGTGCCTTTTTTTTTTTTGCAAAGTGGGGTCTCCCTCCCCCCCTCTTTTCCCCCTGCCTCACCCAAAGACATCTGTGGAGAGGCTTGTTCCCACCACACAAAGGGCCTCGATCCGGTTCCCGAACTGGAGCCTCAGGGTCCTTTCCTTGGCTTGCATGGCTTGCAATGTCCAGCTGCTGCCCTGCAGGGACTGACCCACTCCCAGCTGGCAAGCCCAGGCCACGCCCCTTTTCCCCGCACAGGCCACGCCCCATTCCTGGGGGGACTGATTTTGTAAGACCTCAGCTGCACTCCCCTCTCTTTATCTGGCCTTGATTGACATGCAAAGCAGCTGAGTCTCCAAGGACCACTATTATTATTATTATTATTATTTACTTATATATTACTTATATTAATATTCTATATTGTTATATTGCTATTAATATAATAGTGGAATATTAATATATTATTATTAATATACTAGCTGAGGACCCGGCGGTGCCCGGGTTATGTGAGGAAGGCATGGTGTGCCAAGGTTGGTTCCTATTAGATGTTTACATGGCTTGCAGTGGTCTCAGGAACTTAGTGAAGGTACTGCGAGTCCCATCATCCATGGTCCATACCCCTCCAAACTGCACCAGGAAACTGCACCAGTCATTGGATGAGGGTGGGGCATGGGCACTCCCATCATCCGTGGTGTCCCACTCAAAACTGCACCAGGATGTAGAGTGGGCCTGGTCTGTGATTGGGCCTGGCCTGTGATTTGTAGGGGCCGCAATGTTCTGTGGGAAATGAATTGGGTGAAGGTACTGCAAATCCCATCATTTGTGAGCCATCCTGCCGTAAACCACACAAGATGTGTAAAGCGGGCCATTGGGCCTCTGTGTGCGAAGTTTGGTCCTGATCCGTCATTGGTGTGGGCCACAGTGCTCTAAGGAAGTGGATTGAAGTACTGCAAGTCCCATCATCCATGGTCCCTCCTCCCTCAAACTGCACCAGGATGTAGGGTGCATCTTGGGGGGGGGGGTCTGTGTGCCAAGTTTGGTCTTGTTCTGACATTGTTGGGGGCCTAGTCAGGAAAATCAAGTTGAGGAAGCCTTGCTGTCAAATTTGGGCCTGGTCTGTGATTTATAGGGGCTGCAGTGTTGTTTGGGAAGTGAATGAGGTGAAGGTATTGCAAATCCCATGAGTCGTGGCCCATCCTGCCCTAAACCGCACCAGGTTGTGAAGTGGACTATTGGGTCCCTGTGTGCCAAGTTTGGTCCTGATCCGTCATTGTTGTGGGCCGCAGTGGCCGACTGCCTGAGGCCTTTCCTTTTTCCGCTGAGTCACCTTAGAATGTTGGAATGTTGGTTGGCCAATCGGAGTCCTTTATGCAAATACCATTTCAGTGTCGACCAATCCCCTCTGCCTGGGGCCGTAGAATGTTGGAGTTCTAAGGCTGGCCAATCAGAGCCATTTATGCAAATAATCTCACAGTGGTAGCCAATCTAAACGCTGGCACATATTCCTCCCACCGCACCACCCGCCGCCCGCAAACACTGACTTTTATTATATACATATATATATATATTTACTATATTATTTATAATATTCTATATTAATATTATATTATTACTATAATATTAGTATATAATATTAATATTCCACTTTTCTCTCTTGATTGCAGATTCAAAGGACCAGAAGATCTTCTAAGGACCAGAAGGCCTCTCTAGCTCTCTGTCTCTCTATCTCTCTATCTCTCTATCCATCTTTCCCTTATCTCTTTCTGTGTGCAAACCTCCCTCTAGTGGCCTATTTGGGAACTGCAGAAAAAAACACATTGCAGAAACAAAACAATCCCATTATTATTATTATTATTATTATTATTATTATTATTATTATTTATTGGCTGAAATGGGAAAAAAAAAGCAACTGATCCAAAGCCCTGCACTTCGCCATTGGTTCCGCAAGGTGGCGGCATCCCTCCAGTGACGAAAGGGGTCCCTGAGATCATCTGCTCCAACCCAATGTCCACTATCTATATATATATAAAGGAAGAGCCGTCGTGTGAAGACTACCTCAAACAGAGAAACCTTACAACGCAGAAACACAAAACTTGCCAACCGAAATAGGCCTCAAGCAAGGTACGTTTGTAGCAAAGAAACGTTCCCCCCCAAAACCTAAAAGGCCCCCAAAACAACGAGTAAAAATAAAACTACATTTCCCAGCATCCTCTGCGGCAGCCAGCAAAACCCATTGGCCAACATCAGTTACCATAGTAACGGTGGGCAAAGCCACTTAGAATGCTGAGTGATTTCAGTTGAGGGTTAAACTGCCACGGCCAAGATCTAGGAAGGAGACAAATAGGGCACCAGGGACACAGGCACCACTGACAAACACATAACCCCAGAATAACACAAAAGTAATACCTACACACAACACAATACGCACATAACACAACCTTGCGTCTGCTGCTCAACCCATTTGTATGCCATTCCTTCCTTCCACACAGGCATAAGCCGACCCAAAAGACAAGCCATGCCTCCTAAAAAGAACAGCATCGGACGACGACACACTCGCAACGCTACATACATCACACAAAAAAGGGCAGAACAAACGCCAGAACAGAAAGACACTGCACGACACTAGCTTTTGCCATCACCATAAACAAGGCTCAAGGACAGACACTACACATCTGTGGCATAGACCTTGACGCAGAAGGCTTCTCCCACGGACAACTCTACGTAGCGTGCTCCAGAACCTCTACATCAACACAGCAGACGGAAAGACACAAAACATTGTATATCCACTAGCTCTGCAGAACGCCAGGAACACCACACACCGACAACTCCCCAGGACTCCAACATCCCACCCACCAGAACAACCCACAACGACACAGCCATGACCCCAACAACACCATAAGTAACATCAATTCCAACCCTGACATACTCAGACTTTCTCGCATCTCCTAAATAGGGGACAGCAACGCCTGCCGGGTACAGCTAGTGTGTCTATAATTGAATTAAAGAACCTGAAAAATATATATATTTAGAGGGGGAAAATAGGACTTCAAAGTACAGGGGTGCGGAATGATTGCGGGTGGGAAAGGCAGCCGCCCGAATGCTATTTCGGTCCCAAAAGCATGCAACCTTTGGAGGCGAGGAATGCGCCAAGGCCCTTCCAGAAACACCCCCAGCATTGCAGAATAAGAAGAAACAACCCCATATAGATATAGATATAGATAGAGAGAGAGAGATTTGCGGTTTCTCATTTTTTATGTCTCCATCACAAAGACAAGATAGATCTGTCTATCTATCTATCTATCTATCTATCTATCTATCTATCTATCTATCTATTGACCTATTGATCTATCATATCAAATATATATCGACCTATTGATCTATCATATCAGATATCTATCTATCTATCTATCTATCGACTTATCGATCTATTGATCTATCATATCAGATATCTATTTATCGATCGATCGCTCTATTGACCTATAGATCTCTCATATCAGATATCTATCTATCTATTGACCTATTGATCTATCATATCAGATATCTATCTATCTATCTATCTATCTATCTATTGACCTATAGATCTCTCATATCAGATATCTATCTATCAATCGATCTATATCTATCTATCTATTGACCTATTGATCTATCTATGTATCTATCTATATCTATCGATCTATTAATCTATCATATCAGATATCTATCTATTGATCGATCGATCTATCTATTGACCTATAGATCTCTCATATCAGATATCTATCTATCAACCTATTGATCTATCATATCAGATATCTATCTATCTATCAACCTATTGACCTATTGATCTATCAATCAATCTATCTATCTATCTATGTATCTATCTATCGACCTATTGATCTATCATATCACATATCTATCTGTCTATCTATCGACCTATTGATCTATCATATGAGATATCTATCTATCGACCTATTGATCTCTCATATCAGATATCTATCTATCTATCTTTTTAGCTATTGATCTATCATATATCTATCTCATATGAGATATCTATCTATTGACCTATTGATCTCTCATATCAGATATCTATCAATCTATTGACCTATTGATCTATCATATCAGATATCTATCTATCTATCATCTATCTATCTATTGACCTATAGATCTCTCATATCAGATATCTATCTATCTATCAACCTATTGATCTATCATATGAGATATGAGATATATATCTATCGACCTATTGATCTATCATATCAGATATCTATCTATCATCTATCATTGCTATTTCTCTCTCTCTCTCTCTATCTACCTATTGATCATATCAGATATCTATCTATCTATCTATCATCTATCTTTCTATCTACCTATCTATGTATCACTATTAGGCCTGGTTAGGTTCATCGGATTCCTCGTAAATCGCTATCTATCTCTCTATCTCTATCCATCTGTTGAAACTCAAAGAGAGTCATTGCAAAACTCTTGCAAAATATATGTCACGATGTTCTTTCCTCGTGTGTTTCTTTTTTAATGACAGAACCAATGAGGAAATGGCATGCATGAGCCAGGAACTAAAAAAAAGCCGTGCTGGCCTTGGCGCCTTCTCACACCATCCTCGGTTGTTAGACTCTTTCCCTGCACATTATAGGATGAAGAGGAGGAGGAGGAACGTCCTCTTTGCCTGGAAGGGACGGTGGATGTCACACATTTCTGCAAAACCAGACGTTTACATTCGGAGAAGTCTGCGAGAGAAGACCGTTTGCTTTGGAGTGAGTGGACTCGTTTCTCAAGAAACGGGATCTGGGCCTTCTTTCTTTCTTTCTGCGATTCGGTGGCCTCTTTCCAAGGCAAACGGAAGACCAAGCCTTTCTGGAGACACCTTGAGAGACAAGGAAGCGACGGAGATACAATAAACGTGTCCTTCAATGTGCGAGACCGGGTTGAGTTGTGGTTGCGACCAGGAACAAGGATCCCAACCAGAATAAACACATCATAGTGTATTTCCTGGTCAAGTTGCCCAAACATTTTGGGCTGGAACAGGTTATTCTGTCCACAGGGAAGAAGCAGGTAAATAAACACATCAGAGCGCATTGTCTCTGTGGTTCGTACCGTATTTCGTGGCAGGTGACTCTTTCTGAGGCTGTCGTACCGTCCGAGCAATGCAGGGGTTCGGTTGGATGGCTTTTGGGGAGCCCTTCCAAATCTGTGATTCGATCTATCCATCTATATACCTATCTACCATTTATCTATCTGTCTGTCCGACCATCCGTCCATCTATCCATACATCTATTCATTCACTCATCTAACAATCTATCCATCCATCCATCTACCTATCCACCCCTCCCTCCCTCCCTCCCTCTATCCATTAATCTATCTCTCTATATCTATTTGTCTGTCTATCCGTCCATCCATCGGTCCATCTGTCCGTCCATCCATCCATCCATCCATCCATCCATCCATCCATCTATCTATCTATCTATCTATCTATCTATCTATTTGTCCGTCCATCCATCTATCCATTAATCTGTCCATCCATCCATCTATCCATTAATCTGTCTGTCCATCCATCCATCCATCCACCTGTCTGTCTGTCCACCCGTCCATCCATTCATCCATCTATCCATTAATCTATCTGTCTGTCTGTCCATCCGTCTGTCCATCCATCCATCCATCCATCTGTCTGTCTATCCATCCATCTGTCCATCCGTCCACCCATCCGTCAACCCATCCGTCCGTCCATCCATCTATCCATTAATCAGTCTGTCCGTCTGTCTGTCCATCCGTCCATCCATCCATCCATCCATCCATCTATTTATCTATCTATCTATTTGTCTGTCTATCCATCCATCCATCTGTCCATCCATCCACCCATCCATCCGTCCATCCATCTATCCATTAATCTATCTGTCTGTCTATCCATCCATCCATCTATTTGTCTGTCCATCCACCCGTCCATCCATCTATCCATTAATCTATGTCTGTCTGTCCATCCGTCCATCAATCTGTCCATCCATCATCCATCTATCTGTCTGTCTGTCCATCCGTCCATCCACCCGTCCATCCATCTATCCATTAATCTATCTGTCTGTCTGTCTGTCCGTCCGTCCGATCGTCCATCCATCCATCCATCTATCGATTTGTCTGTCTATCCGTCTATCCATCCATCTGTCCATTCGTCCACCCACCCACCTAAACCCACCCATCCATCCATCCATCTATCTATCTATCTATCTATCTATCTATCTATCTATCTATCTATCTATCTATTTGTCTGTCCATCCGTCCACCCACCCGTCCATCCATCTGTCCATTAATCTGTCTGTCTGTCCGTCCGATCGTCCATCCATCCATCTATCGATTTGTCTGTCTATCCGTCTATCCATCCATCTGTCCATTCGTCCACCCACCCACCCACCCACCCATCTATCTATCTATCTATCTATTTGTCTGTCCATCCGTCCACCCGTCCATCCATCTATCCATTAATCTATCTGTCTGTCTGTTCATCCGTCCATCCATACATCTATTCATCCATCCATTAATCCATCCATCCATCCATTAATCCATCAATCTATCAATGTATCCATCCATAATCCATCCACCCACCCATCTGTCCATCCCTCCACCCATCTATCCATTAATCTATCTATCTATCCATCTTTCTATCCATCTATCTGTCTGTCTGTCCATCTATCCATCCATCTGTCCATCCGTCCATCCATCCATTAATCTATCTATCTATCTGTCTGTCTGTCCGTCCATCCATCCATCCATCCATTAATCCCTCCCTCCCTCCATTAATCAATCAATTGATCTATCAATGTATCCATCCATCATCCATCCATGCATCCACCCAGCCATCTGTCCATCCGTCCACCCATCCATCTATTAATGTATCTGTCTCTGTCTATCCATCCATCCATCCACCCACCCCCCAATCTATCACCCTACCCTCACCCACTCATCCATCTACCTATTCCATCCTACCTACCCAGCCATCTATCACCTACCCAGCCACCTATCCCTCCATCATCCCTCCCTCTATCCATTAATCTACCCACCCACCCACCCATCCTAGGTGATCCTCTGTTGAGAAGGTTTCGATTGTGTCCTCCTGCCTGGCAGAAACGGGGCTGGGCTGGATGGCCCTTGGAGGTCCCTCCCAACTCTCGCACCATCTGGATTGCCCTGAAGCCCAATGGAGTTCCCTTCTCGGGAGGTGTTTGCATGGCCACCTGCCGGGAGGGCTTTGGTTGTGGACGAAATGGGATTATAGAGTGGGTGACCTTTGGAGGTCCCTTTCATTAGTGGACGGAGGGGGTCCCGGGCTCCAAAATCCCTTTCCAAGTTGAGCAACGGCAGCCGAGGAAGTTTGCCATTGCCTTGGCCTTTACCTGGCCGGACAGGTAAGGCCAAAAATCCCTTACGGAGCAAGACAAGTTGGCACCAGGTAGGGAGAGGTCTCTCTCTGTCTCTCTCCCAGGTAAAGAGATCCCTTGACACCAGGTAAGTCAGGAGAGGCAACCCTCCCCCGGGCTGGGCCCCTCCCTGCCTCTCGGGTGCCTCTGGCAGGTGACAGGCTCACCTGAGCTCTGCAGGGAAAGCCTTTCTGATCCCAAGGAGGTGGGATTACAAGGCCAGCGGCCTATGGCTGGGCAGGGCGGAGAGGGCATCACCAGGCAGGTGCCACCCCCTTGGCTCAGGCCCTCTTAATCCCCTCTCAATCCAGCCAGCCAGCC
Source organism: Anolis apletophallus (assembly GCA_030556195.1). NCBI lineage: Eukaryota > Metazoa > Chordata > Lepidosauria > Squamata > Anolidae > Anolis > Anolis apletophallus. The sequence continues at coordinate 16,818,651 of JARBWK010000017.1, read as the reverse complement.
AGGCAGAGGGCAGGACTGGACAGGACAGGCCATGGCTGACCAGCGCTGGGTCCGGCTCTCCACCGACCAGGCCACCAGCACCCTCTACGTGCTGGACACCGAGCTCTCCCTGGACGTCTGCGGGTAAGGCTGACCTCAGGGTCACAGAGCTTGGAGGGAGGGGACCCCAGGGGTCATCCAGCCCAGCCCCTGGACCTCAGGACATTAGATACAATCCATCCTCGAGTTGGAAGGGGCACCCGAAGGCCATCTAGTCCAACCCCAAATAGAGATAGGGATAGATAGACAGATACAGTTCTAGAGTTGGAAGGGTCACCTAAAGGTCATCCAGTCCAGCCCCTGATGATGGAGAGATAGATAGTTAAATACATACATAAATACATAAATAAATAAATAGACAGACACACAGATAGACCAATGCCATCCTAGAGTTGGAAGGGGCACCCAAAGGCCATCTAGTCCAACCCCAAATAGAGATAGAGATAGATAGATAGACAGATACAGTTCTAGAGTTGGAAGGGTCACCCAAAGGTCATCCAGTCCAGCCCCTGATGATGGAGAGATAGATAGTTAAATACATACATACATACATAAATAGACAGACACACAGATAGATCAATGCCATCCTAGAGTTGGAAGGGGCGCCCAAAGGCCATCTAGTCCAACCCCAAAGATTGATAGATGAATACAGATAGCATTCTAGAGTTGGAAGGGGCGCCCAAAGGCCATCTAGTCCAGCCCCAAAGATTGATAGATAAATACAGATAGCATCCTAGAGTTGGAAGGGGCGCCCAAAGGCCATCTAGTCCAACCCCAAATAGAGATAGGGATAGATAGACAGATACAGTTCTAGAGTTGGAAGGGTCACCTAAAGGTCATCCAGTCCAGCCCCTGATGATGGAGAGATAGATAGTTAAATACATACATAAATACATAAATAAATAAATAGACAGACACACAGATAGACCAATGCCATCCTAGAGTTGGAAGGGGCGCCCAAAGGCCATCTAGCTCAACCCCAAAGATGGATTGATGAATACAGATAGCATCCTAGAGTTGGAAGGGGCGCCCAAAGGCCATCTAGTCCAGCCCCAAAGATTGATAGATAAATACAGATAGCATCCTAGAGTTGGAAGGGGCGCCCAAAGGCCATCTAGTCCAACCCCAAATATAGATAGAGATAGATAGACAGATACAGTTCTAGAGTTGGAAGGGTCACCCAAAGGGCATCCAGTCCAGCCCCTGATGATGGAGAGATAGATAGTTAAATACATACATAAATAAATACATAAATAAATAGACAGACACATAGATAGATCAATGCCATCCTAGAGTTGGAAGGGGCGCCCAAAGGCCATCTAGCTCAACCCCAAAGATGGATTGATGGATAAATAAATAGACAGACAGATAAGTGCAACTCTAGAGTTGGAAGGGGCGCCCAAAGGCCATCTAGTCCAACCCCAAATATAGATAGAGATAGATAGATACAGTTCTAGAGTTGGAAGGGTCACCCAAAGGTCATCCAGTCCAGCCCCTGATGATGGAGAGATAGATAGTTAAATAAATACATACATAAATAAATACATAAATAAATAGACAACAGATAGATCACTGCCATCCTAGAGTTGGAAGGGGCGCCCAAAGGCCATCTAGCTCAACCCCAAAGATGGATTGATGGATAAATAAATAGACAGACAGATAGGTGCAACTCTAGAGTTGGAAGGGGCACCCAAAGGCCATCCAGTCCAGCCCCAAAGATTGATAGATGAATAGACAGACAGACAGCATTCTATAGTTGGAAGGGGTATCCAAAGGCCATCCAGCCCAACCCCATAAGAAATAGATACCGTGTTCCCCCGATAGTATGACACCCCCGATAGTAAGACGTATCGGGGGTGTCAGGGGGGTCGGCTAATATAAGCCGTACCCCAAAAGTAAGCCGTACCCCGAAAGACGCGACGCCGCGCCGCCCGCCTCTTGCTCCTTCTCCTTTCCCACTCGAATGGACGAAGGGTGGGGGGACAGGAAAAGGAGCAAGAGGCGGGGCGAAGCGGTGTCGCGTCACTCTGGCGCGGCGCCCCTTTGCGCCGCCTCTTGCTCCTTCTTTCCCCCTCCCTTCGTCCATTTGAGTGGACGAAGGAAGGGAGGGGGAAAGAAGGAGCAAGAGGCGTGGCGGCGGGGTACGTCTTACTTTATATAAGACGTACCCCGAAAGTAGGACGTAGTGGGGCTTTTGGGGGTAAAAAGAAAGTAAGACGCTGTCTTACTTTCGGGGAAACACGGTATTATAGATAGATGATAGAGATAGGTAGATGCAATCCTAGAGTTGGAAGGGGCACCCAGATAGATAGATAGATACACAGACAGATAGGTGCAACTCTAGAGTTGGAAGGGGCACCCAAAGGCCATCCAGCCCAACCCCAAAGATGGATAGATAAATAGACAGGCAGGTAGATACAATCCTAAAGTTGGAAGGGGCACCCAAAGGCCATCCAGCCCAGCCCCTGAAGTTGGGAGAGATAGATAGTTAAATAAATACATAAATAGACAGACACACAGATAGATAGATGCAATCCTAGAGTTGGAAGGGGCACCCAAAGGCCATCCAGCCCAACCCCATAAGAGATAGATATTATAGATAGCTAGCTACAGGTAGATAGATACCATTCTAGAGTTGGAAGGGGCGCCCAAAGGCCATCCAGCCCAACCCCAAAGAGAGATAGGTAGGTAGTCTACTCCCAAGGCGTGCCTTCCTTCCTCTCTCTCCCTCGACTTGGGAGTGATGACGGGTTGCCGCACTCCTCCATCTGCAAGTCAAACGCTTTGCCTTTTGCTGCCTCAGCCCTTGCCCTCCCATTGCGCTCGCCAAACACATTTGGAAACAGTTTCTCCATTCGCAAAGTGTATCGTACCTATCAATCCATCCATTATCTATATAATATCTATCATCAATGGATAATATCTATCCATCTATAATATGCATCTATCATCTATCTACCCACCTCTATCTATCTATCTATCTATCTATCTATCTATCTATCTATCTATCTATCTATCTATCTATCAATTCATCCATCCATCCATCTCGTATCTATAATATCTATTTAGCTATCTATAATATTGATGATATATCTATCATTTCTAATGCCCGGGTTATGTGAGAAAGGCATTGTGTGCCAAGGTTGGCCCTTATTAGATGTTTACGTGGCTCGCAGTGGTCTCAGGAAGTCCCGTCAGCCATGGTCCATTGCTTTGAACCAGATTATATGAGTGTGGACTCGGAAAACCCAGTTCAAAGCCGATATGGTGGGTTTTTCTGCCGTAACATTCAGGGTTATAAGCCTGTGTGGAAGGTCCTTGGGTTATCTGAGTTCCTCCCACCATGGCTGACTGCCTCAGGCCTTTGCCTTCTCCCCCTCTGGCAGTTTAGAGTGTCGGAATGTTCATGTTGGCGACTGCCTCAGGCCTTTGCCTTATCTCCCCCTCTGGCAGTTTAGAGTGTCGGAATGTTCGTGCTGGCGACTGCCTCAGGCCTTTGCCTTATCTCCCCCTCTGGCAGTTTAGAGTGTCGGAATGTTCGTGTTGGCGACTGCCTCAGGCCTTTGCCTTATCTCCCCTCTGGCAGTTTAGAGTGTCGGAATGTTCGTGTTGGCGACTGCCTCAGGCCTTTGCCTTATCTCCCCCTCTGGCAGTTTAGAGTGTCGGAATGTTCGTGTTGGCGACTGCCTCAGGCCTTTGCCTTATCTCCCCCTCTGGCAGTTTAGAGTGTCGGAATGTTCGTGTTGGCGACTGCCTCAGGCCTTTGCCTTATCCCCCTCTGGCAGTTTAGAGTGTCGGAATGTTCGTGTTGGCGACTGCCTCAGGCCTTTGCCTTATCTCCCCCTCTGGCAGTTTAGAGTGTCGGAATGTTCGTGTTGGCGACTGCCTCAGGCCTTTGCCTTATCTCCCCTCTGGCAGTTTAGAGTGTCGGAATGTTCGTGCTGGCGACTGCCTCAGGCCTTTGCCTATCTCCCCCTCTGGCAGTTTAGAGTGTCGGAATGTTCGTGTTGGCGACTGCCTCAGGCCTTTGCCTTCTCCCCCTCTGGCAGTTTAGAGTGTCGGAATGTTCGTGTTGGCGACTGCCTCAGGCCTTTGCCTTCTCCCCCTCTGGCAGTTTAGAGTGTCGGAATGTTCGTGTTGGCGACTGCCTCAGGCCTTTGCCTTATCCCCCTCTGGCAGTTTAGAGTGTCGGAATGTTCGTGCTGGTGACTGCCTCAGGCCTTTGCCTTCTCCCCCTCTGGCAGTTTAGAGTGTCGGAATGTTCGTGTTGGCGACTGCCTCAGGCCTTTGCCTTATCTCCCCCTCTGGCAGTTTAGAGTGTCGGAATGTTCGTGTTGGCGACTGCCTCAGGCCTTTGCCTTATCTCCCCCTCTGGCAGTTTAGAGTGTCGGAATGTTCGTGTTGGCGACTGCCTCAGGCCTTTGCCTTCTCCCCCTCTGGCAGTTTAGAGTGTCGGAATGTTCGTGTTGGCGACTGCCTCAGGCCTTTGCCTTCTCCAGAGTGTCGGAATGTTCGTGTTGGCGACTGCCTCAGGCCTTTGCCTTATCTCCCCTCTGGCAGTTTAGAGTGTCGGAATGTTCATGTTGGCGACTGCCTCAGGCCTTTGCCTTGTCTCCCCTCTGGCAGTTTAAGTGTCGGAATGTTCGTGTTGGCAACTGCCTCAGGCCTTTGCCTTATCCCCCTCTGGCAGTTTCGAGTGTCGGAATATTCATGTTGGCTGGCCAATTAGAGGCATTATGCAAATACTCCCTCACTTGCAACCAATCATGTTGTCAGAACGTAGAGGTTGGGAGCCAATCCATCCGCCCATCTATCATCTATAATATTTATGTAGTAGCCACCTATCTATAATATCTATCTACAATCTATCCATCTGTCTGTCATCTAATATCCGCCCATCTATCTATGATTGACAAGTGGATTGATAGAGAGATACGATGCTTTGATGGCAGACGTGTGCATAGTCCCATCCCACGAAGGTGTGTGTAATTGGGAAGCGAAGGTGTGATTTGTGCCTCGGGCGCCCTTGGCTCTGAGCCGGCTCTCCTTACCTGGCGGCGGCGGAGCCAATCTTGCTGAGCCACTTGGGCACCGAAGCCAAAGGAAGGCCCAGACTCCCAACGCCCACAGAGCTGCCACTTGGGCAGAGACACTGATTCAGCACCTGCCTTGCCAAACCCACAACTCCCAGGAGTTGAGCCCTGGCACGACGGGGAAGCGGGGCCCAAACCACGGAACACCCCTCCCCCACCCAAAAAAATTTGGCCTCTCTGGACCCGCCTCGGGGAAAACACTGATTTGCACAACCAAGTTCTCCGGAACGGTCCCAGCCCAAAACCACAAAACCGAGCTCTTGCCCAATGCCCAAAGGTATTTTGGGGCGGTTCGGGCGAAAACAAAGACCGGCCTATTTAATCCCGGCCATTGTTTCAGTTGCGTCAACTTGTTTCCTGAAAGCCGTTCCAATAGATTGTGCAACAGGGCAGGACAGGGACGGATCGCTAGAGGGGTGTGTGTGTGTGTGTGTGTGTGTGTGTGCGTGTGTGTACAAATCAATCCTAGGCTGACCCCATAACCTTCCAAGGTCATGCCCGGATTACCCATCAGGCCAACGAGGCCACGGCCTAGGGGCGCAAGCCGAGGGGGGGGGGGCGCAGATCATGGACCAAAAAACCCACCAAAACTGGTCCGCGCCCCTCTTTCCCCCTTTCCCTTGCCCCTCCTCCCGGCAAAGTCTCTCCTCCGTCCCCTCCGTCTCTTCCGCGCTCTCTCTCTCTCTCTCGCTCTCTCTTTCGTGCACTCTCTCTCTTGAGCTCCCACACTCTCTCGCTCACGCTCTCTCTCTCGTGCGCTCTCTTTCTTGAGCTCTCACAATCTCTCGCTCACGCTCTCTCTCTCGTGCGCTCTCTCTCTTGTGCGCGCACGCTCTCTCTCTCTCGTGCGCTCTCTCTCGTGCGCGCACGCTCTCTCTCTCTCATGCGCTCTCTCTTGTGCGCGCACGCTCTCTCGCTCTCTCTCTCGTGCGCTCTTTCTCTTGTGCGCGCACGCTCTCTCTCTCTTGTGCGCTCTCTCTTGTGCACGCACACTCTCTCTCGTGCGCGCTCTCTCTCGTGCACACTCTCTCTCACACACACGTGCTCTCTCTCTCGCGCTTTCTCTCTCTCGCGCACTCTCTCTCGCTCTCGTGCGTGTGCTCTCTCTCTCGTTCTCTGTCTGTCTTTCTCTCCCAAGCTCACACTCTCTCTCTCTCTCACTCATGCTCTCTCTCTCGTTTTCTCACGCACGCTCTCTTTCTCTCTCGCACGCGCTCTCGCACTTCTCGCTCTCTCTTGCTCTCTCTCTCTCTTGCTCTCTCTCTCGCGCGCTCCCTCTCGCACACTCTCTCTTATGCGGGCACGCACTCTCTCTCTCTCCCTCGCTCTCTATCACGTGCGCTTTCTCTCTCATGCTCGCATGTGTGCGCTCTCTTTCTCGTGCGCACTCTCTCTTTCCCGCGCTCTCCCTCTCATGTGCGCTCTCTCGTGCTCTCCCTCTATTGCGCCCTCTCTCTCTCTCTTGCTCACGCTCTCTCTCTCGTGCACGCCTTTGGAGCGAGTTTCCACCCGCTGCGCCCTCCCCAAGCCTCCCGACTCCCGAGGAGACCTCCAGAGCACAGCGGAGCTTTCCAGCCGGTGGGAGTGCCTGGGGACCTTGGAGGCGGCGGGAGGTTGTCTTGAAGGGGGCGTCACTCCAAAGTGTGGCCCAGGGCGCAAAAAAGCGTTAATCCGGGCCTGTCCAAGATGCCTAATGTTTGTGGGTTTGCCCCTTCCTCCACAGCTCGGCCCCTCCTGGAGCCAAAACCTTCGACGTCTGGGGGTCGCCCGGGGTCAACCTGTACATCCTCCACAACGGAGAGGTCGTGAAAGTGCCTTCCTGCGTGCCAAGATGGCCGCTGACCACCAGGGTGGAGGTCATTGTGACGATGGACAGCCCGAGCACCAAAGTGGAAGAGGAGAAGGTGAGAAGCACAGGCACATATGTGCAGACTGAGCCTCCGTGAATTTTGCAGGGTTTTCCTACGGAAGGAAGTCTTCCATTCAAGTCCTAACCAGGGCTGTTCCTGCTTAGCTCCCACTATCCGCCAGGATCTGGTCCCTTGATGGTCCTTAGTCTCTTGATGTTGAGGCCTGTATAGCAGGGGTGCCCACACTTTTTCAGCACGCGAGCTACTTATAATAAAACCAAGTCAGAAAGATCTATCTACCTCCTCAAGGCTGGAGAGGGGAGGAGGTGGGGCGTGGCGTGGCCTGGCTCCGCCCCCTCTGGCTTCCGCTCTACCAGCAGCTTCTCCAGGCTTGAGGAGGGCAGGGCCAAGCCAGCCTTGTGCTAGCTATGCCACCACTGGCTTGGCACTGCCATCCTCAAGCCTGAGAAGCTGCTGGTAGAGCGAGCCAGAGGGGGCGGAGCCAGGCCATGCCAAGCCCCGCCCCCTCCCCTCTGGCTTTGGAGCTCCCAGCAGCTTCTCCAGGGTTGAGGAGGGCAGTGCCAAGCCAGTGGTGGCATAGCTAGCACACCGCTGGCTTGGCAATGCCATCCTCAAGCCTGAGAAGCTGCTGGTAGAACAAAAGCTGGGGGCGGAGCCAGGCCACACCAAGCCCCGCCCCCTCCCCTCTGGCTTTGGAGCTCCCAGCAGCTTCTCCATGGTTGAGGATGGCAATGCCAAGCCAGTGGTGACATAGCTAGCACAAGGCAGGCTTGACATTGCCATCCTCAAGCCTGGAGAAGCTACTGGTAGAGCAGAAGCCAAAGGGGGTGGAGCCAGGCTGCACCAAGCCCTGCCCCTCCCCTCTGGCTTTGGAGCTCCCAGCAGCTGCTCCAGGCTTGAGGATGGCAGTGCCAAGCCAGTGGTGACATAGCTAGCTCAAGGCAGGCTTGACAGTGCCATCCTCAAGCCTGAGAAGCTACTGGTAGAGCGGAAGCCAAAGGGGGTGGAGCCAGGCTGCACCAAGCCCTGCCCCTCCCTCTGGCTTTGGAGCTAGCTTGTGCTAGCTATGGCACCACTGGCTTGGCATTGCCATCCTCAAGCCTGGAGAAGCTGCTGGTAGAGCAGAAGCCAAAGGGGGTGGAGCCAGGCCACACCAAGCCCCGCCCCCTCCCCTCTGGCTTTGGAGCTCCCAGCAGCTTCTCCAGGCTTGAGGATGGCAATGCCAAGCCAGTGGTGGCATAGCTAGCACAAGGCAGGCTTGGCATTGAAATCCTCAAGCCTGGAGAAGCTACTGGTAGAGCGGAAGCCAAAGGGGTGGAGCCAGGCTGCACCAAGCCCTGCCCTCCCTCTGGCTTTGGAGCTAGCTTGTGCTAGCTATGGCACCACTGGCTTGGCATTGCCACCCTCAAGCCTGGAGAAGCTACTGGTAGAGCAGAAGGGGGGTGGAGCCAGGCCACACCAAGCCCCGCCCCCTCCCCTCTGGCTTTGGAGCTCCCAGCAGCTGCTCCAGGCTTGAGGATGGCAGTGCCAAGCCAGTGGTGACATAGCTAGCACAAGGCAGGCTTGACATTGCCATCCTCAAGCCTGGAGAAGCTACTGGTAGAGCGGAAGCCAAAGGGGGTGGAGCCAGGCTGCACCAAGCCCTGCCCCTCCCCTCTGGCTTTGGAGCTAGCTTGTGCTAGCTATGGCACCACTGGCTTGGCATTGCCATCCACAAGCCTGGAGAAGCTGCTGGTAGAGCGGAAGCCAAAGGGGGTGGAGCCAGGCTGCACTAAGCCCCGCCCCCTCCCCTCTGGCCGGGCTCCCAGCAGCTTCTCCAGGCTTGAAGATGGCAATGCCAAGCCAGTGGTGGCATAGCTAGCACAAGGCAGGCTTGGCATTGCCACCCTCAAGCCTGGAGAAGCTACTGGTAGAGCGGAAGCCAAAGGGGGCGGAGCCAGGCTGCACCAAGCCCCGCCCTCCCCTCTGGCTTTGGAGCTAGCTTGTGCTAGCTATGGCACCACTGGCTTGGCATTGCCATCCACAAGCCTGGAGAAGCTGCTGGTAGAGCGGAAGCCAGAGGGGGGCTTTGAGCTCCCAGCAGCTTCCCAGGCTTGGCACTGGCCTCCTCAAGGCTGAAGCAGCTGCTGGGAGTGGCGAGCTGGGGAGGGGGGCGGGGCTTGGCACAGCCTGGCTCCGCCCCTCTGAGAAGCACCCCATCCAGCTGCGATCGATCTCCTTCGGTGCCACGATCGACTGGTGGATCACGATCAACTTCCTGGGCAGCCTCTGAGGATGAGGATTTTATGGTTGAGCCTGGTGTTTCTGTTTTCCGAGAGGATGGAAATCTTTTGGGTAGATCTGTTGTCGAAGGAAACAGGCAGTGATTTCCTTGATTCGGCCTGAGAAGCGGCCGAACTCGCGGCTTTAGGAGGGAGGGAGGAGCCGTGGGGAGGCCCCCGCATCGGCTCTGGGGGTGGGGCTTTCCTTCCTTTTTTTGATAATTTTTTTTTGAATTTTCTTTGAATTTTTAAAAATTTGGGGGGTCCGACCGGCCTCCCCCCAAGGTGCCGCCCTAGGCCCTGGCCTAGGGTGGCCTTATGGGTAATCCGGGCCTGGTCGGCACCCCTGCTCTATAGGGTGCTGTCGCTCCATCCTCTAGGACTTCCTCATTCCAGCATTTTCTGATCTTTTTTCTTTACGGCATTGTGAAACACCTCCCCCACTTTTTTTTAGCGGTACCTATTTTTTCTAATCACAGCTAGAGCTATTTTCGAACTGATGCAACTGTCTTTCAGGCTGGAAAGGTTGACAGCAAGCTAGACAAACGGTCGGGAGCTTACTCCGATCTGGGCTGGCTTCTAACTAATGAGTAGTGATTTTAGTGTAGCATCAGAAAATATGGAACGTAGTCTTTCCTTGGCAACCGAAGATAAGGAGCTGGAAGGGAGAGATATTTCCCCTGGGCAAACACCTTGAGGTCAGTAGGGGTTTGGGGCTTGATCGCTGGGAGAGGGGAGCGAGATGATGGAGGTCACAGAGACTCTGTGAGAAATCCTTGAAACAACAGAATAGATGTCAATTAGGCATGACTTCGTGGCTTAAACTAAAGTGTTGGTTATTACAAGGATCAGAGCAGGCAACACTGCATTAAGGTGTACACCTCGGTCTTGTTCCACGTCCCAAGTCAACGTCCCTTGCAACAATGCATTTGTTTACATGGCTCTTCTCTCCGGCAGGTCAGGATTTTGTACTACAAGGAAAACGCGAAGGCGGCCATGGCCAAGGCCAACCTCCTCCTTACCTGCATCCGTAAGTGCGCCTTCCGAAGCGAATGCCTCGAAAGCGGCGTCTTAATTGAGGAATAATATCTCGTTTTGGCCCTTCTTGTTTTAACCCGAAAGGCAAACCGCTTGGGAGGAAAGCGAGATAGGATGCAAATAAGCACATCAACGTTGACATACGTCTTGCCGTGTGATTCAGGTTTCCGATTGCAAACTTTTGGGTCGTCCCCCCCCCCTTTTTGTTCTTCTTGCAGAAGTTTCTCTGGATGCGGATACGACTCGCACAGGATCGGTCACCAGAAGAGCAAAGAACAAGGTCAGAATGAGATCCCAGAGCAGACCTGGGCAATCTACGGCCCGCAGGCCGGATGCGGCCTGGCAGCCGATTCTGCCTGGCCCAGGGAGAAGGGCGTCGGGGGCGGGGCCAAGAGGAAGGGGTGCCGCTGCCGCCATCCCATCACGTGCTGTGGGTGCCTGCGTCGGCAGACACCCCGCCGCTCCGGAGAACGATCGGATGGAGTGCCTGCCATCCCGGAAGGTGATCCGGTCCTGCAGCGGGAGCAGTCGGCGTGCGTGGAATCGCCCTGGCGACCTGAAAATCGTCTTCCGGGTCGCCAGGGCGATCAGCCGCCGCAGGTCGCCGACTGCTCCCGCTGCAGGACCGGATCGCCTCCTGGGATGGCAGGCACTCCATAGCAGGGCGATCAGCTGGGGAACGGCTGGGGGCGAGAGCGGGCAGAGGCCTGCCGCCTCTGATCGTCTGCTCCTCAGCTCTGCTGCGGTGGCGGCTGGGTCCGCTCTGCCATCCTCTGGGCTGGGTCCATTGGGCCATTCCACCTTGGGATCCTTCCTCTCTTGAGGACGTCAGCCTCCATCTTGGTTCGCACCTTGTCTTCTTGAATTTCATTTAATTTAATTTTAGTGGTTTTTATTATTATTTTATAATATATAATAATAAGTTTATAATAATATGATAATTATAATAATATAATAAACAATATAATGTTATATTATAATTTCAATATACCCTCTCTGATTGACTTTGCAAACTTCATGGCTGCTCAATGCTATTCAAGCTTGCTCATTGCAAGTGTGGATGTTGCAATGAACACCTCCCAAACAGAGGGTGCCTCCAGGGAACAAAGGCCAGGCCACCTCCATGCACATACCCTCCCTGATTGACTTTGCAAACTTCATGGCTACTCAATGCTATTCAAGCTTGCTCATTGCAAGTGAGAATGTTGCAATTGTCACATCCCAAACAGAGGGTGCCTCCAGGCAATAACAGACAGGCTACCTCTATGCAAGGACCCTCCCTGATTGACTTTCCCCTCTCTGCAGATACCCTCCCTGATTGACTTTGCAAACTTCAGGGCTACTCAATGCTATTCAAGCTTGCTCACTGTGAGTGAGAATGTTGCAATTGTCACCTCCCAAACAGAGGGTGCCTCCAGGCAATAGCAGACAGGCTACCTCTATGCAAGGACCCTCCCTGATTGACTTTCCCCTCTCTGCAGATACCCTCCCTGATTGACTTTGCAAACTTCAGGGCTACTCAATGCTATTCAAGCTTGCTCACTGCGAGGTGGAATGTTGCAATTGTCACCTCCCAAACAGAGGGTGCCTCCAGGCAATAGCAGACAGGCTACCTCTATGCAAGGACCCTCCCTGATTGACTTTCCCCTCTCTGCAGATACCCTCCCTGATTGACTTTGCAAACTTCAGGGCTACTCAATGCTATTCAAGCTTGCTCACTGTGAGTGAGAATGTTGCAATTGTCACCTCCCAAACAGAGGGTGCCTCCAGACAATAGCAGACAGGCTACCTCTATGCAAGGACCCTCACCGGTTGACTTTGCCTCTATGCAGATACCTTCCCTGATTGACTTTGCAAACTTCATGGCTACTCAATGCTATTCAAGCTTGCTCATTGCAAGTGAGAATGTTGCAATTGTCACATCCCAAACAGAGGGTGCCTCCAGGTAATAGCAGACAGGCTACCTCTATGCAAGGACCCTCCCTGATTGACTTTCCCCTCTCTGCAGATACCCTCCCTGATTGACTTTGCAAACTTCAGGGCTACTCAATGCTATTCAAGCTTGCTCATTGCGAGTGAGAATGTTGCAATTGTCACCTCCCAAACAGAGGGTGCCTACAGGCAATAGCAGACAGGCTACCTCTATGCAAGGACCCTCCCTGATTGACTTTGCCTCTATGCAGATACCTTCCCTGATTGACTTTGCGAACTTCATGGCTACTCAATGATATTCAAGCATGCTCATTGCAAGTGTGAATGTTGCAGTTGACTCCTCCAAAACAGAGGGTGCCTCCAGGGAACAAAGGCCAGGCCACCTCCATGCACATACCCTCCCTGATTGACTTTGCAAACTTCATGGCTGCTCAATGCTATTCAAGCTTGCCCATTGCAAGTGTGAATGTTGAAATTGCTACAACAGAGGCCAGGCTGCCTCTCTGCAGATACCCTCTCTGATTGACTTTGCAAACTTCATGGCTACTCAATGCTATTCAAGCTTGCGGTTTCTTTTTGGTCTTTGTAGAAAAAATGGACCTGGGGCCCGAACGGGAGCGGAGCCATCCTCTTGGTCAACTGCGACAGGGATGACCCCAAAACCAAAGACATGGACAATGCGGACCAGCGCCTGCAGAGCTTCATGGGTTGGTGGATGGCCTTCTTTGCGCGGTCTTTAGCGGGGAGATTCTACGCTTGCTCCCTCCCTCTGGAAATTATTACGGAGTCGTGTTGTCATAGGCCTTCAGGGCTGGAACCACTGGGTTGCTGTGGGTTTTTCGGGCTGCATGGCTAATATGTTTCAGCAGCATTCACTCCTGACGTTTCGCCTGTACCTGTGGCTGGCATCCTCAAAAGTCCTGTTGGGCATTGAGGCAAGTGGAGTGTATATATAATATCTGTGGAATAATGCCCAGGCTGTCTGTTTAAAGCAAGTGTGAACGTTGCAATTACCCAGCCTGAATAGCATTGAGTGGCCATGAAGTTTGCAAAGTCAATCAGAGAGGGTCAATGCATAGAGGTAGCCTGGCCTCTGTTGCCTGGAGGCGCCCTCTGTTTGGGAGGTATTAATTGCAACAACCACACTTGCAATGAGCAAGCTTGAATAATATTGTGCAGCCATGAAGTTTGCAAAGTCAATCAGAGAGGGTATTTGTTCACACCTCCCAAACAGAGGGCGCCTCCAGGCAACAACAGCCAGGCTATTTGTATGCAGATACCCTCCCTGATTGGCTTTGCAAACTTCATGGCTACCCAATGCTAGTCAAGCTTGCACATTGCAAGCGAGGATGCTGCAATTCACACCTCCCAAACAAAGGGCGCCTCCAGGCGACAACAGCCAGGCTATTTGTATGCAGATACCCTCACTGATTGACTTTGCAAACTTCATGGCCACCCAATGCTAGTCAAGCGTGCTAATTGCAAGTGAGGATGCTGTAATTCACACCTCCCGAACAGAGGGCGCCTCCAGGCGACAACAGCCAGGGTATTTGTATGCAAGTACCCTCCCTGATTGACTTTGCCAACAGAACTTCTGAATATGCCATTAGCCACATATGCAGGCAAAACGTTAGGAGAGAATGCTGCTGGAACATGGCCAGACAGCCCAAAAACTCACAGCAACCCAAGAATAGGGACTGAATCTGATCTTGTTCCCTCCAGACCTAAAGGACATGTCCCTCATGATCCTGTCCACGCGTGGCCCCGAGGAGGTTTTCGAGGAGAACCACCTCCTTCTCCGCATCTCGGCCTCGGACAGCGACAAAGTGGGCGTCTTCCATGCGCAGGGTGAGTCGGGAGCTCCGTGGTTTCTTTGGGAAGAGGCTCGATGGTTCCTCCTTGTGAGGAAATGGAGAAGGGTGGCTGCCTCCCGTGGGTGGAAGGTAGCGTTGGAAGGGACCACCAGGACCACTACCACCAAACATATCTAGGAGGTTGCTCAGTGGTTCCTTCTTGTGAGGAAACAGAGAGGATGGTTGCATCCCGTAGGTGGAAGATAGCATTGGAAGGGATCACAAGGCCCATCAATAACAATAACAACAAGAAGCATCTCTGAGAAGATGCTCAATGGATCCTACTTGTGAGGAAATGGAGGGGGTGGAAGATAGTGTTGGAAGGGACGACCAGGACCACCACCACTACCACCACCACTGCCACCACCACCAACAAGCATCTCTGGGAGGCTGCGCAATGGTTCCTCCATGTGAAGAAACAGAGGGGGTGGTTGCATCCCATAGTTGGAAGATAGCGTTGGAAGGGACCACCAGGACCACCACCACCACCAACAAGTATATCTAAGAGGCTGCTCAATGGTTCCTCCTTGTGATGAAATGGAGGGGGTGGTTGCATCTCATGGTTGGAAGATAGCATTGGAGGGGACCACAAGGACCACCACCACTGCCACCACCAACAACAAGCATATCTAAGAGGCTGCTCGATCGTTCCTCCTTGTGAAGGAACAGATAGGATGGTGCACACCATGGGTGGAATATAGCATTGGAAGGGACCACAAGGACCACCACCACCACCAACAAGCATATCTAAGAGGCTGCTCAATGGTTTCTCCTTGTAAGGAAACAGAGGGGATGGTGCATCCCTTGGGTGGAAGATAGCATTGGAAGGGACCACAAGGACCACCACCACCACCAAGAAGTATTTCTGGGAGGATGCTCAATGGTTCCTCCTTGTGATGAAATAGAGGGGGTGGTTGCATCCCATGGTTGGAATATAGCATTGGAAGGGACCACAAGGACCACCACCATCGCCGCCACCACCGTCGCCGCCACCACCACCGCCACTACCAGGAACAAGTATTTCTGGGAGGATGCTCAATGGTTCCTCCCTCCATGGGATACTATCTTCCACCCAAGATAGTATTGGAAGGGATCACAATCACTATCAACAACAATAATAATCAACAACAACAACAACAGCCATCTCTGGGAAGATGCTCAATAGTCCTTTGTGAGGAAACAGAGGGGATGTCTGCATCGTGTAGTTGGAAGAAAGCGTTGGAAGGGACCACAAGGACCACCACCACCAAGTATTTCTGGGAGGATGCTCAATGCTTCCTCCTTGTGATGAAATGGAGGGGGATCCCTCCATGGGATACTATCCTAGTATTGGAAGGGATCACAATCACCATCAACAATAATAATAATCAACAACAACAACAACCATCTCTGGGAAGATGCTCAATAGTTCTTTGTGAGGAAACAGAGGGGATGGCTGCAGTTTGTAGTTGGAAGAAAGCGTTGGAAGGCACCACAAGCACCATCAATAATAATCAATAACAACATCAACAACACCAACAACAAGCATCTCTGGGAAGATGCTCAATGGTTCCTCCTTGTGAGGAAACGGAGGGGGTGGTTGCATCCCATGGTCAGAAGATAGGGTTGGAAGGCACCAATGGTCCATCTAATCCATCTAGTCCAACAATCCATCTAATCCATCTAGTCCTCCAAAGGTCCATCTAATCCATCTATTCCAACAATCCATCTAATCCATCTAGTCCTCCAAAGGTCCATCTAATCCATCTAGTCCTCCAAAGATCCATCTAATCCATCTAGTCCTCCAAAGGTCCATCTAATCCATCTAGTCCTCCAAAGGTCCATCTAATCCATCTAGTCCTCCAAATGTCCATCTAATCCATCTAGTCCTCCAAAGGTCCATCTAATCCATCTAGTCCTCCAAAGGTCCATCTAGTCCATCTAGTCCTCCAAAGGTCCATCTAATCCATCTAGTCCTCCAAATGTCCATCTAATCCATCTAGTCCTCCAAAGGTCCATCTAATCCATCTAGTCCTCCAAAGGTCCATCTAATCCATCTAGTCCTCCAAATGTCCATCTAATCCATCTAGTCCTCCAAAGGTCCATCTAATCCATCTAGTCCTCCAAAGGTCCATCTAATCCATCTAGTCCTCCAAAGGTCCATCTAGTCCATCTAGTCCTCCAAAGGTCCATCTAATCCATCTAGTCTTCCAAAGGTCCATCTAATCCATCTAGTCCTCCAAAGGTCCATCTAATCCATCTAGTCCTCCAAAGGTCCATCTAATCCATCTAGTCCTCCAAAGGTCCATCTAATCCATCTAGTCCTCCAAAGGTCCATCTAGTCCATCTAGTCCTCCAAAGGTCCATCTAATCCATCTAGTCCTCCAAAGGTCCATCTAATCCATCTAGTCCTCCAAAGGTCCATCTAATCCATCTAGTCCTCCAAAGGTCCATCTAATCCATCTAGTCCTCCAAAGGTCCATCTAATCCATCTAGTCCTCCAAAGGTCCATCTAATCCATCTAGTCCTCCAAAGGTCCATCTAACCCATCTAGTCCTCCAAAGGTCCATCTAGTCCATCTAGTCCTCCAAAGGTCCATCTAGTCCATCTAGTCCTCTTGGTGGCCCTTCTCTGGACCCTTCCAGCTTCTCCATACCTTTCTTGAACTCGGAGGTGAAGCAAGGGGTGGGTCCCTCATCCATATTCCCATGCACATTGCTCTGGCATCCTTACCTTCTCCCCGGGAGAGCACATCTAGCAGGTTCCTGGAGGTTATTGCCTTTAATTATGCATACAATGGGCGCTGGAATTAAAATCATCGTGTGGGTTTGCTTCCTAAACTTTTTGCACAACCAACAGAAAATTAATTTGTATGGGAATCGGCAGGTTCAGGGTGGAGGAAGCAAATGCAAATCCGTTCCGGGGAAAGGATTGTACTTTCATGAAGCTTCGAGGAAGGATGAGTTGCAAGGAGAAGCATGAGAGCAACGAGAGATGTTTTGGTTTCCAGGGAAAAAGAAGCTGAGCCAATACAAACACGTCTTGGGCTCCGGAAAGATCTCGTACCTGGTGGAACGCTCCAACGGCCAAGTGGAGACCATTTTCTACGTGGAAGGGTTGGCGTTTCCGGACGTCAACTTCTCAGGGCTGGTGTCCGTTCACGCCACGCTCCTCGAAGCCACGACAAAGGTAAGAGGAATCCAAAATGGTGTCTGTTATTGAGTTGCCATCGTTGTGTATCTCGATCCTGCCATTTTTGCCAATTGCAGGCCTTACCCGAAGCTCCCATTTTCAACGACACGGTGGTCTTCCGGATCTCCCCTTGGATTATGACCCCCAACACGTTGCAGCCCATATCCGTTTACATCTGCAGGTAATATAAAGAAAAGGTGGGTTGAAGAGCAGAGAAACATACGGAAGGTCGCAATCCCGTGTCATAATTAGTTCCCTTTGCGGAATTGCGGAATTTCACCAAATATAGCTATTACTCATCCATTGAGTGTTGTCATTAGATCCATTACAGACACAACAAAGTTCATTCCTATAGCCATTGCTCATCCATTGAGTTTGGTCAAGGGATCCATTGCAGACACAACAAAGTTAGTTCCCATAGCCATTGCTTATCTGTTGAGTTTGGTCAAGGGATCTGTTGTAGACACAACGAAGTTCATTCCCATCTGTTGAGTTTGGTCAATGGGTCCATTGCAGACACAACAAAGTTAGTTCCCATAGCCATTGCTTATCTGTTGAGTTTGGTCAAGGGATCCGTTGTAGACACAACGAAGTTCATTCCCATTCGTTGAGATTGGTCAATGGGTCCATTGTAGACACAACGAAGTTCATTCCCATTCGTTCAGTTTGGTCAATGGATCCATTGTAGACACAACGAAGTTCATTCCCATCTGTTGAGTTTGGTCAATGGGTCCATTGCAGACACAACAAAGTTAGTTCCCATAGCCATTGCTTATCTGTTGAATTTGGTCAAGGGATCCGTTGTAGACACAATGTTGTTCATTCCTATAGCCGTATCTCATCCATTGAGTTTAGTCACTGGATCCGTTGCAGACACAACTAAGTTTATTCACATCCATTGTGTTTGGTCAATGGATTCATTGTAGACACAATGAAGTTTGACCCTATATCTGTTTCCCATCCATTGAGTTTAGTCAATGGATCCATTGCAGACACAATGAAGATTGATCCTGTAGCATTTCTCATCCATTGAGTTTAGTCAATAGATCAATTGCAGACACAACGAAGTTCATTCCCATTCGTTGAGTTTGGTCAATGGATCCATTGTAGACACAATGAAGTTCATTCCCATTCGTTGAGTTTGGTCAATGGATCCATTGCAGACACAACAAAGTTAGTTCCTACAGCCATTGCTTATCTGTTGAGTTTAGTCAATAGATCCATTGTAGACACAACGAAGTTCATTCCCATTTGTTGAGTTTGGTCAATGGATCCATTGTAGACAAAACGAAGTTCATTCCCATTCGTTGAGTTTGGTCAATTGATCCATTGCAGACACAACGAAGTTCATTCCCATTCATTGAGTTTGGTCAATGGATCCATTGTAGACACAACGAAGTTCATTCCCATCTGTTGAGTTTGGTCAATGGGTCCATTGCAGACACAACAAAGTTAGTTCCTACAGCCATTGCTTATCTGTTGAGTTTGGTCAATGGATCCATTGCAGACACAACTAAGTTTATTCACATCCATTGTGTTTGGTCAATGGATCCATTGTAGACACAATGAAGTTCGATCCTATAGCTACGGTATTTCCCATCCAATGAGCTTGGTCAATGGATCCATTGCAGACATAACTAAGTTCAATCCTATAGCTATTTCTCATCCATTGAACTTAGTCAATAGATCCATTGTAGACAAAACGAAGTTCATTCTTATCCGTTGAGTTTAGTCAATGGATCCATTGCAGACACAACTAAGTTTATTCACATCCATTGTGTTTGGTCAATGGATCCATTGCAGACACAACAAAGTTCATTCTTATCCATTGAGTTTGGTAAATAGATCTGTTGCAGACACAACTAAGTTCGATCCTATAGCTATTTCTCATCCATTGAGTTTAGTCAATGGATCCATTGCAGACACAACAAAGTTCATTCTTATCCATTGAGTTTGGTCAATGGATCCATTGTAGACACAATGAAGATTGATCCTGTAGCATTTCGCATCGATTGAGTTTGGTCAAGGGATCCATTGCAGACACAACAAAGATAGTTCCTACAGCCATTGCTTATCCGTTGAGTTTGGTCAATGGATCTATTGTAGACACAACAAAGTTTGATCCTGTAGCATTTCGCATCCATTGAGTTTGGTCAATGGATCCATTGTAGACAAAATTTAGTTTGATCCTATAGCTATTTCCCATTCGTTGAGTTTGGTCAACGGATCCATTGTAGACACAACAAAGTTCATTCACATCCGTTGAGTTTGGTCAATGGATCCATCGTAGACACAATGAAGTTTGATCCTATAGCTATTTCCCATCCGTTGAGTTTGGTCAATGGATCCATTGCAGACACAACCAAGTTTGATCCTATATCCATTTCCCATCTGTTGGGTTTGCTCCACGTGCAAACAATGTGTGTGTATTGTGAAAAATTCTGTACAGTAATCACAATACTCCAATTGTCGCCCGGAATAGTAAGGGATTGTCGCCTGTCCTTTCAATCAGGAGGCAGTCGAGCGGGAAAAGGCAGTCTCTTAAGTTATACGACAAATGTCTCTCCGCAAAATATATTTTTATGCCTCCTGCAAAACAGGTTTTATGACGTCATTTGGGACTTTTATAGCCCGATCCCGTCTGCCCGCATTGCGGGGCTGGGCCCGTCTTTAAGTCCCTTTACTATCTATATATTTATTTATTGAAATATTTATACCTCGCCCTAATTTTTTGGAAAATCCTACGGCGCCACCTGCTGCTTAATGTTCACACACTGAATTCTGGAAAACTCATTTGTTCGGAAGGATTTCAAAATGCCTTTCGACCCAGCAATTTTTTTTTGCAACGGTTGACAATAAAAATCGCTTGCCGAAACAGCCATAACTGCTGACGATATAATCGTATTCCAGTATTTTATTACAGCTTACAGGGAATATTTACAGTGTTTAATTAATGCCTTTTGGCACCACAATTCCTTCAATACGTGGACAAAATCCTGCAATACCTGGACAACATACTCCTAGCACAGGCATGGGCCAATTTGGGCCCTCCTCCAGGTGTTGAGGGCCCAAGTTAGCCCATACCTGTGCTATGAGTATGTCATCTATGTATTGAAGGACATTGTCCACCTTCTGAAGGAATTGTGGGAGTTGAGGGCCCCAAGTTGGCCCATGCTTGTGCTATGAGTATCCCA
The DNA here is from genome assembly GCA_030556195.1 of Anolis apletophallus. Taxonomy (NCBI): domain Eukaryota; kingdom Metazoa; phylum Chordata; class Lepidosauria; order Squamata; family Anolidae; genus Anolis; species Anolis apletophallus. The sequence goes on along the minus strand of JARBWK010000017.1, from coordinate 16,798,199 downwards.
TCCACGTATTGAAGGATGTTGTCCACATTCTGAAGGAATTGTGGGAGTTGAAGTCCAAGACCCCTAGAGGGGGAGCCCAAGTTGGCCCATGCCTGTGCTATGAGTATGTCATCCACGTATTGAAGGACATTGTCCACCTTCTGAAGGAATTGTGGGAGTTGAGGGCCCAAGTTGGCCCATGCCTGCGCTATGAGTATGTCATCTATGTATTGAAGGACATTGTCCACCTTCTGAAGGAATTGTGGGAGTTGAGGGCCCAAGTTGGCCCATGCCTGTGCTATGAGTATATCATCTGTGTATTGAAGGACATCCATGTATTGAAGGAAGTTTGATCCTATAGCTATTTCCCATCCGTTGAGTTTGGTCAATGGATCTATTGCAGACACAACTAAGTTCATTCACATCCATTGAGTTTGGTCAATGGATTCATTGTAGACACAATGAAGTTTGATCCTATAGCTATTTCTTATCCGTTGAGTTTGGTCAATGGATCCATTGTAGACACAACAAAGTTCATTCACATCCGTTGAGTTTGGTCAATGGATCCATTATAGACACAATGAAGTTTGATCCTATAGCTATTTCCCATCCGTTGAGTTTGGTCAATGGATCCATTGTAGACACAAATAAGTTCATTCACATCCGTTGAGTTTGGTCAATGGATCCATTATAGACACATTGAAGTTTGATCCTATAGCTATTTCCCATCCGTTGAGTTTGGTCAATGGATCCATTATAGACACAATGAAGTTTGATCCTATAGCTATTTCCCATCCTATAGCTATTTCCCATCAGTTGAGTTTGGTCAATGGATTCATTGAAGGCACATTGAAGCTTGATCCTATAGCCATTTCTCAGCCACTGAGTTTAGTCAATGGATCCATTGTAGACACAACTAAGTTCATTCACATCCGTTGAGTTTGGTCAATGGATCCATTGAAGGCACATTGAAGCTTGATCCTATAGCCATTTCTCAGCCACTGAGTTTAGTCAATGGATCCATTGCAGACACAACTAAGTTCATTCACATCCGTTGAGTTTGGTCAACGGATTCTGAAGGAATTGTGGGAGTTGAAGTCCAAGACACCTGGAGGGGGAGCCCAAGTTGGCCCATGCCTGTGCGATGAGTATGTCATCCACGTATTGAAGGATGTTGTCACATTCTGAAGGAATTGTGGGAGTTGAAGTCCAAAACACCTGAAGAGCCAAAGTTTGCCCATGCCTGGTCTAGATGGCCTGAATCCTTTTCCTCAACTCTGAATCTTCCCATTTCCGGTTGGGGTTCCTCAATGATCCCATATTCTCCCATTGATCTCTAGCGTGCAAGACAACCATGACTTCGTGGCCGATGTGAGCAAGCTGGCCAAGAAAGCTGGCTGCCAACTGATCATCTGCCCAGAAGTGGAGAACCATGGTGACCGCTGGATCCAGGTATGAGACACCAAGGTCCGGATCAACACCTTTTGGCGCCCTAGGCCACCGTTTGGAATAACGCCACCCCCCTGCCTCGCGCTGCCGCATTAGAGAGGCCTATCCCCATTCCCCCCCCCGCTCCCCCTCACCCCTTCCTCTTCTTCTCCCCAACATCCATCCACTCACCGCTGAGGCTCCTCCCCGCGCCGGGAACGCGCGCCCGGCGATCCGAATGAACTACGGGTCCCAGCATGCCCCGCGGCTGAGAGGCTGGCGCCGCCACCGCAACCCGGCAGCCCCCGTGGCTGAGAGGCTGGCGCCGCCACCACAACCCAGCAGCCCCCGCGGCTGAGAGGCTGGTGCCACCGCCACAACCTGGCAGCCCCCGCCGCACGTTGCAGTTTTGTTTCAATATATATATATTTTTGGTCCGTGAATTGCGCCCCCCTCGGCTTGCGCCCCTAGGCCATGGCCTAGCGTGGCCTTACGGGTAATCCGGGCCTGCTTGGCCAAGAAGCGAGCGATCACAGAGCAGATCTCCGTGTAGATCTAGCCCTTCCACCTCCAAACTTGGGTCCGAGGAGTGTTCATGGATCGCAGCTCCTAGGAGTCTCATAGAGACGTAATAATAATAATAATGATGCATTTCCTTCTCCCAGGATGAGATGGAGATTGGCTACATCCAGGCTCCCCACAAAACCTTTCCGGTCGTGTTCGATTCCCCCAGGAACCGGGAACTGAAGGACTTCCCATTCAAAGGGGTTCTGGTACGTGTTTGCTGCCGCGGGGCCTTGGCTCTCTTGCTTCCACTGCCCTGACCTAACCCTCCTTCCTTTCGCAAGGGCCCCGATTTTGGTTACGTGACCCGGGAAGCCAAGGAGAAAGATGTCTCTGGGTTGGACTCCTTCGGCAACCTGGAGGTCAGCCCTCCCGTCGTGGTCAAGGCCAAGAAGTACCCCTTGGGCCGCATCCTCATCGGAAGCGCCGTCCCCAGGTAACCATCTGTATGGAAACTTGACCCCCAACCACCACCAATTACTTTTTCAGATGCACGTGCCAATAATTACTCTCCCCGTTATGGTGGGAGTGAGAAACATATGGTTTTCCAGATGGATAGATAGATATGTATTGATGAAAGGATGAATAGATGGTTAGATGTATGGTTAGATGAACCGATTTGATATATAGATGGTTGGATGGACGGATAGACATGTGATTGGATGTATGGATAGATGGATGGATGGATAGATAGATGCTTAGATTGATGGTTGGACAGATAAATAGATAGATAGGTTTGGTGGATGCATGGATCGTTGGATAGTTGGATGGATGGATGGCTAGACCAATCGATTGATATATAGATGTTTAGACGGATGGATAGACAGGTGATTGGATGTATGGATAGATGGATGGATGGATAGATGCTTAGAATGATGGTTGGATAGGTAGATAGGTTAGGTAGATGAATGGATGGTTGGATGGATAGTTAGATGGATGGATGGATGGCTAGATAGACATTAAATGTATGGATAGATGGATGGATGAATGAATGGCTAGATAGATAGATAGATAAGTAGATGTATGGATGGATAGATGGATGGATAGATAAATGAAAAAATAGATGTTTGGAAAGATGGATGGATGGATGGATGAATCGATAGGTAGATGGTTGCATGGATGGTTAGATGGATGAATTGGTGGTTAGATGTATGCTTGGATGGATGGCTAGGAAGACATTAAATGTATGGATAGATAGATGGATGAATGAATGGATGGCTAGATAGATGACTAGATGTATGTATGGATAGATGGATAATGAATAAATGGTTAAATGTATGGAAAGATGGATGGATGCTTAGATGGATGGTTGGATGGATGGCTAGATAGACATTAAATGTATGGATAGATGGATGGAGAGATAGATGGATGGATGGCTACATAGATAGATGAGTAGATGTATATATGTATGGATAGATGGATAATGAATAAATGGTTAAATGTATGGAAAGATGGATGGATGCTTAGATGGTTGGATGGATGGCTAGATAGACATTAAATGTATGGATAGATGGATGGAGAGATAGATGGATGGATGGCTACATAGATAGATGAGTAGATGTATATATGTATGGATAGATGGATAATGAATAAATGATTAAATGTATGGAAAGATGGATGGATGCTTAGATGGATGGTTGGATGGATGGCTAGATAGACATTAAATGTATGGATAGATGGATGGATAGATGGATGGATGGCTACATAGATAGATGAGTAGATGTATATATGTATGGATAGATGGATAATGAATAAATGGTTAAATGTATGGAAAGATGGATGGATGCTTAGATGGATGGCTAGACAGACACTAAATGTATGTATGTATGTATGTATGGCTAGATAGATAGATGAGTAGATATATGTATATATGTATGGATAGATGGGTAATGAATAAATGGTTAAATGTATGGAAAGATGGATGGATGCTTAGATGGATGGCTAGACAGACACTAAATGTATGTATGTATGTATGTATGGCTAGATAGATAGATGAGTAGATATATGTATATATGTATGGATAGATGGGTAATGAATAAATGGTTAGATGTATGGAAAGATGGATAGATGCTTAGATGGATGGCTAGACAGACACTAAATGTATGTATGTATGTATGTATGTATGGCTAGATAGATAGATGAGTAGATATATGTATATATGTATGGATAGATGGATAATGAATAAATGGTTAAATGTATGGAAAGATGGATGGATGCTTAGATGGATGGCTAGACAGACACTAAATGTATGTATGTATGTATGTATGGATGGCTAGATAGATAGATGAGTAGATATATGTATATGTATGGATAGATGGGTAATGAATAAATGGTTAGATGTATGGAAAGATGGATAGATGCTTAGATGGATGGATGGATAGATGGATAGATAGGGAGATGGTTGGATGGATGGTTAAATGGATGGACAGATGTCAGGAATGGAGAGTGTGTATAGCTTGTACTAAAAACAGGAGATACAGTAGGCCTACTTACTACATTGAACGAAGTTTCCATTATATGGAAAAGCGCAGGGAAAAAAAGAGAGAGAAGATTGCAAATGAATGTGACCGTCCGTAAACAACGCAGGGAAGAAACAGGGTCCAGGGGGAGGATGCTCTCTCAGGGACCACGTCACGACTTCATGGGATGTCACGATCACGTTTCTCTTTCCCGACTAGCCCCAGTGGCAAGGAGATGGTCCGGGTGGTGCGGGACTTCCTCTACGCCCAGCGAGTGCAATCTCCCGTCGAGCTGTATTCCGCTTGGCTTCTCGTGGGGCACGTCGACGAATTTGTCAGCTTCGTCCCAGCCTCCGACAGAAAGGTACGCGGCGTCTACACGTTTCAGGGCGTTTAGTCTCAAGGGGGGAGTTGAACCCTGGCGCCCAGAGTCAAGAGTCCGTGCTTTGTATCCGTCTTTGAATATAGACCTCGTTGGACTCAATAGGGCCGTTCTCTTGCACTTTTTTGATTTGATTTCATTTGATTATTTATGAGTCGCCCTCCACGTCAGTGCTCCGGGCGACTTACACATAAAACACATAAAAGAATTCAATAGTTAAAAGCTAAAAGAATAAAAAGATTAATTAAAATAGTTCCAGTAGCTCAGGCTAAGTCTGGGAGGTGTCCTTAGCCGTAAGCCTTTCGGAAGAGCCAGGTCTTCAGTGCGGTCAGGAACTGGGGCATGTCCCGGATAGCTCTCTGCTCCGCCGGCATCAAGTTCCACAGGACAGGGCCGCGATGGAAAAAGCTCTCCGTCTCGTGGTGTCGAGGCGAGCCTCACTCACACCTGGGATGCGGAGAAGGTCCCTGTTTCCTGAGCGCGGCGACCTTAAATGAGCTGGTTCGGACAAGCGGTCTTTTAAATAAGCTGGGCCGGCGCCATGGAGGGCCTTAAAGGTAAGCGACAGGATCTTGTGGATGGCTCTGAGCTCGACTGGCAGCCAGTGCAGGCGCTGCAGAGATGGCGCGATGTGGCATCTCAGTGATGTCCCGGTGAGGAGTCTGGCGGCTGCATTCTGCACCAGCTGGATTTTACGAGTGGTTGACTGCGGCAACCCCACGTACAAGGCATTACAGTAGTCCAGCCGTGATGTCACTGTGGCATGGACCACCGTAGCCAGCGCATCTGAAGGGAGGTAAGGTGCCAGTTGACGTGCCTGGCGAGGTGGAAGAAAGCTCCCTTACTTGTCGCAGCAACCTGGGCCTCCAGCGAGAGTCTCGAGTCTAGTATCACACCGAGACTCTTCACCGACGGGGCCGGGATCAGCGGCTCTCCCTCAAAGAGAGGCAGCGGAATGGGTGGCTCCGGGACGGCCATAGGATCTCAGTCTTTGATGGATTGATCTTGAGTTTGTATGAGCGAGCCATCTGGTCACTGCCTCTAGTCCTTGTCTGAAGTTCTCAGGCACCGATGTTACACCTGGCTCAAGCTTCAGCAGAAGCTGGGTGTCATCTGCATATTGGTAGCACCCAATCCAAAACTTCTGGCTATGCTTGCCAAGGGTTGGACGTAGATGTTAAAAAGCGTTGGTGACAAAATGGCGCCCTGGGGGACTCCACAGTCCAGGGTGGATTTCTTGGACACTTGGCCTCGCCACTCAACACGCTGCGAGCGGCCCCGCAGGAAGGAATCGAACCAGAGCTGTGCCTTGAATCCCAATGGCTGAGAGTCGCCGCAACAGCAAGTCATGGTCCACCGTGTCGAACGCCGCGGTGAGGTCAAGCAGCACCAGGATAGCCGAACCTCCCTTCTCCAATTGGCGGCGGATGTCGTCCGTAATGGCCACCAGAATGGTCTCTTCTTTCTTCTCCTCCTCTAATTCCCCTTCTTCGTTCCCTTTCTCCAGGGTTTCCGCCTGCTGCTGGCCAGCCCCAGCGCCTGCTTCAAACTGCTGCGGGAGAAGGAACAGGAAGGCTATGGAAACGCCCTGATGTTTGAAGGTTATTATTCACTCGCTTGGGGACCCGGCGGTGCCCGGGTCATTTGAGAAAGGCATTGCGTGCCAAGGTTGGTCCTTATCAGTTGTTTATTTGGCTCGCAGCGGTCTCAAAACGTGAGTGAAGGTACTTCAAGTCCCATAATCCATGGCCCATCCTCCTCCAAATTGCACCTGATGTAGAGTGGGTCATGGGGGTGGGGTTCGGTGTGCCAAATTTGGTCTTGATCAGATATTGGATGAGGGTCACAGCAGCCTTGGGAAGTGAGTGGAGGTACTTCAAGTCCCATCATCCGTGGTCCATCCTCCTCGATACTGCACCAGGATGTAGAATGAGTCATGGGGGCTCTGTGTCCCAAGTTTGGTCTTGATCAGTCATCGGATGAGATTGGCAACGGTCATGTGAAGTGAGTGCAGGTACTTCAAGTCCCATCATCCATGGTCCATTCTTCTCCAAACTGCACCAGGATGTAGAGTGGCTCATGGGGGCTCCGTGTGCCAAGTTTGGTCTTGATCAGTCATTGGATGAGGCTTGCAGCAGTCTTGGGAAATTTGTACAGGTACTTCAAGTCCCATCATCCATGGTCCACCGTCCTCCAAACTGCACCAGGATGTAAAGTGGGTCATGGGGGCTTTGTGTGCCAAGTTTGGTCTTTATTGGTGATTGGATGAGGGTCGCATTGTTTTCAAGAAGTGAGTGAAGGTACTGCAAGTCCCATCATCCATGGTCCGTCCTCCTTCAAACTGCAGCAGGATGTAGAGTGGGTCATGGGGGCTCTGTGTGCCAGGTTTGGTCTGCATTGGTCATTGGATGAGGGTCGCAGTGGTTTCAGTAAGTGAGTGAAGGTACTGCAGATCCCATCATCCATGGACCATCTCCCTTAGAACAGCATCAGGATGTAGAGTGGGTCATGAGTATTCTGTGTGCCAAGTTTGGGCCTGGTCTGTGATTTGTAGGGGCTACAATGTTCTGTGGGAAGTGAATTGGGTGAAGGTACTGCAAATCCCATCATTCGTGGCCCATCCTGCCCCAAGCCACACCAGGTTGTGAAGTGGGCCATTGGGCCTCTGTGTGCCAAGTGTGGTCCTGATCCGTCATTGCTGTGGGCCGCAGTGACTGCCTACCTGAGGCCTTTCCTTTTCCCTCTGCGTCACCTTAGAATGTTGGAATATTGATGTCCAATCAGTAACTTATGCAAATTCTCCCACAGTGGCAACCAATCATGTTGTTTGAATGTTGAGGCTTGTATTCTTGGGTGCTGGCAAATCAGAGTCCTTTATGCAAATACTCCCTCAGTGGCAACCAATTTCCTCTGTCTGCTGCCCTAGAATGTTGGAGTTCCGAGGCTGGCCAATCAGAGTCCTTTATGCAAACAATCCCACAGTGGCAACCAATCAGAAAGCTGCCACATACATACAAACATACAAACCCACAAGCACTCTCTTTCATTATATATACAGATATGTCACCCACATACATTAATTCAGGAGGAAGGAGGCTCTTTCCGTTTCCAAGAGAGGAGAGTGGCTTCGGGGAGGCCTTGGCCCGACGCATTGCCTTGGCTTTGGGTGGGATCTGGATCTCCTCCATCGGGCGCATTGCCACCAGCCCTGTTGCTGTGCGACCTTGCAAATAGCACGGGAACCTTCCATACGGGCTGCATGTATGTACACCATGCGCGGTCACACAAAAAACAACAACAACAACTAGAGATAACAATTAAGGCTACAAAACAATTAAAAATAAAAACAAAACCAATGTAAAACCAAAATAACACGCAGGCTAAAACATAAACAACACTGCAAGATCATGAAAGGGTGCAAGGACGGATGGATAGAAGGAAGGATGGAAGTATGCAAGGATGGATGGACGGAAGAAAGGAAGGAAGGAAGTATGCAAGGAGGATGGGTGGGTGGATGGATGGAAGGAAGGAACGAAGTATGGAAGGATGGGTGGATGGAAGGAACGAAGGATGGAAGGAAGGAAGGATGCAAGGATGGATGGATGGATGGAAGGAACGAAGGAACGAAGGAAGTATGCAAGGATGGATGGAGGGAGGGAAGGATGGGTGGATGGAAGTATGCAAGGATGGATGGATGAACGGAAGGAAGGAAGGATGCAAGGATGGATGGATGGATGGAAGGAACGAAGGAACGAAGGAAGTATGCAAGGATGGATGGAGGGAGGGAAGGATGGGTGGATGGAAGTATGCAGGATGTATGCAAGGATGGATGGAGGGAGGGAAGGATGGGAGGATGGAAGTATGCAAGGATGGATGGATGGAACGGAAGGAAGGAAGGATGCAAGGATGGATGGATGGATGGAAGGAACGAAGGAAGTATGCAAGGATGGATGGATGGAAGGAAGGAAGTATGCAAGGATGGATGGAGGGAGGGAAGGATGGGTGGATGGAAGTATGCAAGGATGGATGGATGGATGGAAGGACGGAAGGAAGGAAGGATGCAAGGATGGATGGAAGGATGGGATGGATGGATGTACGGAGGGATGGAAGTAGTGGATGGATGGATGGAGGGAGGGATGGATGGAAGGATGGAAGTATGCAAGGATGGATGGATGGAACAAAAGAAGTATGCAAGGATGGATGGATGGATGGATGGATGGATGGAATGGAAGGATGGATGGATGGAACGAAGGAAGTATGCAAGGATGGATGGATGGAGGGAAGGATGGGAGGATGGAAGTATGCAAGGATGGATGGACGGAAGGAAGGATGGATGGATGGATGGACGGAAGGAAGGAGGATGGATGGAAGGAAGGAAGGATGGATGGATGGATGGGTGGATGGAAGTATGCAAGGATGGATGGATGAACGGAAGGAAGGAAGGATGCAAGGATGGAAGGATGGATGGATGGATGGGAGGAAGAATAGATGCAAGGATGGATGGAGGGAGGGAAGGATGGGAGGATGGAAGTATGCAAGGATGGATGGATGAACGGAAGGAAGGAAGGATGCAAGGATGGATGGATGGATGGATGGAGGGAAGGAAGGATGCAAGGACAGAGGAAGGAAGTATGCAAGGATGGATGGATGGAACAAAAGAAGTATGCAAGGATGGATGGATGGAAGTATGCAAGGATGGATGGATGGATGCAAGGATGGATGGAGGGAGGGAAGGAAGTATGCAAGGATGGATGGATGAACGGAAGGAAGGATGCAAGGACAGAAGGATGGATGGATGGATGGGAGGATGGGAGGAAGAATAGATGGAAGGATAGATGGAAGGAAGGACGCAAGGACGGATGGGAAGGAGGGAGGGAAGGAAGGATGGAAGTATGCAAGGATGGATGGATGGATGGAAGGAACGAAGGAAGGAAGGAAGGATGCATGGATGGATGGAAGGAAGTATGCAAGGAGGATGGGTGGGTGGATGGACGGAAGTATGGAAGGATGGATGGAAGGAACGAAGGAACGAAGGATGGAAGGATGGATGGATGGATGGATGGAACGAAGGAAGTATGCAAGGATGGATGGAAGGAAATAAAACTGGGAATGAAGAGGGAGAAAGAGAGGAATGGAGAATGAAAGTAAGGAAAGTAGCAAAGGCTAATTCTCCCCGTCCGAACACTCCTCTTTTCACCCTGGAAATTTGACTTGACCATAGACTCTTCCTACCAAATCAATCTTTTGCCCCTCGACATGCTCTCCAAAGCAGGTCGGAAACCCCGACTTCCCACGACTGCTCCCCAACCCCCACGGACAAGCCCTCAGCCGGCCTCTTCTTCCTTGCAGGGGCCAAGGACAAGGACAAGGTCTCCATCAAGAAGATCCTGGCGGACAAAGCCTTGAGGAACAACAACGAGTATTACCAGGTGAGCAAACCCGGATTATCCATAAGGCCACCCAAGGCCATGGCCTAGGGCAGCAGCCATGGGGGGGGGGGGCAGCAGGTCCGGACCCCCCCAAATAATATATATATTTTAAAAAGTTTGATCTTTGGGCGCTTCTGCGCCTGTGTGCAGAGCGCCCTAGGCCTTCTAACGCGGCTTCGCTCAGCCTCTTCCTCCTCGCCGCCGCCACGCCTGACGTCACCCAGCCCCGCCGACATGGCTTTCCTGGGTGCTGCAGCGGCTGCCCAGGGGTTTCCCTTCCTTCCTCCTCCTCGGAGAAGGAAGAGGAAGGAAGGGAAGCTCCCGGGGCGGCCGCTGCGGCACCCGGGAACATGGCGGAGGACGCCACGCCGCTCGCGCATGCCCGCAAGTGGCCCCACCCCGCGCAGCACCCCGCCCCTGCAAGAGGCCCTGCCTCTGCAAGCGCCCTTGCCCCCACAAGCACCCCTGCAAGAGGCCCTGCCCCTGCAAGCGGCCCCACACCCTGCAAGAGGCCCCACCCCTGCAAGAGGCCCCGTCCCTGCAAGCGGCCCCACCCCCACAAGCACCCCCGCAAGAGGCCCTGCCCCTGCAAGCGGCCCCACCCTCTGCAAGAGGCCCCACCCCTGCAAGAGGCCCCGCCCCCTGCAAGCGGCCCCACCCCCACAAGCACCCCCGCAAGTGGCCCCACCCCGCAGGAGGCCCTGCCCCTGCAAGCGCCCGCGGCCCCACCCCCACAAGCGACTTTGCCCCCTGCAAGAGGCCCCACCCCCTGCAAGCGCCCTTGCCCCCACAAGCACCCCACAAGAGGCCCTGCCCCTGCAAGCGGCCCCACCCCTGCAAGAGGCCCCCCCCCCTGCAAGAGGCCCCACCCCCTGCAAGAGGCCCCACCCCCTGCAAGAGGCCCCGTCCCCTGCAAGCGGCCCCACCCCCACAAGCACCCCCACAAGCGGCCCCACCCCGCAGGAGGCCCTGCCCCCTGCAAGAGGCCCCGCCCCCTGCAAGCGGCCCCCCCCCTGCAAGCAACTTGGCCCCCCGCAAGAGGCCCCGCCCCCTGCAAGAGGCCCCACCCCCCGCAAGAGGCCCCACTCCTGCAAGAGGCCCCGCCCTGCAAGAGGCCCCACCCCCTCAAGCGGCCCCACCCCGTGTGAGGCCCCACCCCCTGCAAGCGGCCCCCAAGAGGCCCCCCCCTGCAGCGGCCCTGCCCTCTGCAGGCCCCGTCCCTGCAAGCGGCCCCACCCCCCTGTCCCCACAAGCACCCCCCGCAAAGAGGCCCCACCCCTGTGAGGAGCTCCCGGGGCGGCGCCCCACCCCTGCAAGCGGCCCCAGAGTGTGGCCTAGGGCTGTCCCCACAAACAGTTAAGGGCGCCACAAACAGTTAATCCGGGCCTGCAGGTGAGGATGGTCACGCCCACAACATGGGCCCAGGACGCTTGGGCTTTGACCAAGGGATGCCACCATGCTCCACTCCAATGACGCCTGTTGTTGGCAATGGCGCCTGGCCCCTCTGCCCCTCCAGAAATGCATCGACTGGAACCGGGACATCCTCAAGGAGGAGCTGGGCCTGACCGAGGAAGACATCGTCGACATCCCCCAGCTCTTCGCTCCAAGCTACGCCACCAAAGCCGTCGCTTACTTCCCGGACATGGTAAGGGCCTTCCAGCCAGGACAGGGCTCCCACGTTGGGTCAAGGAGAGGCTGGAGTTGGCCTTGGCCAGAGCCTACTGGGAAGGGAGGGGGAGGGAGTGCTTCTGCCAGGGACCCCAGTGGTCTCCTTCTCTGGAGAGCAGAGGCTGGGTGGCCATCTGTTGGGAGGGCTTCACGGACCCTTGCTATCTACTCTACCTATTCATCTATAGGGAGATGGGGTTGGTTCGGATGACTCTTCCAACTGCGATCCATCTAGCTGCTCATTCATCTAGCCTTCATATATCTTATCTACGTGTCTATCCTTCTATGTATCCAGCCATCTAATAGTTGTCCTACCTACCTACCTACCCACTACTCTACTTAACCATCTAACTACCCATCTATTCACGTACCTATCCCTGCATGAAAGAAAGGGCTGTGGGTGGCTCTTCCAACTGTGATCCATCTGTCTATCTATCCTTCTATTTATCCACCCACCCATTATCTATCCTACCTACCTACCCACCCATCTACTTACCTATCTACCCATCCATCTATCTATCCACCTACCTAATACGTAGAATTGATACGTAGAATGGGGTTGGTTTGGATGGCTCATCCAACTCTACCTACCTGTTCACTATCCATCATATATTCTATCTACCCTTCTGTTTATCCACTCACCCACCCATTATCTATCCTACCTACCCATCTATCTACTTACCCATCTACCCATCCATCCACCTACCTACCCCTGCTTGATATGAGGCTGGCTTGGATGGCTCATCCAACTCTATCTACCTGTTCATTCATCTATCCATCATATATCCTATAAATCCTTCTATTTATCCATCCACCCATTATCTATCCTACCTACCTACCCATCCATCTACTTACCCATCAACCCATCCATCCACCTACCTACCCCCGCTTGATATAATGAGGCTGGTTTGGATGGCCCATCCAACTCTACCTGTTCATTCATCTATCCATCATATATCCTATCTACCTATCCTTCTATTTATCCACTCACTCACCCACTCATTATCTATCCTACCTACCTACCCATCCACCTACCCATCCACCTACTTACCCATCCACCTACCTACCCCTGCATGATAGAATGGATCTGGTTTGGATGGCTCATCCAACTCTAACTACCTGTTCATTCATCTATCCATCATATATCCTATCTACCTATATATCCTTCTACTTATCCACCCATCCACCCACACACCAATTATCTATCCTACCTACCTACCCATCCACCTACCCATCCACCTACTTACCCATCTACCTACCCCTGAATGATAGAATGGGGCTGGTTTGGATGGCTCATCCAACTCAATCTGTTCATTCATCTATCCATCATATATCCTATATACATATATATCCTTCTATTTATCTATCCACCCATTATCTATCCTACCTACCCATCTATCTACTTACCCATCTACCCATCCATCCACCTACCTACCCCTGCTTGATATGAGGCTGGTTTGGATGGCTCATCCAACTCTATCTACCTGTTCATTCATCTATCCATCATATATCCTTTATACTAGGCATGGTTTAGAACCCAAAAATCGTGATTCTAAAATCAATGGGGGGGGGTTGATTAGTAATAGAAAGACTTACAAAAAATTTTCCAAAAAGTTCTAAAATGTAACGTAATTACTAACGAAATTCTAAATTGGTTCTAAAGTCTGAAAAGCAGGGAAACAGGACTGACACTGTTTTAAGCACAGGCAAATCAAGGGGCAACATTTCCCTTGGGTTTCCTTGCAGGGAGATATAAAGCATTAATATATTATTAGTATTAGTATTATTATTAAATAAAATAGTCAAGGCTTGCTTCTCCAGAGCATTTATTAGAATTAAATAATAAATTCTAATAGTAAGAATGTAGTAAGGGTGATAGTGACCTAGAGGGTATGAGGAACGTGCTCTTGGTAAACTAGGACAGGGCTGTCCAACTGGCCTGGGTCGGGTTATATCTTAGCAGGAAAGGGGCCGCCCGCACAGCCCCTTTCCTGCTAAGATATAACCCGACCCAGGCTTGGGTCAGCTTATATCTTAGCGGGGAAAGGGCTGCCGTGCGGGCGGCCCCTTTCCTGCGCTTTGGAAGCAGCTCGGGGCCTTGATTTGGAGGAATTTCCTCCTGTTTCCCAGGCTGTCTCTCAGAGCGGAGGGAGAGCCTGGAGAACAGGAGGAAATTCCTCCGATTGGGAACTCGCAGGGGTTAAGGGAGGCATCGATGCCACCCTTTGCTCCTGCGAGGTCCCAATCCAACCCGTGTTCCCCTTAATACGGGTTGGATTCTGACCTGGCAGGGGGAAGGGTGGCATTGATGCCTCCCTTAACCCCTGCGAGTTCCCAATCGGAGGAATGTCCTCCTGTTCTCCAGGCTCTCCCTCCGCTTCTGAGAGACAGCCTGGGAAACAGGAGGAAATTCTCCGAGTCAGGTTCCTCGAGCTGCTTCCAAAGCGCGCTTTGGAAGCAGCCCGGGGCCGAGTTTCCTCCTGTTTCCCAGGCCTGGGTCGGGTTATTTCTTAGCGGGGAAGGGGCCACCCGCACGGCAGCCCTTTCCAGGCTCCTTTCCCTGCAGTTTAAAGCGCTTTTTTCCTGTGTCCTCCAGCCGCCCTAGGACTTCTGGTTTCGATCTCTCTATGGTTCTGGCTGGTTTTTCTCTTCCTGGAGGCAAGGCCTTTCAGTTAAAGTAGGCCTCGAGCATGGAAAAGGCCCCATCTGACTGTGAGTAATGTCTGGGATTTTTGATTTTGAGGGGTAATAGGAGCCTTCCGAAATATTTAGAATTCTAACGAAATTTTGGGCCCAGGGGTTCGAAAAAGAAAGTCCACTTCCGGGATTGGCCTTGCGATCCGTAAAAGCTCAAAAGTCCCATTACATACGAATCACTTACGACTTCTTTTAATTTCCGTTACTTTTTTCTCATGCCTACTATATACCTATATATCCTTCTATTTATCCATCCACCCATTATCTATCCTACCTACCTACCCATCTATCTACTTACCCATCTACCCATCAATCCACCTACCTACCCCTGCTTGATATAATGGGGCTGGTTTGGATGGCTCATCCAACTCAATCTGTTCATTCATCTATCCATCATATATCCTACCTACCTACCTACCCTTCTATTTATCCATCCAATCAGCCACCACCTATCCTACTTACCTACCCACCCATCTCTTCAACTACTCACCTATCCATCCACCTGTTGGGAAGGCTTGCGTTGGATGGCCCTTCCGGCTCTGAGATGTCAGGAATGGGAAAGGCAGATGAGGTAGCAGAAGATGGACTGAAGCGGTCCTCTCCTTGAGCCGACGGTCCTCTCCCTCTCCTCCCCGCGTGCAGGTGAACATGCTGGTGCTGGGGAAGCACCTGGCGGTGCCCAAGCCCTTCGGCCCGATCCTCCACGACCAGTGCTGCCTCGAAGAGGAGGTCCGCCGCCTCCTGGAGCCGCTGGGCCTCTCCTGCACCTTCATCGACGACTTCCAGCCCTACCACCTGCGCTACGGGGAGGTCCACTGCGGCACCAACGTCCGGCGCAAGGCCTTCACCTTCAAGTGGTGGAACGCCAGCCCTTGAGGACGAGGGGGCGGCGGCCGCTTTGCGCCTGTCTCTCGCCCGCTTCCCAGATCCGAGGAACGACGCCGGTTCCGTCTCCCGTAACACACGAAGGCGACTCCCCTCCTTTCGCGCTCCCTGGTCCTAACGTCAGCTATGGAGGCCCACCAACACATTTCACGCCTGCGATGGACCCATCACGCCACGTCACGCGGTTTTTGTTCCTGGGTTATGAGTATTTTTTTTTGCTGCATAAAGTGTTTTTACGAACTGTCTGAATAAAGTCGTTTGAAGACTCGAGTCGTCGTTTTCCATCTTCCCGCCTTCCGTTCTTTCCTTCCTTCTTGCTTGTCTTCCGTCCTTTGCTTTCCTCTAACCCAGTGTTTCCCAACCAGTGTGCCGCGAGCGATGATCAGGTGTGCCGTGGGAAAACCTACAATATACCCTTACTTCCCGCTCCTGCCGAACTCCTGCCGCTGTTTGCGGGGGGGGGGGAGAGGAGGAGAAGGAAGGGCCGGGCGGGGTCCAGATCCATCATTGTTTGAGTCCACAGTGCTCTCTGGGTGTAGGTGAACTACAACTCCCAAACGTCAAGGTCTATTTTCCCCAGACTCCATGTGTGTTCATAGTTGGGCATATTGAGTATTCATACCAAGTGTGGTCCAGATCCATCATTATTTGAGTCCACAGTGCTCTCTGGGTGTAGGTGAACTACAACTCCCAAACGTCAAGGTCTATTTTCCCCAGACTCCATGTGTGTTCATAGTTGGGCACATTGAGTATTCATACCAAGTGTGGTCCCAGATCCATCATTATTGTTTGAGTCCACAGTGCTCTCTGGGTGTAGGTGAACTACAACTCCCAAACGTCAAGGTCTATTTTCCCCAGACTCCATGTGTGTTCATAGTTGGGCATATTGAGTATTCATACCAAGTGTGGTCCAGATCCATCATTATTTGAGTCCACAGTGCTCTCTGGGTGTAGGTGAACTACAACTCCTAAAGTTGGGCGTCAAGGTCTATTTTCCCCCAGACTCCATGTGTGTACATAGTTGGGCATATTGAGTATTCATGCCAAGTGTGGTCCAGATCCATCATTATTTGAGTCCACAGTGCTCTCTGGGTGTAGGTGAACTACAACTCCCAAACGTCAAGGTCTATTTTCCCCAGACTCCATGTGTGTTCATAGTTGGGCATATTGAGTATTCATACCAAGTGTGGTCCAGATCCATCATTATTTGAGTCCACAGTGCTCTCTGGGTGTAGGTGAACTACAACTCCCAAACGTCAAGGTCTATTTTCCCCAGACTCCATGTGTGTTCATAGTTGGGCATATTGAGTATTCATACCAAGTGTAGTCCAGATCCATCATTATTTGAGTCCACAGTGCTCTCTGGGTGTAGGTGAACTACAACTCCCAAACGTCAAGGTCTATTTTCCCCAGACTCCATGTGTGTTCATAGTTGGGCATATTGAGTATTCATACCAAGTGTAGTCCAGATCCATCATTATTTGAGTCCACAGTGCTCTCTG
This sequence comes from Anolis apletophallus, assembly GCA_030556195.1. NCBI lineage: Eukaryota > Metazoa > Chordata > Lepidosauria > Squamata > Anolidae > Anolis > Anolis apletophallus. Next base: position 16,781,206 of record JARBWK010000017.1, on the reverse strand, counting down.
GGTGTAGGTGAACTACAACTCCTAAACGTCAAGGTCTATTTTCCCCAGACTCCATGTGTGTTCATAGTTGGGCATATTGAGTATTCATACCAAGTGTGGTCCAGATCCATCATTATTTGAGTCCACAGTGCTCTCTGGGTGTAGGTGAACTACAACTCCTAAACGTCAAGGTCTATTTTCCCCAGACTCCATGTGTGTTCATAGTTGGGCATATTGAGTATTCATACCAAGTGTAGTCCAGATCCATCATTATTTGAGTCCACAGTGCTCTCTGGGTGTAGGTGAACTACAACTCCCAAACGTCAAGGTCTATTTTCCCCAGACTCCATGTGTGTTCATAGTTGGGCATATTGAGTATTCATACCAAGTGTGTAGTCCAGATCCATCATTATTTGAGTCCACAGTGCTCTCTGGGTGTAGGTGAACTACAACTCCCAAACGTCAAGGTCTATTTCCCCCAGACTCCATGTGTTCATAGTTGGGCATATTGAGTATTCATACCAAGTGTAGTCCAGATCCATCATTATTTGAGTCCACAGTGCTCTCTGGGTGTAGGTGAACTACAACTCCTCCCCAGACTCCAAACGCACATTAGTATTCATACCAAGGTCATTATTTTCCCCCAGACTCCATGTGTGTTCATAGTTGGGCATATTGAGTATTCATACCAAGTGTGGTCCAGATCCATCATTGTTTGAGTCCACAGTGCTCTCTGGGTGTAGGTGAACTACAACTCCCAAACTCAAGGTCAATTCTCAAGCAAACCCTTTCGGTACTTTCTGTTGGCAATGAGAGTTCAATATGCCAAGTCTGGTTCAATTCCATTGTTGCAAGAGTTCAGGATGCTTTTTGTTTGCATGTTAACTATAAATCCCAGAAACTGTAACTCCCAAATGCCAAGGTCTATTTTCCCCAAACGCCATCTGTGTTCACAATTGGGCATATTGAGTATTCATGCCAAGTTTGGTCCTGATCCAACATTGTTTGAGTCCAGAGTGCTCTCTGGATGTAGGTGAACTACAGCTCCAAAACCTAAGGTCAATGCCCACCAAACTCTTATAGTATTTTCTCTTGGTTATGGGAGTTCTGTGTGGGAAGTTTGGTTCCATTCCATCATTGGTGGAGTTCAGAATGCTCTTTGATTGCGGGTGAACTATAACTCCCAGCAACTACAACTCCCAAATGACAAAATGAATTTTTGACTGATGGTCCCTTCTTGAGTTAGTAGAGACCGACAGCTGTTGAGCAAGACCTTGGTGTGTGTCTTTCTGCCATTCCTGCCAGGATATCTATGTTGTGCTCTGCTGGTCAGGGACCGTAATAAAGTTTTGTTGTTGTTGTCTATGTTGTGTTCATCTAAAACAGGCCCAGGTTTCACACTGAGTGTATAAATACATTCAAAAACATATTAACAATATGTATGACTGTGTTAGAGTGTCACTTTGTATACAGAGTGTATAAATACATTCAAAAACATATTAACT
>JARBWK010000017.1:16745451-16779622 GCA_030556195.1 Anolis apletophallus | reverse complement strand
CCAAACTCTTATAGTATTTTCTCTTGGTTATGGGAGTTCTGTGTGGGAAGTTTGATTCCATTCCATCATTGGTGGAGTTCAGAATGCTCTTTGATTGCGGGTGAACTATAACTCCCAGCAACTACAACTCCCAAATGACAAAATGAATTTTTTGACTGATGGTCCCTTCTTGGGTTAGTAGAGACTGACAGCTGTTGAGCAAGACCTTGGTGTGTGTCTTTCTGCCATTCCTGCCAGGATATCTATGTTGTGCTCTGCTGGTCAGGGACCGTAATAAAGTTTTGTTGTTGTTGTCTATGTTGTGTTCATCGAAACAGGCCCAGGTTTCACACTGAGTGTATAAATACATTCAAAAACATATTAACAATATGTATGACTGTGTTAGAGTGTCACTTTGTATACAGAGTGTATAAATACATTCAAAAACATATTAACTATATGTATGACTGTGTTAGAGTGTCATTTTGTATACAGAGTGTATAAATACATTCAAAAACATATTAACTATATGTATGACTGTGTTAGAGTGTCATTTTGTATACAGAGTGTATAAATACATTCAAAAACATATTAGCTATATGTATGACTGTGTTAGAGTGTCATTTTGTATACAGAGTGTATAAATACATTCAAAAACATATTAACTATATGTATGACTGTGTTAGAGTGTCATTTTGTATACAGAGTGTATAAATACATTCAAAAACATATTAACTATATGTATGACTGTGTTAGAGTGTCATTTTGTATACAGAGTGTATAAATACATTTAAAAACATATTAACTATACGTATGATTGTGTTAGAGTGTCATTTTGTATAATGGAGTGTATAAATACATTCAAAAACATATTAACTATATGTATGACTGTGTTAGAGTGTCATTTTGTATACGGAGTGTATAAATACATTCAAAAACATATTAACTATATGTATGACTGTGTTAGAGTGTCATTTTGTATACGGAGTGTATAAATACATTCAAAAACATATTAACTATATGTATGACTGTGTTAGAGTGTCATTCTAGCACTCCAAAGCCGCCGCTCCCCTGGCCTGTCTGCCGACACAGGCCCCACACAGCCCGCGATGGGATGGCGGTAGCGGCACTCTTGGCCCTGCCCCCGACACCCTTCTCCCCGGGCCGGACAAAATCGGCTGCCGGGCCGCATCCGGTCCGGGGGCCATAGTTTGACCACCTCTGAATTACAGCCTTCCAACATTGTTTGTGAGGTAATTAATTCGCCGGAAAGTTACAAATCCAGATAACGAAGCAAACAACGGCTTTTTCAATATAACCCCGGCATTGCCGGGAACCCAAGTTAGTAGTAAATAACTGGGCCTGAGCTACTCTAACACCCATCTCTTCTAAGGTTTCAAGAGAAGGAAAAAAAAAACCAGCAATCACTGCAACATCGCTGGAGACCAGACCCCCCTCCCCCCCGACTTGGGACTGGTAACATGAGGAGGCTCTTGGTTGCCACCTGCGCCCCCCTGCCCCGGCCCAGGGACACTGCTGAGCACGGGATGACACATGCCGCCGCCATGCCAGGGGAGAGCAAGTGGCCAACCCTCCCTCCCTTTCCTCGCCAAGGCCGGGGCAAAGGCCCTGCTGAGGCCGGAGACCCGCCAGGAAGAGGGGAGCGGGGAAGGGCCTCGGCCCCAAAAAGAGCGAGCGACCAAGGGATGGAGGGGGAAGCTCTTCGGCGTTGAGTATTTATGTCACAGCGGATAGGCAACAGAAATATAGAAGTTTAATTCCCCATCGGCCCAAAAACTCCAGTCTCTGTTCGAGTGAATAATGAAACTCTCATTCAATTCACAAGGTAAATATATAACTTTGTATTGAATTGTATTTAACAATAACTGGCAAAACATCGAAAAACAACAGCCATCACAGCTACCTTTCTAAACATCCTTTCCTCACAGATATTAAATCCCAACTGTCACTTTGTAACTGACGTTCCTCAAGGTTCCATTTAGCAGTCTTGAGACAGCGCCATCTGGTGTCAAACATGGCACACTGCAGGTCATCTCAAACTGCGAAAATATATCTTGTGCTGACTCATGAATTGCTATTCAAAATGCAATAATCTGACAGAAGCGGACCCAAGGGGCCACTCGCTCGGGCCCCAGCACACACACATGCACACCCAGGGGCGGTCCTAAGAGATAGGCCAAGTAGGCGGCCGCCTAGGGCGCCATCTGGGAAGGGGGCGCCATCCTGGCCGCATGGGGCGCCACCCTGGCCCTGCCGATGTTCCTCAGACAGCGCCGCAGCTGCCTGCTTTTGACCCCGGCCTTGTGCACTCCCACGCCGCTTCTGGGCACGCGCAGAGGTTTTCACGCAGGCGCAGTTGCTCCGGAGCTGAAGTTGAGCGCAGGAGCAACTGCACATGCGCGAAAACCTCCATGCATGCCCAGTAGCTCCCCTGCGCAGAAGCCTGTAAGCAAAGCACTCCCTATCGGGCAGGCAGGGCGTGCTTCCCCTCTCCCTTTGCCTCCGCCGCGCACGCGTTTGCATGGAAGGAGAAAAGAATCAGTGAAGGAAGTGTAAGTGAAGGAAGTGATGAAGGGCTATCCTCCTCCTCCTCCTCTGTGACCTCTTCTCTCCCTCCTTCCTTTCTTCGGCTCTATTTCTGCCTAGACCTGAGGGGCCTGAGGCTATGAGGAGTTGTGGGAGTTGGAGTCCAAAACACGTAGAGGGAGGGAGGGCCCAAGTTTGCCCAGGCCGCGCTGCCTGTATTCGACCTCATTTGAACATTTTGGCTGTTTTTCTATTTACATTGACATTGGGATCCTAATTTTGGACTTATGGGAGACTCCTATGGATTATGAGCCGGGTGGAAGGTAATATATTCTGATTTTGATGCGTTTACATTGCATGTCTTGTGGATTATTATACAGTTCTGCTTAATATTGCCATACAATATAATACAAATACAATATAACAATAGAATAATGATATATTTTATATTACATGTAATATTACAAACAATATTGCAGTATAGTGGTATGGTACAAAATAGTAATGTATAATATTTTATTTTACTTTATTTTGGGTCATTTGAGTTTTATAGGAGTCATGAAAATATTTAGTAGAGGATAATTTTATTTAAATAAATAATTTTATTATTTTATAATAATAATATAATAGAATGTTACATTATATTATAACGTCAATATATTATAATATAATTATATTGTAATGTAGTATAATATAATTATGATGTAATATAGTATGAGTATGGTATAATATATTGTATATACATTGATACAATATAATACTACTAATGGTATTGTGATATTATAATTGTATATTTGTTTTACATGGGGGGCGGCAAAATAATGTTTTTTTTTGGGGGCACCAAAATAATGTTCGCCTACCATTTAAAATTACCTCAAACCGCCCCTGTGCACACCCCCCTCTTGCCCCCCTTTCCTCTCTCTCCTGGCTCCGTGAAAGCATTCCCTTTCCCCTCTCCTCCTGAAGTGAGGTCAGCGGGAAGCGCGCCGCCAGAGAGGCCTCTTTCCGCCGCCTCTCTAGGAAGCGCAGGCCACCCCTCTCGCTGGACTTCCGCCCGGCACAAACATGGCGGCCACGGGCAGGTGCCCCAAAAGGAGGCCAGTCTTTGCGTCAGAAGGATGGAACCGGAGCCCCAGAACGAGAGGGAGACTGGGGGGAGAGAGCGGCCGCCCCCTCCTTCCCTCCCTCTCGCTTTCCTCGGACTCCACCCCCCGGAACCCACGGCCCTTGGGCCACGGCAGCTGAGGCTTCTGGGAGGGAAGGAAGGGCGGGAGGGCGGAATGGAGGGCAGGGTCTGGGAAGGAGGGCCTGAGGGGGCGCGGGGGAGAAGAGGATCCCCGCGGGGTCGCCCCCCTCCCCTTCTCCGCCGGCCACGGCCTCTCGCGTGGGCGACTCTCTCCCTGCGTGGAAGGAAGGTCCTCCCGGGCGGCGGGGTCCCCCTGGGGGGGGACGCGGAGTACTCCCCGTGGCCCCGTTTTCTCCCAGAAGCACGCTCTCCTGACGTTTCGCCCTCAGAGGATGCGACATTTTTTTTGGTCCGTTATCTACAACCCTGGGCCATGGCCTAGGTTGGCCTTATGGGTAATCCGGGCCTGCTTCCAACATTGTGAGGTATTATTTCGCCGGAAAGCTACAAATCCAGATACCGACACAATTCCATCGTTCATTTAAACCTTTTTATTTAGAGAAATATAAAAAAAGGAATCGGGAAGGGAGAAAAGGAGGAGTAGGAGTGCTAGGACTAGGCTAGGAGGTATCCGTCCCCGATTTTGCGGAAATCCAAAATTATTCCTTTTTCTCTCCCGTCTTTCGCAGAGAAAAGACGCAACGCCGGCCTCAAAAAATGTGTCCAAAGTTAAGTTTCTCGGCTCCGGAGAAAAACGCGAAAAGCGCACAAACTTGTCTTTGGCGGAATGATTTTAATCTTTTGTTACGTCCTTCCCGGCAAATAAATTATCCCCGTTTAGGGCTTCTTTAAGGATCGGAACGGATTGGCAAATAGGTTATGTCGGGAAGCGGGGCGACAAAAGGCCGGAAACGGTAAAGAATATAAAAAAACGAAACAAAACCCGCACGGGTATCTACCTCGGCCCAGACTTAAAAACAAAAGGAGAGCAAACAATAAAGCAATATACACAGCATGTCTGGCCCCTTCTAGATCCCCTTTAAACTATCCCCAACGTTAAAGGACCCTGGGAGGGTAAATATGGAACCAAGTCAACGCAACCGTAAGGGAAAAAAGTTAGAGAAGGGGAAGGGCGGGGGAAAGAAGAGTTCTATCTTATTGAAAAATGGGTTTGTTTATGTTCACAAGGCACCAAATTTCTCCCAACGCGGCACAGAACGGATGCAAAGGATACTCGCCGGGATTTTCGGGAGTCAGGGAAAATATTCTTCGAGACGAACAAAACAAAGGGAAGCCGAGACCCAACAATTCCCAAGACGCAGTGAAGTTGTCAACGTATTAAAAACAAAAGGGAAAGCTTGGAAGAAGGCCATCGCAGAGGAGCGCTCGGGGGAATGGTACGGCCCGAAAGTCCAATTCCGGAAACGGCGAGGAAGGAAGGAACCGAAGCAAACTACGCACCTTTCGACACGATCGGTCTACGCAAAAATGAGAACAGTGAGGAAACTTTGGGACGCGAAACAAAACGCTAAAACCACGGCGTTATCAGCCATTATTCTCAGTAGACGACGGGAATAATTCCTGGGATGTAAACAAAGGAAGCCGTAATAAAAAATTCGGATGCAAAGGATCCTCGCCGGGATTTCCGGAAGTCAGAGAAAATATTATTCGAGACGAACAAAACAAAGGGAAGTCGAGACCCAACAATTCCCGAGACGCAGCGAAGTTGTCAACGTATTAAAAACACAAAAGGGAAAGCTTGGAAGAAGGCCGTCGCAAAGGAGCGCTCGTGGGAACGGTACCACCCGAAAGTCCAATTCCGCAAATGACGAGGAAGGAAGGAACCAAAGCAAATTGCGCGCCTTTCAACACGATCGGTCTACGCAAAAATAAGAACAGTGAGGAAATTTTGGGACGTGAAACAAAAAAGGAACCAAAGCAAACTGCGCACCTTTCGATACGATCGGTCTACGCAAAAATAACAGCGAGGAAAGTTTGGGACGCGAAACAAAAAAGGAACCAAAGCAAACCGTGCGCCTTTCGACACGATCCGTCTACGCAAAAAAGAATAGCGAGGAAACTTTGGGACGCAAAACAAAAAAGGAACCAAAGCAAACTGCGCAACTTTCGATACGATCGGTCTACGCAAAAATAACAGCGAGGAAAGTTTGGGACGCGAAACAAAAAAGGAACCAAAGCAAACCGCGTGCCTTTCGACACGATCCGTCTACGCAAAAAGAATAGCGAGGAAACTTTGGGACGCAAAACAAAAAAGGAACCAAAGCAAACCGCGCGCCTTTCAATACGATCGGTCTACGCAAAAATAACAGCGAGGAAAGTTTGGGATGCGAAACAAAAAAGGAACCAAAGCAAACCGCACGCCTTTCGACACGATCCGTCTACGCAAAAAGAATAGCGAGGAAACTTTGGGACGCGAAACAAAAAGGAACCAAAGCAAACTGCACGCCTCTCGACACGATCGGTCTACGCAAAAGTAAAAACAGCGAGGAAACTTTGGGAGGCGAAACAAAAAAGGAACCAAAGCAAACTGCACGCCTCTCGACACGATCGGTCTACGCAAAAATAAGAACAGCGAGGAAACTTTGGGACACGAAAAAACCCCGCTAAAAACACGGCGTTATCAGACATTATTCCCGGTAGACGACGGGAATAATTCCTGGGATGTAAACAAAGGACGCCGTAATAAAAGATTCGGCTTCGGAAAGAAATGCCGAAAACTTCGGAATGCGCGCGGAATTCTTTTCGGATTTTTAGAAGGCAAAACATACATTCCGTGCGAGAGAAAAATAAACCAAAAATTAATATAAACCAAAATTATAAACCACTATCCCCACTTGGTTTTGGTCTCGATGGGATAGAGATATATCGACGACGTCTCAATGGATATAGACACGAATAGATAAGGAAGGTTTGGAGGAGATACTCAAAGCTTTCGGGCGAAGAACGATTCGAACAGCGTCCGTTTCCAAATGTTTGGAAGGCGGAATAGAATACGCTCGGGCTCCGGGAATGAAAGGTAAACAAACGGAAGGCGCGACGGCTCCGGAAGGAAAGCCTTTCCGAAAGAAGGAGAGATTGATCCGCGCAGAAGACAGAAGACAAGCACAAAAGTGTGTGCGAAGGAAACAAGGACAAGGAGTGGAAACTCAGAGCCGCGTAGAACGAAAAGAAACCGAAACCTGGGGCCATCTAGCGCAACGCGGGTGAGCGTAGTCTCGGTCTGCGTAATCTCAACCAACGGGTGGAAGAGGCGGCGGCCTAGTCAGGGATTTTACGGAGGGTTTTTTGTTTTCGGCGGGTCCGTGTCAGAGAAGCGTGCGTGGGTTGTACTCGGGCAGCTTCTTGGCCCGTTCGCTCTCGGCTTCGCTCTCGTCGCGGGCAATGGCCAAGGAGTGCGCGTAGCCCATGGCCACCTGGGAGGAGAGAGGGGAGGGGCGCTCGGTCACTCCAGGACATCATCACCATCATAAACAAAACAATAACAACAACACTTTACTTATAACCCGCCCCTTTTTCCTTTCATTTCCTCTTCCTTATCCTTTTCTTTCTTCTCCTTTCCCTGTCTTCTTCTCCTCTTCCATTTCCTCTCCCTTATCCTTTACTTTTCTCTCCTCTTCCTTTCCATTCTTCTCTTCCTCTCATCTGTTCCTCTTCCTTCTCCTTTACTTTTCCTCTCCCCTCTTCCTTCGTTTGGGGAATCCTTTTCTTTCCTCTCTTCCTTATCCTCCTTTCCTCTCCCCCTCCTCCTCTTTTCTTTCCTCTCCTCCTCCTCTCCTTATCCTTTTCTTTCCTCTTCCTTATCCTTTCCTTTCCTCTTTTCCTCTCCCCTCTTCCTTCGTTTGCGGATTCCTTTACTTTCCTCTCTTCCTTATCCTCCTTTCCTCTCCCTCTCCTCTTCCTTCTCCTTTACTTTTCTTTCCTTCCTCTCCCCCTCTTCCTCTTTTCTTTCCTCTCCTCCTCCTCTCCTTATCCTTTTCTTTCCTCTCCTCTTCCTTTCCGTTCTCCTCTTCCTTCCTTATCCTTTACTTTCCTCTTTTCCTCTCCCCTCTTCCTTCGTTTGCGGATTCCTTTACTTTCCTCTCCTTTTCCTTTCCTCTCTTCCTTATCCTCCTTTCCTCTCCCTCTCCTCCTCCTTATCCTTTACTTTTCTCTCCTCTTCCTTTCCTCTCCCCTCTTCCTCATCCTTTTCTTTCCTCCCCCTCTTCCTCTTTTCTTTCCTCTCCTCCTCCTCTCCTTTTCTTTCCTCTCCTTTTCCTTTCTTCTTCCTTTCCTTTCTTCTCTTCCTTCTCCTCTTCCTATTTCCTCTTCCATTTCCCTCCTTTCAGTGGTCATTTCTGCTCTTACTTATATTACTTTCTTTGGTGCTCAGACCATATCGATCTTTCACATCCAGGACCAACAAATACAAAGCAGTCCCTTCAACACAATATAAAATATATCCTTAAAGTAATAAACCATTAAAATGCAACGTATATATATTAGGCATGGTTTCGAACCCAAAAATGGCGATTCTAAAATCAAATTGGGGGTTGATTAGTAAAAGACTTACAAAAATTTCCCAAAAATTTCTAAAATGTAACGTAATTACTAACGAAATTCGTTAGTAGTTCGTATGCCAGCGCATGCGCATTCAGATGAGTTTTGGCCTACAACTCCCAGAAATCCTAACAGCTGGTAAATTGGCTGGGATTTCTGGGAGTTGTAGGCCAAAACTTGAATAAATCACACTGAATTCTAGATGGGACTCTCCAAATAGGAAGGTGGGAGGGACGGAGGGAGGGAGGGCGGGGAGGGAAGGGGAGGGAGGAGGGGGTATTCTATTCTTGGAAGCAGCAAAAGAAAAGGAGGAGGAGCCCCCCCTGGCTCCTCGCTGCCTCTCTCTCACCCCGATCCCCAGGGAGCGAGGGCCCAAGTTTGCCCAGGCTGGTCATATACCTACATTCCATGCACACGCAATAATACAGCAGTAATAACAATAGGTATAAGAAGAGGTAAAATTCAAACCGAAGTATTCTGACTGGTCCCTCCTCATGCGGTGCAAACGGGCTCTTCTCTGTGAGCCGGGAAGAGCCAGCGTTTTCTGCTTGGGTGCACACACATACATATTCTTTGGGGATTTGCTGCAGAATCTTCTCTATGAGCCCGGATTCTGCAGCAAATAACCCCCCAAGAATATGTATGTGTGTGCACCCAAGCCGCAAACACTGGCTTTTCCCGGGCTCACTGAGAAGAGCCCGTTTGCAGCGCATGAGGAGGGTCCCGTCAGAATTCTTCGGTTTGAATTTTACCTCTTGTTATTGTTATTACTGCTGTATTATTGCATGTGCATGGAATGTAGGTATGACCAGTTGGATTACTTATAATATTAGGCACTTACAGTAGCATTCATTCTATTATACATTAGGTTGGTTTCTCACCCCAATACTCTTTGATGCTTTAGATCAGGGCTGTCCAACTGGCGGCCCCGGGGCCGGATCCGGCCCCGTAGCCTGTTGGACACGGCCCACCTATGCCCTCATGGCGGCCGGGGGCCGGGGGGAGGGGGAGGCGGGGCAGGGAGGAGGAAGAGAGCTAGCTCCTCCTCCTTTTCGGCGCCCCCCCCTCCCTTCCTAGGGCGGAGGGGGAGCGCCAAAAAGGAGGAGTAGGCGGCGCCAAGAGCAGAGCGTCACAGGCCTGGCAGGACGCGCTGCTCTTGGCGCCGCCTCCTCTCCTTTTCGCGCCTCCGCCCCTAGGAAGGGAGGGGGCGCCGAAAAAGGAGTAGGTGGTGCCAGGGGCAGCGCGTCACGCCAGGCCTGTGACGCGCTGCTCTTGGCGCCGCCTTCTGCCCTTTTTCGGCCGTTTTAGGAGGGGCGGGGCCTGGGGGCGGGGGCCTGGGGCGGGGCCGAGCGCCCCCCTAGGTCATCAGTGACCTCTTATCCGGCCCTGGACCCCGTAGAAGTTGGACAGCACTGCTTTAGATCCTGGCAGGCAGGAGAGGCAGGGAAGCCTGGAAAAAATGTAAACAGAGAGGTTTACTCAGAAGTAAATCCACAAGGAGGGCCCTTCATCCAAAGGGCCCTCCTTTGCAGATTTACTTCTGAGTAAGCCTCTCTGTTTACATTTTTTCCGGGCTTCCAGCCGAAAGAAGGAGCGAGTTTAGGGCTTGCCTTGCCATAATACTTATTGGCAAGGGAGGCGGGAGGGTGGTGAGAGAGAAGGAGGGTGCCTCCCCCCCTTACGACCTAATAACGACACTTAAGAAAATCCTGGCCCAAAGTTCGAAAAAGAAAGTCCACTTCCTGGTTGGCGTTCCAGGTGCGGAAATACTCGAAAGTAGCATTTCTTACGAATTTCTTACGAATCATTTCATTTTCATAACTTTTTTCTCATGCCTTATATATATATCAATGACGAGGCGCACCCTTAAAATACTATACGAACTAGGTCCTGCATAGTTAAAAACCAGGTAAATTCAGAAATATGACAACTTACGCAAGGAGCACTTTGGATACCAACAGCCACAACCTGCTCTCACCTGCTCTACGTAGATCCCGTCCAAGGTCTTCACCTCTTGCGCCGACGTTGAGGACTTGGGCTTGTGGTCCCCGTAGCCCTGGGGGGGAAAAAAGCACGGCGAAATAGGGTTGGACTAGACCGGGGGCGGGGGCATTATTTTTCCCAAGGGGCCACACGAGAGCCAAAAAATATTATGGCGGGCCGCACCTAAAGGCTGAACTACATTCTAATCTACTTTATTTATTTATTCACTATATTTACTATATATTACACATCATTAATATTAACATATTAATATATCAATAAATATTCATATATTATTAGTATTAACATCATAATTATTATATTATAGTATATATATATATATATATATATATATCTACGTCTTCTCTATCTCTATCTATTATATAAATGGGTTCACGTCATGTGATGTATACCTCAAACAAAGAAACCATACAACACAGAAACACAATACTTGCCAACAGAAATAGGCCTCAAGCAAGGTACGTTTGTAGCAAAGAAACTTCCCCCAAAACCTAAAAGGCCCCCAAAACAACGGGTAAAAATAAAACTACATTTACCAGCATCCTCCGGGGCAGCCAACGACTCACCCAGCCTCTACATTCTGAACAACATGATTGGCTGCCAATTAGGGCGGATTTGCATAACTGCTGTAACCATAGCAACGCTGGCAAGAGCCATCCAAGGCTAGGATAGAATGCTGAGAGATTTCAGTTGGAGTTTGAGGGTTAAACTGCCAAAACCAAACTCTGAGGGAGCAATTCTCCAGCAAATACAACCCACAACGACACAGCCATGACCCCACCAAGTAACATCATTTCCAACCCTTACATACTCAAGACTTTCTCGCATCTCCTAAATAGGGCACAGCAACGCGTGCCGGGTACAACTAGTATATAATGAAGCGGAATGTTTGTATGTATGTTTGTATGTGTGTATGTTTGTATGTATGTGGCAGCGTTCTGATTGGCTGCCAATTTCACAGGCCACAGCGACCAGCGTGGGTGATGGACCTGCACCAAACTTGGTGCACATAACCCCCCTGACCCCCTTTACGTCCTGATACGGTTTGGGGGAGATAGACCACGAATTATGGGATTTGTAGTACATTCCTACACTTTGGTTCCCACAGACCACTGTGCCCACCAAAAAGGACCAATACAGACCACACTTGCCACACACAGCCCCCATGACCCACTCTACGTCCTGGTACAGTTCGGAGGAGGCTGGACCATGGATGATGGGACTTGAAGTACCTCTACTCACTTCCCAAGTCCGCTGCGACCCTCATGCAATTACTGATCGAGACCACACTTGGCACACATAACCCCCATGACTGCCTTCATGTCCTGGTGAGGTTCGGGGGGATGACTGACAATGGATGATGGGATTTGTAGTACTTTCACACCCCTCTGTTCCCACAGACCACTGAGGCCCCCAACAAACACCGATAAAGACCGCACTTGGCGCACAGAGCCCCAGTGACCCACTCTACATCCTACTGAAGTTTGGAGGGGGAGAGAACATGGATGATGGGACTTGCAGTACCTTCCCTCACTTTCCAAGACTGCTACAAACCTAGTCAGCAACCTGCGGCGGCTGATCGCCCTGGCGACCCAGAAGACGATCAAGTCTTCTGGGTCGCCAAGGTGATCAGCCGCCGCAGGTCGCCGACTGCTCCCGCTGCAGGCCCGGGCATGGCAGGCACTTCAAAGCCGCTGCTCCCCCGATCGTTCTCCGGAGCGGCCGGCTGTCTGCCGACGCAGGCCCCATAACCCGTGATGGGATGGCGGTAGCGGCTGCCCTTCCTCTTGCAGAAATGGCCCTGCCCCTAACGCCCTTCTCCCCGGGCCGGTCAGAATCGGCCGGCGGGCCACATCCGGCCCGTGGGTCGTGAAACGCCCAGGTCTGGACTAGGCGGCATTTGGGGTTCCCTTCCCGCCCTGGGATTCCACAATTCCGTCCGCTTCCTTCCTTACCAGCTCTCCAAAAGTCGGGGACGGACCCCAGCTGATGGTGCTCTCGTCCGCGGCCACAATAACGCTGCTCTTCCTGCAAAAGAGGCCCGGGGAAGGCCCGGCGTTAGGCTGCAAAGAGGGCCGCCGTTCCGGGAGTCAATCTAATCGGAAATGGCAGAAAAGGCACCCCAAAAGGGCCCGTCTCTTACCCACAAGCCAGGCTGCGAATCTTCCACCCGCAAAGGTCCTGCACGGTTTTGGGGTACATTGTCGAATCCCGGGAAGTGTTGGTCGCCCCCCAGAAGAACAACCCACCTGCAAAAGGGGCAACAAGAGGGAGGGGTAGGGGGAGTCGATGCATACACTTCCTGGAAAATATGTAAACACACCCCAAAACACATTGACTGTAATGCCAAGAATACCTGTCTCACTGATGGCAAAGGAGCAGGTGTAACCGGCGTAGATCTGCGCGGCCCCGCGTCCGGGGAAGTCGAACAGCTTCACGAGTCTCGGCACCATCTCATCCCTTTGTTCGGCATGTCCCAGCCGCCCGTATCCCCCGAACCCCCAGGAAAAGACGCGCTTCTGGGAGTCCAAGACCAGCTGGGAAGAGGAAGAGGAGGGTGAGTGAGTGAGCGAAGGACCTGGAACGACAGCTTTCCATATATAGGCAGTCCCCGAGTTCCAGGCATCAGACTTACATGCAACCTGTGAAAGGCCTCCAGAGCCTTACCGTGTGGTTGGCCCCGCAGGCCACAGCTCTCACGACGACATTGGGAACCGGCAGGATTTGGCCGTCTTTCGTCTTCTCGATAAAAATGGCGACGCGGCGGGGGACCAGCTCGCAGTCGAACTCGATCCTCTGCGCTCGGGCAATGAACTTCCCGTCAGAGTTGTGCCCTGTTGATGGGGAGAGAGCCATTGAAGTTAATATCAGTTCTCACGAGAACCTGCCAGAAATGCCAGAAAGGCGATTGGAATCGCAGAGACAGATCACGCGAGAAAGACAGACTCGCTTTCACCAGAGGCTTAAGAGATAAGGAGTGCAAGTGTGTGCGAAATGATGTTATGGGAGAGAGTAGGAATCTACTAGACTTAATGTCAAGGGGATATCTTTACCTTTATCTACCTATGGTTAGACTAGATGAGCTTTGGCATTCCTTTAGGATACTAGGATTCTATTTTAGGATACTTTAGGATACTAGGAGGAAGGAGATCCTGGGATAGATTCACAGGGCCCAGAGGATAGAAGTGGCCTAGTTGTTTTGGGATTTCCTGGCAGGAAATTGCCTAGGTCAAGGCGCTTGGAATTGCAGAAACAGAGCACGCAACAAAGACAGACTCGCTTTTCCCAGAGGCTTAAGAGATAAGGAGAAGCGAAGCAAGTGCGTGAGAAATGATGTTATGGGAGAGATTGAGGTCCCAGTCGGAATCTACTAGACTTAATGTCAAGGGGATATCCTTACCTTTACTCTATCTACCTATGGTTAGACTAGATGAACTTTGGCATTCCTTTCCAACTTTAGGATACTTGGATTCTATTTTAGGATACTTTAGGATACTACCGTGTTTCCCCGAAAGTAAGACAGCGTCTTACTTTCTTTTCCCCCCCAAAAGTCCCCCCTACGTCTTACTTTTGGGGTACGTCTTATATAAACTAAGACGTACCCCGTCGCCACGCCGCCGCCGCCGCCGCCGCCGCGCCCGCCGCCGCCCGCACACCTCCGTGGCACACCTTCCTGCTAGGCCTCTCCAAGGAAGGGAGGGGAAGAGCGCCAGAGGCGGGGCTAAGCGGCTCTGCGTCAGAGTGACGCGTCGCCGCTTAGCCCGCCTCTGGGGCTCTTCCTGGACAAAGAAAGGGAGGGGAAGAGTCCCAGAGGCGGGGCAAGCGGCGGCAGCGTCACTCTGACGTCGCGCCGCAGCCCCGCCTCTGGGGCTCTTCCTGAACAAAGAAGGGAGGGGAAGAGTCCCAGAGGCGGGGCTAAGTGGCGACGCGTCACTCTGGCGCAGCGCCGCAGCCCCCGCGCCTGGGGCTCTTCCTCCTCCCTTCTTTGTCCAGGAAGAGCCCCAGAGGTGGGGCTAGCGGCGACGCGTCACTCTGACGCAGCGCCCTTAGCCCCGCCTCTGGGACTCTTCCTCCTCCCTTCTTTGTCCAACGAGAGGAGGGGAAGAGTCCCAGAGGCGGGGCTGGCGGCGACGCGTCACTCTGACGCAGCGCCGCTTAGCCACACCTCTGGGACTCTTCCCCCTCCCTTCCTTGGAGAGGCCTAGCAGGAAGGTGTGCCACGGAGGTGTGCCGCGGCCGATGGGCCGGTTGCGGCGGTGGCGGCGGCGACGACGACCAGGTACGTCTTATTTTCGGGGTACGGCTTACATTAGCCGACCCCCCTGACACCCCCGATACGTCTTACAATCGGGGTGTCATACTCGGGAAACACGGTAGGAGATCCTGGGATACATTCACAGGGCCCAGAGGAGGATAGAAGTGGCCTAGTTGTTTTGGGATTTCCTGGCAGTTCCCATGAGGCTAGAGAAAGTGATATCAGTTCTCATGAGAACATGCCAGAAGTGCCAGCTGAGGAATGTTTGTCTCCGTTCAATAATTGAGTTATGTAATCCGCCTCAAGTCGCCTTCGGGCTGAGAGGGGCGGCAAAAAATAAAGTAAATAAATAAAATAATAAATTGCCTAGGTCAAGGCGCTTGGAATCGCAGAGACAGATCACGCAAGAAAGACAGACTCGCTTTCCCCAGAGGCTTAAGAGATAAGGAGTGCAAGTGTGTGCGAAATGATGTTATGGGAGAGAGTAGGAATCTACTAGACTTAATGTCAAGGGGATATCTTTACCTTTACTCTATCTACCTATGGTTAGACTAGATGAGCTTTGGCATTCCTTTAGGATACTAGGATTCTATTTTAGGATACTTTAGGATACTAGGAGGAAGGAGATGCTGGGATAGATTCACAGGGCCCAGAGGAGGATAGAAGTGGCCTAGTTGTTTTGGGATTTCCTGGCAGTTCCCATGAGACTAGAGAAAGTGATATCAGTTCTCATGAGAACATGCCAGAAGTGCTAGCTGAGGAATGTTTGTCTCCGTTCAATAATTGAGTTATGTAATCCGCCTCAAGTCGCCTTCGGGCTGAGAGGGGCGGCAAAAAATAAAGTAAATAAATAAAATAATAAATTGCCTAGGTCAAGGCGCTTGGAATTGCAGAGACAGAGCACGCAACAAAGACAGACTCGCTTTTCCCAGAGGCTTAAGAGATAAGGAGAAGCGAAGCAAGTGCGTGAGAAATGATGTTATGGGAGAGATTGAGGTCCCAGTCGGAATCTACTAGACTTAATGTCAAGGGGATATCTTTACCTTTACTCTATCTACCTATGGTTAGACTAGATGAGCTTTGGCATTCCTTTCCAACTTTAGGATGCTAGGATTCTATTTTAGGATACTTTAGGATACTAGGAGGAAGGAGATCCTGGGATAGATTCACAGGGCCCAGAGGAAAATAGAAGTGGCCTAGTTGTTTTGGGATTTCCTGGCAGTTCCCATGAGACTAGAGAAAGTGATATCAGTTCTCATGAGAACATGCCAGAAGTGCCAGCTGAGGAAATAATTGTCTCCGTTCAATAACTGAGTTATGTAATCCGCCTCAAGTCGCCTTCGAGCTGAGAGGCGGTAAAAAAATGTAGTAAATAAATAAATAAAATAATAAATTGCCTAGGTCAAGGCGCTTGGAATCGCAGAGACAGATCACGCAAGAAAGACAGACTCGCTTTCCCCAGAGGCTTAAGAGATAAGGAGAAGCGAAGCAAGTGCATGAGAAATGATGTTATGGGAGAGATTGAGGTCCCAGTCGGAATCTACTAGACTTAATGTCAAGGGGATATCCTTACCTTTACTCTATGGTTAGACTAAATGAACTTTGGCATTCCTTTCCAACTTTAGGATGCTAGGATTCTATAATCTATCTATCCATCATCTATTTATGTGTCTACCTATCTACCTTAGGGTTGGGCTGGAAGGGCTTTGGGGTTCCCTTCCAACTTTAGGATACTAGGATTGCATTATCTATCTATTCATCATCTATTTATGTGTCCAGCTATCTGATATAGTGATGCCTTTTGCTTTCTTAGGGTGGAAGTGTCCCCGTTCCTTTCCAACGGTTCTTGTACACAACTTTTGTTTTCATACACAAAATTATAACAAATTCCCTTCAGGGTCAACGTATGTGAAACATAAATTAGTGTTGTATTTAGCAGTGGGTGCTATTTGGAATCCAGTCATTTCAATTTCAATATATATATAATCTCCAAAATCCAGAACACTTTTGGTCCCAAGCATTTTGCCAGAGGCTTTGAGATAACGAGAGAAGCAGGTGCGTGAGATATGATGTTATGGGAGGGACCGAGGCCTTTTAAAGTGGTTTCTTTGTGAGAGCAACGTTGCATTCAGGTGAACAGCTCTTGGTTTTTGGTCCTATGTTATTGGAATTCATGCATTCGAGTTTCTAAGTTACATGTTATTACTCAACATGTAATAATAACAGTAGTAGTAACAATAATAATAATAATATAATTTTAGTGATCACGATATTAACACTTTGGCCTTTCCAGGCAAAAAGCCTCCGAATATTATTATTATTTAATAACAATATTATAATTTAATATAACAATAATATAACATTGGTCAAAATCATAATCCTGGCACAGCCTACCTAACTGGCCATACTCAGGACATCCGAACGAATAGAGGTTTCCCTTGCAATCCATGACCATGCTGAATTCGGCCCCGCAGGCCACCTTGGTAATTGGCTGACCGTTGTACATGATCTAAGAAAGGCAGAAGTATTATTAGTTTCTTTTCCATGGAATGAGAGAAGAAAAAACACCCTTCCCAACCATTTAAAAACAAAACATGCATTTTTGCAATTGATGTCTATCTAATTACCAATATTATATTTAATATTTTATTATTACATATTATTGTATTGAATTATTAGTATTGTATTACAATGTTATTAATATATTAGTAGTAATATATTATTATATATTGTATTAAACTACACTATATTCCATGTATTGGTATATTGACCTTCCGGCCACAGTTGATACATTGAGAGAGCTAGAGACTCCTTGGCCCTCCGCCGGGCCCACCCTCGACCGGTTTCGACCACTGGACGAGATGCTGTTGATAAGATAGTGACTGCAGCTCGCCCTACCACCTGCTCCCTCGACCCGTGCCCCTCCTGGCTTGTTAGATCTTGCCTGGAGGGGCTACGTGGGCCTCTGTTGAATATCATTAACAGCTCCCTTGAGCAAGGAGCCTTTCCAGAGTGCTTGAAAGAGGCGGTGGTAGCTCCATTACTGAAGAAACCGTCACTAGACCGGCGGTCCCTCCAACTACCGCCCAGTGTCGAACCTTTCGTACCTGGGCAAGGTGGTTGAGAGGGCAGTAACGGAGCAGCTGCAGTCCTTCTTAGATGATGCAACGTGGCTAGACCCCTTCCAGTCCGGCTTCCGTTCGGGGCACGGAACGGAGACGGTTCTGGTCTCCGTCACAGGTCAACTCCGCTGCCAGCTCGACCCAGGCGGGTCTGCGCTGCTCATGTTATTGGACCTCACGGCAGCGTTTGACACGGTCGACCACAATCTCTTGATCCACCGCCTGGCCATGGCTGGAGTGAGGGGGACAGCTCTTAATTGGCTGACCTCCTTCCTCCACCAGCGGTCTCAGCGTGTGAGGAGGGGCGGGGTGGTCTCCGAGGGCTCCCCACTACTCTGTGGGGTCCCCCAGGGGGCCATTCTCTCCCCTCTGTTATTTAACATCTACATGCAGCCGCTTGCACAGCTGGTGCGGAGTTATGGGCTGGTCTGCCACCAGTACGCCGATGACACCCAGCTCATTCTGAGGATGGAGGGCAGGCCGGAGTCCGTCCCCGATAATTTCCAACACTGCCTTGAAGCCTTGGACTCCCAGCTGACCATGGAGGCCCAGGTCTCCGTGGCCAGCAGGGCTGCTTTTTTCCACCTCCGCCAGGCCAGGCGGCTGGCCCCCGACCTCTCCCGGCGCGCCCTAGCCCCGGTGATCCAAGCCACGGTCATCGCGAGGCTAGACTACTGTAACGCGCTTTACGTTGGCCTGCCTATGTCGTCGATCCGGAAGCTCAAGCTGGTGCAGAACACGCCGCCCGGCTCCTGTCTGGGGCTCCAGCAGGTTGCCACATAACACCAATCTTGCAGGATCTGCACTGGCTGCCCATTGAGCACCGGGTCGCCTTCAAAGTGCTGGTTCTTACCTTTAAGGCCCCTGGGGCCAGCGTATCTGAGGGACCGTCTCACTCCATATTGCCCATCGAGATCACTACGGTCCGAAGAGGCCAACCTCTTGGTAGTACCATCAGTAAAGTTGGCGCACTTGACATCTACCCGCCGGAAGGCGTTCTCTGTTATAGCCCCCACGCTATGGAACGCCCTCCCGGCCGAAGCCAGAGCCCTGAAAGACCTACTCCTGTTTAGACGGGCCTGCAAAACTCACTTGTTTAGGCAGGCCTTCGGTGGGTAGGCCCGGGTTTATACTCTCTGGTCTGCTATATCTGCTGCTGCTCTATTGTTTTAATTTGTATTTTACTGTTTTTAACTGTGTTCTTAACTGTTGATGTATTAACCTTTTGGTGTTGTGCCATTGGCTTTGTGAGCCGCCGCGAGCCCTCGGGAGTCGGCGGCGTAGAAGCCCCAATAAATAAATAAATAAATATTATTATATATTATATAACATTGTATTATATTAGTATTATATTGTATTACAATGTGAATAGCATTATATTTAATATATTAGTATTATCATAGATTATTGTATTATTACATTACTATCATTATATTAGTAGTAACATATATTATTATATAATGTACTAGCTGTACCCGGCAGGCATTGCTGTGCCCTATTTAGGAGATGCAAGAAAGTCTGAGTATGTAAGGGTTGGAATGGATGTGACTTATGGTCTTGGTGGGGTCATGGCTGTGTCGTTGTGGGTTGTTCTGGTGGGTGGGCTGTTGGAGTCCTGGGGAGTTGTGGGTGTGTGGTGTTGCTGGCGTTCTGCAGAGCTTGTGGATACACAATGTTTTTTGTCTTTCCGTCTGCTGTGTTGATGTAGAGGTTGATGCTTTTGTGGGTGGGGTATTTTGGGTGTTCATGTGTGTTTGTAGAGTATCAGTACAGTGTTGTGTTGTGGTTGGAGTATAGGTGGAGTTGGTTTTTGTTTGTGGTGGTGGTAGGTGTTGTGTGTGCGGGGTCCCGTAAGGTTGGGGGGATGGGTTGTGATAGGAAGTTGTGTTGTGTTGTGTGGGTAGGAATTGCTGGAGTATTGTGCCTGGGGCGTGTGTGTATTTGGAGGTGTGTGTGGTGGTGAGTAGTGAGTGCAGTCCTGGGTTTTGTGTTGGGGAAGTTGTCAGGTATTTGTGGGGATGTATTTTGTGTGTGTTGTGGTGACATAGTTGTCTCAGTCTGGCTGTGTGCTGGTTGTGATGTGGAGGGGGTGTTGCTTTTGCCAGTGGTGTTTGTTGTGAATTTTGGTTGGGGTAGGTTTTTGTGTTGCAGGATTGTTTTTTTTGTGGGTTTTGCAAGTTTGTGTTATTCTGTCGGTATGTGTTTGTTAGTGGTGCCTGTGTCCCTGGTGTCCTATTTGTGTTAGTGTTATGTCCTCCTGGTAGTTGTTATGTCCTCCTGTGTTAGTTGGTTGTACTGTGTAGGTTTCTGTGTAGCAGTGGTATGTATGTGTTGTGTGTGTTGTGTGTCTGTTGTGTTGTGGGTCTGTAGGGGTAGGCATCGCGAGTTGTGTGGCTGTTGTGTTGTGGGTGTGGTGTTTGTAAAGTGGGTGTCTTTTGTTGTGGGTGTCTTTTGTCCTGTGAGTGGTATGTATGTGCTCTGTGCACATAGTTGTGTATCTTCTGCATATTGGCGTTGTGGCGTTTTGTGTTGGCTTGGTCTTTTGGATTGTGTTTCTCGAGTGTGGGAACCTGCTCCCTCCTAGAGCTTGGCCTTGGCAGTTTAACCCACAAACACCAACTGACTAAACTCAAATCACTCAGCATTCTAACCTAGCCCTGGCCGGCTCCGCCCACCGTTACTATGGGAACTCAACCTCTCTGCATTTTGTGTGGGCCGATGTTGGCCAATGGGATTTGCTGGCGGCCGCAGAGGACACTGGGAAATGTAGGTTTTTTGTATCATTGTTTTGGGGGCCTTCTAGGTTTGGGGGGGGAAAGTTTCTTTGCTAAAAACCTTCCTTGCCTGAGGCCTATTTCTGTTGCCAAATTTGGTGTCTCTGCCTTGTAAGGTTTCTCTGCCTAGGACGGTCGTTCAATGACGGGTCTTCCTTTATATATATAGATTAAACTACACTATATTCCATACATTATTATTATTATATTATTATATTGTATTACATAAGTATATTATTTTTGTTATTGTATTGTATTAGTATTATATTGTCGTACAATGAGAGTAGCATTATATGTAATAAATTACTATTACCATATTTGAATTATTATAATATTATCATTAATATTATATTAGTATTATTATACATATTATTATTATATTTACCTACAACAGGGGTGCCCACAGTTTTTCAGCACGCGAGCTACTTATGATAAAACCAAGTCAGAAAGATCTATTGTACCTGAGAGAGAAGCAGGGCGGAGCCAGGAGAAGAGGGCGTGGCCTGGCGTGGCCTGGCTCCGCCCCTTCCCCACTCTGGCTACAGCGCTGCCACAGCTTCCCCAGGGGAGATGAGGGTATGCCAAGCCAGTAGTGGCGTAGCTAGTAGCCACTACTGGCTTGACATACCCTCCTCTACCCTGGGGAAGCTGTGCTAGCGTTGTAGCCGGGGGAGGGGGCGTGGCCTGGGGCTGCATGGCTCCGCCCCTCCCGCTCTGGCTACAGCGCTGCCACAGCTTCCCCAGGGGAGATGTGGGTATGCCAAGCCAGCAGTGGCATAGCTAGTAGCCACTACTGGCTTGGCATACCCTCCTCTACCCTGGGGAAGCTGTGCTAGCGCTGTAGCCGGGGGAGGGGGCGTGGCCTGGTGCGGCATGGCTCCGCCTCCTCCCCGCTCTGGCTGCAGTGCTGCCTCAGCTTCCCCAGGGAGATGAGGGTATGCCAAGCCAGTAGTGGTGCAGCTAGTAGCCACTACTGGCTTGGCATACCCTCCTCTACCCTGGGGAAGCTGTGCTAGCATTGTAGCTGGGGGAGTGGGGGGCGTGGCCTGGTGCGGCATGGCTCCGCCCCCTCCCCGCTCTGGCTACAGCGCTGCCACAGCTTCCCCAGGGGAGATGAGGGTATGCCAAGCCAGTAGTGGCGTAGCTAGTAGCCACTACTGGCTTGGCATACCCTCCTCTACCCTGGGGAAGCTGTGCTAGCGTTGTAGCCGGGGGAGGGGGCGTGGCCTGGCGCGGCATGGCTCCGCCCCCTCCCCGCTCTGGCTACAGCGCTGCCACAGCTTCCCCAGGGGAGATGAGGGTATGCCAAGCCAGTAGTGGCGTAGCTAGTAGCCACTACTGGCTTGGCATACCCTCCTCAAGGCTGAAGGTGTGCTAGTGCTGTAGCCGGGGGAGGGGGCGTGGCCTGGCGTTGCTTGGCTCCGCCCCCTCAGAAGTGCCCCATCCAGCTGGGATCGACCTCCTAACGTCCCGGGATCGACCAGTCGATCGCGAGCCACCTAATGAGCACCCCTGACCTACAATACTAGAATATTGTAGCATTAGTATTATATATTAAATCGTATTATATTGTACTACAAAATATACATTATTAGTACTATATATTATATTGTGTTATATTATACAATATATACATTATCAGTATATCATACTACGCGAGACTGACAGCTGCAAAGAATTGGAAAGATAAAAGGGAAATTATTTTGAAAGAGAAATATCGTTGTCTCTCCAATAGCCGAACGAACTAATTCAGAGGCCGGCGAGTCTCTTCTTCAACGCAAGCAAGCAAACGCAAAACGGCAAGGACTTGCGCGCCTTACCTGTGTGGGGCTGGGGACCGCGTCGGTCTGGTTGCCGAGGCCCAGCTGTCCCATCTTGTTTTCTCCGAAGGCGAACACAGATCCATTCTCTGGAATCAAAAGACGGTAGGGAGAATACTAACCTCCTGGTCTAGGCAGGCCCGGATTAGCCATTAGGCCAGCAAGGCCGTGGCCAGATCAAGGCCAAAAAAATAAATAAATGGTGATGACTCACACCGAGTTGTCCCAGCGGCAGCCCTACCACGCAGCACCCCATTCACGTGGCGCAGCTGACGCTGCCTATGGGACAACTCGGCGTGTCCTCAGAAGGGGGGGGAGGGAGCAGCCCGAGTGACATCACTCCCGCCGGGGCGGGGCCTGAGCGAGGTCACTCCCTCCGGGGGGCGGGGCCCGAGCAACATCACTCCCTCCGGGGCGGGGCCCTAGTGACGTCACTCCCTTCGGGGGCGGGGCCCGAACGATGTCACTCCCTCCAGGGCGGGGTCCGAGCGACATCACTCCCTCCAGGAGCAGGGCCCGAGCGACGTCACTCCCTCTGGTGGCGGGGCCAGAGCGACATCACTCCCTCCAGGGCGGGGTCCGAGTGACGTCACTCCCTCCGGGGCAGGGCCCGAGCGACATCACTCCCTCCAGGGGCGGGGGCCGAGCTACGTCACTCCCTCCGGGGCGGGGCACGAGTGACATCACTCCCTCCGGGGCGGGGCCTGAGCGAGGTCACTCCCTCCGGGGGGCGGGGCCCGAGCAACATCACTCCCTCCGGGAAGGGGCCCTAGGGACGTCACTCCCTTCGGGGGCGGGGCCCGAACGATGTCACTCCCTCCAGGGCGGGGTCCGAGCGACATCACTCCCTCCAGGGCGGGGTCCGAGTGACGTCACTCCCTCCGGGCAGGGGGGCACTCCCTCCAGGGGCGGGGGCCGATACGTCACTCCCTCCGGGCACGGTGACATCACCCTCCGGGCGGGGCCTGAGCGTCACTCCCTCTGGGCGGGGGAGCAACATCACTCCCTCCGGGAAGGGGCCCTAGGGACGACATCCTTCGGGCGGGCCCGAACGATGTCACCCCCTCCAGGGCGGGGGGCCCTCCAGGGCGGGGTCCGAGTGACATCACTCCCTGACATCACTCCCTCCAGGGGCGGGGCACGGGCCTCCCAGTGATGTCACTCCTCTGCGGTAGGGTCACTCCCTCGGGGTGGGGGGACGTCACTCCCTCCGCGGCAGGGCCCTAGTGATGTTACTCCCTCTGGGGGAGGGGCCCGAGCGACGTCACTCCCTCCGGGGTGGGGCCCGAGCGACGTCACTCCCTCTGGGGGCGGGGCCTGAGCAACATCACTCCCTCTGGGGCGGGGCCCGAGCGATGTCACTCCCTCCAGGGTGGGGCCCTAGTGATGTCACTCCCTCCGGGGGCGGGGCCCGAGCAACGTCACTCCCTCCAGGGTGGGGCCCGAGCGACGCCACTCCCTCCGGGGCGGGGCCCGAGCGACGTCACTCCCTCCGGGGGCGGGGCCCGAGCGACGTCACTCCCTCCGGGGGCGGGGCCCGAGCGACGTCACTCCCTCTGGGGCGGGGCCCTAGTGATGTCACTCCCTCCGGGGGCGGGGCCCGAGCAACGTCACTCCCTCCGGGGCGGGGTCCGAGCGATGTCACTCCCTCCGGGGGCCCGAGCAACATCACTCCCTTCGGGGGCGGGGTCCAAGCGACGTCACTCCCTCCGGGGCGGGGCCCGAGCGACGTCACTTCCTCCGGGGGCGGGGCCTGAGTGGCGGCACGCGAACGGGGGCATAATTCTAAAGTGTGGCCTAGGGTGCAAAAAGGTCTTAATCTGGGCCTGGGTCTAGAGTGAGTTGTTTCGGCAGTTCCCACAAGACTGGAGAAAGCGACACTACTTCTCATGAGAACCCGACAGAAGTGCCGACGAAGAGAAAGGTGGGAGATCTATGTTTGTCTAGGTCAAGGCGCTTGGAATTGTGGAGACAGAGCGTGCAACACAGAAAGACTCACTTTTCCCAGAGGCTTAGGGATAACGAGAGAAGCAGGTGCGTGAGAAATGATGTTATGGGAGGGACTGAGGCCTTTTAAAGTGGTTTCTTTGTGAGAGCAACGTGGCATTCAGGTGAACAGCTCTTGGTTTTTGGTCCTATGTTCTTGGAATTCATGCATTCAAGTTTCCAAAGTCGTTGTTGCTTCTAATTCATGTGGCATAGGTTCCCTGCCTTAGATTAAGGGATCGCCAATTCCCTGGCCCCAAACCTCGGCTCCTGACACATGCTATCTTGTTTATGGATATTCTGTGGACTGACTCTGGAGACTGTGTTTGAAAGGATTTTGGACTCTCGACTATCTTGGAAATAACCTGCCGAACTTGTAATTCCCTCTTTTGCATTTGCTTATCTATATATATATAAAGGAAGTGTCGTCATGGAATGACCGTCCCAAACAGAGAAACCTTACAACGCACAGACACCAAACTTGCCAACAGAAATAGGCCTCAGACAAGGTACGTTTGTAGCAAAGAAACTTTCCCCCCAAAACCTAAAAGGCCCCCAAAACAACGAGTAAAAAAACCCTACATTTCCCAGCATCCTCCGGGGCTGCCAACGACTCTCCCAGCCTCTACATCCTGACAACATGATTGGCTGCCAATAAGGGCGGATTTGCATAACTCCTGTACTGGCCAGCCAACATGAACATTCCGACCCCTAATAAACTGTCAGAGGAGGATAAGGCAAAGGGCTGAGGCACAAACACAAACACCCAATTCACTTCCCACAGAAAATTTACACCCCTTGACAGTAAGGCTTCATTAACTTAATTTCCCTGACTAGGCCTCACTTAATGGAATGCTGTTTACGCTCTGAATTGACAGTAAGGCTTCATTAACTTGCTGTTCCTGACTAGGCCTCAGCTCATGGGACATTGTGTATGGCCTGAATTAACAGTAAGGCTTCATTAACTTGCTGTTCCTGACTAGGCCTCAGCTCATGGGACATTGTGTATGGCCTGAATTTACAGTAACCTACCTTGGCACACAGAGCCCCTGTGACCCACACTACATTCTACTACAGTTTGGAGGAGGGTGGACCATGGATTATGGGACTTGAAGTACCTCCATGGATAATGGGATTTGTAGTACTTCAAAACCCATCATTCCTCACAGACCACTGTGTCCAAGAACCAAGACCGATAAAGACCAAACTTGGCAAACAATGCCCCCCATGACCCACACTCCATCCGACTGCAGATTAGAGGAGGACACACCATGGATAATGGGATTTCAAGTACCTCCACTCACTTCCAAAGTACCCCACCCCCACACGCATCACCCTCTACATCAACACAGCAGACGGAAAGACAAAAAACATTGTATATCCACAAGCCATGCAGAACGCCAGCAACACCACACACCAACAACTCCCCAGGACTTCAACATCCAACCCACAACAACACAGCCAGGGCCCCAACAACACCATAACTAACAACAACTCCAACCCTTACATACTCAGACTTCCTCGCATCTCCAAAATAGGTCACAGCAACGCGTGCCGGGTACAGCTAGTCTATATATATAAAAGAAGAGCTGTCGTGTTTAGTAGCCTATATAGACAGCAAAAGCACACAATGCAGACACACCAAACCAGGCCACATACACACACAACCCAACGAGGTATGTTTACCACCACCCCCCCAAAAGCCAACGGGCACAAATCCCAAAAAACATTATGGACTACAATTCCCATAAGCCACTGCGCCAAAACACAAAATGCCGCATAGGGCAGCCGCACGCCACAGCTCCTCTCATCCCCCCTCCCACTTACAATAAATAAAAAAACCCTGCTTCGCCGCAGGACTACACGTCCCAGAAAGCCCCGCGCGGACACTTCCGGCCCACCGCTGTCCACTCTCCGCCCTCCTTGCACTGCTGCCCGGACGGGATGGAGTGGCCATCGCAGAACCGGAAGTGGGCCCTCACCTTGGAGACAGCCAGGTGGGCGGGCAGCCAGCCACGGGGACCCGTGTCATGTGAGTCTGGGAACTGGGGAGGGAAGAAGGGCGACGGGGAAAGGGGAGGGGTGCCGCTATTGTGCGCGCTAAGCCATTCGTATCCAAGCCATTCGTAGTCATACCTGTCAGGGTCAATGTGTGGTTTCGTCCGCAGGCGGCCAAAACGATGGTTTCGCTGCTCAGGACGTCAACGGGCTTTGGGGCGTCCACCCGCTTGGTGTCTCCGTGGCCAAGCTGGCCTTTGTCATTGCGCCCTAGGAAGCCGCAGAAACATATATTACTTATTATATTTTTTATTGATTAAAACAGAATATACAATTAACCATAAAAAGAGAAACAATATCTAAACAATATGTAAACATAAAATCACTGAGCGTGTTTTGCATAATAAGGAAAGGTTTCCCCTTGACATTAAGTCTAGTCGTGTCAGACTCTGGGGGGTTGGTGCTCATCTTGATTTCTAAGCTGAAGAGCTGGCTTTATCCTTAGATGCCTCCAAGTTCATGTGGCCAGCATGACTGCACGGAGCACCATTACCTTCCCGCAATCTCTCCCATAACATCATTTCTCACACACTTGCTTTTCCTCTCCTTGATCTACTCAAATTGGCATGTTTTCAAACTGCTAGGCCAGGGCTGCTCAGGAAGTCGATCGCGATTGACCAGTCGATCCCTTCTCAGAGGGGGGGTGGAGCCAGGCCGCGCCAAGCCCCGCCCCCTCCCCCAGCACTCCCAGCAGCTTGTCGGCTTGAGGAGCGCAGGGCCAAGCCAGCCTTGTGCTATGTCACCACTGGCTTGGCATTGCCATCCTCAAGCCTGGAGAAGCTGCTGGGAGCTCCAAAGCCAGAGGGGTGGGGGCGGGGCTTGGCGCGGCCTGGCTCCGCCCCCTCCCCAGCTTCAGTGCTACCGGCAGCTTCTCCAGGCTTGAGGATGGCAATGCCAAGCCAGCGGTGGCATAGCTAGCACAAAGCTGGCATGGCTTGCCATCCTCAAGTCTGGAGAAGCTGCTGGTTGAGCGGAAGCCAGAGGGGGGCGGAGCCAGGCCACACCGAGCCCCGCCCCCGCCCCGCCCCAGCCTAGAGGAGGTAGGTAGATCTTTCAGACTTGGTTTTATTATAAGTAGCTCGCATGCTGACAAAGTGTGGGCACCCCTGTGCTTGGCCTAACAACGGGAGCTCATCCTGCCCCCCGGATTCGAACAGGCAACCTTTCGGTCAGCAAGTTCAGCAGTTCAGCGGTTTAACCTGCTGCGCCACAAGGCTAAATTTGCATAATAGTGTATCTAAAATAACAATTTTAACCTTTAACCTCATTTGGATGAAAGAACAAAATGGCTCATTCGAAAGGCCCTGTTTTTGAAGCAAGATATGATGTTATGGGAGGGACTGAGGCCTTTTAAAGTACTTTTCGGAAACAGCGCTTAAAAACGAAAATGCCACGAGGCTATATTTGCATAATAGCATATCTAAAATAACAATTTTAACCTTTCACCTCATTTGGTTGAAAGAACAAAACGGCTCACTCGGAAAGGCCCCTGTTTTTGGAAGCAGGTGCGCGAGATATGATGTTATGGGAGGGACTGAGGCCTTTTTAAGTGCTTTTCGAAAACAGGAAGCAGCGCTTGAAAACGAAAATGCCACAAGGCTATATTTGCATAATAGCGTATCTAAAATAATTTTAACCTTTAACCTCATTTGGATGAAAGAACAAAACGGCTCATTCGGAAAGGCCCCTGTTTTCAGAAGAAGGTGCGTGAGATATGATGTTATGGGAGGGACTGAGGCCTTTTAAAGTACTTTTCGGAAACAGCGCTTGAAAACGAAAACGCCACAAGGCTATATTTGCATAATAGTGTATCTAAAATAATTTTAACCTTTAACCTCATTTGGATGAAAGAACAAAACGGCTCATTCGGAAAGGCCCCTGTTTTCGGAAGCAGGTGCGCGAGATATGATGTTATGGGAGGGACTGAGGCCTTTTAAAGTGCTTTTCGGAAACAGGAAGCAGCGCTTGAAAATGAAAACGGGATCATACGAACGAAACAAACCGGAACAGAGAGCGATTCTACACAAACGCACAAGACGAATAGAGTCCTGTTCCACGAAACAAGAGCCAAGGCGAGAGCAAGGAGGCGACTCACCCCAGCTCCAGAGCTTGCCTTCGGTGGTGATGAGGAGGCTGTGAGCAGAACAAGGGCCCGAAACCACCGTCCGGACCTTGACCCCCGAAAGGCAGCCGTACCGGTGGGGCCCCCACAGGTTCTGGCCCAGGTTGCGGTAGGCGGCTGCGGGGAGGGGGAGCGAAAAGATCTCGTTTAGAAAGACGTATGCAATTGAAGGCCCTTTTTGTTGGTTTGAGACGATTCGCGGCGCACCCACCTTGCTGCTTAGGCACTTCTTTGCGTCCGATCAAGTCCCAGTTGGTCGCGCCGAATATCAACAGCTGCCCCTTGAATTTGGAGCCTTCCAGCTTCTACAACAGAAAACAATATATATACATATTGAGATCCCCGTGATCTGTGGCACCCCGTATCCGTGGTATCTCGATATTAGTTGCACGACTAAGGAAGAAAGGGAGGTAATACATGGCACACATGACACATGGAAGGAAGGAAGGAAGGAAGGAAGGAAGGAAGGAAGGAAGGAAGGAGAGGAGGAAGGAGATCCCCGTGGTCTGTAGCACCCCGTATCCGTGGTATGTATCTCGATATTAGTTGCTCGACTAAGGAAGGAAGGAAGAGGAGGTAATACATGGCACACATGACACATGGAAGAAAGAAAGGAAGGAGAGGAGGAAGGAGATCCCCATGGTCTGTGGCACCCCGTATCCGTGGTATGTATCTCGATATTAGTTGCTCGACTAAGGAAGGAAGGAATACATGGCACACAGGACACATAGAAGGAACACGTGGCACACAGGACACATGGAAGAAAGGAGAGGAGGAAGGAGAGGAGGAAGGAGATCCTTGTGGTCTGTGGCACCCCGTATCCACGGTATGTATCTCAATATTAGTTGCTCGACTAAGGAAGGAAGGAAGAGGAGGTAATACATGGCACACATGACACATGGAAAGAAGGAAGGAGAGGAGGGAGATCCCCGTGGTCCGTTGCACCCCGTATCCGTGGTATGTATCTCGATATTAGTTGCTCAACTAAGGAAGGAAGGAATACATGGCACACAGGACACATAGAAGGAACACGTGGCACACAGGACACATGGAAGAAAGGGAGAACCCGTGGGAGGAAGGAAGGAGAGGAGGAAGGAGATCCTTGTGGTCCTGGCACCCCGTATCCACGGTATGTATCTCAATATTAGTTGCTCGACTAAGGAAGGAAGGAAGAGGAGGTAATACATGGCACACATGACACATGGAAGGAAGGAAGGAAGGAAGGAAGGAAGGAAGGAGAGGAGGAAGAAAGAAGGAAGGAAAGGAGGAAGGAGATCCCTGTGGTCTGTGGCACCCCGTATCCGTGATATGTATCTCGATATTAGTTGCTCGACTAAGGAAGGAAGGAATAGGAGGTAATACATGGCACACATGACACATGGAAAGAAGGAAGGAGAGGAGGGAGATCCCCGTGGTCCGTTGCACCCCGTATCCGTGGTATGTATCTCGATATTAGTTGCTCGACTAAGGAAGGAAGGAAGAGGAGGTAATACATGGCACACATGACACATGGAAGAAAGGAAGGAAGGAGAGGAGGAAGGAGATCCCCATGGTCTGTGGCACCCCGTATCCGTGGTATGTATCTCGATATTAGTTGCTCAACTAAGGAAGGAAGGAATACATGGCACACAGGACACATAGAAGGAACACGTGGCACACAGGACACATGGAAGAAAGGAGAGGAGGAAGGAAGGAGAGGAGGAAGGAGATCCTTGTGGTCTGTGGCACCCCGTATCCACGGTATGTATCTCAATATTATTAGTTGCTCGACTAAGGAAGGAAGAGGAGGTAATACATGGCACACATGACACATGGAAGGAAGGAAGGAAGGAAGGAAGGAGAGGAGGAAGAAGGAAGGAAAGGAGGAAGGAGATCCCAGTGGTCTGTGGCACCCCGTATCTGTGATATGTATCTCGATATTAGTTGCTCGACTAAGGAAGGAAGGATGATGAGGTAATACATGGCACACATGACACATGGAAGAAAAGAAGGAAGGAAGAAGGAGATCCCGTGTTCTGTGGCACCCCATATCCGTGGTATGTATCTCAATATTAGTTGCTCGACTAAGGAAGGAAGGAAGAGGAGGTAATACATGGCACACATGACACATGGAAGGAAGGAGAGGAGGAAGAAGGGAGAAGAGGAAGGAAGGAAGGGAGAGGAGGAAGGAGATCCTTGTGGTCTGTGGCACCCCGTATCCACGGTATGTATCTCAATATTACGGTAGTTGCTCGACTAAGGAAGGAAGGAAGGAAGAGGAAGTAATACATGGCACACATGACACATGGAAGGAAGGAAGGAGAAAGGGAAATACGGGGTCCCCAACACCCCCACCTGCCCACAGAGAGGACCCCCCTTCCCCGCATCCTTCCCGTACAATGCGCTCCTTGCTGTGCTCGGGCTCGTTGACCACCACAGCCGCCGGGTGGTGGGGCTGCTGCTGGTTCGAGTCTGCTCCGGCCCCTCGCGCCGCGGCCCCTCCCCGGCCGGCCTTCTTGGCCCCTCCGGCCGCCACGGGGGTGGTGGCCAGACCGTCCCGCTCGTCTCCGCTGCTGCTCCCTTCCCCACCGTTGTTGCTGCTGCTGCTGCTCCCGCCGCCGCCGAGATCTCGGGCGGCCTTCTTCCTGGCCGGGGGGGCCCCTCCTCGAGCCGAAGTGGGGCGCTTGCGGGTGGCCCCCGTCCCGTTGCCCGAACTGGCCCTGTCCCAAGCCGTGGAGGCCGCCTC
Source organism: Anolis apletophallus (assembly GCA_030556195.1). Lineage (NCBI taxonomy): Eukaryota > Metazoa > Chordata > Lepidosauria > Squamata > Anolidae > Anolis > Anolis apletophallus. The sequence continues at coordinate 16,748,547 of JARBWK010000017.1, read as the reverse complement.
CACTGACGTCGTCTTCCGCCGGGGCATCCTTCGCGTCCCTTGCGCTCCTTCTGTGTTGGAGAAGAAGACTCAAATAGTAATCGTAATAGTAGTGATCGTAAGATACTGAACCATCTCCGGCAATATGCAGATCATATACATCTCGCAAGGTACACAAACCGCATCTCCCTGGAGGGTAAGAATTAAAATATATATTAAATTATAAACGCCGAGGAGGGAACCAGGCGCACCTTCGTCCCGTATAACATCTTTCCAAAATTTGAGAGAAATACATCTTCTGAGAGTAAATAGAGAATTTGATGGCATCACATTATCCCATATTATTATCTATCTATGTATATAATAAAAGTCAGTGTTTGCGGGCGGAGGTGCGGAGGGATATGTGGCAGCGTTTCGATTGGTTGCCACTGAGGGATTATTTGCACAAAGGACTCTGATTGGACAGCCTCAGAACTCCAACACTCTAAAGCACCAGAAAGAGGGGATTGGTTGCCACTGTGGGATTATTTGCACAAAGGACTCTGATTGGCCAGCCTCAGAACTCCAACACTCTAAAGCACCAGAAAGAGGGGATTGGTTGCCACTGAAGGAGTATTTGCATAAAGGACTCTGATTGGCCATCTTCATTCCAACATTCTTCTAAAGTGACTCAAGAGGGAAAAGGAAAGGCCTCGGGCAGCCAGTCACTGCGGCCCACAGCAATGACGGATCACACAGGTGCCCAACGGCCCACTTCACAACCTGGTGCGGTTTACGGCAGGATGGGCCACAAATGTTGGGATTCGCAGTACCTTCACATCATTCACTCCCCAAACAACACTGTAGACCAGTGGTTCTCAACCTGTGGGTCCCCAGGTGTTTTGGCCTACAACTCCCAGAATTCCGAGCCAGTTTAACAGCTGTTGGGGTTTCTGGGAGTTGGAGGCCAAAACATCTGTGGACCCACAGGTTGAGAACCACTGCTGTAGACCCAATAAATCACAGACCAGGCCCAAAATGGACAGCTAGGCTTCCTTAACTTGATTTACCTGACCAGGCCCCCAACAATGACAGAACAAGACCAAACTTGGCACACAGGGGCCCAATGGCCCACTTTACACACCTGGTGCGGTTTACGGCAGGATGGGCCACAAATGTTGGGATTTGCAGTACCTTCACTCAATTCACTTCCCAAACATTATCCATTGACCGATCAAGACCAAACTTGGCACACAGAGCCCCCATGACCTCTTCGGCGTTGAGTATTTATGCCACAGCGGATAGGCAACAGAAATATAGAAGTTTAATTCCCCATCGGCCCAAAAACTCCAGTCTCTGTTCGAGTGAATAATGAAACTCTCATTCAATTCACAAGGTAAATATATAACTTTGTATTGAATTGTATTTAACAATAACTGGCAAAACATCGAAAAACAACAGCCATCACAGCTACCGTTCTAAACATCCTTTCCTCACAGATATTGAATCCCAACTGTCAAATCCCAACTGTCACTTTGAAACTGACATTCCTCAAGGTTCCATTTAGCAGTCTTGAGACAGCGCCATCTGGTGTCAAACATGTCACACTGCAGGTCATCTCAAACTGCGAAAATATATCTTGTGCTGACTCATGAATTGCTATTCAAAATGCAATAATCTGACATGACCCACTTTACATCCTGGTGCAATTTGGAGGATGGACCATGGATTATGGGACTTAAAGTACCTTCACTCCCTTCCCGAGACCACTGCAAGCCAAATAAACAACGGATAAAGGACCAAACTTGGCACACAATGTCTTTCTCAAGCTACTGTATATAATAAAAGTCAGTGTTTGTGGTGGGAGGTGCGGAGGTATATGTGGCAGCGTTTCGATTGGTTGCGACTGTGGGATTATTTGCATAAAGGACTCTGATTGGCCATCCTCAGAACTCCAACACTCTAAGGCAGTGTTTCCCAACCTGTGAACCGTGGCACACTAGTGTGCCGTGAGCGATCATCAGGCGTGCCGTGGAAAATTGGCACTCTCCCCCCGCCTAGCAGCCCCCACGCAGGTAACCAAGAAACAAATTGACCCTCTCCGCTTGGAAATGTTTGGGGTTTTTTTTTTTTACTATTTTACTGGATTTTTCGAGAGTGCCCCCCCCAAGGAACTGTTTATAACAGCTTCATGACTTCCATAGTTAACTGGAAGCAAGTTTCACTCAGGGTGAAATTTCACAAGGGTCTGGAGAACAAGCCCTATGAGGAGAGGCTTGAAGAGCCGGGCATGTTTAGCCCGAAGAAGAGAAGGCTGAGAGGAGACATGATATCCATGTATAAGTATGTGAGTAGAAGTCATATCTATGTTGTGTTCCTCGAAACAGGCCCAGGTTTCACACTGAGTGTATAAATACATTCAAAAACATATTAACTACATGTATGACTGTGTTAGAGTGTCGTTTTGGTTGGTGCTGTGCCCCAGGTTTTCGGAAATGTCAAAAATGTGCCGCGGCTCAAGAGAGGTTGAAAACCACTGCTCTAAGGCACCAGATAAAGGCGATTGGTTGCCACTGAGGGAGTATTTGCATAAAGGACTCTGATTGGCCAGCATTCCTACATTCCAAATCTCAAAGGTGCCAGAAAGAGTACTTTAGAAAAAGGCTTCCTTTAGCTGATTTTACAAACTGAATTGGCAGTAAGGCTTCCTCAACTTGGTTTTCCTGGCTAGGCCCCCAACAATGACAGAACAAGACCAAACTTGGCACACAGACCCCCCCCCCCCAAGGTGCACCCTGTATCCTGGTGCAGTTTGAGGGAGGGTGGACCATGGATGATGGGACTTGCAGTACTTTAATTCACTTCTTTAGAGCACTGTGGCCCACACCAATGACGAATCAGGACCAAAGTTGGCACACAGAGGCCCAATGGCCCACTTTACACACCTGGTGCGGTGTAGGGTAGGATGGGCCACAAATGATGGGATTCGCAGTACCTTCACCGACATACATTTCCCACAGAACATTGTAGCCCCTAAAAATCACAGACCAGGCCCAAACTTGGCATACAGAGTACCCATGACCCACTCTACATCCTGGTGCGGTTTTCAGTGGGACGGACCACGGATGATGGGACTTG
>JARBWK010000017.1:16737951-16740451 GCA_030556195.1 Anolis apletophallus | reverse complement strand
TGCTGCCCCTCCTTCTCTGCAAGTCTCTCTTCTTGGCCTCTCTTTGTAATCCAAGGATCTTCCTTTTTTTTTGTTTATCTTTTTTTTTTTGCAAAAATTAGTAAAAAAAAAATCCCCCCTAATATATATATATTTATAATTTAAGATTGGGTCCAAACATCTTATTATTATTATTATTTCCAAAAATATTATTTTTCTCAGCCTCTTCCCTTCTTTTCCTCTCCTCCTTTCCTCTGTCTGCCTCTTTCTCTTCCTCTTCTTCTTTTTTTAGGTTTGGAACAATGGGACCTCTGTCTGTCTCGGATTAAACCACGTGGATCCGCTTTGGGGGAAGAAGAAGAAAAAACACACACACAGACACACACAACCCCCTAAAAAAAAAAAAATCTAAACCCAGCTTCCAAAATAGAAGAGTAATGCAAACACTTTGCACACCCTCTCTTCCTTTCGAATTGAATTGCAATTGCAAACTGGAAAGCTTGCAAAGCCAAACTAATATATATATTAATATATTTTGCAATATTTTGTATTTATTTATTGCAAAAGGAAGAAGAAAAAAAAGACCCAATTTTTTATGTTTTGCAGGACTTCCTGTGCAAGGAGGAGGAGAAGGAGGAAGGGGGAGAAGAAGAAGGCCCTCCCCCTTGCCATCTAAATCTATGCTGCCACTCTCTTGCAGGACAAAACAGAAACACATGGGGAGAGAGGGAAGGAGAGGGAGAGGGAGGGGGGGGAGGAGGAGCCCAGGAGGAGGCCAGGAAGGAAGGCTCCCTCCCCAGCACAGCGCCCTCGCCAGGCCTGGAAGTGGCAAAGCAGGAGAACCCAGGCAGAGGGATTGCATCACAACAGCAACACTCACCATCTGATCTGGCCATGCTCTTGTTACATCCTGAATAGATTACTGCAACGCACTCTACGTGGGGCTGCCTTTGAAGACTGTTCAGAAACCTCAACTATTCCATGCTCTTGTTACATCCTGAATAGATTACTGCAACGCACTCTACGTGGGGCTGCCTTTGAAGACTGTTCGGACATCCCGAATAGATTGGTGCAACGCACTCTACATGGGGCTGCATTTGAAGACTATTTGGAAACGTCAACTAGTCCATGATCTTGTTACATCCCGAATAGATTACTGCAACGCACTCTACGTGGGGCTGCCTTTGAAGACTGTTCGGACATTCCAAATACACCACTGCAACACACTCTATGTGGGGCTGCCTTTGAAGACTGTTCGGAAACTTCCAACTAGTCCACAATCTTGTTACACCTCCGAATAGACTACTGCAACACACTCTATGTGGGGCTGCATTTGAAGACTATTTGGAAACTTCAACTCGTCCATGATCTTGTTACATCCCAAATAGATTACTGCAACACACTCTATGTGGGGCTGCCTTTGAAGACTGTTCAGACATTCCAAATACACTACTGCAACACACTCTATGTGGGGCTGCCTTTGAAAACTGTTCGGAAACTTCCAACTACTCCACGATCTTGTTACATCCCCAAATAGACTACTGCAACGTACTCTACGTGGGGCTGCCTTTGAAGACTGTTCAGAAACCTCAACTAGTCCATGATCTTGTTACATCCCCAAATAGACTACTGCAACGCACTCTACGTGGGGCTGCCTTTGAAGAATGTTCGGACATCCCGAATAGATTACTGCAACACACTCTACGTGGGGCTGCCTTTGAAGACCGTTTGGAAACTTCAAGTAGTCCATGATCTTGTTACATCCCGAATAGACTACTGCAATGCACTCTACGTGGGGCTGACTTTGAAGACTGTTCGGAAACTTCAACGAGTCCTTGATCTTGTTACATCCCGAATAGATTAGTGCAACGCACGCTGCGTGAGGCTGCCTTTGAAGACTGTTCGGACATCCCGAATAGATTGGTGCAACGCACTCTACGTGGGGCTGCCTTTGAAGACTGTTCGGAAACTTCAACCAGTCCATGATCTTGTTACATCCCGAATAGACTACTGCAATGCACTCTATGTGGGGCTGCCTTTGAAGACTGATCAGAAACTTCAAGTAGTCCATGATCTTGTTACATCCCGAATAGATTACTGCATTGCACTCTATGTAGGGCTGCCCTTGAAGACTGTTCGGACATCCCGAATAGATTACTGCAACGCACTCTACGTGGGGCTGCCTTTGAAGACTGTTCGGACATCCCGAATAGATTACTGCAACACACTCTACGTGGGGCTGCCTTTGAAGACTGTTCGGACATCCCGAATAGATTACTGCAACGCACTCTACGTGGGGCTGCCTTTGAAGACTGTTCGACATCCTGAATAGATTGGTGCAACGCACTCTACGTGGGGCTGCCTTTGAAGACTGTTTGGAAACTTCAACGAGTCCTTGATCTTTTTACATCCCGAATAGATTGCTGCAACGCACTCTACGTGGGGCTGCCTTTGAAGACTGTTCAGAAACTTCAACGAGTCCATGTTCTTGTTACATCCCGAATAGATTACTGCAATGCAC